>CM053171.1:45598549-45762987 GCA_012977825.3 Pteromalus puparum | reverse complement strand
AAAAAAACTATTTTTTCTAAAAAAAAAAAAAAAAAAAAAAAAAAATCTACCTGAACCAACTCGTCGTGCTGCTCCTGCTGCTGCTCTTGCTCTTGCTGCTGCTCTTGCTGCTGCTCCTGCTCCGGCTGCTCCTGGTTCTGCTCCTGCTGCTGCTTCTCCTGCTGCTCAAGACTATCGATTTCTTTAATAGTCTGCGACTCGGTAAGCACCTGCTGTTGAGGAGCAGAAGCTTCAAAAAACTGAAAGAAATCATTTATAAGGAATTAGAAAAAATCTTGATTTTTGGATGTATTTTAGATTTAAAAAATTTACCTTTAATCGTAAATTCCTCGCGAATGGAGGTAAGAGAATGTCCGTGTTGGTTCGCAAGTTCTTACGAATCCTCCTCGGATCCGCTCGAACTTGTTTTACGATCACCTGGCCCGGTTTCACGTCTTCAACTATAATCGTCTCATCGATGGCATCATTGTCGTAAAAAATATAATTTAATTTATAATAAGACATTTTCTCGGATATATTCTTAAACACTGCTTCTACGACCGCTGCTTGCACTAGACTGAAGAAAATCTTTTTTCTACAGCACACGCTTCACCAGGCTCTTGTGGGCTAGAATTTTATTACCCAAAATTTTTGGGTGACATTCGACCCGGCGCACAGTGCACTATTCATGGTGCAGTGAGAAACGACGTCGACTTGAGTATAAAGCAGAAACAAAGGTCACGCTGCTACGCGTTTTTACTTTTAACGGTCGACTTATAATTTTAATACTATTTCACTAACTATTGTTCTTAAAGGTAAATTTCTCTTAGTCTTTTTTTAAACTATTGTATCACTATTATGGTTGTGGTAAATGGCGTTTCAGAAACCCTGAAAAACCATCAAACTCTCCAGTATTGGGATCCGTGAAAAGATAGTTATAAGAGCCTCGTCTATTTCGTGAATCCGGACTAGGACCCGTGTAAATATTGTAGTTATAAGAGCCTCGATTATCTCGTGAATCAGGTGAATCCGGTGCATCCACAAAAGAGAGCTCGTGCTGGTTCCGCCGCCGCCTCCGCTGCTGCTGCTGCTGCTGCTGAAGATATCGTTCAAGCTGCTGAATCTGTCGCTGAAGCTGCCTAATCTGTTGCTGAAGCTGCTGAATCTGTTGTTGAAGCGGCTGCTGATGCTCCTGTTGTTGCTGAGCCTGCTGTTGCTCCTGCTGTTGCTGTTCCTCCTGCTGCTGTTGATGCTGGTCCGCAGCAAATCGCGGTAGTTGCCAATTAAATGGGCTTCTTTCTTGCCTTTCACGCACTTTCTTCGGATCAAAATTCTTTTTTTTCCACTCTTTTGTTCTCTCTGCTTCTTAACTAACACTGTAGGCCCACAACCGCAATATGTGTGTGCTGCAGCGCACGATTCCACGGGCTAACTCAAGTGGATGCCTATAGAGTTTTTGAAGGAATTCGACTCGCGCACAATGTTCCATTCATTCTCCACCAAAATCACAAAGACCGAAAAAAAAAATGCACTAGAAAACAAACGATCACGAGTGCGCGTGGGTGCGCTCCGGACATTTATATACGCAAGTTCAAGGTTAGCGTGCACATAAGTGGGGATTGCAACCTTGATTGCGCGCGCATTCAATTGGGGATAACACACGGCCTTCGATTCGCGTGAAAAGGGAGGGAGATAGCGCGCGGCCTTCGTTGCGCGCGAAAGGTATACGGATGACGCGAGAGCGGGTGGCGCGCGTGAGAGTGGGAGGTCGCGAGTGACCTCGGATCCGCGCGAGAGTAGGAGGTAGCGAATGTCCTTGAGTGCGCGCGCATGAGATTCGCGAACGGGTGGGATTGGCCTTGATCTCTGCCTATAAAACCGGCTGCAGAACACCAGTGCGCACAAATCTCCGCTTTGTGCTCTCAGTGAATACTCTCGATATATCAGTGTAAGTGCTTTTTCTATGTGTACTATTAAAGTGAATAAAAAAAAAGTTGTCGTTTAATACAATTACATTTTCTTTTGTTACAGATCAACAAAATCATGGATGTATTAAATCAGGCCGGAAAAACTCCAAGTTACCTTCCAACTAAAAAATTAAGAGACTTGGAAGTTAATCAATCGTATTTGATTACTGATGTGAAAAAAGTTGCTACTAGATTTGGAATGAAAATTGTATTACAGTTAGACTCTTCATTTGATGTTTTTTTACCAACTCGAGTTAATGCTATACTCATTGAACAAGAAGAAACGTTCAATACATTTAATGAAAATACTAAAAAACAAGAAGTTCGTTTAAAATATCTAGGCAATTGCCTAATTGAATTTATTTGATTCATGTATAAAAAGGGGAAAACCCGCTTAGTATAGTACAACATTTTATAAATATGAATAAGAATATGTCATATACGTTTATAATTTTATATTATTGATATATATATATATATATAAAACTTACCTAAAATTGTATTTATTTGAACTATCCTCCTCTTCATTTCATGTCCAAAATTATTCAGTGAAACTCATGTTAATTTAAAAAAAGTGTTATTATCTTATAATTGTGTTATGATTATATACCCATTCGGGGAGATGTGATAATGATATTATAATTATACATACAAGTGGACAACGTGATTTTCAATTCATGTAGTATAAATCCATTCTGTTCTCATTGTCAACGGGTCGGTATTACAGAAATCGATCATCGATTTATTTTTTCTAACGCGAACCGTGGGTAACAGCAGGTTACAGCTAAAAAAGAAAACGATCGTCATCGATCATAGATTTTTTTCTGCCCGATATTGCAGGGAACCGCGGGACGCGGGATGCCAGCATCGATCCTCCAGTCGGTATTGCAGGAAAACCGCGGGACGCGGGATGCCAGCATCGATCCCCCAGTCGGTATTGCAGGGAACCACGGGACGCCATCATCGATCATCGATTTCCGTGGGCTACCGGTATTGCGGGACGCCATCATCGATCCCCCAGCCGGTATTGCAGGCCAGCATCGATCCCCCGGCCGGTATTGCAGGGAACCGATGGACGCGGGATGCCACGGGGAGGGGGGCCGATAAGGTAGAACTGACTTACCGACTGATAGGTATCGGGGTCGGTAAGGTAGGAATCGAAACTCTGATGGTAAGTTGAGGTAGAATCCCCTTTGCCCCTACTACTGCGCGTAATGTTAACAAATATGTCCGATCGAAAATTCGATCCGAGCAAAATTTAGTCGGACTCTAATCAAAGCCCTTATTCGAGTTCGGCCAATTGTGATCCTTATAATCTACAATTAATACGAGTAATTTCCCAATCATCAGTCAAAGCGCGAAAATTTTCCACAAAGGAAACTTTCCAGCATCGTAAATACGTATACGAATGTCGCGCTTTCACGCTGTGAGCCGTGAAGCAGCAGCAGCAGTATAAACTTAACGCCGTGGAGCTAACGCGCATAGTGAGATTCTTCGTCGCCGGCTTTGTCCGCTTTATTGATAATAATATAAGCAGCTCTGGAAGTATATTTACACGCGAGCAAATGTTTGCAGAGCTCTTCTTCAACCGAGTTACTCGATTCGCCAGGGTGTAATAAATGTGCGCGCGTGTTTACGTGGGAATTAAATTGCGCCGCTGGATTTATACGAGCGCGCGCGTTGCTTTGTCTCTTTTGACGGAGCCAAGTGCATCCGAAGTATTGTTGCCGTTGTAGCTGCGAGAGTCGAATGTTAAATAGCGAGAAACGAGGCAAAGTGCTGTGCTACGAGGAGATCAATGTGCTTTGAGTGTCTTTCTTTTGTCGTTTGGTTTCAATATTGTGGAAATATTATTTCTTCTGTGGAGTTTCGAGTGGGTGTTTGAAGGTATGGATTCGATATCCATGTTCGAGTGGCCATTAGGGCACTTTCCATTGTTGGATTTCTCGAGTTCACCGCTGCAACACTCGACCACGAAATTCAATCAATTCGGAAAAATACACACAAGTTTCCTACGTTTTTTTCTTTTCTAAAAAAAAAAAAAAAAAAAAAAATACCCCGGTACACCCTTTCCCTCCTAAACACACGTCATCAAGCAAATACACACACACCAGCAACGAAGCTACCATACCCTCCGGAAGCTAATGGACAAAAACGATCATCATCCTCTTTTCTCCAGAGCCATAAAATTCTGCTGCGCGTAAAAAGCACCTCGCGTCGATCCTCTCTAGCTGCGTCCTCACGCATGACAAACAACGCATACTCTTGATTTCCTGGTGATCGCCGTTAACCTCGATCCGCGCGCGCGCATTTACGAGGCAAAGAAGCAACGGCGCCTCGTTTGCGCTTCTCGCGCCTGAGGCGTCGATCTAACGAATGTGTGTGCGAAGTGAAGTTTCGCCAGAGAGTCGTATAAGTTTTGCGAGGCTTGCGAGATTGCGTAACGACGTTCGGAAGAAAAAAGAGTCGCTGGGCGATTTTTAAGGGGGCGTGTATCGTTAGGCCGTTTTTGTGTGTTCTGATCAATGGTTTTGTTGGAAAGCTTGCACGGAGCACCTGTATACATATACAACTTCTCGAAAAACAATCCAATGGAAACTCGCTGTTTATTCAAAACTTTGCATACACGAGAGGGAGTCTATTTGAATCCGAATATTCTTGTTTGAAAAGAAAAGAGAAAAAAGAGTATTTATCAAAACAAGGCTGCCGAGCAGCAAACTCCGAGCGGATAAACAACACACAAAAATGCTCCTTGGTAAAGTTTCATCCTACCCCGGCCGAACAAACCTCTCAACCAGAGTCAACAGAGCGCTTATAACGGAGTCTCATCCGTTGCGCAAAAGCTCGTCCCGCATCGACAAACAAACTCTCCGTAGCGCTACAGTCTCGACGAAGCTGCGTATAAACAAAACGTCGCTGCAGTCCAGGCGACCTCATCAGGACGAAGCTCTGCCGCGGACAAAAGAAAGGCAGAGCGCGACGATTGTTTCCGATCGCCGTCCGCGAGTCCATTGTCCCGACGCTCGTCTTAATCTAGGCGAGCCTCGTTACTCTCGCCGTAACGATACCAATGAGCGCCTCGATTTCGTTTCCCTGTAGCCCCTTCTTTTTTTATTAGCGCAATCTAATCGACACGGCGGAGCCTTTGTTCTTCCGGGAGGTTTACAAGGGGCGTGTATACCGCGCTCCTCGACGGGAGAGAGCTTTCGAAGAGCTTTAATTGCGTTCGGAGTAACTTTATTATCGGGGGCGGCGACCACCCCCCTTTTTACCGTCTGTCGGTAATTCTCGTATACTTAGGGGGGCCCTTTTTCTTGTCTGCTTTATAACCTCGTAACGAAGTCGTGATTACGCCGGCGAACAAAGAAGCGATTGTTTTCTACGATTCAAGAGAGTTTTTCGCGAGTTTGTTAGGGGGGCATTAACGTAGTGTCGCGAAACGACACTCAACGAGAACATCGAAAACATTGAAGTTCAGTCTAAAAAAAAAGAAATATATATACACTCTGACATAGAGCAAAAATTAGTCGTAGAAAAGTCGAGGATCCATTTCGCTGCGGATATTCACCGAGTTCGCGTACACCTAACTCACAAACTACCCACTTCTTCACTTTTAATTGCGAAATAAAATGCATCCTCCTGCACTCTCCGCGTGCCAAATCCTCGACGATCCGCTCGCACGCGCAATAGTTCAACGGCCGCGGAAAAAGTCGTTTGCCTCCGGTGTGTCTGCCTGGCTCCTTTTTTTTATATTCCGAAACATCGCGCAGCAGCCGACGATAACGTAAAAAATTAGCCGCATGAAATTGGACCGTGAAAGCTATTACCTGCGAAAGCTCTTCTTTTTCTCTCTCTTGCTCCGCGGCAGCGCGGTCCATCGTAAATAACGCACTGTGCGTTTTACGCGAGCCACCGCTAACGAATTACCATAATACTCTCGTAAATTATACGGAGCTGTGGGCTCGGCCGCAGACGGTATCGCCGAAAAAAATCGGAGAAAATCCTCTGATGTGTGTGTGATTTTCCGGGCGAGCCGAAATTTTGGTGAGTCGCTAAATAAACGCCCTACGTGTATACGGTTTATCGGGGGATTTTTAATTTTTAATCGCCCTCGATGTGTCTTTTTCCAGGAAGGGGGGATGTATCCGTTTATTTATTGGCTGCCGTTCCGCGGGGGATTTTCGTTGTTTTTTTTTTCCATACGTATACGTGCTTCAGCCAGTAAATTATTTGCGGATTATTACCTTCGGTCACTTATCCGCCAGCGTAATCGCGACAAATGTGCGGAGCTTTAATTTTATTAGGCTCGATGCACGCTGCGGGAATTTTAATTTTAAATCCTGAAATCACTCTTCCGCGTAAAACTTTTTATTAAACGATTAATGTATACGGCATGCTTAATATCAATGAGTGCAGCGGAATATGCATGTGGGATATATATTTACCGCTGAAATAATTATGTATTTTTAAAAAAGCTTTTTATTCTGTCGTTCCTGGAAATCGAAATTTCAGGATAATCGTGAACGTATACTGCGATTCGTTCGCTATAAAACGATCGATCAGTTTAATGCCAACGCTTAATTCTACTTCAATATCGACGTCGCATATGCGATGTCGTAATACACACTCTGCTACAAAATTTGCAATGCTAAAAATATTGATGCATCCAAGCGTAATCGCAGTTCACTAACGAATTTCCATTTTTCTTTTTTTTTTCGGCTGCAGCTCTGTTGTCAGGCACACTGAAGACTTACCAGCTTGCCTCGTGCAACGAAGAGCGGATGGAGCTGAAGTGTCCAATCGGCACGGCTATCCTGGTGACGGTAGCTCGCTACGGCTATGCGAGCATCGGCAGCAACGGCAAATGCAGCACAACCGACCCGATGATCATCGAAAACCAGCTCAACTCGACCTGCCTCTGGCCCAGCAATCTCCAAGTAATTATTTTCATTTTGTAAAGTGCTTTCTCCCGATCTGACGGATAATTACAATTAGTTCCTGGAATAAAGTTCCATAGAGTTCCAGGAATAGTATATAATCTGATTAATTGGCTGAGTTTCAATATTTGATGAACCTTGATTAAATATTGGATGTCAAAGGGGGACTATTTATAACTCAAACCCGGAGAGAGCGCCGGTGAAAGGGCGAAGTACGTTCAAATTACTTCCGGCCGATTCGAAACGTTGAAATTTTAATCGAGCGGCCCTCTTCGTTATTGCGAGTGTTTTAATTTACGCTTCGCGCGACTCTTTCGATAAAGCATTGATTGTTTCACAGCCGCAACCCCCAATGTAATCAGCTCTTAATAAAGGCCGAAACGACTTTCACGGTAAATAATGCCCGTGTATACGAAAAACAATGGGACACGAGTGAGAAAGAGGTGCATTTTATGTTCAAGTGACCAAAGCCAAGCTTGTAACGCGTGCAAGTTCTAGGCGATAAAAGCTCTGCGCAAACGAAAACGATTTGAAAAAAAAAGAAAAACAAACACTAGCCAGAGAAGTGCGTATCTCTATTTCTATTTTCCTCTCCAAGCCTTCTTCCTTTTCCCTCAACGCAAGCCTTATACCTCTCGTATACGAAACGGGGAAATCGGAGTGCCCTTTCGGGTCAGTTAGCTTCGCGCGCGCGTGGGCAAAGATTTTAAGCACGACGAGTAGCGACTCTTTTGAAATAAAGAGCGATGGGGACCGAGAGGTTTAAAACTGTGGCCAAATTTAGCTCGAAGAAATTTCTCGCTCGCCGAGCAGACGACACAACTTTGTCGAGCGCGCGGCTTTTTCGCCTCGATTCTGCGCGGCTTTTCCCTCTCTCTCTCTCTCTCTCTCTCTCTCTCTCTCTCTCTCTCTCTCTGTGTTTATCTCTGTGACTCTTTTTTCTTTTTGTCTTCAGCCGCGCGCGAGGTTGTCTCGCTCTTTTTCACGGCGAAATGCTTTTATTATGTCGCCGCGGCATTAGTCATTGTTTCAGCTTTTGCTTTTAACGTTTTTGTTGCGAGCTTTTGACGTTGTCGCGCGGCCGTGGGACTATTTGAATTCGCTCTTCTAGATACAAGGCTGCGCGAGCGGTGGCCAAGTAAACGACCTTTTGTGGTCTTAATTATTCTCGATGGCTGAGCGCGGCGCTTTTCTTATGACGTATACTCGCTCTTTCGTGCTTTAATTATTACCCCCTGCCGCAACGAGATAGTATAGAGTTTTAAGTAATAGAATTATTTTTTTGCGATAAAGCTCTGATCTGAAGTCTCGCGTTTTTAGTCGACAAAGGCGTTAAAGCTGGCAAAACAAATCGTCGAAATAATAGCATTGTGAGATCGCTCGTCTCGGATTGGAATTGGCGCTCGGATTATCGTGAAAAGAAAAACTGGATTTTCCTTTGAGAGCTGCGCCGAAAAAGCCCGGATTTGTCTTGCGCGCGTGCGATTTCATCAGAGAGCGAGCATACGGTAAAGGCCAAAGAAAACGTATGCAGCGTTGCTGCTGGCATCAAAGTAAACAGACGATTTTGCCGGAACTTTCAAAGACAAGTTTTACTTGGATTTACGTATATCGCCGAGGAAAATTGTACTTTTCGAAAATCCGAAGGGACTTTACGGTTGTCGGAAAAGGAGGGATTTTCTAAATTTGTTTTTGACTGCGTTATAATAAAAATATCTCAAACTGCTTTCTTGACATCGGTCTCGAGGAAATCGGATAAACCGAAAGCTCCACTGTCCTCTTTGTCGGAGCTCAACGTCAATGGAGAAGCTGCACGCGTATTACGGTTCGCATTCCGCTTTTAGATGTCGCGGCCCATTCGTCTTGCTTTACCGGGAATTCCGAGCTTTTTCTATCCGATAATTGCCAGCATCATTGCGCCATTGTGCTCCTCTGTATCCGCGGAGATTTTCCGATATCCTACGCGTTTCTCGTAATAAAGACGTAAAAAATTGCTAATGTGCGGTAATGTGCTCGGAAAAAAAATTCTCATTCGACACTACTATTTTACAAACAGTCGGCTTATCTTGTATTAAACGGAAACGGTGTATTTTCAGAAACACAGACATACGTACAACTGGAAGTCGTAGCAAAGTTCGCCAACTCCGCGGATATAGAGAGAGAAAGATCAATGATTTACGCATACGAACTCCGACTTCCAGTGTTATTACAAATCTTGATTTCTCATCTAGATATACGCGGTAACTCAAGCCGCTGGCGCTTCTCGAATTTCTCGCGCAGCAGTCACGAATATATATATATATATATATATATATATATATATATATATGTGTGTGTGTATGTATAGAGGGAAGAGAGGAGAAAAATGGAAAAAAAGCAGCCGGACAATGTCGCTATGGAATATCCTTATAAACCCACTGGCCGACTAATTCGATCTCTCCTGCGTACACAATAACACACATTCGATATTGTTTGCGCGCTTGTGTCCCGCTTTCGCGCGGCGCTACTGCGATATAAATCTGATGGCAGTTCATCGAGAAGCTATCGATTCCATATTTCACGTTTGCTCGCTCGATCGAGAGCAGCTATAATGCTGCCATTGTGAGAGTTGTGTATGTGCGAGTCTGCTTCTACCGCTCGACGAATCGACTTTTTTTTAATTTTTCCCTGGTATACGTACCTTGTTGGCCTCTTTCCGCGTGTAGTCCGATGCCTCATCATCCAGACGTCCGTTTGTTTTTCCCGTCTTTCCGGCTTCAATTTGCCGAACTTAACTCTTCAGCGCCAGCCTAGGAGAGAGAGAGAGATTGCAGATGAGTTGAGGAGAGTGACTGAGAGAGAGGAGAGAGGAGAGGAGAGTTGAGTAGAGGAGATTGTATGGAGGCCAGGTGATAGAATTGTGTCGGAGATGGATTGGAGAGAGAGAGAGAGAGAGAGAGAGAGAGAGTGAGAGAGAGAGAGAGAGAGAGAGAGTGAGAGAGAGAGAGAGAGAGAGAGAGAGAGAGACCACTTTCAGTTCTTGCACAGCGGCTTTTTCGTTCGCGGGAAAACTTTGTCTATCACGAGTTTTAGCGGATGTACCTCGCGAGAGAAACGAACTTGGTTGTTCTGCTTTTTGTCGCCGCTGAACAACACCTGCGTCGATGTTTGACGTTATATTGAAAATGTTGGCTTTACAACACACGTGGATCTTTTTAAATATAATTCGACTCGATTTTAAGATCTGGTAAACTCGAGACGAATCGCAGATGTCCCAAAATACATCGCAGTAGTAAAAATACGAACAGGTGTAATCCAGTCCGAGAAGCTTCATTCAAGCCCTCGCGACAAGAGGAAAGAAATATGCCTCGTCATCAGCGAAGTAGCTTCGTTTTTCCGCATGTGAATAGCTTTTTCCACGTTTCGGCAGTTTCAATCTTACGGGCGGAAATTCTCACGAGCCCCCGAGATGACCGGCAATTTCTCGGCGAAGAGTTCGCCATTTATTTCTGACAAGTTAGAGACCCTCGCGCCTGGTCGCAACTGCCCGAGAGCTACTTTTTCCGCAAGCGCGCGCGCGCGTATGTGTATGGCTGGCCGACGCCGTCATATTTTTGCGAGGGTTATATAGTCCGGAGATGAATTTCGCGAACTTTAATGGCAGCGATGAATTTTATTTCCGCATCTGCAGGCCGAAAGTTTCTTGACGCTCTACAATCGCGTATTTTTATAATAATTGAGAGCTTTTATTAATTGCTCAAATACAAACTATTCTCCGACTCGTCGAAAGCTTCATTCATTTATATAATATAATACTTGGAAAAGAGCAGCGCAACCAGAGAGAGTCGTTATGACGGCATTAGAGAGCGTCGGAAGCCGGGTTTCTACGTGTTCAATGAGCCGAGCGACATTTTCCCTCTATTCATGTGGCATATATATATGTATACCCGAGCCAATGTATTTGTGTGTAATACGATACAGAGAGTGAGAGAGCGTGTAATTGGCTCGTACGCGCGTATTATACTTTCGATCCTTTCTAAGGATTGCTAGTCACGCGCCGAACCCAGGTGAACGTGGTATTCTGCTAATGACGTTTATTGAGATATCTTTCACGTGCAGTGTATATTATACGTACAGAGAAACTCTGCGCGCGGATTCTATTCAACGAGATTCGCGATGATTTTATGGGAGAATCCAACTGCTTCGTACGTATTTTAATGGCGTTTTCGTGAATTTTAATATTCCGTTATATCCTTTTTCTTGTATTGCGCAGTGGCTTTTAATCGTTAAAAAGTGCTTAATACCTCTCGTTCGAAAATTCAAATTAAACTCTCGAACGAATTCCCGCGGCTTTTTAATTCAACCGCACTTTAGTAACGCAATAATCGTGGACAGAACGAGTATAAAAAAGAGCAGCGCAGTCGAGTTTTCCGAGAAATTGTCAGCGCGTTGAATAATAAATCGAATCGAGAGAAACAGTTTGTAGGCTCCAAAACGATTAAGATACCGAGATAGTTTGTCGCCTCGAATTGTCTCGTCGTCTGTCTGCGAGTATACGGGAGGAAGAAGTACTACTTCTGAGACGGTATTAGCGATTGGCAATTTTCGCTCCGTAATTGCAACTGACTCGATTTACGAGATTCTCATTGAATTTTAAATGAGCACTAAATTAAGGAGAATCGATCTGTATTGCAAAAAAGGTTCGATCGAAAGACAGTCGAGTCTTATTTACCAGTGAAACTTTTATATCTCGTTATTGAATCCGTGTCAGTCAGAGAAAAGAATATATATTTATTATGGCTTCAGTGTACAATTAGAGCCGTAACCAGAAATTAGTAAATTAATGCTCCGTCATAACGACAACGTTTCCGACGCTTCAAGCATTGCGGCCTTGTCCGGTAATTACGAAGTTTGGTAATAATCTGCGCTACATAAACATTAATTCTCCTTTTTCTCAACCAAACGAGCCATAACTCGTTGCGCGAATAAGAGACGAAAGCGAGTTTCGACGATCGGCTCTCGTACGTAGCGTCGTTATGAAGCCATAGCTGCAGCTGTTCAAATGACCTCGACTTAATTCTTCGACGTCACGCTGCTGGTCGACGCGAGACGACGTGTAATGGCTCGTGTATTTGCATTGGATTAATTGCCGGACTTTTTTCGTCGAGGGGTTACTTTCGTGGATTCGCTTTCGGAGAATTACGAGACGACGCTGAAGTAGTGCTCGAGAGAGATTAAGGGAACTTTCCCCGAAAAAATAGTTACGTTGGTACCATCACTTCTACCGTCTTTTTTAAGCACGACGTACTAAGAGGATTTCTATCGTACCAACCATAAATTCGCGGTATATTTTAAATTTCACTCGTGATTCCAAATAAAAAGGGATGAAAATTTAAAGCAGAAGATACACCTTCGCGAAAAATTAATTCCCGATGCATATACATCACTCGGGTATTCCATTCACGGCTGAGGAGAGTAGCGCGCACTTTACATCGTGTGCTAGCGGGCCGTCGTGACTGTACATCCATGCCGACTCCTCCTGCACTTTGCGGCTGATCTTTTTACGAGCTCAAGCGCCGAGAGGGATTACGTACTCTTATAGAACGCGGTCAAGTGAATTGTACCTACAGACGCACATCGAACACTTTTCCGCGTTCCACTTTCGCAGGTGTATTCTTCACGGCGCGGCGCGTATGTCGTCGAACAAAAGTGCTGGAAAGAATCCAACGCTAATGAAGGCGCTCCTCAAAAAATTGTTCGAGTGTTATTTTTTGTTTCGTGGAATTTCCTCTTTGTCAAAGCAACCCTCGTGGCTGATTCCAGCTTAATACAAAAAAAGGAAAATCTTGAGCCAGGTTTTCGAGTAATTAAAAGCTGTTTCGTACATTACATAAATATCGGGCACAGGAAAATCGGTCGAAGTTAATTTCCTCGCACGAAAGTTGAAAGAGAGTCAGGAGGGAGACAGGCTGCTTTTCTGCTACGGGAAAGTTTCCCTTTGAAAATTGAGGAAATTACCCTCGCAGAGAAAGTCTCTCCTAGCCGTCCTATCTTCTGCCCATTCAACGGGATCTTTTCAGGCCCGGGATAATTTAAAGCCTTGTCACGCAGCACAATATCGCGTTTTATGTTACGACGCTGTCAAAACTTATCATCAGATTTCGCTTACAGCTGAGGGAGAGACAGAGAGAGAGAGAGAGAGAGAGAGAGAGAGAGAGAGAGAGGAAGAAGAGGAGAGAGAGAGAGAGAGAAAGAGAGAGAGAGAGACTGCTTAGTCTGCGGTGTAATTTATTCAACGGTGATTTCATTCACTCCTGAACAATGAAGTCAAGCGGGGTTTTCGCTTGTAAACTAATTTAGCGATTCGCTGAATGGCAGAAATCACTTCGTTAACGTTCACTGTTGCCAAAATGATTTTTTTTTAAGAATCAATCAACTGATATTGAAGCTGAATTACTGCATGTAGGTTCTGAGTGTGATTGATATGTAACATACGTCATTTAGTACAGAATGAAAGATAATGAAAAAACAAGCCAATTTGCTGCTCAATTTGTATCCTCTTTCAGCTTTTCTACGAAATTTCGATGCAACGCAAAACCTGTGGAACGAAACTCAAAGAGTTATGTGCGTCAGGCTTACAGCCCAGCGGGAACCTTTAAATGCGTCGCTTCTCTTCTGCTCGCTAAATTAATAAATGCCTTTAATAACGAAACTTTGAATTCACGAGCTCACCAGAAAAGTTGCGAAGGCAACTTTGTATTTCAACGCGAGATCATGCTTTTAAAAGTAGGCCTGTGTACTGTGCGTCGGAGATTTAATTTACATTTTATGCTCTCAAATAGCTCGAAATTTCACGTTATTTTATCCAAACACCTGATATTAGTTTATAGCGTAAATAACTGTTTACACTACTGCACAATCTAAGGCACATTCTCGTAGATGAAAGCTTCGAACCTCTGTATTGTACTCCCAAACGAATAATTCTGCAAACAGTTGTAATTTCGAGTTCTCGCGCTATTTTGATATCTTTTGTTCGTAACTATGAATCAGAATAGTTTGAAACAGTCATGTTTAGGTAGTCAAAATTAATGGCACACGTCCAATGATTACATTTCGCATTTGCAACGCCGTACCGCGTATGTGCCTCCTTTGCATGCTCGACTGTTTAAACGAAAATGGGGTGAATGGCCTGTATTGTCCATTATATAAACGTTTACAAAGTAGCGCCTAAAATGAGTGTCATTTCTACGACAGCAATTTTAAGTGCGCCGTTTCTAAAATTGTAATCTGTGTAGATAATTAGTTTTAAGTATACTCAATTATTTTTGTGTAGTTGTACTAATGTCGATCTGTGTAGCATTCGCTGTTGCAGACTGTAGTGGAAGTCTGTCAGAAGAAGAGGCAATGCAACTTCAACACAAGTCCGAAGATGGGTGACCCGTGTCCTGACATGCCCAAGTTTATCGAGGTCGTCTTCAAGTGCCGTCCCTGTAAGTATTCGCAAAACAATTTTTTTTTTTTTTTTTCATCAACTCAAATTCACGTCTGACCGAACCAAGTTTGTTCTACTGGCCTTTTGAAACGAAACTTTCATATAAACTTATATATTACTTCAAAGAGTAAAGCTTTGAAACCAGAATTTTTAATTTACCACAACAGTATACAAAAAAAATAATTTAAGCTGAAATATGCATGGCTTTGATGTTTCCACGATTCAATTTTTTTCCGCGAGAGAGCAGAAAAAAGAAGAAACTAAAAAGTTGCGCGGAATATGTAGAGGGAGAAAAAAAAATGAAATAGAATAAAATCACATTCCCACAGCTGGTTGATCATTCCGTTGGCAGTAGGTCGTTCCCTGTCGATAAATAAATATTGCCCGAAGCGTCAGAACCGCGCGAGCGCGCAAAATGCATCAGAAACTTCCATCTCGAAACTTTCAGCCCCACATACATATAGGTGCGCTCTTTATTCTCGCAACTTTAATTTCCTTTCTCCTCTACAAAATCTTGCGTATATACTTTCCAGCAAAATTCTACCCAAGAAATACCTCGACGTTTTCTAAGTCAATCCTCGATAAACACTTTTGATCAAAAATAATAATCCCCGAGAAGGAAAAGCCACCCCACCGACACCGCACGTACCTCGGAATATGCTCTCTAGCTTACTTCCACGAAACTACCAGCGACTCGCGCGCATACCGTACGCAATAATATACATGCGCTCCAGCTCTCTCTCTCTCTCTCTCTCTCTCTCTTCGCCAGCATATTCCTCGGAAATTCTCGTCGAGTCTTTGGCCGAGTAACTCCGGCTCGGTTCGCTGCATATCCAGAGTCGCTTCGTAATCCACACGTAAATTCGTCAATTTGCAAGTCCGCGCGTCTCAAGCTCCTCTTTTTTTTCTATATGGATAACGGCGAACCATCGCGACGCTCGGCATCCGTAATGAGGATATCGATCCTGTCCTACGCGGACGTGTTGTAAGACGCGTCGTTCGATCGGAGAGGGTGGAGAATAAGTATTGGAATTACATAAATACGCCCGCATACTGCTGACGTTGGATATTTGGGTTGATAATGGAGGATCGTATGCTCTTGTGCACTTTGCTGTGTTATTAGGTGTACGTTGTGTATATTACGCGTAAATTTTAGATGTTCGCGCGTAAACTTATCAATGTACGTTTTATTTGTTTAGCTTGCATTAAAACTTTGGTCGTAAGAGAGGCGCATCAAAGATGTTATAGTTATATATAAATGACTATTCTATGGATTTAGTCGTCAAATTGAAGTCCATATGCGATTTAATCATAGGTAAAAGCATAAATCCACTCTATAAACTGCACAGATGTAACTGATTTGACACGTCGCAACTTCATATTTCAAGCTGAAATGTTTCACACCTTCATGCAAATCAATCATATTCTCGGGACCTCGCTCGGGACTTTATAGACTCGAGAACTTAATTAATTGAAACGTCCGTTTTGACCTGCATCCCATTCGATGGAATGAAAAAAAAAAATGTCGAGTGGAAAATTGACATACCGGATTCCTGCATCTGTCTTTCTCCGCGTATATCTCTTTCTCTCCTCGGAACTAATTAGCGGCTCGGAAAAAAATCGACGTTTAATTCCCTGCCGGACTATGAATGCATTCTCGGGTGTATAGACGGCCAACCAGTTTCGTGATGAATCGCTGCAATTAACGGTTATTTGGATTTCCGGCGTTTATTTTGTAACCGTTGTCCCACCGTACCGTAGAACTTGTATTTCAAAACTCTTTGCTGTAAAAGATGGCAGTTGACGACGATTTTTCAACAAAGAATATCGCGAATATATAATTACTTCGCTTTCTGGACTGCAACGCTCAACATAACGAGGGACTTACTTTGTAAACAAACGAATTCTAAAAATCTTTAATCCAAGCAACTCTCGCACATCCTCTATACAGTATCGCTCTCGATTAATAGTCGCGCGCTAGCACATGTGCCGCGCAGCTCTCGTCGGCTATAATAAGTGGCACGTGTGTGCCCTCGACAAATGAATTTGCGGGGCCACTGCTGCTGCAAGGCGCTGCTGGATTTGGCATGTGTGATTCAACGTGAGCGCGCCGCGACAGCGCGTGTATAATCGTCATGTTCGCGCGACGCCATTACACCTGGGTAATCACGACGTCGACGCAATTGGATTCGCATTTTGACGATGAATTTTGGCTTGTGGTTTTACCGGCCTCTCGCGGGACTCTTGCGACTCGTGACTCAAATATTACTGCGTAATTACGCCGTATTGTGTGTACGTTTGTGTGTGTGTGTGTGTGTGTGTGTGTGTGTGTGTGCGTGCGTGTGTGTGTGTGTGTGTGTGGAGGGATTTCAGTCGGGTTGGCGCGAACTTTGATAATAACGTCGGCCTTTGCTGTGGGAAAAAAGTTTTGGCGAGGTTTTAATTGGACCGGAGCTCAGGTTCATTATGTTGTTTCGGTGATAATTGACGGGGTGGTGGAAATTACGGATAAGTGGAAAAACTGTGATGCTTGTTTGTTTTGTACATTTTATTTCGCGGCGTTGTTGATTGGTCTAATTTTTGACTGAAAATTGAATTTGAACAATGTGTTTCTGGAACTCGTTAATTATTGAGCCACTAACAATATATCGTAAATGTTCAATCAACAATATCTCATAATTCGATAATAAGCATTTCTTGCATCGCGCAATAATCCAATCCACAGAATAAAATTTCTATAATTTCATCCCTTTCTTTCTAGTATACGCCAGGTGTAATTAAGTTTTTACACTTGTGAAATAACGCGCAGCCGTGCGCGAATAGCAAACGTCGGGAGGCAACGAAAAAAGTTTCGAGCGCACGGCTGAGCACACTGGCATAATGAGCCGTGGCGTGCCTATACACACACCCACACACACACACACACACACACACACACACACACACACACACACACACACAACGCGTTACTTCACTTTAATTATTTTCGCCGGCGATTCATACAGTAAAGGGCTTTTAATCAAAGTGGACGAATAGCGATCGAGAAAATATAAGGGATTTAATATGCCTTTACAATGTGGAAATTAATTGGCACGCTCAGCGAGCATTGCGATGGCTAATTAAAATTTTGTTATATCATACGTGTATTCGATTCAACGCGGATGAGTTCAAATTCTCTTATTATGAATTTTCGAGGGTGTATAATTGAAACGTTCGTTAATCCGTTCAAATTCTCGCTACAACTGACAGTTGCGCGTACTATACGCATCTGTAATTATTGCCTCACCGCAATAAAGCAATCCGCCACGTGCGCGCTAGATAATCCCCTATACGAAGCAGTCCCCGGAATTTCGGCAGCCGAGCGGTCCGTCGTTTATATTGCCGCTGCAATTAAACGATCGGCCGCGTGCGATCGATAATCCTCGGTACTTTCGCAAAAAGCACGCGTGCCACCGATCTCCTAAATTACCCCAGCTATCCCTCCTCTTAGGCCCTTGGGGGTGGGACCAACGTCCCGTTTCCGAGGTCTCGAGGGAAGCGTCGCTGGGGGCATCAAACACTCTCGCTCGAACCAGAGACTGACAAGGACCTACGCCCTCGTGCCTATCCTGCAGTCTGCGTTCCGCCGAGCAAGACAAAGTTCAAGTTTCAAATAAATACGTAGTCGAATTAAGGACACGTTGAGTTTCGTTTTTCCTTACCTCACCCACACCTACGACTACAAATTGTCCCTTCGTCAAGACGTCGAGAGAATTTATGAGACGCAACAATCAAAAACTCGAGACTCTAGCGCCCGCGAAAAAAAAGAATATATTTCCCCTTTAATTGACGCGCTACCGGGCAAAATTTAAGAGCCGAGCTCCTTGCGGACAAACAACTTTATGGATTTATGGAGTAGCTTCTTCCGCCGTGGTAATTTCGCTCTACGCGGCGTGTACAGCTCGTTCACCTCCTCCTTCCAATAACATGCCGAAGTCGCCGCGCTACTCTTGGTCCAACTTTCTCCCCGCGAGTAGTAAATCAGTGACTCGATAAAACTGGACGCTAACACTTTATCTCAGGTATACGTACACGTAGAAGACGTGCTCGTAAAAAACTTGCCGGGTTATTTTGTAAACACCACTCTCGCGGCTGTGGAGTCGGTAAGAAGCGCGAAGATCTCGCCGTATATACACGCACGTGGACGATCGTGGAGTTTTCTATTTATTATTGCCGACCCCGTAAATCGCGCGATCGACAAGTGTGTCCGCACACACGAACACAAGCGTTCTCTTTCCAAGGAATAATGCTCGATGTACTTTTATTCGCGGCCAGCGGATTTTCGAACGAATGGACTGATGGCGCTTTATACGTCGTCGATGCTGGAAAACACATTTACGCCATTGTGCGCGTCTCATCGAACGATGCAGCTATACACAAGGATAAATCGATTTTGAAAATGTAGGCCAAGCCATAAGTCAGTTTTCGATTCGCTTGCGGTCTATTACCGAAAACCAAAAATTCCTCGCGCCGTAGAACTAATAACCATGGCGTCACCACCTCACATTCATCAAATACCTTAATAAAGCGGTCCAAGGAGGAAGAAGAAGAATCGCTCAGCCTTTCGGTGAGAAACTCCCCCGGTGTTTTGCAGTCTTGGCTCATCTTATACGCGAGACTTGCGCGTACATATAGCCGAGCTCGAATAATATTTTATCGATGCCGCAAAACGCAGGTGCACGAGTCGTTAATAATCTCTCCGCGAAGAGAGAGAGAGAGAGAGAGAGAGAGAGAGAGAGAGAGAGAGAGAGAGAGAGAGAGAGAGAGAGAGAGAGGCAAGAAACTCTCGTGGAGGCGCGCGACGCCCTCGTGAATTATTTCTTGTGAGGAAGATTCGACTATGGGGTTCTCGAATTTTTTTTCGTATGCAGCAGACGTGCTCGGAGGTTCTGGCCTAGATTTGAGATGAAATTTCGCGGAGGAACTGTGACGCAGATGCTAACTCGTATGATCTTTTATGTAACGGAGTTTAGCTATGGGTATTTTTTATGTGGAAATTCATTTTTTCATCAGATGCATTGTTTATCATTATTTTTTTTTAATATTTCATAACGTAACGCTATTTCTCTCATCTTTCAGACAAAGAAACCTCTCCGTCCATTTTTAGTTTAATCTCGCACTATTAACAAACTTGCAGAAGAAAAAAAATAATCGCGTCATTCGAGGCTACTTAAGTCCTTGCCTTGAAACCACGATAAAAATCCCTCCAGACCAGTGTATCTGTATCCAAGCGTAGAAGGAGTCGCTTAAAGTGCATTTTATCTGCTTACAGATGAATTCAGGAGTAAAGTGGCGTGCGAAAATGACGCCATCAATCTCTCGTGCTTCCCGAACTACAGGGTGGCGATCTACAGTGCTTCCTTCGGCAGAACCGAGTACGAGTCGCTCCAGTGTCCGCAGCCCAACGGAGTCAAAGACGAAAGTACGTATTCAGGTCTATTAGTCTGCGGTTTTCCGGGGGAAATTCGCGACCGACGTCCTATTTCGGCTTAGAAGGCGTCGTGCTTGCAAGCTCGAATTAATCAGAGCCTGCGAGATTATTTTTTACGTTAATTGAATTTGTTTGTGAATCTTTAACTTTATGTAAATTTGATTACTTCGTATTAACAATATTCGTGATATTCTATTAAAATAACTCAATATAGCGTTGATTTGAATATTACAAAGCCTCCGTTAATTCAATATGTACATTTCAAAATTAATATAGATCTCTAATAACGGTATAACATTCTACATACCGCATATTATATAGTGCCAATCACGTGATTATTTCTATTCATCAAGCAAATCAGACCCCAAGCTGCATCAGCTCACGCCAATCCTTGAAAAAAAAAAGTTCCCAGCCGAGGCACCGAAAGATCGACAGTGTCTGAATTTTAATAAAAAAGCATCATTAATCTCTTCGGCTTCCCGTATAACCTGCGGCGGTCGGAGCAGCGCTGCGTCAGTCATAATAAGAATGCAAATGAAATCCATATCCCGGTCTCTCGTCGGCAACGTGATTAATATCGGAAAAAATGAAGATCATTAGCCAAATGACACTCGATGCTTCACGCGCCCGGATACTTCCCGGCAGGCAGCCCGCTCGCGCGCTTAGTAATATCGCGTAACAGATGTTATGGAGATTAAAGGAAATTTTTCATTATAAACTTTGAAGCTACCAAGCTCGCCTCCTCCTTCTCCTCAGTTTTTTCGTTCTTCCCACGCCGTGATTTTCCGCGGGGCAACTTTCTTTCGCTAATTTCGCTCGATTTTTTCCTCACTTTTTTTCTCCTTCTTTCTCTCCATGAGATTAAAGCCGCGGAGCCCTTTTGTTCGCGGAGGATGTGAGAGCTTCGTGTGTGTAATATACGATGATTTGAAATTCTTCGTTTAAATTAATTCGGACTTTCAAAGTAGCCTACTTTCCAGCTGCTATCCATCACTGTTTGACTGTAAACGTTAAGTGAATCGTTGGAGTATTAACCTTTCCGACGTATTGAAAATCAATCGTGAATCGCAGTGTATATTGTTCGAGCGAATCATGTGCTCAATTCCCATAGACATATCATTGAAATCGCACAATTAAATCAGACCGACGACGTTAAACTCGACTGTTCTCCCCTGCGCGTATACAGGGCAATTTATCATCGATTTCATGCTTTTCCCGTGGCTGCAGTATAAAAATGCCCGACGCCATGAAACGGCTTTACGACTACAACGGGAATAGCTCGGACGACGCCCTCGACGACGACGACGACGATGACGACGACGACGACGTTGCAAGCGATGACCCTCTTCGTCGCTGCTGCGCTGTCTCGGCTTTTTGTTTTAATCCTCGTCTCGAACGACCGTTATAATAAAGACGACAGGTTCTCATGGTTTTACGGCGTCGCTTATGCGAGATTTTTATATTCATTGGGTGAACGTTTGTGTTTCTCGGGACGTCTGACCTTACGCGGATTGTTTCACTTGTTGTGCCATTATCCAACGATTAGCTTAAAATTATTCAATCGCTACACGGTTTACAGCACGTATTTTTCTTTTTATTCGAATATTCCTCACCGCAAAGCAGAACACCGCGCGCACACTTCCCAGATCCAGTAGCAGTAGGAAACTTCCGAGCGCACAGCCTTCCGCGAAAAAGGCCAAAAGAGCTGCAGAGAAAGAGAGCGCGAATGCGGGCGACGGTATTATATATGTCTATACGATAGCTCAATATCTCGCGTCGGCAATTTTAGTGGCTTATTCGATCGGAGAGTANGGGGGGGGGGGGGGAGCTTTGCACCATTTCTATTTGCCGGAATGCTCGTTGAGTCGTCAGCCCCTGCACAGGAGAGCGAGGACTCGTTCTTCTTCCTCTTAAGAGAGCCGTTATATGTGACGGGATGAGGGTCGCTCCTGCGTGATTGGATCGATCTCGAGCTGCGCCATGGATTTTAATCGCGATCGCGGTAATTCAGAAGAAAACGTTATGGCTGACTTTGATGAGAGGGAGAGANGGGGGGGGGGGATCGGAGGAGAGTTATTTCTTGTTTAGTTTTTCATGTGACGAGGGCTGAGACTGACCTTCTGGACCATTATGATGGGAGGCTTTATTGTTCCATCAAGGAATGAGGGAGTGCTGTATTGATCACGGAGACGTTTCCAACTCTTCCCTGTCATTTCGTTGATAATAGGGTTGTTTAGGCCGATGGTTTTTTTGTGGGTATGTAGGGAAGTTTCGCGAAATTGCGAACGATACGATCTTTTTGTCAAAGGGATATCGATGTTGCGTATTAGTTTTTCAACTTTCGACGATTCGTTCGCGCCGAGAGGTAGTCGCGCTTCGGAAAACCATTAAACGTGGCTTGTGCAAATGGAATAAAAGTTTCCAGGAAAGCAGAATTTTTATCATTCAAAATTGGAAGTAACGAGAGCTTTTACAACAGCATTTGATTTATGTCGTATTTTTTCAACGTTGCTAGTTTGGAAAATTCAAAATCAATTATTTTGCTTTGTCTAGTCACAAAAACGAGTTCAAATTCGATCCCGTATTTATTTTTGCCATCAAGAACGTCATATTGTATTTTACCGTTTATATTGAAACGAGCAACGGAATATCAAATGAATTCATTTATGAAGAGCACAAAGGCAATGCTTCATTATTTCACCTGAAAAAGCTCAATTAATTAAGAATGTAAAATGACGACAAAGCGACGGGAAATACTGGACAAAGCACACATTTATAAGAAAAAATCGCTATCTTTCATTTCCAGCCTGCCTGGCGAGTCACGCGACGGAAAAAGTGATAGACCTTTGCCACGGCCGACGACACTGCTCCATTGCTGCCAACAGCTCGACTTTCGGCGATCCCTGCCGGTCCGAGAGTAGGACGTACCTCAAGGTCGTCTACACCTGCGGTAAGTACACGTCTCTGTTTATCTTGTCCGCCGGCGAGAGGGTCCCTTTCCTCGTTTTTACGAGCCAGTATTATGTGTATCTTTTCCCCTCGCGAGCCTCGAGAGCACGACGACTGTAAAGTGAACAAGGCGCTTTTTGCTTTTTTCCGAGTATCCTCGCAGCGATAAACGCCGCCCTTAACTCGCTTAGCGCAGCCCTCGACATCACGAGGGGATAGAACTCGCCGGAGACGCTGAAAACGTGAGACACTGGGAGTAATCTTAAGTTAGTTTATTAGAGATTTTTTTTTCAAGGGTTTACTCTTAGGACGTGTTAAAAGTAACTTTTTGAAAAAATAAGTAGGAGTTGGCTTGTACGATTACGAACTTGATGTCGAGGAAACAGTGCGTCTGACTATGCGCGGATTGTACCACTCGGCGCAATTTATATCCGTCCGCTACTATCGCATCTCGCTAAGATTTATTTACGGTAAATTTTTACGCACGTTCTTCTCGCTCCATCCGAGCAATAAATAACTGTGGTTAAAATGAAGATCGTTCGAAAATAATACAGAGGAGCGATTTAAATCATAAAATTCCACTTTATACTATACTTTAACGGGGAACGTGTCCAGAATTCTCCGCCGTTAATTTGGGAAATATTGGCGAGGCGAGAACAAAAGAAGGCAAAGAAAGGCTTTTTCGGTACGTGATCGTTTCCAGAAGCATATTGAAGCGTCGGGAAACTTTAATTTTCTAGTTAACCTACTTATTTACCAGAAGAAGAGTTTTTAGAATCGCCGTTGCGAAACGTGACTTCCCGTGTCAATTTCGCAAAGCGTCTACACACTGACTCCAAACTTCATCCTCCTATATTTCATGAAAAATAAAAAATCTTTTTAAAATCGAACGAAAAGCGCTTTAAGCTTGGACGATAAGGTCCACGGCCTGACCTTTAATGCCCTCGCGCACCCTGGATTCCCGCGAATGCTAATGACCATTTATGCGGCGAGAGATAGCAAATGAATAATTATACTTGAGGGTCCACTTCGCTGCGGTCCCTCCTCGCGCAATTGAAAACGCCACTGTTATTCATTCACTCGAGTGCGCGCGGGGGCGTGAATTGAAAGGCATTTTTTTGTTCACGCCGATGAAATTACGCCTTCGGTTATAACGAGTCGCCGAGTTGACGATGACGGATATTTTTTGAGCTGCGCGCGTAAATTTGAATAAAAGCAATTTTTAAGCTTCTCTCATACTTTATTCAAACGACGCAATCATGTAAATTTGGTTCAGTTTTTTGCTGC
The DNA here is from genome assembly GCA_012977825.3 of Pteromalus puparum. NCBI lineage: Eukaryota > Metazoa > Arthropoda > Insecta > Hymenoptera > Pteromalidae > Pteromalus > Pteromalus puparum. Next base: position 45,738,927 of record CM053171.1, on the reverse strand, counting down.
CGTTTATAAACGTGCGTTGTTTATATTAATGAATGTCGGAAAAACATACTAGATCCTCGTTAAGTGCTACTTCGCCGGCTGCATATAGCTCTTAAAAATATGAAAATATATTGATGCCTTCCTGTTTATAAATTTTAATGAAATACACGCGACGCCCCTAGGGCTTCTCTATGTATAAATTGCGCGCGAGCTTGCAAGTGTATTATTATCGCAGCGAAATCAATACGTTCCAATTCCGTATTCAAAATCCAAGATGCTAATACGTCCTCCCCAGCCTCAGCGAATAAAATCACCCGCCCGATTTTCTAATATACCGAAAGAATACAAATATCCCGCGCGTTTCTTCCTTGAAATTCAAACGCGAATATATTAATTTCACATGCCCGGCCGCGAAATTTCGACGCCGCTCGATTACACTTGCAAAGCGGCTGACAGAGAGAGAGAGAGAGAGAGAGAGAGAGAGAGAGAGAGAGAGAGAGAGAGAGAGAGAGAGAGAGAGAGAGAGCCGAGAATTTTTCAAAGACAGCATTTGTCTTTATACGTCATAATCCAGCAACGGCTCGCGGGTTAACTGGGTTAAGTGCCTCCTCGGAGTTACAGACCAATAATTTTCGAGGTGCCGCGCGCTTTGACTGAATCGGCCATAAGAGCGGCCGCGATTGCGCAGCCGCGAGGAGGAAATTCTTCTTCGCGAGCTTTTATAGCCCTACTTTTATTTGGCGAAATTTCTCCGGGATATGACTCACGGGAGAGAAGAGAGAGATGGCTCCAAGGTTTAAAAAGTATAATGGAGAGGTGAGGACGTTGAGAGATATATACCGATATATACCGATCAGCCGTATGTCGCTCGTTTCTATATATACCGATCAGCCGTATGTCGCTCGAGCTACTGAATTTTCATGCGTTCTTTGTTTGCTTCGCATAATTTTGTTTGTATAATCCGAATGGATTACGCGTTTTCACGACAGATTTCCCTTGAGGATATGTCGAGGATAAAACTTTATTCTTCCATTGAGTGCAACAAAGTCAATGCTATGTATGAAAGCAGGAAAAATTAAGTTTTTGCTGCAGGTTGTGCGTGTATACTTTGTAATTTGCGTATGCACTGTAACACAACAACCCTGTGGGAATAACATTTTTCATAAATTTTAAAACTTTGCATACATAAAGTTACTTTCAATAAAATGTTTGAATTTCAGCGCATTACATGTTTCCATTTACGTTGTTGCATCGCGAGAGATGGCATTAATATGTTGAAATACCCGGAACAGTACGTATTTTCCGTTCGGTGTTTTACTGTTTATTTTACTGCGCAACAAAAGTTTTGTCATTCCTCTTTCGGCGAGCATATTTCGTTTTTGTTAATTAAACAAAAGTGCAAACAATGATCAAAATTTTTAACGCACCGCAAATCCAGCCAACTTTTAATTAAAATCCGTTTGTTTGAAAAACGTCGCCTTGGTGAAATTCCTCCTTTCCAAATTTCTTAAACACCCAGTTTAACTCAACTCGAAATTAACTCCGGCCCGGCGTTCTCAAAGCAACGTCATCCGGCGCCGCAAGTAATCTCTCTCTCTCTCCCTCTCGATCTTCCCCACGAAATCTCGCACCACATCAGAGCACAGCCATACACACCCGAGGTATAACCCGGTTCGAATCCTTTAATAACCCGACGTCGTCGCCGAGAGATACAGAGAGAGAGAGAGAGAGAGAGAGAGAGAGAGAGAGAGAGAGAGACTCGCGCTTCCTGTCTTTGATACGCCAGGTGATCTTGCGCTTCCTTTCTTCTCGTCGCAAGCTCCTTCCGCTGGCGCCGCAAAGCTTTCGACACTGGCGCGCACTGACCTGGAATAATCAACGGCGCGCATCCTCAAAGTGTAATTGGATCCGCATGAACTGCGTGCAACCCCGACAGTTCTTTTCTCTTTTGACAGCTGGCTTAAAGAATCCCCCTCGCAAAGTCTTTGCGGGGAAGTTCAATTTTACGTGGAGCTTTTCTCCCGTGCGCTATACGATCGGAATGTCGACGTAATTATATCAAACTCCTGTCAAAGAGAGCTTGAATGCTCGCTTATTCTCAGAATTGCGGAGTAATTTATTGCGATTTTTCGCCTCGACTCTCAGAGTATTGCAGTGAGAGAGCTAACTCGGTCAACAAATTCTCTTTGCTTACTAATATCGTACGTCAAACGACTCCATCGAGAGCTAGAAAAGCAGTCCTTTCAGCAAGGAGCCATCCAATCGAGAAGCAAATCGATGCGTTGACTCCGATTACCAGCCGTTCGGCCACGTCGTCGATATTTCTCAGAATCGCTCCCTCTCTCGCTCGACTAAATTGTATTCTAATGCCCGAGAGTCGGTCGAACACGGCCCGAGGTCGAGTGTTCGCGAACTGCGTGCTTCCCTCGGAATAAGGAGTCCAGAGCACAATCACTTTTCACGCGCGGGACTCGATAAACGGATTCTCTCCTCGAAAATCGCCGTTCGATCCTCTTCCACACACGCGCTGAGATCTAAATCGAGGAAATCAAATTTTCGTTTAACGCGTTGTGCTTCAGCAGTGCGGAATATAAGAGCGACGCGCGAGAGAAAGGAAGAATTCCAACGCGCTGCTCTATAGGAAGAAGAGCAAACACTGGGCGAAAATTCAATCTCCACTTTGGCCAGTCCCGGGAAAACAAGCTCGTGCACCGTCCCGTGAACGTTCGTCAAACAGCCTCGTAAGGTGTGTGTGTGTGTGTGTGTGTGTGTGTGTGTGTGTGTGTGTTTGCATCGACGTTGGAGCGTTTGTATATGCATTCCTTACAGATAGACGGCTCGCGCGTTGAGGCGTGATTCGGAATTGCATGCCAATCGGGTCGCGCCGTGCCTCGAGCTATGCCAAACCCGCCTTACGTGGCGAATATTCGACGAGAGAGAGAGAGAGAGAGAGAGAGAGAGAGAGAGAGAGAGAGAGAGAGAGAGGGGGGAGAGAGATGCGAAATTGCAGACGTCGAAATGCTGCTTGCAGTGCTGGTGTGAGCCTCGGATTTGCGAAGCTGCTGCTGCTGCTGTGGGAATTCGTCGCCGTTGCCGTGTGTACGTGTGTTTCGCGGGAGCTGTTTTATTATGATAAAGGGAGAGAGACGTCGTGGAGGGGGATGGAATATTCGAATGTGTGCAATTTTCGACGCGGGATTGGTTGGGAGAGAGGATATGGTGTTTTGGGAATAGAAAAATGCGAGTAAGTAGAGTAAGCCGTTTGTAGTCGGACAGAGCTTTGGTCGTAATATAAGATGACGTGAAATTTTCAACATCGACGAAGCTACGAGCGAGTTTATTCAGAGATAATGAGTGTAAGAAGTGACGGGAAACGTTTTACGAGGCAGATATATAATTAGCATACTAACGAAATGAACAGGCGGACTCTCGGCGTTAACCCGACGTGTAGCCGAATTATCTTCCAAGACGTCGGAGCGACAGTAGATCCCGACGTTCGACTATACACATATATACACCACCGCAGAGAAGCGAGAGAGAGTTAACCTCGATTAGGGCCTCGAGACACAGAAGCGTCCCTTCTTCATTACCTCTCTTTAAAGACGTCGCACTCGGCGTCTCATGAAACATTGATGAAGACACTTCCGAGATTTCGAGCGAGGCCCTTTTTTATCTCTCGCTCTACTCTCTCGCAGAAAAGGAAAACACTAGCGGCCAACGCGTGAATTGATTAAGTCTAATTAATTTGAAGGTTGAGAGAGAGAGAGAGAGAGAGAGAGAGAGAGAGTGAGAGAGTCTCGTGGCTTCCCTTTTTGGCGCAGTGAGAGAGAGGACGTCGCCGCACGAAGTGAGAGTATCGTAATTGGATTCGTCAAAGCTGCACGTAAGTCTGCCCGCGAGTGAAAAGATCGCGCGGGAATGTTTTAATTCGAGGAAAGTTTTTCCTTCGATTGAATCGCCGCCGACGCTTCCGTCGAGTTTCAGAAAAGTTAGGGGATGCGCTCTATAAGCGGTCGCGTTGACGATTATTTACTGAATCTTTTCTCAACACTGTATAACTTTGTAATTGAATTTCTACGATGTGGAAAGCACGAGGAAGTAGTTTATTATCGTCGAATATTGTTAATGCGCAGAAGTGCGGAGGCGTAGTATAACGTAATGAGAGTATTAATTCTGCAGAAATTATACCGGAATAATTCGCGCTGAGTGCAACGCATTCGAGGCTGAAATTGTTAATTTATAAATCTCGTTCGTGCAGCGCGCATAATGAGTAACGCGTGAACGAAATTGTGTTTATAATTCTGGTAATTCTATATTCAGCTCGAACTTGTTTGTATTACAACGGGCTTATTCGTTGTTTTTTAAACATCGCCTGCAGGCTCGTTCGATTCGTTGAAATTAATTTTTATACAAAAGCGTCAGAAGTGGAAGCAATTACGATTATAATTTTACAATCAATCCACGAAACAAACAACGTCATGTAAAGCATTTCGATACTCGATATGAAAAATGAAAATATACGGCCCACTTACGACCGTAAACAAAAACCTACTTCCACTGCATTAGCATCCCAATTACGTTTATACGCCACAAAAGACCTCTGAAAAACCAAATTCGCGTCTCTCTAAATCCCCCTGAAAGATCCCGACTCGCGCGCAATTTCCCCAGCCTCCGAAACTTAACGAGGCCACGCGTCAAGCATTCATTAATCCTCCTTCTCTCTCTCTCTCTCTCTCTCTCTCTCTCTCTCTACCTCGCTTGCATGCGGAAATAAAGTTTTCGCGTCGCGCCGTGAAAATCAGCTTCTCCACTGCAGACGCGAGAGATGCGCTCACGTATGCCTAGTTTCGAGGCTCGCCTCAACAAGTGGTCGGAAATCTTAATAGGATTTCTATTTGGCGTCGGAGCTTTTTTGCTCTCGAAATGTTTGCTGAGTATGACACGCGCGTTGAGCTTAACGAGCTGTGCTCGACCATAAGTGTGGGAATTAGTAGAGCTGAGATGAGACGCTTTTTTTACCCGTCGTTTGTGTCGAATTTCATTCAAAAAATCGATGGAAAACAACTGAGCTGCCTATTCGACGATAAATAGAACCGCAGCCAAACGACTGCACGGATAAAAGGCTCTTTCTTCGAGGCCGTGGACGCTGCTCCATTCAAATACACTGCCATCAACCACACGCCGGGCCGGGCTGGCCTACGATCACACGCGCGAGCGGTTTCATCAGAAACAGTCACACACGGCTCTTCTTTTCGATCATTCTTCTGCACTGCTGTGTAGAATTCGCTTCGCGCGCTATGCAGAGATATAGAGAGAAACGAAAGAAAAGGATTTCTTCGGGCGAGAAAAGTTACGGCTCTTTCATAGAGATGCGCACAATGCAGAGGAAAAAAAAAGCAAGCTCGAGTTTTCTTTTTTCCTTGCAACGACATAAAAGAAAACTCGTTATACCGAAGTTGCGACAATTAGTGGCGTTGAGCTGTGCGTATATGCAGTGCTCGATCTTTTGATCTCGACCGAGTGTGTATGAGCAAACAAAGGCCGACGACGATCCACCTCGGGGATATACGTGTACATCGACGTTCGCCTAATTCGAGCTTCTCCAATCTTAGCTAGTGCTTCGGAGATATAGGTATAATCGAGGGCATATACGTCAAATTGACTGAGACCGATGCGTCAATTGTCAATCGATCTTCATTATACCTTCGGTACTAAACTGCTCTACTCTGGCAGCTACTACTGAATATATCGCATTACGCCTTCGAGATATTCATCATATTTGGTTGTAGTGTTGCTCGTGTGTTATGCCTGTTGAACCATCGTTTACACTTGAGATATGAAAGAATTTGTCGATAGTTTGTTTCGTGCGGTGAATATATTCTTGGGTCCAGAAGGTTTAGTTGAGTAAACGTTAACTCGATGGAAAATTTCTCATTGAATACGCTCGAAGTGTTGGTAGGAATTCCCTAGAACTCCAGGAATAAACAGCAACTATATACTGTAGACGGAAGTAAACCACAAACATGCCCCCGAACTAAGCCGCGATCGAGTGCGATACTTCCAACGCATGTATATCCGCTGCATGGGTTTGCAATTTGAAACGCTGAACAATGTTACGCTTGCTATATAATCGAGAATGTCGCGCGATTTTTGAAGCAAACTCGACCGGAGCGAAATAAAATTAAACGTAACAAGACACACATTCGGGAAGGCTCTTAAATTTCAATGGAATCAATTTCCAAATACCGTCTCTTGAAAACCATTCCTCGCGCGCTGCAGAAATCGATTCTTTCTCTTTCTCTCCACGCCGTTCTTCGCATACAAATCAAGCTCAGCTCGCGCGCGAAGCAGCGACGACGAAGGAAAAAGAATAAGGCATCGCATTGCAGCGCGGACGATTATGCGGGGAAAAACAAAGCTGGAGCACACAGCGTGGGAAATAAAGAAAGGCGCGGAAGTGGAAGGGAGAAAATCACGACGGCGGCGCCGCCGGACACAACAGGGAAAAGTTCGGTATTCATAGGGGAGCGTTACGATAAATTCTGGACTGTTGACGCGGAAATTGAATTCTCTTGTTGCAGCAGCAGTGGCGGTGCGAAGCCCACAGGAGAAAGAGCGCGATTGGAAGTCTGTGGATACAGAGGCGTTCGCTTCCCTCCGCCTTATCGCGAAATTACGGGGAATGAAGCGAAGTAACGAGCGGCTAAGGACGAGAAAAGGTGCGAGAGAGAGAGAGAGAGAGAGAGAGAGAGAGAGAGAGAGAGAGAGAGCTGGGAACGAAGTACGGAATTGGAAAAACGGGAGAGACGGGAAGTACGATAGTGTGCCGATTGATTCGGGGGAGAAGTGCAGGCGAGATTGGGGAAGAAACAGAGTTCCTTCAATTTTCTTTTTTGACGAGGTCTGCTTTATTTTTAAATTTACCGCCATTTCAAAGGCACAATCATCGTCTTGAGATGCTTCACTTTTCCAGCATATCAGTTTTACAAGAAAAGGAGGATAAAATAATCACGAAGACATATGGCTCGAGAAAAATGAAATGCACGCTCCTCTCGGATCACAAAGGCTGAGCTCACAAAAGGAATGAAGAAACGCAGTACTTTAAGCTCCGCTTTGTGGAAGTTGAATTTTTTATACACTTTTCTACCTGACATAAGCCAAAGACAGACTGGGAAGCGTCTTTTTAGTGAATTCTTGTTTTCGAAAAGTGCGCAGCTTTTCTCATCAGAAGTGAGATACGCAGACGCGTTTTGAGCTTGCACGCAATTTTTCCCGAGCGATGTATCGTTAAAACCAAGTTTCTGGAAAAATCTCACGAGAGAGGAGTGGTTCTTGAAACGCGTGATTTTCTATTCGGATTGTAGAACTGTATAGCTGCAGGAATATAATTACGAGGAAGCTGGTGAGTTGTGAATCGAGGAAAAAAGACGGGTGTGCATAGTGCGACAAACGAGAAAGCCATCAAAGCTCTTGCGGTCAAAGGCAAAAGTGGAATGCGCAATAAAGCGATGCGCCGTCGTGTCTATTTTTTGCCTGACTCTGCTGAGCTCTCCGCTGAGAGACGACGACTATGTGGTGATTGGTGAAGATGGTGATTGTAAAACTGTATACATGTTTATTTTTGCTTAAATTTTTTTCATAGTCCGTGTATAGCGTGTGTTATCGGTAACAGGAGTAATAAGTTTTGCTGGTATTCTTGGAAATATAATTTCTTCTTTCTTAACCGAAAAAAAAGTTTCCAAACACCGAAATAGTTCGGAAACCGTTTACAGTTTTGAAAAATCCGCTGAAAGTTGATGGATTATTGCAACCGACAGATTGCAGATTTCGAAAAACTAAAACAATGCAGGAATAGTTTTCAAAATTTTTTGAAGAGTTAATTGGTATAGAAATTCTATTAATCTTTTTGCCCGTAAAAACAATCGTACATATAGTATAGAAACACCGTTCCTATGCAATGATTGAATCAATTTAATTCAAATATCTCTTTGATTGCGGTTACCAAGAGTTAGTTTAACACAAATTTTCATTATTATTTTTAATGCTCTTTTCTCAGTACAACCGAAGTAAACACAATTTCCTATTCACAATCGCTTACGTTGGGCTGGGTTATATGTCTCTTTATGCAACGACGAATAACTAATCTGTTTGATCATCAAACAGCCCGAATGCTGCAATTTCGGCGTAATCGTTGTTGAACGTGGAATAATGGTCATAATTATAGCCCATGATTTTCAATAAACTCTTAAGAAAAGAAAATACCTGACAAACCTTGTCGTAATTTTCAAGCTCGCATTATTATAGAAAAAGAAGGATCGTGCTTACGAATCAATTTTCCAAGCCGCTCATTCATTTTTCAAAAAAAAGCTCTTCCATAACGAGCCCTAACGCGCTCGAGCCGTACAAGCTCACGGGAATTCGATCGGGCACCTAATTGGAAAATTTAATGCATAGTTGCGTGGATTGCCGAGCATAGCGTCGTGTCAGTATTCGAGCCGAAAGAGCCTTCGAGCTAACAGGCTCGCGAATTTTCAAGCTTTCGCGCGCCGCGGCAGCACAAGCCCTCGAGAGATAACGAGTGGCGCGTTCCGCTGCGCGCACGAGGCAGAAACTTTCGACATTATTAGAGAGGATAATAGATCCTGTTAAATTTCAGAACATTATGCAAGAACAGCGTGTTTCGTGAGCGCCTGCCCTCTCGGTCCTTTTATCGGGGCGAGATTGTTGGAGGAAACGTTTCCCCAGCGACGAATTGTTCCATCAGTTTAAATTGTTTAAAGCTCTGATTAATCCCAGAGTTCGCTATTCGCAGTTGCAAAGCTTAAGTACATGTTTCTCAAAAAGCGCACCGAATGAAATTTTCTAACTAAATTACAGCGTGCAAGCTCGTCCAACAGCAACAAAGTTCGAAAAACTCTTTGGCCCAGAAAAAAGCTCGCCTCTCGCTCGACCGTATAAACAGAGAGAGGGAGGGATACAACAGGCAGCAAAGGGCCTTTGACGCGCGGGTGTCCCTCGCCGTCTATGCACACAGCGACACAAAGCTAAATGTCAAGTAATGTCCCGCAATCAGTGCATAACGCAACGCGGCCCGTTCAGCGCCTATGCCTCGTTACTTTGATCCGGTGTAGCGGTACTATCTGCGAGTCGCCTCCGGCCGACGATCATGAAGCGAAGCCTTTTCCGCATCCCATCCCCTCTACGTTCAGGGGAGGAGAGGGACTATACTTCGCGCGGATAATCTGCGGATTGATCGGCCATGTGCGTGCACTGCATAGCTCCGACGAGCTTGTGTGGATAGGTGTCTCTGTGCAAGAGAGCAGTCGAGCGTTCAGTGCGTTTGTACGAGGGTGAAATGAGAGGTCAGAGAGAGGAGAATGTTGGTTGGTTAGAGGGAGAGAGAGAGTGAGTGGTAACGTTTCGGGAGATATCGCTTGGTGACGGAAGTGTTTTTAGCGTCGGGGATTCGAGGCTGAAAGGTGGGTAATTAGCAGTCTATTTTTGTTCTTCGAATTTTTAGATTTTAAACGATGATGAGTAATTAAAAGTGTACCGAGCGACGATCGCAAATGAACGACTGAAAAGTCATCCAATTAAATGAAAAACAATCACGAGACCATTCATTAACCCAGCTATTATTTACAATCCAATTATAACCCTCTATACAAAAAATAATAACGATTTCTCGGAACCGGAAAATACCGGAAAATACCTCCTCTTAATTTAACAAGTTTCGACTCGTCACATGCCAGTTTCGACGCTGATCATTTGCGAAAGTTATAAGCCGCTCGGCGTACATAAGTAGGAAAATAAGCTGAATTAATATCCATGCGACAATATGCAAACAGGTTATACAGCCCAGCAACACACACACACACACACACACACACACACACACACACACACACACACACACACACACACGTGTGTGTGTACCTATATACGAAACGCTCGCGGAGAAACTGATTGCGAGGGAGGAAGCGCCGCTCGGCCTTATCTACACCAACGTCGACAAACTGGACCGTTTCACCGACACGCTACTGCTACTCATACCTACACACACACACAATCTCACACTAGGATAGAAAGTTTCCGCTAACAAATGGCAGATTACAGTCGGCGAAACGTTTCGAAAATTGCGCCTGAAATTGAGACCGCGAAAATAATTTCTTGTTAAAGGGACGAGCGAAAAATCTCTCCGGGCCGGCGCGAATATATCTGTTTTCGAAAAGTGCTGCGGGCTAGTAATAAATTCATTTGAGCCACGACCGCACTCCCCGTGCGTGCGGTCAGGTTAATTTTGAAATATATACGCCACCTTGGGAAACGCCTCGCCAGATTTTTCCCGCTTTTATTTTCAATTTCATACTCTCTTTCTGTGCAACCTACAGATGGTGTACGTAATACCCGTAATCTCATCCCTTGTCGCAGGTCTCTTGCAAATAGAAAACTCAAGCTGTGAGACTCAACCGAGAGAGGGATTCGATAACTCCGTGTGGAAATTCATTTCGCACGATAAATATTCCCTCCAGGCAACAAATATTTCCGAGAAACGATTTCCAGAAGCATCTTACAATGTAAATGGAAAGTTTGTGGAGATGGCTGTGAGCGTATAGGTACAGAACTCTTCGGGGGTTTTTTTTTTCGATCGGAAATCACGTCTTGGTGAGAACGACTTCAGTTCCCATGTGCTACTACACCGCAAATCGAAAAGTCTCTTCAATTTTAAATCTGACTCGGAGAAAACGAAGACGGATGAATTTTACCGCGGCTAGCAGTGCCGCAAGCGTATTGCGCCCTGTATTACAAATACTGAAATTTAAATTGGCTACATGTTCTACATTTTTTTTTCCGTTGAGCGGAGATTGCAAAAGGTATGGTGAGGTAAATATACACTTTGTATTTTAATCTTTTCATCGGGACTGTGGAATGTTTATACGTAATCGCATGACATAAGAAAATAAGATTCCTCTGACAATTTTTTAATCCTCACATTACGCGATCGACATTTCCCAATGAATTGTATAATCTCATAACAAAGCTCACCAGCGAGCGATTCAAAATGCGTATAGATTACGCGTGAAGCATAAACAGGCAAACAGTTGCATCACACGCTAGGTCATTCGTTAATCACCGGTATCACAAGAAGCGCACATTTACGTCTGGCATGAAAGCCCATAGCCATAATTAAGCCACCTGCCCAGCACACATATCCTGATTCGCGCATCCAATTATCCGGATTTGTGCGCGCGCTTTTCCCGTCGCGTACGTGTACGGACCGCGATAAATTTGACCATTTGTCACGCTATAGCCGGAGCCGGCCGGAGCTTTTCAAGGGCTCCACGAAGGGTTCGCAAAGGGAGTGATCGCTTTGCCGAGGATGTAGTGATAGAGATCTGCGGTTGGAAGCTCGTTATGCGCGCGTTGGAAGGTTGAGGTTTTTGGGTGTATATTAAGGTGAGGGTTTCAGACGATTTTGCGGGATTTATTGCTGCGGCAGCGATTTTATTAAATTTTTATTTGCGAACGGAGAAATTTGAAACAGTTAACTACACAATTAACACAGCATTCAAAAAAATCCGCCCATTTTCCCTAGCAAAGCGAGCGTATAGCGCGTGTATAATCTTGAATCGCGCAAAAGGTGCATCGAGCCAAGCGCACTGCAGGCTGAAGAATTTACGCGCGCAAAACGATCGGAGGCGCGCATCGTTGCGCGCAAGTCGCGCCTTTTGTAATCGTTTTACCGTCAATTCGTTGCGCTTCGTCAAAGCGATCGAATCCCCGAAAAAATCTCCTGGGGCTGCGATTCGTTCCTATACGCGTGCGTGTCGCGTTTCGAACGAGCGCACAATCAGAGCTGTGTATTTTTTTGGCGCGCACATGCGTGAGATTTAATTTTTTCGCAAAACGCATGCGTGACTTTGAACGAATATAGTATATCGCGTGTGGCTCATTGTTGAATTCGTTTTACGATTTTGCTTTTAATGCAAGTTAGCGGCGCGACTGGCATTCGGGTGAATTGGAGCTTGACTCGTTTTGGGAATTCGAAAGTTGCCGGGCGAAGCTTTTCAATTTCGTCTCTCAATTATTCGCTTCGAATTTATCGCAGTCATCTGAAATTGCATTGAAATATTTTAATTCAATCTTGTTACCACCAGCAAGACTCCACTTTAACACAACTATTCTATCGTTTCGCTGTATACACACACACACACACACACACACACACACACACACACACACACACACACACACACACACACACACACACACACATATATATATATATATATATATATATACACGGTCTAATTCCAATCCCATTGAAACACCTCCGTCGTATCCAAACATCAACGCTCACATGGCCAAAGTCAAAAGTTCGGGAAACCGTTGGTATACGAGTCGACCCAAGAGCGTCACGATTAATCGAGCTCCCACACACTGTATACACCGAGTCGGAAGGCGATCGGCGCATTATGTATACGCGCGCTTGCGCTCGCGCAATTAGATGAGCTTTGTGCGGCTTTCTGTGATTGATCGAGAGCGATTCTCCAGCGAAAGCTGTAGTCAAGCCTCTAGCGTTGATATACACGGACGATCGAATCGGGTAAATTAATATTCCGAGATGGTCTTTCCTGTTCGGCGTATGGATGTGCGGTCGACGCTCGGAATCGTTTTGTTGCGGTGTGCATTTGTCAAGCTGAAACGTTGATTTTGTCCTTGGTAAATTTTCATTACCGACAGTTCATCGACTTTCGATGGTATTGACACAGTTCATTTGTCGAGTGAAGTTATGCCAGGCTATCTTGAAATCGCACATAAATGAAAAATTCATCGTTTGCTCATTCCCTCGTGAAACGTTCGAAAGAGCCCCAAATCTCTCTGAAATTCAATTCTCAATCACAAGCAACGTCACTCGAGCCTCTTATCGCAGCCATATAGCGGCGGGACAAGTTTCGCCGGAAAGTTGAAATTAAGTGCGAGGTTATCGCGGAGCGCCGGTAACGAGCGCCTGATTCTTATCGGCTGGCGAGTTGCGGACGCTATGTGTTTCGCCGCGCGAAACTTGGGCTGCGCACGTACTCGCTTTTGCTGCGATAGTAACTGCTCGATAATGTTCGCCGAGTTGAGCAGCGCGACCTCTTTATTCCTCGATATTGGCCTCGTTGCTGGGGAGGCGAGTTTCTATTGATTGATTTTTTCTTTTTTAATCTCGATTGTTTTCAAACTTGAGCTTTTGACTGTGTATTTTTGGAACTGGTTTTCGAAAGTGAACATACGTGTTTTTGACTCGTCGGTTTCGGACGAGTGAGTAAATCGTATTTTTGTTTTTACACGCTGTTGCTATACTGGTTTTGAATTTTCGAAGAATATCTGAGCTTTCGAACAATGTTGTGGAGAGCTAACGTGTTAATTTATACCAATTAAAAAGTAATAACGAGTTTCATCATGATGTTTAATTATTCGATCGAGTTTTGGAAATTACGGAAAATTGCAGTTCGAACGTACTTGTTAAATTAATACAAAATAAAATCAGTTCAGCATTCGTTAAATTAAATTCAACTGAATATTCTCAATATTCATCGCAGAATACATTATATTACGTGCACTATTATCTGCTTTTGAAAATATATAAACCAGCGTAATAAGTTCCGTTTCGTCTGCACAAAACGTCGTAGTTAACATTCGCTAGACTGAATTGCGAACCCGCTTTATTGGGAAAACTGCGATTTGCGTGTAGCTCCCTTTTTCAAACATCATTTTCCATACGATAGCTCTGTATAACGAATACATTCATTGAGCTTCTTCCGATTTCTCCGATGTCTGGCTGCAAATTCGTCCTACAGCATCTTCTCGATTTAATTTAAAAAATTCCGGTAATCGTATATTTACAGGCTGGAGATACGATACTATAGTTAGAAGAATTCATTTAATTGGAATCATATTCATGGAATTGTAATAAATTATTTTTTATAAAACAAAACATTTCTTCTATCTGCTGCAGTAAATCCAACGCAATGTCAAAATAAAACTCTAGTATCGAATTCGACTCACTTTGTTAACAAATTCGGCGAACGAAAACAAAAGGCCAAAGAGAAAACGAATCGAGAGATATTTCCACCTACCTGTAATCATATACACCAACGCAACAAACAATCTCGCTCATAAAGCAAGGATCCCGTCGATTACACCTTCTCGCTACATCCTACTCCGAGGTAATTTTGCTGAAGGATCACGCGCTCTCTCTTTTTTTTCTCTCCAGACTTTATCGCGGCTCGAGACAATATCTCCTGACGCGGCAAGAGACGAGACTTGGGGGAGCAATTATTGCCTCTAGTGCGAAAAGGCGCACCGGGGTTATTTTATAGCCGGATCTCGCGATGGTTTTTTTTTCTTCCTCGATCCGAGTTGATGTCTTTCTGCGGAAGAGAGAGAGAGAGAGGGGGGGGGGGATGGTGGCGTGTAACGAGCGTTGTGTTATTGCGCGACGTTGTCGGCGAGGTTTAAGGCACTCGATATGAGTAAGGTGATTCGAGGGGGACGTTTGGCTCTTCTCTTTCTCTCTGATGGGATTGGCTCGAGTTGTAGTTGCTGGTGCTTCCTGGAGTAATAGGGCGATGGAATTTTCTTTTTAATTTTATCGGTGATACTTTAGGAGTCTTATCATTTACGAATGGGGTAGGAGCAACGTTTCAGTGCGAGGCTTTGAGATGCGTAAAGGGAATATGTGTAACAGATTAAAATTTATAGAGTCGAGTGTTGTGCTAACAGGAGCTGAAAAGTCAAAGCTGATGTAACGAAGTTAAACCTGCATTCGTTTGTTTTCGCTTCTCTCGATTCGATGTCTAACAAAATAACGGATCTAAAATTCGCGTCGTGCATAATTATATTTATGATAAATGGCGTGCAATATCGAGTCATGAGTAATGTACGAATGTATTTGACTAAGGAAAATATACGAAGACCATAAAAATTTATGAGCCCGAAATCCAACAGTATACAGTTATCCTATCAATTATTTTCGATTCTATTACTTGTTTACGAGCGCTATACGTATACGGCCGTAAATTATTATCGCGTCTTCGACACTTAACAGATTTATTTCTCCGTCGTCTTCGTCAAACGCTTGCCTCTTTAAAATACAGTTCCTTTTTTATCGACTAACCGTACAACGTTATTCATACAAATTAATTAGCAAATTCACATAATTATTTCAACGCTAGTGAATTCAGTGTGCTTAGCCAAATTAATTTCTAATAACCGATCTAATTATAATTGAATTTTATCCAAACGTCGAACAATTAACAATTAACAAATAACACAGCTATAGCTTCGAAATTCCCGCTAGAGAAATACCGAATAATACTCCAACGATCTCGCGGGAGATTTTGAAAAATAATTATAACCTCTCGCACAGCCCTGCTGAGGGGTGAGGAGGGAGGAAGGGGTATACGCATTTAACGATTATGGAATCGTGCTGCGAACTGAAATCACGAGCTCACTTATGCATATATCCATTAGCGGCATGCGCATGACTATTGCCATTGGCAACACCTAATGGGACATGGATCATTATGTAATAACGGTCTGGTTCAGCGTGTCGAGTCTCGGAAACGGCGCAATAGTAAATAGGACGATGTATAGCGATTTGAGTTTTCGTGCTTTTCAAGCCCTCGTCGATTCGTGCCCACCGAATGAAATGCTAACGATGGATGGATAATCACGAAACTGCGACGGGATTTCCTCTGCTTCCAGCTACATTATTCATCCATGTATTCATAAGCTTGCGTATACAACTTTTTGCGCGTGAAAATCATTTCGTGATCAACAGCGGTGCTGCGTTTATAATAAAATTACACGAATGTATAAAAATATGGCCTGAGCCAGTTTCGCCGGAACTTTCTGAAATTTCCATCAAGGTGTTACTTACCTCGCAATTACGTAGGTTCTAGCGTTGCTTCCATTTTGCGGCGAAGTGTCACTTAAGAGCTTTCACGCAGGCTTCCGCCTTGGTGGCAAGCGCCTCTCCGTCGTGTTTTTTTTTTTCATTTTTACCTTCTCTCCTCCTCCTTCTCCTCCGCTTTAAATAAATAATACAGGAGTCGAGATGAGACATCCGTTTCCACCGTATTAATCCAGGATATATTCCAAAAGCTTTGCAAGCTCGATTTTTCCACCTTATCTCGAATTGCAATACAAGTTTAATTCGACAAGTTGACGTTTACGTCGACGCAAAGTGCTAGAGTACACATGTAAGTAGCTTATGCACACGAAACTTCGGCTGTTGGTCTAGTCGTGATGTCTAAGCCAAAACATAAATAGCTTAATCCAACACGACCTTTCCTTAGTTTATTCCCAAAAAATTTATTCGATACCCCCAATCTACTATCCTCCCTCAAGACTAGCCTTGTAGCGCTAGTCCATTATCGCAGTCGATCCCACGGGAGTGACGATTCTAATTGAATGCCGGCGCCGAGGCGCTGATTATTTGTCCCTTACGACTTTCGGTCACGGCCTGGCTGGCTGCCCGTCTTGCGTGAAATTCACCAGCGTAGCTGCTGCTGCTGCTGCTTCGATTATACGCCGGTTGCCTCTTTGCACCAGAGTCTATACCTTTCTTTGCTCTATATGGACTTCTGGAGGAAGGAAATTTTCGCTTTATACGCTCGTCTTTTCCGGAAAAGGGAGAGAAGAGATACCGGAGCTAAACGAGAACTGCTCGCGTGTGCGGTGATGTCTGCATTTTGCGTCTGACTACTCCTCGACTGAATCTACTTGTTCGTGTATTTCAAAGTTATTCTTTATCCCGCTTACACGCACTCGACTGCTGCGGACTAAAGTTCAAATTCACCTGAATTTTCGTAAAGCGCATTACGAAAAAGCAACAAATCCGATTATAATCATTATGCGCGAATTCGTAATGCACTTACGTTATATGAATCGCTTTGTTTTAAAAATCCAAGCCTCTTAATGCGCAACGAACGCATTAAAGCGCAAACGTCTCGTAATTAGCCCATCCGTCGAAAGGGCCAACGTTCGCGCGCTGACATTCTATTACGCAAGCAGATGACGAGGATCGTTCGCGAGTCCCTTGATCCTTTAATAAGGGAGTTTCCGCGACGCGAGCTGATTGTCTTTGAGGATCGGCTTACAGGCGGCAATCGAGCAACGAGTCTTCGCTGGTGGCTTACTTGAAATTGTAACGAATCGACCCTCCCTCCACTTGCTCTTGCGATAATTAACGTTATACAACTTTTTGTTAAATAAAATTGTAGAAGTTATAAGTTCATTAAAATTACTAAAGAAAGCTCTCCTTAAGAAAAATAACAAAGACATACCCACTCTTCTATACCGAGTAATTCGTATAGAAATACCCCCAAGAAGCGAAGAGCTTCCAAGCGTTACGTAACGAAAAAAATTCAGCGTTACAAAGCGTCGTCGGTTCAAGCGCGAACTTTTCCAGCTCCCCCCCCCCCCCCCCCCATTGATCTCGTTAAATTTCTGGCGTCGTTCATCTCTCGGCAGCAACGCTCCGGAAGTGCTGCATAATAATCCAGGCGCCCGCGCGATAAAATTCGCTAACGTTACCGCACGTGCCGTGCTGGATCTTTCTCTCTCTTTTCGCTTTTTTTTTTTTGCTTGCCGCTCGTGGTTCGTGTCATTCTCGTGGAAGACCATTACTTTCCGCCTGTTCCGCGCCGGTTATTCCACGGTCTCCAACGAGAAAACTCGTTAAATATACTCTATAGCCCCACGTACGGATCGTTGTAATAAAGCGCGTTTGTTTAGAATAATATAGAAGTTACTCGATGCAACAACAACAATGTGCGACACACGGCGATTAGCGCGTTAAATCCGATTAATTTAGGTTTTAATGGCATCGATAGCTCATTAAGCCCGCGTTCGTCCGCAGCGCTTCTCTGCGCACGCTTAATTAGGTATTCATGCGTAAATGGCATTTCCAAAATGAATTTCCATGTGTCGTTTATTCGGCCTCGTTGACGCTGGCAGCGCTTCGTTAATGTCGTAGCCGTCGCTGTTGATCTTTCTAGTTTAATCTCTCTCTCGCTACTCGCTCGCGTATATTTTAACCCCTCATGCAAATTGGAGTAGAATATCATCGCGATGTTTGCGCCAAAAACGTCCGAGAGCTTGTGTGTGTATGCGATCTCGAAACATGTCTAAATAAACGATTCGACTCTCGACGGATTTATAAATGCAATACGCGATCAGTCGCGCGTGATATACCGGAGGATTTTTCACTCTTATCAAGAAAGCTCTCCGCGAATGGCGTTCGATACGCAGCTTCGTTACGCTCGAGTCACGCCGGAGTGAGAGAGGAAAAAACACAACGCAACGACGCGCGTATCTCTCTCTCTCTCTCTCTCTCTCTCTCTCTCTCGCTCTCTCTCGCAGCGATAAAAACTGCGTTATTTTCACGCGGCGTTGGCTTTAATTTTCCGGCGCCCCGTGTGTCCTGCTGCAAAGTGGGACGTACGCGGTATGCTTATATACCACTACGCGGACGCCGAGCATAAAGCGGCAAATGGAGCCTTTTGATGCTTTTCGTTGTCTCTAATTTGTCGCGAGTGCTGTGTTGCGTTTGCACCTTTTTTTTTTTTTTTATTATTAAGCATTTTAGCCTCTTAAAGGAGGTCATTTGCTAGTACATTGGTTTCATATACAAACAGTGATTTACATAAATGTGGGGTACAGAGAAAGTCTAGTCGTTAGGTGTCGCAGTGGTAATTACAATTGTAGTTCACAGTTTTTCAAATATGAGTGTATGACTTGACATAATCTAGGAGTCGGTTCGTGTAGTAGTGAGGTGTAGGTATTCGGTAGAAAAATTTTAATTTTAATTAGCTGAGTTACAAAGATGATACGGTGAGTGTCGTAGAGAGGGCATTGCCAGAGTATGTGGTTGATGTCCTGCTCTTCGCATCCGCATTCGCACCCGGTAGAATCTACAAGGCCGATCTTGAAGAGAGAAGAGGCCAAGCTGTAATGCCCAGAGCGGCAGCGGTTGATAGTGGTGAGGATTTCGCGAGGTAGTTTTAGATTGTTAAACCAGGGTTTAGATGAACTGTTGTAGAAGTGACGGAAGTAGTCCTTTCCTTTGAAAGCGCTTTGTTCTATGAGGAGTTGGGAAGTCTTTTTTTTGGTAGTGGATTTGGTTTGTTCTTGGAGGTCGGTGAAGGGAATTTTTAAGGAGCTTGTAACTGTTTCCTGGGTTGCAGCTTTAGCTAATAGGTCTGCATTTTCATTTCCACGGATTCCTATGTGTGCTGGTACCCAAAAGAATTGAATGATACTACCGTTTGTCGTTTTCTCTGAGAATTCAAGGACTTTTTTCTTGAGTTCAAGGATGTAGGGGTTACTTTTTATGTTGATCATAAGGTTTCTGAGAGACATTATAGCACTTAAGGAGTCCGTGAAGATAATGGCGTTTTCGTTCGGTTTTGTTAATGCATAGTCTACTGCCTGGTTGAGGGCGATACATTCTGCGGTAAATATCGAGGCATTAGGATTTATACTTTTGACAAAGTGTGTAGAGGGGTTATGAATGACACAGGCAGTTCCCACCGAGCTAGCATTCTCTGTCTTGCTGCCATCAGTGTAAATGGCATACGCTTTTTCTTTTTTTATGAGTTCATCAAGGATTTTGTTGGGATCAGTAGATTTTTTGAGGGTTGTTCCTAGTTCGCTATTAGTAATGACAGTGTACGTTAGAACGTTGTAGTTATAGGCATAATTGTGATAGTGGAATTTGGATGAGATTTCTTTGGCCATGGGGAGTGCAGTTTTGATACATTGTAGTAGAAGTCTGTTACTATATTTTTTGTTATTGTTTTGTTTGTTTAGGTTATTGTTAAGATGAACAAGCGTGTCATGCACAAGCAGATTTTTGTTAGATATGATTTTGTATATGTAATTAAGGCAGAGGCGCGTGCTGCGTTCCGAAATTGAGTCAAGTTTCGATTCGGCCAGGAGAACATTGGTTGGTGTGCTTATTCTGAAGCCGAGTGCGTACCTAATGGCAGCATATTGTATCTTTTCAATTTTTTCAATTTGAATTTTTTGTGTAGGAAAAAATATGAAGCATCCGTAGTCGAGAGTAGACCTTACAAAGCTCTTATACAAAATCAAAAGTGTAGACGGGTCACAACCCCACCACGTACCTCTTAGAAATTTAATTAGGTTAAGGGATTTAAGTGATTTTCTATGTATATGATCGATTTGGGGTTGAAACGAGAGTTTGTAGTCTAGGATGATTCCAAGGAAACGTACTGACTCACTGGATGGTATTGTTAAGTTGTTAATTGTGATTTTACTTTGGCCTGGTTTAATATTGTTTTTATTGAAATGCATGAATATGGTTTTATGTGGTGCTAGATCTAAGCCTAGGTCGAATAGATTTTTTTGAATTTGAAGGATTGATTTTTCTAAGGTAGTCTTGTTTTTGTCAGAGGAGAATTTTTTTATGTAAACGGCTATGTCATCTGCAAATTGGGAGACTATGATGCTTTTGGGAAGGTTGGCTGTGATTTTGCTGACATAAATATTGTAGAGAAGAGGGCTTAAGACGCCGCCTTGAGGTACCCCTTTGTGTATGGTTCTTGGATTGTTTTCGGAGGTTTGAGTGAGGATTTGGCGTTCAAAAGTTATGAATTTTATGAATTGGACGATGTTAGAAGGACAACCGATCTGGGCTAGTTTTTCTAAAAGAATTTGGATATTAACGTTGTCGAAGGCTCCGCTTACATCTAAAAAGGCAGCAAGTAGTTCGTTTTTTGAGCTAAAGGCATCCTCAATATTGAGGGTAAGGTTAGTGAGGTTGTCGATTGTACTTTGTCCTTTTCGGAATCCAGACTGGCTTCTGGGGAGAATGTCTTTTGATTCTATCCAAAATTCAAGCTTATTTTTAATCATGGTTTCGAGAATTTTGCACATGCAAGAGGTTAGAGCGATAGGTCTAACCCCGACTCCATCCGACTTGCTAATAAAGTGAATGAACGATTTTTTCCAAGAGGATGGATAACTATTGGTAGTGAACATTTCATTAAAAATATCTAAGAGAATAAGCTTGTATTTTATTGGCAGTAATTGTATGCATTCATAATTTAATCCGTCGAGTCCCGGGGTCGATCGAGCATTTTTACTGTTAACAGCTATGTTAAATTCGGTGAAGTTAAAGGCTCTGGAAAGAAATTCATTTTCATCGCAGTGAGGAAGCCAATCTGGATTCGAGCCTGCCCAAGGTGGACTAATTTTGTTTAGTGCCAATTTGATTGCGTTTTCCGATTGGTGGTGTTCAGAAGTGTGACTGGATCTTATTTTAGTCCATTTGTTTTTCAGAATTTTGCCGGTTCTCCAAACGTAACTAGGATTAGAAAAGTAGTTGATATTGTTGGCGAATTCTATAACGTATTCTCTTTTCTTTTTTTTAAACAGTTTTTTGGCTTCAGCTCTAATTTTTTTGAACTCTATAAAATCGTTAATACATTCTGAAAAATGGTATTTTTTAAAGGCAGCTGTTCTTAATCGCCGAATCCTGTCACACTCTGAGTCCCACCAAGGAACGGGATTGCGATGAATGTGATTATTTACATGTTGCTTCTTAGGTGTGTTGAGAGTAATAGCGTTCGATATTAGTTCGGTGAAAAGCGTATATTTTGCACTGGCCGAGGACTCAGCGAATTCGGTAGAGAGGAACTTTTGATAATTTTCGTCTAAATTAACATATACTTTGTTCCAGTCGGTTCGTATAGAATTAATTTTGAAAGATTTTTTACGGTATAAACTCTTGGATATTTGCAAATCTATAAAAAGTGGAAAATGATCAGAGCCCCAGGTGTCTTTATTAACTTTAACGTTTATTTTGTCTGCAATACTGGAGGAAGAGAATATTAAGTCAAGATTGGAGTTTGAGATTGAACTGGTGTTGTAATGATATTGTGTGCGAGTGATTGTGTTCGTGTTATGAAGAATTAGATTCGAGTTGATGAGGCTTGAGAGTAATCTCTCGCCGTTCGTGTCATTGTTATGGCAGTTCCAGTGTTTGTGGTGTGCGTTAAAGTCGCCCATGAAGATGGTTGAAGGTAGCGAGTCTATGTAATTGAAAATAAAATCCCAAGAATTTTGGGAAAGCGTGTCACCAGGGGCTCTGTAGCAAATGATAATATTCAGCGCGGGTTTAACGTTTGTTATTGTAAGGCCGGCTAGTTCTACGCATTTATCGGGACATATTATATTTCCAATTTCCACGAACGCTAGATTATTACGGATTAAAACTAAGATACCGCCTCCTCTTGAATGTTGTCGATCTTTCCGGAACGTCTTGAAGCCGTTGAGGTGGAAGTTTTCTTCGGGTGATGTTTTGTCCGATAACCAAGACTCCACGCACACAAATATGTCTAGGTTTTCAATTATTTTTTGTAGTTCTTCTTTTTTGTTTCTGATACTTTGAGAATTCCAGAACAGAATTTTTAGATCCTTGTTGATTTTGTCCATACCGATAGTTTTAGATTTATTCATCTTCGTCTTCTTGGTGAGACGAGTCCGATCCAGTGTCGCCGTTAATATGTTTTTGTAGTTTTTTCTTTAGTCGGTAGCACCTGGATTTGAGTTTGCCGGTTAGAGATGGCGAGATTATGTTGATCATGTTGACAAGTCCTTCGATGTCGTCTGTGTATTCTAGTGCGATTTCTGCCGTGTTAGATTGACCATAACTTTTCGTTAAGAAATTACTAAATTGATTGTAGTTTAGGACGTGTGTTTCTGGAGATTCTTGGATGATTCGTTGCACAGCGAGAAGATCATCGTCCGAGTCACTGTTCTTGTTGTTGCTGCTGTCGGTGCGCTGGAGTTTTAGTGGTCTCTTTGGTGTTTTGAAGATATTGTTGAGTGAAAGATTTGCTGAGTTGCTAGGCTGGTTGACGATTGAGGTTTCAGAAGAAGTGGTGGATGGTGGAGGTCTTTTAAGATTATTGATATTGCTTGATGGCTGGACAGGTGGAGCATCCGACTGAGAAGAATTGTGTTGGGCTGCGGAGTTATCTATGGATGTTATAAGTCTAGGATCATTTTCTACGCTTGCGATGTGTTCAGGGCACTGCTTGGCAACGTGTCCTGCTTGTTTACAGAGAAAGCAGTTCGTAGAATCTGTACTAAGGTAGACCCAGTATGGAGTATTATCGTAGGTGATTTGCAGGTTTTCTGGAATTCGACTGATGTCCTCTTCTTTAATGTAGATTTGCCGTCTAAATGAAAGAACGTGAGATCGTCCTTGTTTGTTGAGGCCAGCTCTAATGTATTGCATTTGAGATACCGGAGTTATTCCCGATTGTTTTAGTAGATCGATAAGCAGTTCGTGGGGGATCATTGGGTAGACGTTGGAGAGAACTACTCTTTTATTTTTTTCGATCAATGGTCTAATAGGCAGAATGTGATCTTTCACTTTAATTTTTTGTCCATCAAGCTGTTCAACTAGGGATTTAGAGTTTAAAAACACGCACACTCTTTTTCCAGATATTTTAGAAACAAATCTGACGTTTTCGATGGCGATTACGTTTTCAAGGCCGTCCAGGTAGTCATCATTGGTTAGTCCTTCAATGGAGTCGATTATTATGGCTTCTTCTTTTTTTGGAGACATGGCGTTGGCGTAAGTTTTTCTGGCTTGGGTTTGAGTTGCACTTTGACTGGTGAGGTTGTCATGGCCCCCGTTTCCGGAAGTCAAATGACTCATTTTGTGGTTATAGCTTTACAAACTGCAAATGCAGCTTGCAAGCTTGGGATTTATTTGAAATCGTCCGTATGATTTAAAATCGGTTATAGCACTTCAAACGATAGACACTAGGTAACAGGTTGTTGACTTCGCGGCACGAGGCTCAATCACAACACGTCTGCTCGCTTCAAGTGTTTGGACGAGACTGACTGCGTTTGCACCTCAAAAGCTGCTGTTACTATAGCGCTTATATTTCTATGTCTGCTTTCGAGACGGTTTTCCCGGGCGCAATATGCGTTGGTTGCGGTTAATATGTTGTCGATGATCGAACGTTATATTAGGACATTCGTATTATGTTGTCGGAAGGCACAGAGCTTTTCGATTATAGATCCTGTAATTTCATTCATAGGCAAACAGATTCGGCGAGGCTCAATCATATATGAGAAAAACGTAATGCTGAGCGACGTATAACATGCGCGTGGTGCAAGACTAAATTACAGCGACGTGATTGTACGCAAACATCGTTTCTGAATAATTGAATCCGCGAATGCTATACTCGCTTCGAGCTTTCGTAGTAAAATCACATTCTCGTCGTATTACGGACATGAATTTAGCGGATCGTCAGAAACACAACAATCACCTTAGTCATAAATCGATCTCCGCATCGCATACCAATATACCCGTCGTACACGCAATACACAGTTCGCCGCTCGAAAAGCCGTAAAATCGAGCTTGCAAGCTCCCAGCATTATCTCTCTCCCTCTCGCGATACGCACTCGGATCTTACTTACGGCCGTCCATTATTCCGCGGCGGCGTTGGATAATCTAGTAACACGGCTGCAGAAGCTCACCGTCTCTGCCAAACAGCCCGCGGGCCGGGATCGTCGACCATTACGGTTTATTATCAGCCGTAAGCCGCTCGTCGTCTAATTACGCGCCCGCGGAAATATTAATGGCTCTTGGAATTATCCCTACTTACGCGAAATTGCATCAGTTCGCGCTCGAGAGAGAAGGAAAAATTTACCGCGTTTTCGTTTCTCTCTCTCTCTCTCTCTCTCTCTCTCTCTCTCTCTCTCTCTCTCTCTCTCTCTCTCTCTCTCTCTCTCTCTCTCTCGATGAGGAATCAATCAACGATTAATTAATCGCAGTATAGCGCGGTAGTTTTTCCGGGCGGTTGCAGTGCGGATTAATTAATTCCGTTGATGCGCGAGATCGAACGGTTGATTTCGTCCGCAATATGCGTCGTCGCGAGAATTATTCGATCACGTGTGTCCCTGTGTTCGCGTAATGATGAACAGCGAACAAACATAATATGCGCGTAATAACCCGGCTGGCCATCGGCGTGACGGCTTTAGTTATTAAAATGGGCTTTGAAGCTTGTGTAACGCGATTTCGGTAAATAATTACACGACGATGACGGACATAAAAGCTCGGGGAAATATCGATCGAGTCGTCGATTTCATAATTATACGCTCTATTCGGAAGCTTGTAAGCTCGTTACACGCACATGCTTCGTGTGTATTATATTTCTCGTCGATGTATCCAACTTCGGTCAACTTATCGCCGTCATCCGTCCTACTTAGCAAAAGCCCCGAATCAGCGCCAGCGCCGAACTCTTAGTCTTGATACAAAGGAGCAATAACCCTAACACCTGCTCTCAGCCGACTTCCGGAAGCGAATTCCACTCATTGTAGGTATACACTACTATAGGCTACTCACGAAACGTCACTGTGCGTATACATAAATCAAGCTCTTTCTCTCTCTCGCGGTCTAAAAATCTTTTCCGCGTTATTCGAGCGACGTGAAAAAGCGGATTCCGATGACGCACGTCCGCGGAGATGCATAATACCGATGAATTTCCAATTAAATTCACGGCACGTATTAAGGCCACACATAGCAGTAGCGGTAGGAGTCGGATCTGGATGTTGTTTTTCTTTTTTCATTTTTCGTCCAGGCGAACGTCAGTTTTTACATGGCTCTTTTTGCCACGCTTACTCTTCCTACGATCCCCTTTCGATCCGTGTGTACGTGAATAAAATTCGCAAGTCGACGCGCGCTTGGCGTGGAAAAATTTCGTCGGTTTTTTTGGTTTCGAGGTCGACACCCTTTGTGTGAGAGAGAAATGTTCTCCGGTAAAAATTTCCAGGTCATCAGATTGTCCCGCATTGGTGAGATAAGTATAGGTGTACTCTTCAAACCATTTCATTATGTTGATAATTTTAATGAATTTCGAGCGATTCTTGTTAATTTGATTCTCAAATTAAAGTGATAAATTCCAAAGGATTATTAAATAAGAAGCCGCATCGTCAAATTCCAGCCCTCATTCCAAACCCTCGCTCCCGACCATTATGAAAAATACTCCACCTTCTCGAAATCCTCGATATCTCCGGCGAAATTCCTTCGCACCTCGCGCGATCACCCTTCGAATTTCTGGGAATCGACGAATCTCGTCGAAAATGCGTATAACGAAAAATAATTTTCCAGACCGTTAATAATTCCACGGATATCTACACACCCTGGGTATATATATATGCGTATTGTCGAGAGTCAACGCTCGAGGCTGGATCAGTGCCGTATAGCCAGTCGAGGAGGAATTCATCAGGATCCCAGAGGGATGGTGCGGACTTATGTTTGCGTTTCATCTCTATTCGTAGATTGTTTAGTGGCCCGCAGTCGAGGAATCATTCTCAATTGTGTATTAGTTACCGAGGCTCGCTAGGCGATGCGCTAATTCGTCGGAATCGGATTTCGAGGCGGTGATTTATTTCAATTTTCGGAATTTTTGAAGAGGAATTAGCGTTGTTGTTACGTGGCTTTACATGGAAGCCTCATTATCATGAAGAAAGGCTGATGTAAAATGTAAATTTGAAAGAGCGAAGGGTTTATAAATAAATTACAATTTTAATAATTCTGTCAAAGAGATCCCGAAGCTTCTGGAATTCACATTTTCGCCAGATGTAGTTAGCATTTAAATATTAATATTTTATGATTTATTACTCGAAATTAACTTCACTTTCGCTTCGCTTTACTTCGACAAAGCTTTGAAAGAGAACTTCCGAAATTACTTCGTTCGTTGACCTAATTTAAAAGCTGGTTCAATATCGAATCAAGAGTTTTCTAATCAAAACAATGCACAAATGAACTAGGTATCGTTTCCTGGCTACCTTTCTTGCCAAAATAAACAAACGATAACTCATCCAACTATATACACGCAAATATATTGAGCAACGTTTGTTTGCCTAGAGTAAATAGCGCCACCAAATTTAACGGCTCCACGCGCGCTATTTCCGAATGGAAATTTTATCGGCACACTCGCATTTGCCCCATTTTTTTTTTATTTTGCTTTGATGTTCTAAAAAAACACACCGGCCATCGCATTCTTCTTTTCATGCAGCCGCCGGTGTGTGTAACGCATTTTCGGGATATACGACGGAGGCAAACGCTGTAAAAAATACCCGATATTTGCCTGAATTTGTCCAATAAACTCTGCCAGCCGATCGGAGCGACAAGCCTGAGCGTAAAAACCGTTTGAACGGGGAGGAAGGTCTTTTCGTAATATGCAATATTTAAACGAAATATTCATTTCCACGAATATAAATATAATAACGAAGCAAAATTCATTTCAATTTCAGTATGGCGCACAGTGCTGCGCGAGCAATATGACAAGGGCAAAGTAGAGCCCGACGAGGTGAACCTGCCCTCGGAGTCGGACGAAGGCTTCGATCGGGCTGACTTCCGTGTGGAGTTTAGTCCGAGTCCGAACCTCGAGAGTCCACAGTTACAGCCTCGAGACAACGCGACGCGTCAGACTGGCCCTGGAGTCAAGTCACTGTCTGAGACGTCGTCGCCGCCACGCGCCAGGACCAACAATGACGGTAAGTTCTCTAGATGTTCGTGGATGTCACTGCACCTATAACTTTGGGATCTTTTGTGTGTATGTGTGCTTGCTTTTGACGTATAAGGAGGGCTGGCTGACTGGCGTTATTTAGTTTAATTGGATGTTTGGACGTGAGCGTCTTGGGCAGAGCTTTGGAGATGAAATTGTAGTAGACGCGGGATATTACTTACATGTGGAGTCGGATCGACTGAATGATGCCAGTTAGCTTGTTCGAGCGTAGCTTGACTCGTTCTCCTTCTTAGGTTGAGCATGACTTTGCATGGTGTTTTGCTTGGTGGATTGTTTGTAATTATATAACACTTGGATGCAGAAAATAGTAGTTCTTACTCAAGGATTATACGCTTACATTTTTTAAAAATAATTATTTGAATGAATACCATCACGGATACTTGTTTATTGCACACGTATGCATCCGTCAGCACAATATTTCGATGCATCTTTAATATTTTTTTGAATCTTCTTATAATTGTGTATTATATTTTTGAAATTTACGTCGTACGCTTTGTTTATATCCACATAACTGTGCGAATATGTGAGTTATCGAATATACTTGTCTGCAAATTCGAAATTCACGAAACGACGTTTCCAGAAAGATATGACCCACATTCCCCGTATCACATTAGGGTACAGCGCTGCGATAATAGACTCTTCTTTTTCATACCAGTCCGAAATTAAAACGCATCCCTGTCTGGTTATACGACCGGTCGAGAGATTCTGGGAAAGGTTGAAACGGAGAGAGATGAGAGGAGGAGACGGTGCGTGCGAGGCGGGAATTTTAATGGGAGGGTTAGTGGATTCGGGAGAGGAATAAAGGTTCTTCTTGGATTTTAGGAGGATCAGACTGTAGCTCGAGCGAGGCGTCGGCCCGAGGATCCTCGTATAAATTTGAGGAACGTTTGTTTTCGCGAAGATAAGTGATGTCTGATATTACGGGAAAAATCGCTGATATCGCTGATCTGGAAATGGATCTGCAATAACGCGTAATTTTTCTTTTCTTTATTATTTTACTTTGTGTATTACGACGTTGAAGTACACAAAAAAAGCTGTCGACAATCACGTAAAACGTTGTTCAATAACGCAAAAGCATTGAGGTAATATAGTGAAAAATCCATTAGAATATAAGCCATAGCCGACAATGAGTATATAGTCTCGTAAAAATTCGAAATAACAAGCTCGTAATCTACATCAGCGACGACAACGACGCTCGAGAAACTGCCCTCGCGAACATTCTCTCTTCTTTGGCCATCAAAGAAAGCCATAAATAACCCGCGCAGATGTATAAAACTAGCTGCTAGAAGAAAGATGCGAGTATAAAGCGAACGAGACGCTGTGGAAGGAGAAGTAAAGAAAGAAGAAGACGAATAACGACGGAAGAATCGAACACACAGTTCGCCGTCGCGTAATTTACATCCGTAAACGTCGTGCAACTCCACCGGGAGAACTCGACTCGTGCGACCTGTACGCATACACTACACCGAGTGTATGTATGTATGTAGCGCTACAAGATCGATCGTTGGCCGAAGTAAAACGGATGGTTTTCTCCTCCGTTTTTTAACTCCAACCGACGCTCGATCGGTGTTTAATGCGCGCTTGCTCGGCTCCGGAAGATTCGAGAATTAATTTGAAAAGTAGTTGAATCAACGTCGACTAAAAAATCACATACTTGTAGAAGCTGCGCACGAATTTTTCGCGCGTGTCGAGCGAGCGTTTCTTACCGCACGACTGCGGCCGGAGGCTTTATATATACTTATATACACACCCTCGTGGTTAAGGGAGGCGAAAGAAACTAGCGCTCGGCGTTACATACGTGGGCGTAAAAAAGGCTAATCGCTTTTTGAACGCGCGATAGGGTGCATTATAATATGTGCGCGCTTGGGTACCTGTCGCTTGGACTTTGATAACTTTGAAATTTATTCGTTAAAGAGCTGAACAAAGCTTATCTTGACTTTCGTATTTTTGCATGATTAACCGAGCGCTTAGGTTGTGGGATTAAGGTGGTGATTCGTTATTTTCACGAGGATTTTAATTAAATCTTTCGCCGCTGGTATGGTGTAGTTGCGCTGAAGTTTTTAGCAAATCTAAAAAGTTTGGCGTTTAAAAGCATAATCAAGCTGAAATTTCCCGAAAATTACCTCTCAAATATACTTCATTACGTAATTATCATCTCATGAATATATTCCACTTAAACAAATTGCAGTTCACATAATCGCAACACTAAAAAAAAATTCACGCGCGTAACGTGAGCGACTGACGGCTTAATTGCTTAATTATCAGAATTAAAACGGCGTGTCGTCTTGGGGCCGTAGATAAAAGGCCACTTAATAACCCCCACCATCAGCTCTCGAAATTGTGTGCACCTTGCGCGCGAATTTCGCTCCATACAAATTTATCGCACGCGGGAAACAACGGCGCACACGCGCTGGAGAAGACGCCTTCGTAATTACGCCGTAAATTAAGACGCACGCGTCAAGCAGAGAAAGTCCTTGAACGTCGTCTTCGTCGTTGTCGTCGTCGGCTCGATGACATGCTTCAAGACGCCTATAATGCGATACTTTGACCCTCGAGAAAATGGACGGGGTAACTCGATATTCCTCCCAGATAAAACGTGGCCTGGCTCGTATGACGCCTTTATATATAGAGTAGAGATGCGAGGAAGAGCCTTTTTTGGCTTGAATTTTTACGGTGGTATAATATTCGATATCACTCGCCTGTTTTGATTTCCAGGAATCTTGGATTTCTATAGCGACGTTTTGAAGCGAAGAATCAGGATTGTTTTTTTTCCAAGAATGTCGCGCGGTATCCCGTTTAAATTAAAAAAAAAGCTAACGCAAAGTGCCTTAATACCAGCGAATCCCTCAAACTTTGACAATGAGAGAAACTTTTATCCGGCGAAAAATGTTTCACCGGGAAGCCGAAAAAAAGAAATTATTTTCCTCCTCTTATTTTCCCCGAGTCTCAAGACACGGCACAGCTAAAAAAACGAGTTTAAAACTAACCGTATAAAAACGTTAGTGCCACGGACTCTCTTGCTCGAGCTAAGCTTCTTTAGAGAGAGAGAGAGAGAGAGAGAGAGAGAAAGCTTCCGAGAGATACAGAGAGGGAGAGGGAGTGAAAAAGAAGAAATGAGGAGGGGGCTAAAGCAGGGTAATTAGTAAGAGGATGAATGTAAATCTTTGAAGGGATTCGTCGCCGGCGTTGGTATCCGCCTTAATTTCGCGACAGCTAATTCTCCGCTTTAAGGATAATGCCGCTATGAAAGTGCAGCGCGCGCAAAGCGAAAAGAGATTGACGCCGATGTACACACTGGCTCATACTGCGTTTCTAATTAAAACTCGCGCGCATCTCACCTTGTAAGAGTCGATTGCGTTTTTCTGCTCTCGTCAAGCTAAGCGGCTGGAGAGAAATTCATACCAAAAGCTCTGCTTCTCATCGTTGTAGTATAAGTGGAGAGCAAATTTGGACGATGGCGTAAATAAGCGAATAGTCGTTGGGCAAAACGCTCGTAATAAAGTAACAACTTTCGCGTAAATAAATTGAAAGCTCATTCAAACGAAACAGCCTGCAGCGGCGCACAAAGGAGGTAGCTGCTCTCGCTAAAAAAAGAATGGAAAAAGTCCGTCAGTCAGTTGCGGAAACGCGCTTTAGCCCATTTTTATGAAGTTTCTCTCCTCCCGAGCAATTTTTTCTCATCAAAGACCCGCCTCTCGCCTATTACCCGCGCCGGCCATTCATTACTCTTTGCTACAGCGCTGCACGCGCGCTTCTTTATTCTTACACCCTATATACGTATATATACACACGGCCCTCCTTTCCAATTTACCGCGGCTTTATGTCGCGATTTCGTAATGAAACGCTTTTAGCCACGTATAAATTGATAAAACGCGAATTGAATGACTTTGAAAAATTATAAGTACACTCCTGTTCGATGTATGTGCGTACGTCCTTGTTTATGTATTTTCTCTGAGTGGGCGGCGAAGTGCAGCTACACGTGCCTGCAATAAATAAACAGTTTTAAGCTCAACTTCGAGCTGCGTTGAAGTCGAGAACAACTTTTCAGCTCGAAACTTTACTCAACGCTCGCCAGCGCGCGAGAGAACTATTACTCTTTCATCATTAGAGTGGGTGTGTGTTACAGGTTTGAGAAAATCAATTTTGAAAGCAGACTGTTTTTTCTTTGCTTCTCTCGCTGCTGCAATTACCCCGCTGCTGTCTCTCTCTCTCTCTCTCTCTCTCTCTCTCGTTTGGGTATTTAGCGGCACGAAAATGTATTAAATCCTAAAGTTCCGCGCGTGAGGAAGGCTATAAATCACCCAAAAGGTATACGTGGCCTCTGAGATTTATTGCAAGTATGCAGGACATCTGACCTATTTATGGATAAACACACAAGTAAATTACTCAAAGTGTCATTAGCGTCGGGCGTCGCCGCACAAAATGCTTTCGCTCATTATTCCACGATTAACTACTCATCTTCTCGTAAATTAAATTTGCTCGTATGAGAATAATCGTTTTAAGCGCCGAGCACAATGTATAAAGGGATGAGACGATTTTTCTAAGCTTTTCACACTCAAACGACGCTTTGGCGGAAAAACCGAGCTGGAAGAGTTTAAAGCAAGTCTCTAATTGCGAAAGCCGCAAAGGCTCCGCTAGCTCGCCTTCGGGGACAGCTATACAGCGCTCACATTCCCTTGTGCTCTTAGTCCGATGAGCATCGGGCGACGAGAGGAGTTTTCACACTCCAGACGTCCTTTGTCGCAATGCACCTGATTTTCGAAAAAGCTTCCGCAGAAAGTTCTTGTTTGTGGTCGGTTTTTTAAAAATAAAAGAAGAATTCGTTGGAAATTGTGTGAAATCAAAGACCCTCTTGTTTTTCTCTTTTTGGTCGTATAAAAAAAAAATTATCAAGTTTTTATTGGACCGTTTGCACAAGCACATATTGAATGTAAAACGCGTGTACAAAGATCGACGCTGCGCTTGGCGTCGTGACGCGGCGTGGGTGAGAGCGACAGCGGAAGTAAAGCGAAAGCTTCGAGAACAGAAAGAGCGTGCGGGCCCAAGTCGTACGGCTATGTTCAACGTGAAGTCTAAAGAGAAAGAGAGGGAAGAAGGGACGGCTGCGAGCATACTGCTACTCCTGCAGGTAGTCAGTCTACTGGGAGAGTCGGCAGCGTGAAGATGCAGTCCGTCCCAGTGCGTGCGCCGGGACGCTTCCTCCCCCGCAGAGCACAGTGAGGAGAGGAGTCCCTGTGCGAAAAGTGAAGCGACGCTAAATAAGATCGCAACAATGCCGCTTGAAAGCCCAGGTGAACCTGTAGCAGAGACCGGAGACAGCATCGCCGCTAATTGGTAAAATAATTGAGCAGTTTTAAAAATTGTAGATTATGCATTGTCACAGACGCACACGTCTGCAACGCGAGCTGCGAGACGAGTCAGCGATAAGAGCTGGCCGAGCTGCACTTCGATGCATGCATGTGCATGTATCGTAGGCGGTAGCTCAGTGGTAGAGATCCAGGCGTCGCAATCTCGGGGTCCCGGGTTCGATCCTACCCACCGTCTACTCTTTTTCGCTTTCCGACTCGTCTCCTCTCCGTCCGTTACACTTGGCATCCCTTGGTGCGGTAGATTGCCGGTTTAGAGCCCGGCTAAATAGATCTACTGAGTGTCCGAATCCCACAGATTCCTACATTACCCTCCAACAACTCCTCTGATCAGCTTGCCCTCAGTATCAGAATTAAAAAGGCCCGCCTCTGGTCGACACACGCAGTATGTGCGATCAAGCGTACTGGCATCTGATCTGTGCGGTTAAGTGCAGACTGCAGCCTAGTGTCTATGCTACACGCAAGAGGCATACGCAGTACCTGCCGATCGGTAAGGAAGTTCACGAGCCGAGGTCGGCTCGTCTCAAAGGGGGGTGGTGTCACAGACGCACACGTCTGCAACGCGAGCTGCGAGACGAGTCAGCGATAAGAGCTGGCCGAGCTGCACTTCGATGCATGCATGTGCATGCATCGTAGGCGGTAGCTCAGTGGTAGAGCTCCAGGCGTCGCAATCTCGGGGTCCCGGGTTCGATCCTACCCACCGTCTACTCTTTTTCGCTTTCCGACTCGTCTCCTCTCCGTCCGTTACACTTGGCATCCCTTCGTGCGGTAGATCGCCGGTTTAGAGCCCGGCTAAATAGATCTACTGAGTGTCCGAATCCCACAGATTCCTACATTACCCTCCAACAACTCCTCTGATCAGCTTGCCCTCAGTATCAGAATTAAAAAGGCCCGCCTCTGGTCGACACACGCAGTATGTGCGATCAAGCGTACTGGCATCTGATCTGTGCGGTTAAGTGCAGACTGCAGCCTAGTGTCTATGCTACACGCAAGAGGCATACGCAGTACCTGCCGATCGGTAAGGAAGTTCACGAGCCGAGGTCGGCTCGTCTCAAAGGGGGGTGGTGTCACAGACGCACACGTCTGCAACGCGAGCTGCGAGACGAGTCAGCGATAAGAGCTGGCCGAGCTGCACTTCGATGCATGCATGTGCATGTATCGTAGGCGGTAGCTCAGTGGTAGAGCTCCAGGCGTCGCAATCTCGGGGTCCCGGGTTCGATCCTACCCACCGTCTACTCTTTTTCGCTTTCCGACTCGTCTCCTCTCCGTCCGTTACAGCATCTACGAAATAAAAGAGAGGTGGCTTTTTTCCACGCCAAGCGCCAAGTGCGCACCTTAGCGTTCGCTAGGAGCATGGTGTGGAAAAAAACTACTTTATATAATATTATTTAACTCGATAGCAACCAGTATCGTTCATTCGCAGGCAAGAGAACGTCTCGATTGATAAAAAATAATTATCAAAAACAAAATGACGAGTCGTAGCCGCTTCTACAGAAGGATTACATATTATATATTCCTTGGCTCATATGGCAACACACTGCATTGGTCGTTATACAACGATTCAACTTGTTCGGGCATTCGATCATTGAATCCATGAATTTGGAAGCGCGGGATTTGTAAATTTCTTAAGGGTAATTTTATAGTTGATTGTTTTTGAACTAGAATATAAATTCATGGGATCACATTATCAATGATCGAAAGGACCCTTCGAAGTGAATCCGAGTACAACTTCCGCAGACAGTGAGTTACCATCAAATTGCTGAGAAGCATCGGACCCGCCAACTACTAAGATTTTGGAACTTTTATATATACGAATTAAGGAGGTTTCTTGCCACTTGCGAGAAGATCCAAAATTTAAATATATGTAATCGCTACCTACTGGTAAACTGCTATTACTGCCCGAGGATATATATATATATATATATATATATATGTAAAGCTCGTTCAGCTATATAGTCAAACTAGCGAACATCTGATACCGAAGCGAACATCTAGAGCCCGAGACAATCGAGCGAACCGAAACAAGTGTAAATCCGAGTTATTCCTATTTGTTATTCAACAATACTGTACCCATTACACATGCGCATTCCCACATTTATATCATACTATAGCGCTAATAACTTATAGTTCCGCTAGGGGGCTACCGGTAACCCTAAAGCGAAACAGCGCACGGAAGAGGTAAAGTCCAGCGCTGTATCGCCAAGAAGCATCGGACTATCGACGGCTTCAGCCAGTCCAATCGGATTTTTGAACTTTTGTTTCGCCGAGTGTCTTTCGCACTTCAATTCGATCAATCGGGCGAAATCTAGAAGATACAAGCAAATCTCCGACGAGAAAATATGTAAGCGAAATCATGAAATAAAAATTTTGTTCCTACTGCAATGTTTTTCATTTTCTCTGTAGTATAATTATGTAGCTAATCAATCAACCAAGAAGCCAACAACAGTTTCAAATTATGCGCAAGACACGCTAAACTAAAGCAACTCATCTTGAACGTTACAAATTTTCCCCAAAAGTTGCGTTGAAGCTCCTGCATCGCTTGGCTTACATTCACGGCAGGATAACGTACACATGCTTCTAGACAGCAGTGACGAGTATTTTCTCGAACGACTAGCTAGTTCACCAAACTTTATCACAAAAGGCTCATTAAAGTACTCGGCTGCGCGCTTCACCCTTCGGGTAAATTACCGTATTAATTTCTTGATTAGTCGCGCTGTCGAACTTTAATTAACGTATACATTCTATTATGCGACGGTATGTTGCGCTACGATGAAAGCAAAGGCTTCACTTCTAAACGCTATTTTTGCTCCAAACTCGTAACTTTGAATCCAAGCGGCTGATTAAACCCGCATGAAGGAGAATCCGCCGACTCCGCGAACCTCGCGTTTCTCAGATCCAGGGCTTTTGAAATCTATGATACGTATATAGGACGCTTTTTTACGTCCTTCGATAACGCCTAAAAATACACCGTCGAACCCTAACAAATCCGTCGCATCCTGATTAGACCAGCACACATCCATTGCGACCGCAGTTCATGAATGGGAAAGCGATTTCGCAGCAAACACGTCGTCGATCTAGCCAAATTAATTCGGCTCCGAAGCACTCGGCAGTCTCATCTGGATTTCCTCCGACTACCCTCACCCTGTCAGGTGCAGATCCCTATAAATCCCGTTAAGTTCCTTCACCTCATAACGCATCGCAATCGAAATCCCGACTATCATCTCGAGTCACAAGAGTAGCTAATAGTCGAGAGAGAGACTATACGTTACATACTATGTGTGCACCTCGAGCACTGCAGCCATAATTACACGCGCGACTTTGTTGCCATTGAAAGCCGACGCGCTAATGTATCAGCTGTTCCGCGACGAAACTCCCGCGAGTATACAAAAACCTCTTCGCATATATGTGTGTCAGTGTGTTTGCGCTCTGGAAGCAAAGGTAATCAGTGCAGCGACGGAGTCTAAATTAAACGGTTCACACGTGTGCCTTTCAATTGAGAACGTCGTCGTCGTTTCGAATAATATCAAACTCTTACACATGTGTGTGTGTGTGTGTGTGTGTGTGTGTGTGTGTGCGTGTGTAGTGTCTGCTTTGGTAGAAGGCTGAGTAAGTAGCTTTTTGAAAGAGAGAGAGACATTTTGGTGATTTGAATATGATTAGGTTGTCGGGAGCTTGGAAATATCCGAGGAAATGTTTGCTTGAAAGCATACGCATCAAACATAAATATACAGATGCTATATTCAAGTTATGCAAATATTTCTTTATCGCCTGAGTTTCCATTACCTCGAAAATCCTACCCTCTATAATAACCCGTTGAAATGAATCGAAATGTTTTCGCACGAAACACAGGTAGAAGCAAGAAAATCCAAGCGCGTAAAGAATAATTAAGAAAGATACGCCTTTGAAAAGTAGTGTATATTAAAATAAGAGACGTGTAAAGCAAACCGACTGTGTGGGTATACGGGAGCCTCTGCGAAATATTAAACCGTAAGAGGAAAGCCACGCAGAAACTGGAAGTAAAATAAATGAAATCCAAACGAGGAAAAATATACGAAAAATGGAGGCGTATATAGGCGAGCGATGCAAAAAATGTGGCAAAGTTATTGCAAGCAAATAAACAGCGCGAGGAAATTCGCTAGAGGAATGAAAATATGCGCGGATGTAGAGAAAGGGTATGTTTTTGTTGAATATTAGGCGATATTCTGCTACGGTAAAATTTGTCACAGAGTAAACATTTCCATCGAATCAAAAAACTGCAAAAAAAGTATTTAATCGAATTCAAGTATACCAAAGAAGTCATGAACACTGAAAGGTAGAGAAATAAAAAATTGACCAAAAGCATACGACTGTAAACTCGAGATCCCTCAGACTCGTCGATTCGCAAAACGGCTCTGGAGTCTGGCCGTTATGGCCGCTTTTAATTAAGGCCGTCTCTGAATTATTCTCGAGTCATCCCCTGCGGGAAGAGCCGCCTACACAAGTATAACTGTATACCTATACGTGTACGTATACAGAAGCTATAGTAGATCCCGGGATCGCTTATTCTCCGGAAAACCATGCGCGCGATCGACCGACTATACTGTATCTCTCACTCTGCTTGGCGTCAGCCGTCGCTCTCATTTTTCGAAGCTTCCTCGTCGTTCCTCTCGGGCTCTGGAAAATACACTTTTGGATCTACGGAATTGGATACGTTTGCATTTAACTCGGATTTTCGTGTGTCTTTTTGTTCCTCGTGGAGATGAAAAATGTGCAACGCTGCTTTATTTTACAAACTGGAAATTTTAACGAGACTGCGAAGAATTGTACGTTTCTTTTAAAGTTATTTTTAACGACTTTTTTTTTAAATAAGTTTTTGTTCGTACACCGTGAAATCATAGTTTTCAAAAGCTTTTAGTTCATTCAAAGACGCAAACGGCGACAAAGTAAATTTTACACAACGAGCCTCTATCCCGATATCGAACAGAAAAAAAGGAGAAACTTCGAGTGCAAACTACTCGGAGACGCGCCAAAGTGTCGTCCAAACAATTCGCGAATTAAAAGTGGCGCTTTGCTCGCCCCGTCAAACTCTCTCTCCGCACTTTGAGAAAAAACGCGAACGCCTTCAGCGAAAACTTTGAACCGTTAAACGGCTGATCAGGCGACGTGTACCGCTGAAAAAAAAACTTTTCTCATACTGCAGCAGTGGCCCGCGAAAAAAAGGTCGGCGAAAAAAGGGCCGGCCGAGAAATTTGCATTTAGATTAACGCGAGAAAGGGGAGAGTTTAGTTTTACGGGGTGAAATTTTTACAGCTCGCTGTAGTAGAGTGAACCTTCGGATTTTCGGCTTGTGTCCGTGTTTTCGGAAACTCTCGTCGAGGACGACGGGGAGGCGAAAAAAAATTTGATTGAAGTCAATGCTTTAATATTTATTGTATAAGAGCTGCTTCGTACTTTTTATACAATACCGCTTGCGCGGGTCTCTCGTAACACGAAATTTTAACGTGTGCGTATAACGATTTTACGAGAGATTTCGTCTTTTCATGCTCCATAAAAATTAAACGACTTTCAGTCCGTTATTTTCGAGGACACTCGAGACTCGTCGCGTCTTCATTATATCCCGAAAGATTTTCCATCTCAGTTATCTCCCGTGTGTAAAGCAGCTTCTCGGGACAGACTAGTTGACACAGTAACGAGGCTCACGTGTGCTATAGACACATTGCGTAACTGCAGCGAGCGACTTTTTGTTTGCGCGCCAGGGACGTGTATACTCGATATGCGTTCGAAGCGCTGCGCGAATAATTCAATCAGAATAATATCGCGCCGAGTTTCAGTCGGATGCGCCAGTCTCGCTCGTGACTCATTTTTGATTCACCGACACGTCGAGCTGCCTCCGAGCACGTGTTGTTGATAAAGTTTCGGCGCAGTGTTTGTATCGGTTTGTGCTAGTTGTCGTCGATAGTTTATTACTAGGAGTGCGACGAATGAATTTTTTTGAATTACGCACGATGTTTTGAATTTCATTTGTGTGACACGGTGTACGGCTGTAAAGATTAGATAACGGTATAACAACTCTGTGATTTTATAACGAATTTAATCGTCTTTTCGTCGAAAGATTTTATTCATTTGTGAATTTATAACATTTTAAAAGGTAAAAGTCGATCCTTGGCAGCATTAAATTATTATTCACTCTCTCGTTTTCAAAAATTAATTCTCGGAAATATGCGTCTGTAATAAATCTCTGATTTAAATCATTAATCTGGAATTTTTAAATAATACACTGAATCGAGATAAATTTATCGAGAGTAAAAAAAAAGAAGTGTCGAATTACGTACACTACCAAAACGCTTTCCAATGTATTCGCGACTGCGGCCTGCAATGACCAAATGAGACTCTCGCGTGTTGCTACGGACTTCGTAAGTTTTTATTACCGCTTTTTGTACTTTTTCATTCCGCGACATCATCTAGCCACCTCATCTCAAATCTCTTTTTTCCTCAAAAAATTATACCACGCGCTCTCAGAGCGGTCATTTAAAGAACGTTGCGAATTCACGATGATTCATGCGATTTTTTTGTAACAATGTCTTCTTGTCTTGTGTTCCCAATTTTTTTGAGCTAATTATATACCTCAATGATGATTGAATATAACTCGTGGAGAGAAGATAAAAATAAAGTCAATCTTTATTCATATAAATCAAGTATAAATTCCATTATACGATGCGTAATAACTCCTTTCTCTCATTTTCGTAATAATCAGTTCTGGCGCAGCGCGCGAATATACATCCTGAAAAGTATCTCATTTGCACTTAATTTGCTGCGCGTACTCTTATGCGAAAGTGCCGCAGCATAACGTTTGATGAAGCTCATTAAACCGATATTAATTTCGAATAAAAGACTCGACTGGCGATATATTCCCTTTCGTATATAAATACTCGTTCGCTCGCAATTCACGAAAAACTCGACTCGCGTCGCATATTGATTTATTCATGCAGTCTGCGAAAGCGTAGCGTGAAAAACCTGCTGCGATAAAAAAGTCCGTCTTTCGACTTATTATTCATTCTTTTATACCGTATTTTCAGTTTTCATTCGGCGTCATTGTGCGATTTTACTTTTTGCTTGCACACACTTCGATGGAGCCTATACGAAGTTCTTTTTTTTTCTCACTTTTGTTTCGATCGCGAAATCTATCGATGCTAATTTGATCTTAAATTCGTCTTTTTGCGTTGCAGTCGTATGTTTTTGATATAGACTTATTAGTGATAATTAATCCTGATGCAGGTATAGATAATAGGATGCTGCAACTATACTGTAATTAACAGTTTATTTGAGGTTTACGTATTGGATACAAATTATAGCTGATGATTGACGATTACTAATTATCAATAGGTTCCACGAAACGATCACAATCGTGGCGCGTTGCATGCGAAGTATGTATACGATTTTAGATCGTATTATTGATGCTATTGCGCGTAAATATTATGCGTAACTAATATGGAGATGTAATGTCAAAATCTAGCAGATTGAGTTACATCGATTAATTCTGATGGGATAGCGAAAAGATAATTACGTTTGTCTATTATGATATATCTGGATATTAATCTACTTCTATCTATAGTTAAATACAGTTGAATTAGAATCCCACTAAAATCTTTTAACAATAGATACTCTAACCTGCACAGAAATGTCGACTCGAAATTATAAGAAGATTCTTTCGCATATCTAACGTACCTCACTTGTAAATAAGCCTGTAAATACAAGCTCTAGTGTACATAATCTTTCGGCGCACATCATCCGTATTTATCGCTGCTACACGCGTGCACTCGTGTACATAGTGCTCTGTGTAGACGAAAAGGAAGGAGGAAGGCGAGCATAATCCCCCCTACACACGTACTGCTTAAACTCCTTCCAATAGCTTTTACGGCTCTTCCTCTCTGTTCTACTTACCTCTTCCACTTCTTCTTCTTCTTCTACTACTTATTCTGCTACGGTTGTTCTGGATCGATTTGATTGCCTATCCATCCGCCGAAGGTTCCGGGCATCACTGAAATTTTTCCTGTTTACATTTTTTGACTGATCGGAAACAGGTACATTGGCTCTGTATAATGTACGGAGAGGGCGGATAATTTTAGCCCGAGAAAATTGTTCATCGATTCATTCATTCCTTCGAAAGAATGAAAGAATAAAGCTCATAAATTTCCAATCAGCCCAACAAGAAAAAAATTTTTCAGCAAAAGGCGATTCAATTCTCACCCGCAATATCGCTAGGCTAAACGACCTAAACGAAGTAACAAAAATTTCGGTGCCACCCGCGAGCCTCCAGGCGATACTCTTATCACACCAACATACTTCCATCCGAACCGGGGTTGATCGTCGCGCCTCGACTGATTGTAGTGGGCGAGCGCCTGCACAGTCTGAACTCCGTCGGTAGTATCGAGAGGAAGACAGCGGGTAAGCGCAACCAGCAGCACCGACTCTTACCGACCGGTGACACGATGCTCGCGGGTGACAAGGCCGACGGTGGGCCAGCTGCCGGTAACAACAACTGTACAACTGTCTACGCGACACCTGCCAATAAGGAAGAACGCGTCCTCGCTAACTACGTCAACGAGTGGATCAGCGCCTACGCCTTCCTCGCACGTAAGTAGCGCGAGGAGTGAGATCTGCATTACCGACAGATAGTACTGAAGAAGAGGAGGGGAAGTACGGGCGTTTTTCTTCTCAGCGTGTAGTCGAGCGAGGGGAAAGTATCGATTTTTATGTGGTTATATGGGTTATCGGAGTACAGAAGGATTCCGCGGGATTAGGGGGGTGGAGATCAATTTGGTTTTTATGGGGGATAATAATTTTTGAGTGCCGGTCGGAGAGATACTTTTTTTATTAGAGACGTGTCAATTTTTATAACAAAAGAGCTGGCCGTTGCGGTACTGACACGGCGTATGCCTCGAATACGTGACCTCAGAGCTAAATGCTTCTCGATGTGGAATTACGTATTGTCGAGAGAGGATCATGGAGAGGAAGAATTTTTCGATTTACAATCGGCTATTAGTCTCGAACTTTTAGAAGAAAGCGTTACAACTTAGTTAGGTCTAATTGACGGACATTTAGTCCTGCACGCTGTAATTGTGTGTTTGATTTAATTACCAGCTAAATGAGATTTTAAGACGCTGGGAAGTTAAACTAGATGATGTCAAGGTTGGTATCATAGCTTGCATTGTAAGCCTGGTATGGATGCGTGACAAGGAACAATATTTTTTAAAGAGTTGGTTTAGCACTGAGATATCTTGGCTAACTTATATACTGTTTGCTACTTTTTTGATTGATTCTTTTTTTTTTTTTTTGTTGTACGTTGATTTGTGATTTCTACTTTTGCATAATCTCATAAGGTAGTTATAGAGACCTGCATGTTTTGATAACTTAAGTAGATTAACATTAAGCGTTTTAGGTCCTCTTTGATGATACAAGAAGTAACTTTGATGTATTCTCTTAAATGTTATACTTGTTAAATGTCATAATTCTAGACTGAATCGAGATGCGATTCTTTTTTCTCTCGTAGCTAATTTTTGTCGACTAATTAAAATTCTTATATTAACACGATCCTACGAGGTAGACTGAGAATAGAGCTGACCCCTCTTCTCTCAGTTCTCGATAAGATAATACACAAGTACGTGATCACACCGCAGCCCAAAATTAACAATTCCTCGTCATTTCGTTGTGCAGAGAATCAGGAGAAATTCTATCTGTACGTGATCGTGTCGGTCACGGCAGGAGTACTGTTGCTACTGGGTCTAGTGATTGGAAGGCTGTTGCTGAGTCGACACAGAGCCAAGCGAGACGCAAAGTTCCATGCTAATAATGAAACTCTACCCAATGGCTTCACCGACGACATCTCTGAGATCGACGCGGACATCGACCTCACCACGCCCGTGCCTGTTCCTATGCAGGATACGAGGTAAGACACTTTACTCTTTTATTTATCGTCAAAACTGTACCGATTGCGTCAGAAAGAGAAATGAATATGGCAATAGTCTTGTCTGACTTATCTTCCACACTATCACTACTTCAACGCATAAGTCACCTTCTCTAATCTGCGATGCATTGTTGCAATATAAAAGAGAGATATTTCCTAGGATAACCATAAAATAACTAAAATCCTCATAAAAATCCTAACCATCCTTTTCTCTTTCTTCACAGGCTACCAGAAACTCACCTAGCAGAGCGTCTCCACGGCGAGCGTTACTACAGCGACGCCCGCATTCCTCTATCTCCCGGCTCGGTTCACTCAGGCCACGGCGTCAGAGTCGACCTTGGCAACCACATGGTGGGCACCGACAGCCTCCATACGATCCTTCGACCCGAAGGCTCACGTACCGGTCCCGGTGGCCTCGCAACCGGAGTCACCAAGACCAGCTACTACTACGGCTGACAGGAGGACGGGGTCGTCCTACGCGAGGGACGACCCCCCTCGACTCAACTCAGTCCCGTTCCCGAGGTCAGCGCGCGCAAGTACTGCTTTTGAACGACTCCTTGTACATAGACACGCGGTTACGGGACACGAGTTATGCTGCTAGGATCATCAGGGTAGCTATAAGAGGGATGAGGTCTTTCCTAGAAAAATATTGCAGAAAATTCGGAGCAAAAAAAAAGTATGAAAAGCTAGAGAGAGAGAGAGAGAGAGAGAATGTGTGCGTTTATAATATACGTCGCCCGGACTGATGATGAATCTTTTTTCTTTTTTGAGACTCGGCGACGCGACTTTTGCACTGCGAGAGTAATAATAATAACGAGCTCGCGGGAGTGATTCGCGCGCGAAATTCTCCCGCGCGGCGTGAAAGTGTGTACGATACGTGTATACAGTGTATATCAATTTGTAAATAAATGAGAATCCGAGGTTGTTCCTCGTGAGAGCGACGTGTGCGGTCGCTTTGTTACTTTTAATCCGGAGAATTGTACGCAATACACATCCTTTTTATTGTGTCCTCATTTTATGTTTATAACGCGAAATTCATCTGGTTATATAGTTTGTCACACAGTTTTGGAAATGATTTCGCAGTAGAGGCGCGGTTTAGTTTGACGTTTAGTGTGTTTCGTTCAGTCGTTTTTTTGTGTGTCTCACATAGCCACTGCTAAAGGAAAAACTCAAACTATGGCTGTGAAATCGTGTAATCGAAACGATGGATCTTATACGTAAAAGTATGTTTCTCGTGACGCATAACTTTGATGATTTTTTTATCTACATGCGAACTGCCATAATTATATGATATACATAGCACGATCTTTGAAGTTATCATTTTGGACGCGTTCTTTTTTAAGTATAAAGAAAAAAACTAATGGACAAATTCAGCTCAATAGTGAGAAAGTCAGCGTTTCGATTACAAAAGTTGTTGAAATCGTATATGTATTCAACCGACAACTTCAATCTCCGATGTATGTCAAGAAGAAAGAAAACGAGAGGTTCGAAGTAGGTGCGTTAAATTCGATCAAGTGTTAAGAATCGCGCAAATCGTAAAATGTAACGCATCATTGTAAGCGTCTTGACCGAAGATGAACGTAAAAATCTCGTTTATTTCTCGCCTCCACCCTACTTTTAAGCGTAAGTTTTTTTAGCGAATAAGTCATCGTCTTGATTTCGTAATGTTCTAGTGCGCACAAACGCGTATTTACCACACTTATGAATGAATGCGAAAGACTTGTACCAAAGATAACTAGGATCAATTATTGAGATGAATAATGATACATCTATTCTTGTTGAAGCATTTTCAGCGGAGTGCCTGACATTTCGAAGACCTTCGGTATACCAAGTGCACGTTTGAATTCTTTTTCTAAGAGATCTGAGAGAGCCATTTACTCGTGGTTTATTCGTTATCGTACTTGCGAAATTTTACGAAAGTCTGATTATTTGACATGTTGAGAAATTTTATGCGAAAAGCCTTGTGGAATCGTCCGAAA
This sequence comes from Pteromalus puparum, assembly GCA_012977825.3. Lineage (NCBI taxonomy): Eukaryota > Metazoa > Arthropoda > Insecta > Hymenoptera > Pteromalidae > Pteromalus > Pteromalus puparum. The sequence continues at coordinate 45,694,025 of CM053171.1, read as the reverse complement.
TTAATAAAGCACATAAGCTGATTTTAAATGCGTGAATTCGTACGTATTGTAATGATGATTTCATTCGAATAAATCTTTTATCGTTAAACAGTTTAAATTATTAACACACACAGAGCGGCGAATCATTGAAATTAATCTGCATTCTGCAAGGCTTTTCCTCTGTTGACGAGTTTAATTTTAAATTGAAAAGATATCGACTGTTCATTAAATTTCACGTGCACCTTTTATACCCGATCTTCACGTTAAATCATATAATCTTTTGTATGAAAAATATATGAAAAAAGTGTAATAAGCGAGGCAAATAATAAAAAAATAAACCTGACGAGAGTATCGTGTCAATAGGTTTCTATGTGAGTTCTCTACGATTTGTAAATATTGCTGTATAATAAAAAAACACTAAGAAACTTACTAAGAATCCATATTCTTCGATTTAGGCGCTTAGGCGCGAGTTTCATAATAAGACGAAACTCACTCAAGTTTAGAATTTACGAGCGATTTGAAAAAAAACGGCGAGGGTTCATTGTAACATACTGATCGAGCTTGCGATGATTATTTTTTACTTATACTAAATTCGACTTTTTCTACTTACCCTGATTTCGATCGACGAGTGTGTAAGCTGAACTAAGCGTTGCGAAACTATTTTACAAATCAAAACTATAGCGATGTGTTATACGTTTAATGATCAAGAAAATGTTTAGAAAAATTAAGTATGCCGTCAGAGCTGTTCTACAAGTTTTATTAAATTACCATCGTTAATTCGTTTATTACTATAAGTTGGATGAAAATGAGTTGTTGAAATTTGATTCCTTGACAATGACGACGACGCTGAATGAGCGTGTCGTTGCGAAAGAAAAATTAAACCTATTTTTGTATTTGAACAAAGAGCGAAGTATGACTATAGAATCGACTGCATTCATACCAACTTGTCATTTAAAAAAAAAAAAGAAAATGATAATTTCATAAAACTTGTATATTCTCGACACCGAATCAGCTTTAGCGCAATTAAAGAAATTTCGTTTCTCAGCTCGCGCGAAACACGGAGATTATCGTTATCCTCCAGCTCTGACTTTCGCTCAGGCTTCTCGGTTTATTGGATGCAGACACGTACAATTGATCACAGAACATTTCCGTCTTGGCGGAAGCGCACAATGCCGCTGCTGCGCCACTTAATTGTGATTCCGCTTTCAATTAATTCCGGCGAGCGCGCGCGAATCGATACGAAATTTGAATCCGCGCGTTGTGTACTCGATAGTTTACGAATCCGCGAGACAGTGAGAGACTGCCAATGTATACATCACTCGACGGGGATGAACTTGCGATGCACTTCTTGTACAGCGATTTATCCTCGAGCGCTGAGCGAGTAATGCCATTTATTAGTTTGTTGTTTCTGCGCGCAGTTTTCTTTGTTTTGTAGGCCGAGAAATTCGTTCTTTTAATTGTGCAATCGTGTGAGTGGAGCCCGATACTACGTTTAATAGATTATTATTATTAATATTACTATTATCATGATTTATGTATACTGTTCTTTTTGATGGGAAAATAAAAGTTTTTTTGCGTAATCATTCGTATCGTTTGTGTTTTAATTTCATTTGGATATTCATTAATAATGACGAAAACGATCCTTGTTTTCTATTTATAAAAAAGGCTAGCATAGGTATAAGTTTTTTATCGATGATTTGCATTTAGATGAATTGAATATCATAACTATATAACTAGCATCCATTACACGTTCAATATAGAATATATACGTAAACTCAGCAATTATATGCAGAATTTTGGGTTCCCAATAAATACAAAATCGCGAGCGGTTGATTGCCCAAGTCAATCGTAAGGTTGTAAATATTCAATGACATTATGTAAATATAAATAACGACACGATATAATGCATCAAAACGTACTATACATAAATAAAAGAACAGTTTTACAGTTATTCATGATGTTCGTCGCTATTACGTACTTGTATATGAAATCCAAATATTTTTTTATTTCTCATTGCGTGACGATACTTAGAATTTTTATACGTAACCAGACATCGCGACTGTAACGACACTTTATTAAACAAGAAAGTATTTGGCTCTTCGACGCACAAATTAAAAAAAAAAAGTAAACGAATCAGCCTTTTTTACCAGTCGAAACGCGGACGAGCATCAACTCGTCCCCTCCACGTAAAGAGAAATACAATCAGAATAATCGCTAAAGTCGTCGCATCCAAGTTAGTCGTATTTAATAGATGAGAAAAAAACTAAACTAAATAATCGAGTGACGTGAGCGAAAGTGAAAAAGGAAGAAATTTCGCGCATGAAACCCGATCCAAAATAAACGTCCTATGATAATTCCTCTTGGTTTTCTCGCGCGATTATACGAAGCCGACGCTCGCGCGAACAACGAAGCGACGTTATATACTTGCGAGGGGATGTACAAGCGCGCATCGCGATCGATTCGTATCGCGAAAGACGCGGAGGTCGAAGCTAACGTCGGCTGCGGTGATGAAGTTGTATAAATGGAATTGCGGACGAGCGAAGATACAGGGGAGTCGCGCGGTGAGAAGGAGATACAGAGAGAGAAGAGATACTAATTGCACGAGATGTACCATTCAATACTCATATCTCAAAAGAAAAAAAAACAAACACATGTTTATATTAGAGACAAAATAAAATAACGGCGTCGGCTCGCGACAATGTACGTTATAGTAATTACCGTATATTGTATAAGTCACTGTTGTTATATCATCAAAAATAAATGATATGAAATATTGTCATAAAAAACTCTACACGCTATCGTTGTTCAATTTTTTTGTCTGATCGTTGACCTGAATTGTTGAACTTATCATTTGTACTTTAAAACAGCATATAAACTCCAACTCCAGTTATTTCATAAATACTCAAGCTCTTTATTTCTTTCAAAAATCCACTAACTCCCGTATATACAATATATTGCTTTTCTCCCTTTTCCGCTCAAATCCCCACTACAATTCATCCCATGAGCTCTAAAGACCTTATGCAGTTATTCGAAATGTACAAACGAAGCAAAGAAAATCATAAAAATAATCCCGTTAATTAAAAACCATACTTCCTTCATAAAAGAAAATCCGCAACCCGTAATAAAATCTCTCTCTCACACACACACACACACACATCTCCTTCCTCTCCAGCGAAAAAGCTCCCCATAATTCCGATAATAATTTCACAAACCGAGGAAAATCCACTTCCCGTCGTAAAATTATAAATGCACGCATGCAAGCGCTCGCGTATTTCAAGCGTATACTCTCGAAACGCACACGCCGCCAGTCGAGCTTTCACACAGACAGCGCGAATATATCCGAAAATTCCTTCGCTGCGGTCTGCACATATACATATCGGCTTGTGCTGCAGATGCAGCCGTTCATCCCGTCAAACGCACTCGATTTGATTAGCTCGCGATGTCTGTTTCGCGCGCAAATTAAATGCGTACGAGTCGATGTGTATGTGTATGTATGATTGGCGATGGATGATGTTTTGCCGTGTTGGGAATGTATATGGTCGTTGTTTTTAGCTGTATACGATTACGTTGTCGTACTTAAAAATATAAACTTTGTATGAAAAGTAATTGTCTCGTTCAGAATACGTGGTTTCGACGAGAATATTATCATAGACAAGCAAGAAATGTATTTCAACGCAAGTCTGCGGTATTATAAGCGCGCTCGAATTTACCTCGTTAGTCGGCGTTTAACGAGTCATTTTAATTTATTTGTCAAAATTACGTCGAAATTGGTCATACCCCAGCAATTAATTCCGCTGCGACCGCTAATTGCAATTCGTATAATATTTCTCCTGCAGTAGTCGGCAACCTAATACAATCGTTAGCGTCGCATTGAATCGCTCCGCTTGAATGCAATTTGCAATCTTATTGTATGTACTGTATCTATACTCGATTAAAAAATCTAATGAAATTCAATATTTCAACAATTTTCCCAATAGAGCCTTAAAAGCTCAAAAGCGCTGTATCATAAAAAATCGATCATTAAAAATTACCCCTTACACCTCAAGGATATCGCTCGGATGAAAAATGATCCCACCCACGCGACGATACATTTCCCGGCCAGCCCCGTATTATCCCATAAAGCTAATAAATCGAGTAGAGCGCGGGCGGGCGCCTGATGGTTTATAAGTACTTTTTGAGCAATTTCCCGATACCGGAGACACGTCAAAGTGCATACACACAGCCTTAGACTCTCTCTCTCTCTCTCTTGGACCGTCGAAGCTTCGCGCAAGCTCTGACGCGTCTATGGGTGACGACGGTCGATATGTGGCGGTACAACCCCTGCCGCCAGTGTCGCGCGCTAGGCGCAAGCAAATCCTAAAGCCGAGAGAACTCTACTGACCGACGGAGTCAGAGCTCCCTTCCCCGCGCACCCAGGGGAACGCCGCAGCTGAGGCGCCTACGAGAGGGAGCTTGGAGAGCTCAGAGAGAGTCGAGGCGTCCTACCGAACGGAGCTCAGAGAGAGAGAGCATTTACAGAATTTTACCATTGTGATTTTATCGTTAAGCTGTAGTGTTAATTGTAGTTTGTAATAAAGCGCTATTCTCGAGAACCCTGCAGTTCGTTCTTCAACCTGCGAAGCAATCTCCAGTTGTAATCCCAAGTCTAGTTGAGTCCACGGCCAAGTGGCAACCAAATTGGTGACCCCGATTTTAACGACACACGCTGTTACCTGGAGCCAAGATTTCATCGAGCGAGCAACGTCGGACGAAATTCAGTGGAAACAACGCATATCACGCCAAGAAGCGGTACTCAGCCATCTTACCCACGCTTCGCACGACGCGCCGCCATTTTGTCAGCAACGGCCGACGCGCTCAAGGCCAGACGCCAGGAGGAATCTAGATCTTTGAACAACACGGCCTACATGGCATGAGCGGAAGAGGTCGAGGTAAGCGAGACGACACCGTGCCTACTCGCTACTCAGAACGCAACCTGAACATTCCCGGCCCCTCGTTCGAAACCTCTGCGCGCAAGCTCGCTGAAGCCCAACAAAAATCCAAATCACCTCAAGCATCAGACGCGCAAAGCGAAATCGAGCTCGACGATCAACACGAAAACGACTTCGAGGACGCTCTCGACGACACGCCAACCGACTCCGAAATCATGGCAACCAACTGCCCTCTTTCCACGTTCTGGCGAGAAAAGCCACACCTCTGGTTCTTGCAGGCAGAGGCTCTGTTCGAGAAGCACAAAATTACCGAGGACATGGCGAAATTCAACTCGGTTGTGGGCGCGCTGGACGCCGGCACAATCGAGGACTTGCAGGACATAATCGCACAACCACCCGCAGCCGATAGATATAAGGCGCTCAAGGAGGCCATCATTAAGCGCACATCTGAATCGCCGGACTCCACGCTCCTGAAGCTACTCACAAACTTACAGCTCGGAGACAGCAAACCATCACAGCTTTGGAGGAAAATGACCAACATGGCAGCAGGGAAGATTCTGGAGCCAGCGCTCAAGGTCATGTGGCTTGCCCATCTCCCACCTCCGGCACAGACGTACCTGAGTGTCTTCAAAGTAGACAACATGGAGGACCTCCTAGAAGCTGCGGACAAGATCATTACGCAGAACACCCAGGTAACGGCAGTCGCAGCCTCGAATAACACCTCGGCAACATCATCCGGATACATCACGCCAGTAGCCGCTGTCGCTCCAGATCAACAACAACAAATGGCAGCTCTGCAAACGGCCATCACGCAGCTTTTAGCCATCACCAGTCAAGCCCTACAGATGGCGCCACAAGCCGGAAGACGCAACAACCCACCGCAGCGCGGCAGAAGCCGACAACGCAGTACCTCTCGTCAGAGAGGCCGCTCGCCCGCGCAGCGACCAGACTGGTGCTGGTACCACGGCAAGTTCGGCGCGAGCGCGATCAGATGCACACAGCCATGCAGCTTTCGAGCATCCTCGCAGGAAAACTAATGGCACCAACTCCGCTGCAGGTGACGGAGATTGGTGGTGCTCCAGCAGAAAATCGCCTGTTCATACGGGACCCCAGCACAGAAATAGTATTTTTAATCGACACAGGTTCAGTCGTAACGTTAATCCCGAAATCGCACTGCCATGGTTCCCTGGAGAAGCAGCCGCTCACGCTGCATGCGGCCAATCAGACACACATTTCTACATATGGCACGAAGCAATTGCAGCTCAGCCTGGGCCTGCGACGAAATTTTGAGTGTAGCGCAATCGTTGCGGACGTTCCGCACGCAATCCTGGGAGCGGATTTTCTCATTCAGCATGGTCTCATCGTCGACGTCAAGAGGAGATGTCTCACTGACTCCGAAACACAGCTGAAAGCCCGATGTGCTCTGAAAGCAGCCGAAGTATCGACGGTCTCGTCCATCCAGACTCTTCAGCTGGACGACACTCCACTCGCCAAAAGGTATGCAGCCTTACTCGAGGAGTTTGCAGACGTCTTCGACAGCACCATCAGCCCAGCGTGCACAGCAGATTTCCCGATCAAGCATGTCATCAACACCACCGGGCCTCCAGTAGTGGAGAGATACCGCAGGCTGATGGGGGAGAAGCTGCAGGCAGCGCAGAAGATCTTTCAGAGTCTGCTCGATCAGGGTATCATCAGACCGGGAGCCGGCAAGTGGGCGAGCCCGCTACATATGATACCAAAGGGGAAAACCTTCCGACCATCAGGCGACTACCGCGGTCTTAATGCCATCACCATCCCAGACCGCTACCCACTTCCAATCATCGAGGACTTACTGCAGAGCAGCCCCGGCAACGTCTTCTCCACCATAGACCTACGCAACGCCTTTTATCAGATACCGATAGACGAGGACAGCATCGAAAAGACGGCTGTCACGACACCGTTCGGCTTGTATGAGTTTCTGGGAACCTCATTGGGACTCAGAAATGCGACGCAAACCATGCAACGAGCCATGGACCACATTTTGAGGAAGCTTCCATTCGCCAAAGCCTACGTAGACGACATTTTTATTGCCTCCAACGACCACGAAGAACACCTTCAGCATCTAAGGCAGCTGCTCGAAGCCTTGCGCAAGGCAAACTTAAAGGTAAACATGGAGAAATGTACCATTGGCAAACCTCAAGCACTCTTTCTAGGCTATCTCGTCTCCAAGGACGGATTCCAGCCGCCCCCTGCCAAGGTTGAAGCCGTGAGAGACTACCCAAGGCCAACGACAGCGACAGAGCTGCGACGCTTCTTGGGAGTCTGCAACTACTACCGACGCTGTCTGCCACACGCAGCAGCTCACCAAGCTCCACTGCACGAGCTCCTCAAAGGTCTCAAGAAGAAAGCCAGAGTTAAATGGACTGAGGAGGCGGACCAGGCTTTCCGGCTATGCAAGGCCAGCATAGCCGATGCAGCTTGCACTGCTTTCTTTGACCCAGAAGCACCTTTGGCACTCAGGACCGATGCCTCCGATGTAGCCATCGGAGCTGCCCTCGAACAACAGCAAGCAGATGGAAGCTGGAAACCTCTAGGTTTCTTCTCGCAGAAACTCAACCCTACTCAGCAGCGCTACAGCACGTATGACAGGGAGCTGTTAGCAGTCTACGCAGCCATGCGCCACTTCGAGCGGATGATAGAGGGACGCACACTCACGGTACACACCGATCATCGCCCCCTAATCTACGCAGCCAACCAACGAGCCGACAAAGCCTCACCTCGCCAGGCAAGGCAATTAGATTTTATACTTCGTTTTAACGTCAACTTTCAGTACACTCCAGGCAAGGACAACGTGGTAGCAGATGCTCTATCCAGAGCACTCCCGACAGACTCGGCGGAAGAACCAGTAAGAACAGCAGCCACAAGCGAAGCAGACACGCAGATCTCTACAATCAACATGCCAACCACCTTAGACGCAGCCACGATCTCAGAAGCCCAGCTTACGGACCCAGAGCTACCCAATCTCTTGGTGAACCCGTCGCTCTTGCTGACACTTCTAGAGGTCGAGAGCTGTCCGACCTACTGCAGCATCGAGAACAACGTCATACGCCCATACTTACCTGTCAAATTGAGGAAAACAGCATTCGAAGTTCTGCACGGATTGGCTCACCCCAGCATCAGAGCAACAGTACGACTGGTATCTCAGAAGTTCGTTTGGCCGGGGATGCGCAAGGACGTAGCGCGCTGGGCGCGCGAGTGCCTTCCCTGCCAGCTATCCAAGGTCAGCCGCCACAATCGTGAAGTCCTGGGGAGATTTCAAGAGCCGGACAACAGATTTGAACACATTCACGTAGACCTAATCAAGTTACCCTTGGCTCAAGGCATGCAATACTGCCTGACAATAATCGATAGGTTCACTCGCTGGCCCACCGCAGTTCCATTGCCGAACATGCAAGCAGCGACTGTCGCCAAAGGCCTACTCGATCATTGGATCACACTGTATGGCACGCCTCTCCACATCACCTCGGACCAAGGAGCTCAGTTCGAATCTGCCCTCTTCAAGGAACTAGCACAGCTGCTGGGAGTCAAGCTGATCCACACCACCTCGTACCACCCTCAATCCAATGGAATGGTCGAACGGTTTCACAGAACCCTGAAAGCAGCCCTACGCTGTTGCACACATGCGTGGACAGACGCGCTACCAATGGTGCTCCTCGGACTACGCACTGCTCACAAGGAGGATCTGCAAGCTTCCCCAGCGGAAATGTTGTACGGCACAACCCTCCGTGTACCAGGAGAATTCTTCATCACCACCACCGCCAAGGCAAACCAGACGGCATTCATGACGAGTCTGAAGGGCCTTTTCAACTGTATCAGGCCGGTACCAGCGTCGAGACACACGACACCTCACCCTTTCTGTTTCAGAGACCTCGCTACCAGCACACACGTCTTCAAAAGAGTGGACAGCATTCGTGAACCCCTGGAACAGCCGTACACAGGCCCACATCGGGTAATCAAGCGCACGAATCAGCGCACCTTCGTCATCGACGTGAACAACAAAGAGAAAACGGTAACCACAGATCAGCTCAAGCCAGCGTACATGGAAGTCCTGGATCCGGACCAGCAGACAGGTCAACCAGTGCAGGACGCGACGCAACCGTCTGCACGTTCCACGCCTCCAGCAGAAGTCGCTCAGCCTACGCCATCGCGACACATCACGTTCTCAGACTCTCCCAGCCTGATCACTGGAGGGGGAGTGGATGTGGCGGTACAACCCCTGCCGCCAGTGTCGCGCGCTAGGCGCAAGCAAATCCTAAAGCCGAGAGAACTCTACTGACCGACGGAGTCAGAGCTCCCTTCCCCGCGCACCCAGGGGAACGCCGCAGCTGAGGCGCCTACGAGAGGGAGCTTGGAGAGCTCAGAGAGAGTCGAGGCGTCCTACCGAACGGAGCTCAGAGAGAGAGAGCATTTACAGAATTTTACCATTGTGATTTTATCGTTAAGCTGTAGTGTTAATTGTAGTTTGTAATAAAGCGCTATTCTCGAGAACCCTGCAGTTCGTTCTTCAACCTGCGAAGCAATCTCCAGTTGTAATCCCAAGTCTAGTTGAGTCCACGGCCAAGTGGCAACCAAAGATAAACCACCTTGGAAGCGTCGCGCGCGCGACTTTCCTGTCTCGCGCAAATACGCGCGTGAGTTTATATGTGTATATATACTGCACACACAGGGAGTTGTATCCTTCCTCTTTGTGAAACGCCGCTTTTTCCTCTCTCTCTCTCTCTCTCTCTCTCTCTCTCTCTCTCTTGGTAAGGCGATTCCCGTCACGTTAACGCTGGCGTTAACTTTGCGGAGAGTTTTCGCCTCGAGTTACGCTGATCCTTGTTTTTGTGCGAGCTTTTATGCTCTTCGAGGACGTCGGATGTGTAACGCATGTAATTGTTTAATATTCGTGGGATGGTTGCGAGTGGTGCTCTTGAGGGATTATATTGCCGGGAGTTTTTGGAATTTCTGAATATTTTACAAGCCGGAGCTTTTGAAGACACTGACACTTTAAGGTATACAAAGAGCTTTAAAGCTGCTTATAATGTTAGCTTTCTTTATACTCATGGATTGTTAATGATATAAATTTTCGTAATAACATTATACTCAGCTGCAGTTATAGCAGAGCGGCTTAAGCTGCAGACCAAACGAAGCATAGTCTTGGCATAGTTGACACACTTCTATATGTACGTTCTGCCTGCAAATAATGATGAAGAAAATAGAAAAGTGCCTACACGCCGCTTATCGCTTATCGTTGATAGTTGGAAGACCGAAAATTTCAAGCAGTGAGAGAGAGGCCAGTCCAAAGCCATTCCAGCGCTAGAAAAGCTTTTTTATTCACAACGATTGCGTAAATTACACAACGCTCGGAACAATAATCAACCGAGAAAGTAAGTGGTTCTTTGAGTTACGCGAGCCAATCCGAGAATATACCAGAGCTTTTTTTTATGGCACGAGCTCAATCGAAAAAGAATGACGCGCGCTATATACCTATCCCTATATATTTCCTATTCATGGTCATGACGTTAAGGAAAGCGCACGGAGAGCTGCAAGAAAATTGCGTGGAGGTGAGAGGATAAATCTCCTCCTTTTTATCGAAGCTTCGAGTGTTTTTCATCACCATCGCGGCTCGCTTCGAGTAAATTTGCAAACTGTGTATTTTATTCGCTATATTAATAACGACCTTATCGTCGTATAATGCCATGAAAGATATTAAAACTTGTCGTGCAAACGCTGCCCTTTATAGGATAAACTCTGTCTCTCTAGTAAGAAAGAGAGACAAAAGGATATTAATAACGACCGTCGTAAATTGCAAATTTACCCCGAGAGTCACGGAACACTTAACTTTTATACGCTCGAGACAGTCGAGTGAGAATAACGGCAAAGTCAAACGCTCTGTATACTTATAAGCGCGGGCAATCAACGCGTTTTCTTTATCAATACACCCGAGCTTGAAAAGTGTGTATACCCAGAGTTAAACGTCCGATACTATATTCCCTTTTGACGCTCGTTAATTATCCAACGAAATTACCTCTCTTTCAGAGAAATTTTCCAAGTCTCGATTTGCATTTCTCGTCTTCCAAAATGAACGCATTAATTGTACGTCAACGTCGTCGACTAAACTGCCTTCCGATACAGACTTTCCACTTGTAATTTGTCCCGAATCACGCGCCTATATTTCACGCCCATCGATTTTTCTCTGAAGGTATATAACGGCGGTATGTCGACCAAATTGGAAGCCTTTTTTCTACTCCTCCTATTGTGCGCGTCGCATATATGCAGCGGCTGTCGGGTGAAATGAGGCGAGGACTCGACGAGTTTCTTCGTGCATGCGACGGCCGCACCCGCGGGTGCTTCGTTTTTCTTCGGTCTTCTTTTTTGTTGGTTTTTTTTGTAATAAGGCAACGAGCTGAGATTGGTCGCTTTTGTTTTACTCCGTGGAGATAGATATAGAGCTTTATTGCTGGGAGGTTGTTGACTTATGGTTTATTGGTTAAGATCAATTACCAATTAATGATGGAATAATAATATACACATTATTAATGTAAAAAGCATGAGCGGCTAAAGCAACAGGCCGAACAAGGCAGTTTTAGCATTGGTAGCACACCGCTATATCTAGACTCGGAGCGCATATTGTTATGGGGGGAAATAGAAAAGTGCCTGTGCGCCACCTATTTTCACTTGCCAGATCGAGACAACGATTGCCTAACCTATCTTATTTCGTCTTCAACGCACCCGGTCATGACTTTTTTATTGGCGGATTCTACGACGCGCACTTACCTGTTGCTACAACCGAAACTCGAGTGTGTCGATGAAAAAATCTTTTACAACGACCTCTAAAACCTCTTTTCCACGAAACCGAGCTCGTTTCCCCCTATAATAACCTCAGCACCGATCATTTGCATCGATGAAAAAAAAGGAATCCTCGCAGCAGCGATAAACCCCGTTAACAGCGGCAAAACAAGCCAAAGCCAGAATCACAATTCCAGATCGGTACCTCAGATAAAAGCTCGCGCTAACAGGTCGCAGGACGTATCCACTCGCGCACGTATATATATATGCATATACATGTATAGCGAAGAGCCTTTCGTTCGCCAGGAGCAGCGCGACACATACGGGGACGAGAGATAGCGGTCAGCTCAGCCAATGCGGGCTATTCAGGTCAAAGCTGTAAAGGCCCCTGTGATACACACAGCAGGCGTCGAGCGTCAACCTTTGCTCGAGTGACCTGCTTCAAAATCATATATTCGCTGCATCCGACCCTCTCGCGTCGCTTCCGTTTCTCGTCGTGGGTTTGGTTTCTCGATTTTTGTTCCCCATATGCTCGTTTTTTTTCGCGCGGAACAGGTACGCGCGAGGAGATATTATAATTCGAGGGAATTTCAAATGAGAATTTCCGGCTATTGGACGCGACCGGCGCGGATTTAATAATTCGAAGAACGTTAACCAGATTCATAATTAAAAAAGCTTTTTTACCAGTTTTTTGTTGAGCGATCGAACTATATTTCAATTCGCCAACGCGTCGAACAACAAAAACACTCTGCAAACGTGATCCATCCACTTCACCGTATATACTAACCATTTTCAAAAAGCTCAGCGTTTAATGGATCGATCTCTTCCTACCCCCAAAACTCCGTCATTAAAACCATCCGCACGAGAGAAAAATCCGATTTTCTCCCGGTGGTGGCGGCATCCAGCTCCATTACGATATACACACAGGCTATTCGCGACACTTCTCCTCTCGTGACTACGTGAGCTGAATATCCCAGGCGGCGACTGTCAATTGTCGTGTGTGTGTGTGAATCGCTATACTGATCGAATGCGTAGTTTTTACGGCGATTCTTGGGTATCGGAGATTTTCGTGCTTTTATCAAGGACAGCGTTGACTTGTATGAGCTTTTATCAAGATACAGTTTTAAGTTCGCAGTTCGCGCTCTAGAACGTTGTTGCGCATTTATGAATTTGATTTACAGGGATATTCAGCTCTTATAAATCTCCCGCGGGAGTTGAGTTGAGGATTTTAAATTCAAATGGAGCCTGAGCTTTGTTTGTAGAAAAAAATGTACGATAGACTTTAAGATATTTTTCGGTGATGATTAATGTAAATAAAGCGATAACTTTTAGATTGAATTTGAACGAGACACTGCGTGCATGGAATGTCTTCGTTGTGTGACAAAGTGAGCGAAGTTCCGAACGGAAGGATCGATCGAAAATTCATCTTCGTCGAAGGCATCTATGTAGGCGAGTACGGCCGAGAGTATAGGGGTGGTCATTGACCTATTTAAATTCTGTCAACTAAGCTATGATGCACGAGATTGACTTTTTTGTGATTTTTTTTTTCAAATCACCGCGGAAGCTTTAAACTAATAACACTCGAAAGTCTTCCGTTCGATTTAAAAATAAAATAAACACTCGACTCAAACCCTTCGTTTCCTTTCGATCGATTTTCCAATTTTTCCGAGCTACTCCATCAACCGCGTGCGAAAAACCTACCGGCTGTCCGCAGAATGAAAAAAAAACTCGCTCCACAACCGAGTTAATCTAATTCGCGGGAAATTCAATTCGCGTAATATCCACACTCACACACGAGCTTTACGAGCTTGCGGCGAAATAAAAGAAAGCCTCGCTGCAAAGTTCGATTGATTTTCTCTCGAGGAAATGAGGCGAGAGACTAAAGCCGCGCGAGAAGACAATACACACTCGCAATCCTTTTCGCTTATATACGCTGAGAACCGTCTGGAGGGCGAAGAAAAAAGAAGAAAGACACGAGACGCGTGTAAAGGAGCAACTCGTGCTTTGTTGCCACCGAGGAGAGGGTAAATGTACGAGTGGTGCTTCCGATCAATCCTTTTCGATATGATTTTTTTTTTTTTTTTTTTTTTTTTTTTGTAGCTGCTCGTTCTATACACTATACACTGTGTCGTGACTCGGCACTTTTTTTCGAATTATTCGAGAGCCTGTGCTGAGGAGGTTGAGTGAGTAGACACGACGACGATACATTATACCAGTCGATCGATTTTCTTTTATTAAGAATTTCCATGCAACGAGTTTACGGTACATGTACAGCGCAGAAGCGAATATATATTGCTCAGCCAGTAGAGTCTTATTTCTAAAGGCCAGTAACTCGCCTAAGAAGCTAATCTATATGTGAGCGGGAAATAAATCTCGCGCGGAAAAAACCATCAGGCAAGTTCCAACGGCACCTCTTCCACTTCTTCTTTTTCTCGGGGAAAAGGACTTTTTTAGCTGTCGGCTCACGTATAAAGTCGTAAAAGAGTCTACCCTCTTAAGCCAGACGGTGGCTTCCTTCGAACGAGTCAATGAGAGAAGGAGAGATAAGCGTCAGAGGAACGGAATGGAATTTTTCTTTAAACGAGAGTTCCCATTCAGTGAGACGCGCCCAATTGCTCAATGGTACGGGTCACGCCCTTTTAAATACGCAAAGAGCATGACGTAAGTCCAGGGTCGAGTGCTGATGGTGATTAGAGGCTTGCGGAAGAGCTGATGCGATTTTCTCTTCCTTGACGTGGCTTCTGCGAGGAAGGTGGAAAATATTGAAAATGGTGGAAATATTTATATTGTACCTACTTATACGTATAGAGGTAATTTTAAGCCGATTTAACTCTGACAGGGCTTATATATGGTGCAAAAGCGCTTATATTGAAAAGAAAACTGGATATTAACGGGTGGAGGGAATTTTATACAGAATTCGTTTTAGATTCAACAGGGAACCAAAGAAGAGCGAGAAGGAGAGAAAGAGAACTGTCGATCAAAGCAGTCGGCATCCCCATGGACAACCGTGGCAGGTGGAGAAAATTCAATCTTTTTCTCATCCGTGCCACAAATTTTCAATTCCAACGTATCATCTCGACTCTGAAGTCCCAACTAGCCGCATCTAATTCGTGATTGCTAGAAATTAGCCAACATGCGCTCGATATTTCCATACATTATTTGTGAAATATCCGCGTTAGGTTAATCCGGAATATTGATTGCGGGGAAAAAAACGGGGACAAAAATTACCGTTGCATAATTAGGCGCCACGTCGTGAATTTGTAAATTGATTGTGGAAACGTGCTGGAATTCCAAATGGAATGCGCTTGTTTCGATTTTAACTTTGCTCGTTGTGTAATTACGTTTGGTCGCTGCATGCAATGCGCGAAGTTAACTAGTTCTCGCGTCGTTATGTTGTTATGCCGAATATTCGCGATGATTAAATACAGATTGTACTCACATGTATATAAGACTGCAGAATCTCGATGAGTATTACTTTTTTGTTGTTTGGTATAGAGCTGAACATGCAAAAACTTGTTAACGAAGAAATAAAATTTACAGGCTTGTATACGCAACAATGTTATATTTATTGTATTTTATTCCAATGCAAATGTCAGTCACAAACCATAGTTTTTATTATTCGTTTCGGTTTAGTCCTTACAGAATTTCAGCGTTAAAGTCTACGGATACAAAAACCATTATATCGTCGATCTACATGTTAAAAATATTTCGAAAGCGAGATATACGAGCAAGATGAACAGAAAATCAATTCAGACCCAGCTGGCCCCTGATGAAGTCACACATTCGGCTCGATCCTTAAATGTGGAACAGCCGCGACTTGGTATCTAATACACGCAGAATGACAGCATCTGTTGTTGTTCCTCGCTTGGGTTTAATTAAACTGAGTTTTTCGTTCTAATTGAAAACATTACATTATTTTTGCCGTGTTTACGCAATATCGTTTTCGTAGTGTTATAATAATCGCAACGCTAGATTAAATTTTCGATTATACGCTAATTTCGAAGTTTCATTTGCTAATCGATGATCGATGTATATACCCAGCTTTCGTTCACAGCTTAAACTTGTACGATCTCACGAGACAACAATATTCAACAACATCAATAATAACATTATCAACGACTACACTTTTCGATGATCTCGACATTTGCATAACGATCGATAAAAATCACAGTAAATGTATAATATGTTCTCAATGACCAGTTATTAGACGGCCATAAATATATTTTTCTCCATACTTTTCGTTTTATACGCTTATTTTCAAGAAACAATCGCTATAACTAGTTCGCCGAAGATGCATTTAGACCAGCTAAACGCAAACATTTGATTGAGTAGATACATCTACGTTACACAATATGTCCTCTAACATCTCGTTATTCGGTTTTATTTTTCGCAATATGCTGTTGTCGCTTTGAATCCTTAGCTTATACAGCGCGTCGCATCACATTGATTATATTAGACAAATCTGGTAGTGCTTTTTACTTTTATGATTAGGCATAATTTTTCTAATGCAAAAAAAAGATTCGAAGTGTAAGAGCATGCCGAATCAGTCGAGGGTATAACCGTGAGTAGAAACAATTTTGGACCGGCCTTAGGTATTCCTCACTGGGCCACTGCTTCGACTCTCCGTGTCTCTGGCTAGCGACGATAGGTGGCGCATAGGCACTTTCCTATTTCCTTTATCATTATTTTGCGCGCAGAATGTATACATAGAGGTGTGCCAGCTCATGCTTCTAATTTGAAAAGCGTTTTTAGAGATGCGCTTCCTTCCCTGGTGGAAAATAGAGCAGTGAAACTGCTCAACAGACTAGCGACTGGGCACTAAGCAGTGCCAACTGCCCAGTGTCGCTGCGTAATAACTGCTTAGGAACTGCTCAACGTACTGCTGTATTCGCTACACAATTTAAAAGTTTATATAATAAGAACAATTGACGTATTTCTATAGTTAAAAAGTTATATTTACTAAAAAAACAACCTCAATTATCCGTATTCACAATCAATTGTTGATTAAAGTAAGTTTTACAATGTGTGTATTAAGAGTGGCAACCTAACCCGCCATAGACATGTATAAATATCAAGACTTCTTACTAACACTACTCTATTCTTATATACATAACTTTTCTTGTCTAAAATATTATAAAAGAGCAGGTATAGTATATGTTAGCCAGCGATAAACTCTAAAAGTGCAGGATCACCAAAGAAATGTATTAGCCGTATGAGATCTAATGTGTATTAAAGTTATACAACTAATTATATGCACAGAAACTCAAAAAATAGTTTAGAAACAGACTACAATGACACGTTTTGCTCATCTGCCTTGGTTGGACAGTTCAAATCGAACCCCATGGCTCGAACGTGGAAATTTACCCATAGATGTTTATATGAAAATCAAAAATATATCAGTTGAGGTATAAACAAGTTGATATATTGTTTCAGCATGTCAAAATAAATTTAGATGTAAAATTTCAACTCACTGACTATGATAGTTTTAAAATGAGAGCCAAAACAAAGTTGTGGAACCAAGTTATCGTAAAACAAGTAATTATTAAAATCTAGTTTTGGCTCTCATTTCAAAACTATCATAGCTAGTGAGTTGAAATTTTACATCTAAATTTATTTTGTGTATATGCCAAGATATTGTCTCTCACATTAGATCTCATACGGCTAATACATTTCTTTGGTGATCCTGCACTTTTAGAGTTTATCGCTGGCTAACATATACTATACCTGCTCTTTTATAATATTTTAGACAAGAAAAGTTATGTATATAAGAATAGAGTAGTGTTAGTAAGAAGTCTTGATATTTATACATGTCTATGTAAGGTTAGGTTGCCACTCTTAATACGCACATTGTAAAACTTACTTTAATCAACAATTGATTGTGAATACGGATAATTGAGGTTGTTTTTTAGTAAATATAACTTTTTAACTATAGAAATACGTCAATTGTTCTTGTTATTTAGTTTTACATCGTGTTTTATGCACAGCAGTTCATTAAGCAGTTCCTAAGCAGTGACATGGATAAAAACCTGACGAAAATCATATGCTCACATCTCAATTACTGCTTAATCAACTGCTCAGTGCACTTCGAACTGCGCACAAACTGGCTAAAAACTGCGGATCATTTCTTACAGGGTTATGGTTCTCTAAAACCTGTAGACGCCCGGACTAATTAAAGTAACATCTATTCGTGAATTTGTCATGAATATTACAGAATGCTATTTCAAATTTAAGATGAAAACTAAAATTATTTTGTCATGCGCTCATTTTAAAGCTAGAAAATAATATAATATCTAGGAGAAAATTGAAATGAGGCCAAAGTCAATAACTGGGGCGTTTATCATACGGTAAATTTTATTAGAAGCCATTTGCTCGTCACGCTCATCGCAATCACGCGACATAACTTTATTTATTCTTATAACAATAGCACCTAGATACACATTACTGGATCGTATATAATTCTCATGTTTATGTAATTGTCATAGTATATTTTTCCGTAAATTTATCATGAATTCAACAAATCGCACACCGAAATGTGAATCGCATGTTTTACGTTTGTAACATCGTATAAAAATGTTGAAGACCTTATTCGGTGTGCCATTTCAGTATTTTATATTCTATCGTAATTGATTTTACTCTTACATATTGTTTATAGCCTTTTAAAAATCATCGATCAACCATGACATTTCCTACTTGTAATATGTAATTCGTATCGCAACAATTACTCTTCTTGCAATATTTTCGTTCGTCATGCTGTAAAACAAATGGATTAACCCTTATACAATATAATCGTCTAAAATTAATGAGAAGAATTTTCAGAAACCATCGGAATAAAATAATTCTTTAACAGCTCCACGTTTCAACCTTGATAGCTAATACAAAGTTTTATTAAATGTTACAAAAATTTATAATATTATCGCGAAAGGTTTTAATATTGAATTCGTTCTTTCTTATCGTATAATATATATATAGTCATATATAAGTGGATCATGTCCATGTAATTATACCAATTCAAAGCATTGGCAGTGCCTTTTGTGACTCAATTGTAGGATTGTTAATAATTTTTTAAATAGTTTTGCTAATTATATTGCACTTGTGACGACTATTTCATTGATTTCATCGTTGCATATTATGTATATATATTAAAAGCCGTATATATTATTTAAAATCATTGAAAGATAAAGTTTCCAAGTTTATAATGTCTATTTCCCTATGTATAGAAATTTTTAATTATGTGTAGAATAAAGAAGGCATATCGGCATCTTTTGTATATGTTATATGTCGTCCTTTTCATTATTTAAATAATTTTATAGCGTTAACTGAAATCTTAAAGTCACGCAATATATATTTTATCTAAAACTATCTCTCTTATTAGCGCAATTTAGTAAGTGATTTGAGTTTAATCTCGCACTACAAAAATATTTTCAACAATTCTTCATAGATCTCTAATTACATACTTAACCAAATGTCTCTGTAGCTGACAATAGCAAAATATACGTTATTGTTATACTCTTACTGTAGAAAAATTACTAAAGTATAATAATATGTATGTACAAATACGTAAATATTTGAAAATAATATGATTAAAGCAAGAGTGAATTTGGATTTTAATATGATTAGGGTAAATTGCATAAAAATATTTTTCTTATATGTTTATAATCTTTATGAAATACCTGCAGATTAATCAATTTCATTAATTATTCATATCCTAGAAAACTATAATTCTAAAATACGTATAACTATAATGAATTAATGTATTTACTTAACGTAAATAGATGGATCAATAGCTTAGGCCTTACAATAACAAATAATCATCGAAACCATAAATTCTAAAAAAAATTCGAATAAAATCTTCAATAGCTTCAATGGTCTTTTGTGCGTATATATATAGTATCTCAACATGTCACGAGTCTACAAAAATATTTAGTAAACGATAAAACGCAAAATAAATATCATGTTATCAATTTACCCTGATCCTCCATCATTAAGAGTATTATTTTGCTTCTGTCCTTTATGATGGGCAATTATAATCTTCGTGTCCTACACGCATACATATTCATTATTCGCTTATGCATATAATATTAGGTATATCGTTAACAACGACTTTACTGTGCCTCTGATATACTCGGAAATCGACGATTCGTTTTTCCGGTCCAAAGAGACGCTGATACCTAATATAAACGATAAATGCTTCAAAGAAACGTTTCACCGGTGCGAAAAATAGTGAAAACAAGATAACAGCTGCGAAGTTCATATCGCAATATGCTAGACGGCACGTGTTTGGAATCACGTATTCTGCGCGATTTTCCGCAAGAGCCTCTCGGCCTCGTAAATATCTCATGAAAAATCGCGGCCACTTTTCAGCGGGAAACTCGACGAATATACCGAAAAACAAGTGCGATAAGTTTGGGAAAAACTCGCTAGGCCATGGTTAATGCACCGTAAAGCTATTTTTATTACGGAAGCTATTTTCCAGGAGTATATATTTGTTTTTGATGATCTATAATTTTGATTTACCGGTATTGCTCTCATTTCTCACGGTATGTCATCACTAGTTCGACATCAGATTAATTCACGATCCATCCGTGTCCAACAAAAAATAATTCATCAAATGAATACGAGACTATACACGTCGCTGCTTTCAAATTATTTCTTTCATCTCGTCCCAGCAGCGTTTCCGTCGGCGCGCATCGCTAATTAAAACTGATACTTTCATCCCAAATCAAGCAAACAGAGTAGAGCGAGATCCAATATCGCGTAGCGAATAAACGCTTTTTTAGCAAAACCTATACACATTCCCCGAGTCGGAAAATTCAATACAGCTCACTCGGCACAAAAGTACGATAGACAGACACACACGCGCTCGCTGTCATTAATTTTTCGCCGAGTCAATTACGGACACCTCCATGAAGGAGAGCGAGGCGAAGCGCGTGAAAGCCGTTAAAACACGTTCGTGTCCTGGGCGCGTAATTCGATTTTTCGCGTTCATTCGGTTACTCTGGAGCTATAGGCGACAGCTGTATACAGCAGTAAAAGGGGGGCGATTTTTTTCGAGGCTTGATGACGAAGATGCATCTCGCTATGTCAGCTGTGTATTATATGTAGCGCAGGATTTCATCAATAATGCGATTGGATGCGCGCTGCGCTTTTGGCGTTTTCCCAAGCGTGCGGGGGAGGAATTTTTCTATTTTTACTCAAGATTATAGGTATGCATGGAAAATGAATTTCGAGGTATGGAGAAGTTATGATCTGATTGAAAAAAAAAAAATCGGATGTACGTACGGGTTCGGCGAAATCGGGATACTATACTGAAATTATGCCGCGTGGAAATTCGATTCAGCAAAGGTACAATAAATCCGATATATTTTTCGCGCTCGAAATCAAGTCCATTCAAAAAATACGCTGCTTCGTCAGCACATACACAAAAAAAATAACCCACAGCCTACTCTTCCAAAAAGCTCTCTCCTACCTCATACGCAGCCCGGAGCTATATACGCGACATCGGCGCCTATACATCGAAGACATCTCTCGTCTCGAATTTTCCCAATTACACAATGACGCACTGACCTCAAAACCGGAGAAGGTTCAAAGCCGACGAGACTCTCTCTCTCTCTCTCTCTCTCTCTTTCATTGTGTATAGCTCTATCTCTCGTACAGCTACGATCGGCTTATCGGTTGGTCTCGTCGTGCGAACCTCAGCAAAGCGTCGCGGATCACGACTTTGGCATGTTTCCCGCGCACGTTGCTCGAGATCCGTCTCTGTCCTCTCTCTCTCTCTCTCCACGTCTATTCTGGATCTGGTCGCGACGAGCGTCGAGACTACCTTGTATTATGCAAATGAGCCGAGAGCCGTCGCGATAGCAGACCTCGAGTTTTTCAGAGACAACAATTTTATTTTCTGTACTACGGATAGAAGTTTGCACGGACGGCTGTGGGGTGGTATGGCTTGGGTCGATGTTCATGAAAGGTCTGGAGTGATGGATTGACTTGAGAATATTCGCGATGATTTGTTCTGTGATATCGAACTAGCAAATATTGATTAATACATAATCGAACTCAATGACACGCGTAAAGTAATCTTTCGTACGATGCTGTGAAGTAATCGATTTGGAATATATAAGGCTTTGCAAAATTGACCTATTTCTTACTATAGGTATGTTTTCATTTATCAACGTACCGATTGAATATATTGCTATATACATATTTATATCTTGATTTAACTTATTTTACATACGTTATCTGCAGTATTTAGTGGATATGTTTTTTTAAAACCAAAAATATATGTCTCTAGTGGCAAGTAACAGTAAGTTTTCTTTTAATGAAAAAAGTGATATTCAAAGGAACGAACTAGATAAGGCATGAAAGAAGAAGCCTGGAACCAAGACCCCTTTTTGTAATGAAACATTTTTCAATGGTCTATTGTGCTTTTTCAAATCGTTATATAATTATAGTCGCTCCTCTTATATACCTAGAACACAATTCACAGCCGACGCCATCGCCTTAATCTATCTTTTACGATTATAATAATTGTTAAAATTCGTAAGTCACTATATTATTATATTTTTAATTCACTAAAATATATAACTTTATATGCATCACTGTATATGATTCTCTCTATTCACGTGTAATTCAAGCTATTCATCCCAACAGCGACTCGTATATGTTCGTTCGTAAATATAAAGTTTCGCACTTCGAAAAATGAAATGAAATTCACCTCACTGTGAAATCATCGATGTACTCGTATTACATTTTTCACTCGTTATTATTCTTACAAAATAAAAAAAAAAACAACAACTTACGCCTCGAAGTATCCAACGCCATAACCATTTTAGCACTTCTTTAAAGAAACTATAAATATCAAGTGTCCCATCAAATTATCCACAACGACGAGATGCACATCGATATTTTTTCACCAGCTCCTGTAGGTGATATACTTTGTGTGCCAAGTGTAAAAGGAAAGAAGAAAGGACGACGGTCGATATCCTGATTCCGGGCATATTTTCACCTCAATTTCGCTGATGAGTCTTCCGGCGAGATGGACTCCGGCAAGCGGAAGAGACGCGCAGCCTCAACGGAAGCGGAATCAAGCCAATCAAAGTGGCCGAGAGGAAGGAGGAAAGAAGGAGCCGAGGTTGGATGCGTATACACTGTAAAACAAGGCCACGAGAACTTTTGTAGCTGCAAATTACTCCGAGAAGAGATGAAAAATTATTCTTCGAACTTTTATACATACTCTCTTGTAAATTAAACCGGTTCGAGGGAACGTGACTTTCAGAGCGTTAAATAATTCGCAGATAGGATTTAACTGCGGCTCGTTATGGTAAAAACCACGTTCGAAGAGAGTTTTAGTTCGTGATTTGTTAATAGAATGGATTAAACGTGGAAATTGCTTCGTAATTCTCGCTATACTTTATTCAAGCGGCAAGTAGCGCGACCTGGATATGGCCAGGCGTCGTTGTGTGGTTACGTATGGTATCAATATTTCAAGCAAGCTTTTTCCGTAATTTTCATGGGTTTGCTGCTGATCAGCGTTTTGCTGTGTATATGTACACTATGAATTGCAGAATGCTTTTAAGCTTTCATTGTGTCGTGTAGCAATTATCGGCGTGAAACTAAATAGCGTTTGAAGCTTAGTGTTATCATACAAATTTTAGTCGGTTAGCAATTTTCAGCTACAAATCCTCAGTTATATTACAATAAAAAATAAACAAATGCACAATACGTTTCACAGCGTCACGCGGTTGTAAGACTCGGCGATCGATGTCGTTCCATAAACTCCGTCAAAACATTAGTGGAACGACACACGGACAACCGAGGTAAACGCCGAACAACCGTGTCTCGCAATAACAAAGTGAATTCGAGAAGAAGCATATCAACCTCTTCCGAATCCAATATACGACGTCCCAGAGCGTTTACCTCCGCAAAAGAAAAACACTGTACACTCACATACAGGTCGGAATTTCGCAGAGGGCACAGAGGAAAAAAGAAGGAATCGAGGGTAAGTCTTCCAAGACGATGCTGCTGAGCTTAAGAGGCGGCCAAGGTACTCTCGGCCGTCTCGTCGCGACGTCACAAGGGCCTCATGACCTCGCCGCACTCGCAGTGCACCGGGTGACCTCTGCGCTCCACCCGCGTACTGATCGAGTGCTCGCTGTAACAGAAAAGCAGATGAGTATGTCAGATTAGCCATGTGTAGCTTATATACAAGAAGCTTGTGTTTTTGTGGGACGCACGAGCGGATTAGAGAGAGAGTTGCTTTTTGTTTTGGTTCCGCTGCGGGGGTGTTTTGTGTTTGTGGATCTTTTGCGGCCACGGAGGAGTGGATGCTCGCATTGCATGACACGTGAGACGTTCAGTGACGATCGATCGACTTTTATTGTTTTAGTCACGATCTGGTGGCTTTAAGTTTTTTTTTCGGGGGTTATTAGACGCGTGTGAGCGATGGAATTTTGATTTGGTTAAAAGTTTCTCGAAGTAGGTTATTGATTATATTAAATTAAAAACAGATACGTGTACGTGTCGGGATTACGTTTCCAGACGATTACTCAACGATTTCTGCGAGGCTGAGGATTTTTAATACACGACGAATTAAAAACTTTATTCTATATCGTACCCATTATAATAATGGACACTAAGTGAAGGGATTCGGGACGTCGGGGATTAAGACGCGAACTAATCTCCTCCTCTATCCTTGATAAACCAGAGAAAGAGGAATGAAAAAGTGCGCCAGGATTTTCGTGCACTCGAGGCACTAAAACAAATCCACCTTATCCCAAACTATTCAAACTTTCGTTTATATCTCAAAAGGAAACGAAACTATACCTATACACGAATATCCAAACCTCGTTAAAAGCTAACGATAAGGCAAAATCTCATAGAGCGTGTACCGCAACCGTCATTATACCTGGTACACCAGCCAACCGCGCGAAATTCCGCAGTATCCCTCGGTCTACACGCAGAAATGGCTCCATTAGCCGAATCGTCCTTCTTGACTATTTCACACACACACACACACATAGCAACGTACCGACCGCATAATCGTCGACGTTACACCTGTACGCTGACTGTCTCGTGCGTTCGTATATGAATAATGATCGAGTCCTGGAGACTTGCACGCGATGCGGCAGTTTTTTTCCTTCTTCGACGCGACTGTGATTTCGAGCTTTTTGCGCCGATGAAAAGCTCGGCTTTGTAGCGCGGGACAATCGATTGGGGCTTTTAGAGTATATGGGCGTCGTGGAAATGGTCGATTTGGGACCATATAGACAGGTGTACGAGGGATTTGAATGTGGACGTCGTAAAATGTTGTTCGAGCTGCAGTAGGACAAGTGATTTATTCGGGGATTTTGGCAGGAAAAGCTACGATTGAAATTTTAACTCGGTTATAGACTTTTGAGGCTCTTTCTGCTGAGTTTTTATGATTTTCATTGCGCTATAGGCAATTATGACACGAACGAATATACGTTAGATTGATTTACGCCCGGCTGCTCTCATAAATCAAGCCTGATAATTTCGTAAATAAATTTCTCTATAAAACAGCGTAAAATAGGATCACGTCCAATCCCATCTTAAAGAACCTCTTGTCTCCGGGCAAACAACAACAATCCCAGAAATCCCGGCAATTTTCATTAAAGCCTCCTGCTCCATCCCTCTATTTATAAACCCTGGCTAGCAGCTGCCCAGAGAGAAAGATAAAATACCGCGCGGCGAGAGAGAATGGAAAAAAGCGAGAGACGAAAAAAAAAAATCCAGCGGAAACGAACCTGAACGTTCTCTCACTCCCTGCCGCCGCCGGGCATCAGATATGATGAAAACCCGGCCACCTTCGCGCAGCGATAGAATTCATATTTTAACCCACATACAGAAGAATAGCCGATCGCGCCGCGAACCTATTGTCGTTTCTACACGTATACATACGTATATGTGTATTGGTGGGCTGAAAAATGGCTGGAGAAAAGAAGCGAATAATCAAGGAGAAAAAATCAAGCGTCGTCGAAGCGGAGAATATCTGGAACGACATGGCGATATTGCATATACATATCTTGGTGCGTTTCTTTGTCCCCGTGCGCGTTAATGCACTTACGACCGTTGGGAAATTAAAGATCGGGCGGTGTGTGTATATACGCGGCTGAATTGCCATAATGTATAGTCGCGATAGCTTTTTGCTAGCCGATGAACATAGTGCGGAATTTTCCGCTCTATACTAATTCGCCAACTCAAATCGCTCGTATGTATGCTTTGAATTGATACGCAGCGAGTGGACCGCTGAAGCGATATCAATAGCAGTGTAGTATAAGTATAAATCTAAATGCTAAAACTGCCTTCTTTGCAGATTCGGCCGCTCACACTGTTTATAACTCGATATAACTATAAAAAATCGTGGAAATCTTTTTCAATCTTTTTTTAAATTTTTTTATTGATCCAAAATACATAAGGGCAAAATTAAAAAAAAATAGTTTGAAAATGATTAGCGCTACAGTTATATACATATTATATAACTATATAAACTGTAGAAATACATAAATTTTAAAATATACGAATTTTTCTTTTGTATTCTTTTTAAAAATTTTTTTATTGATCCAAATGTTTGTCCATACGGGCAAAATTAAAAAAAAACAGTTTGAAAATGATTAGCGCTTCAGTTATATACGTATTACATAACTATATAAACTGTGGAAATACAATAACTTTAAAATATACCAATTATTCTTTTGTACTCTTTTTTTAATTTTTTTATTGATCTAAATGTTTGTCCATACGGGCAAAATTAAAAAAAAAATAATTTGAAAATGATTAGCTCTGCAGTTATATACATATTATATAACTATATAAACTGTGGAAATACAAAAATTTTAAAATATATCAATTTTGTTTTGTACTCTTTTTTTTCAATTTTTTTATTGATACAAATGTTTATACATATGGGCAAAATTAAAAAAAAACAGTTTGAAAATGATTAGCGCTACAGTTATATACATATTATATAACTATATAAACTGTGGAAATACAAAAATTTTAAAATATACCAATTCTTCTTTTTTATTCTTTTTTAACATTTTTTGATTGATCCAAATGTTTATACATATGGGTAAAATTAAAAAAAAAATAATTTGAAAATAATTAGCGAAAATGATTGAAAATAAGAATGCATGTGTAAAGAGGACCTACACCATGTGTCGTTAAGAGACAGAACTGTATTGTTTACTGTATTACGACTTGTTCTTCTCGTAGTCTGTTGCAATAACGAATAGGACTAACTCGGATATACATTTGTTTAGGTTTGATCGGTTGTCTAAGACTCTTATAAATGTTCATTCGTTCGACTATATAATTGTACGTTTACATATCTATCATCGGGTAGTACCAGCAGTTTACCAGTAGGTGGCGATCACATATATTTAGACTGACTCTTCTCGCAAGCTGTGAGATACCTTCCCGGTTAGTATATATAGAAGTTCCAAAATTAGGCCTAGTACGTGTGTCCGATGCTTCTCAGTAAATGGATGGCAACCCACTGTCTGCGGTAGTTGTCGTCGATTCACTTGGCAGGATCGTTCGACCATTGAACCTACAGTCAAAATAACCAGTGAATCTCAAATTCCTGTGATAACATTTACCTTCAGTCAAAATAAATAGTGAATCTCAAATATAGTGAATCTCAAATTGATGGGTTTGATGGTTGAATGCCTGACAAGCTGAATAGTAGTATAACGGCCGGAGCAGCAGGAGTCATCTTCTGTAGAGGTGACTTTGACACACTTTTGTTTTTGCAAATACAATTGACAATAGACCGAATTCTTTTACTTGCTAATTTTTCTTTTGCTGCATCTCGCTGCACGCTTGTCAAATTTTTTCAGTTCGATCGAGACGTTCTCCTGCCTGCAAATGAACAATACTGCGTTACTATAAAGCTGAATAATAGTATATAAAGTAGTTTTTCCACACCACGCTACTAGCGAACGCTAAGGTGCGCACTTGACGCTTGGTGTGGAGAAAAATGGCATATGCGCTGCGGGAGAAAAAAGAGCCATCCCTCTTTTACTCCGCAGATGCATAATCTAAAATTTTTTAAACTGTTCAAGTATTTTACCTATTAGCGGCGATGTTAGCTTCGATCGGCTTCTGCTGGTTCGCCTGGGCTTTCAAGCGACATCGTTGCAATCTTCCTTAGCGTCGCTTCACTTTCCGAACAGGGACTCCTCTCCTTACTATGCTCTGCGGGGGAGGAAGCGGCCCGGCGCAGGCACTGGGACGGACTGCATCTTCACGCTGCCGATTCTCCCAGTAAACTGACTACCTGCGGGGGTGGCAGCGTGCTCGCAGCTGTCCCTTCTCTCCCCTCTTTCTCTCCAGACTTTACGTTGGACATAGCCGTACACGGCTTGGGCCCGCACGCTCTTTCCGCTTCTCACAGGAAGCTTCCGCTAACTTCCGCTGGCGCTTCCACCCACGCCGCGTCCCGACGCCAAGCGTAGCCTCCATTTTTGTATACAGATACGTGTATACTTCCACGCGTTTCATATTCAATATGCTTGCGAGCCAAAGTCTAATGAAAATCTGATAAGATTTATTGGAACGGGCAGCTCTCGAAGGTCAGCCGACGAGATTGGAATAATTAACTCGCAGTACTCGAAATTTTGTAGAAAATAATAACACCCTGCACACACAAGCGCGCGCTGTCACGTATAGCTTATTAATTTGTGAAATCAGCTTAACGACGATGGCTAGGTACAAGAGCAGCGACACGTTGCGATTCTGCAAATCCGCGTGCTTTGGAAATTATCCTTCGAATTACGAAAGTACGGCTCAAGCCTTTATCGTAATCGTAACAGGTGCTTCGCAAGGACAGCTCTCTCTCTCTCTCTCTCTCTCTCTCTCTCTCTCTCTCTCTCTCTCTCTCTCTCTCTCTCTCTCTCTCTCTCTCTCTCGTGACCTCACGCTTAACAACGTCTAAGACGGCGTATATAAGAAGCTGAATCGTTTGCGCAGCGTTAAAAACTTTCGAGATGACGCTGATTTTTCTCAGCTGCGCTATATGCATAGAAGCTTATGTAATTTCTGAGCTTTTAGCGCCGCGAGAAAGTGAAAAATAGAAGCTGGCTCTTTGAGTTATGACTCTTGCGGTGGCTGCTTTTTATTTTTTCTCGATGGAATTAAATTTATTATTAGTAGCCTGATTATCTAAACGTGATATGCAAACGAGGTGTTATCGATTGTTATGCAATTTTCGGGAAGGGCAGTTTTCGCTTGAAAATTTTCAATTTGAATTTCCCAGCAGATTTATGAAAATAGAAAAACGTACTCGTCGTGACGGAAATTCAAATCTGCACCGAAAGCGCATCGTCGGAGCTTTAAAATTAAATACCCCCCTTTTTAAGCGTATTCATAGACATCGTTGCATACTTTATGCAAAGGAGGAAATACGTTTTATAGTCGCTCGAAATCAGCTTTGAAGGAGCAAAACGTCGATTAGAGGCCAGTAAAAAGTAGTCACGTATATATTCAGCTATGTGTAGCGATTTTCTTTTCATACTACCGCTAAATACCGAGAAGTAGTAAAAACTTTCCTCTCTCTCTCTCTCTCTCTCTCTTTCTATCAAGATCGTCACGAAATCCTGCAGCCTAATTATAAATACTTTCTAAGTGTACACCAAGTTGGTTCTCTTTCTCTCTCTTGCGCGAGCGCGCAGGTAGTAAAACACTTCAATATTTCATCGACTATTTGAAATTCCTCGCTTACGTCGCCCCATTGCCTCTCGCCGTCGGTCTTATTAATGGAATTTCGAGAAGAAAAGCTCAAAGTATTCGCTAATACGCTGCCGCCTCAATTAAAACTACATAATAAGTGAATGCGTATAATTAAAACTTGGATCCCTCTCTCTCTCTGGAAATTGTAATACTCTTTAATTATAAATACTTGAGTTTTGTCGAGAATTTCAAATTAAAGAAAAGTACATTTTGATTTTCCTTCGTTTCTCGTCGCGCGACGTCTCAAAGGAGTTTCGTATAAGAAATGTAACGGATATACACGACGACTCGTGAAGCTGAATAAGTAAACCTCATTAAAAGTTCACCGGACAAACTTTCCAACCTGCTGTCCATTGTCAACCTCGTATGCTTGATAACAATAATAATGTAAGCTCTCGTATACCTTCGCGTATACCAGACGTTATGAAATTTTACATTCGGTAAACATCTCGCGATAAACGCGCGGATAAAGCGTAAAAATTACAACAGCAAATAAAACCTCCATCGATAACCGAATCATATAATACAAATTCAATTTGTCCTCGTTCAACGCAAACACGACGCATTAGTCGACTCAGTGCAAAAAACAAGCAGTCGGTTCATACTGAATTTCCCTCAAAAAAATCTCGCCTCTGAGCGCCGCACACTAGCGATAAATAATAACGGCAGCAGTTCACCTAACAAACGATAAAGATTTCACGAGGCTTCTTTACGCCCCGGGAATAAGAAAGGCTCTCTCTCTCTCTCTCTC
Organism: Pteromalus puparum; assembly: GCA_012977825.3. Lineage (NCBI taxonomy): Eukaryota > Metazoa > Arthropoda > Insecta > Hymenoptera > Pteromalidae > Pteromalus > Pteromalus puparum. The sequence continues at coordinate 45,663,812 of CM053171.1, read as the reverse complement.
TCACGGCTTCCATATATAGCTTCACTGAAAATGCATCGCAGCAGAACGAGAGCCGCCGTTCATTGGCTGCGGGCCGCTATGAGGGCTGAATTATTTATAAAACGCATGTACGCGAGTATAGCAGCGCACGAGAAGGGGGTTTATTTAGCATCGATTTTCGGGAGGCTGTATAGCGAAATCTGAATAATGGCTTTGGAATTTCAGATTATTTCTTCCGCCCCAGAGCAGCAAAGCTCGACGTACGTGGAATTCAACGCGGCAGTTTCGCGCGTGAGTTATTTATTACAATGGGTTATAAAAGAGCCTCAACGGCGCACAATTTCGAATTGAAAATATAAACGCTGATTGCTCGATCGCTGTGAATTAATTTTTCCATAACTGCAGCACGCGGCGATAAAGCATATATGCTCTGCGAGCCTAATTATATGCAAATCGGGTTAATCGGAATATTCATGCGGGTATGCAGTGTGTGCCTATACACTCGTTGTGAGAAAAATCGATGTGTATACACGCGCTCCTGTTGCTTTTTACGCTGTAATATAACTTGCAAACGTGTAGCTTTCAACGAATGATATAATTTCCCCCTTTGCGATTAATTCGTGTGCGAATATAACGTCGCGATTGATTTGTTTTATAACTAGCTGCGGCGTGAAACAAGATCCTCAATCAGAACTGCCGTGTGTGTGCAGTAGTTTTATGCAAATTGGTGTAATATCAGCGATACATACATGTACACGAAGGCTTTCAGTGCACAGGTGTGAGAAACGTGAGGAGACTTGACCCTGATGCACACGAACACATGTGTATATAGGGTACAGGTATACACACGACGGGAATCACGCGAGTCGAATTCGTGCACTTGCTTGGGTTGGCAAAGGCATCCGCTGATTACCGCAAAGCAGTGATAATTGGAGTGAGCTCTCGAGTCGAGTGCATGTACAATATTTGTGTATATAGAATACAATCGCGGCGGTCGGCACAAATCGAACGTAATAGGATTAAAATATTTCAATTTCAAGCGTATACGTTTACGTTTGTACACAGAATATAAGCATCAATTTCGGGCATTTCAATTCCGACGTTCAGTAAACGCATCAAACCCTGGTGTTATACATAGAGAGATGCATCTTTCAATCAACGTGTTTGGACGGGAGATCTTGCAGTGACAATTTACGAACAAGTTTGCCACGAGACGCGTGATTTATCATCGCGCGAGAGTCGATGTTTGCACTCGTTAACTAGCGGATAAACTCGCTGACGACGGACCGTCGATTTCGCGCGATTTATTATGCGCTGTATATGCTATATACATATCGCTTGTATCGTAAATATTCATGTCGTGTTTATTCATAAGTTAATTAGGCAACAGCCGGGCTGCTGTGTGCGAGTGAAATCTACCTGGAAATCGAATTACGCATCGCTTTGTGTCTATTAATCGCATGAGCTTTGAGCTTTCGTTTGTTAAAAGTTCGTGGAATCACGAAACAATTATATCCGCTTTTATAACTAAAGTTTCAATGAATAAATAAATTAAATATCATATACAATCATCCTCCCATGGGTCATCTGATCGTAGTCCATTCAATTTCGCGCACATCTCTCATATCCACGCGCATATAAGCATACGTCGGCGATTCGACGAGCCGGAAAACGAGCGAAATGCGACACCCCTCGACGGCTCGCTCCCGTTGGCACAGCTGTGTTTGTCTCGAGGAATCTCTCGACGTATAGCGATTAGCATATCTCGCCGCGTGAACGGAACGAACTTTCGGAAGTTCACCGGTCGCGAGGCCAAAGTTGGCCGGGAGTCAACGTTTGCGGATTTCATTTGGTCGCTCACGAACTTTTTGTGCTTTATCGATTTATTCGGCGGTGGTAGTTATATGGGAGGACGACGCGATGATTCGGTGTGGTGAATTTTGATGGTTTAACCTACTTTTAGTATTTTTTTTCCTTTTGGATTGAATTTTTTCCGTGTCTCTGGTAGTTGACAATAGGTGGCGTATAGGCACTTTTTTATTTCCCTCGTAAGAATATGCGCGCCGAATCTAGATATAGCGGTGTGCTACCAATGCTAAAACTGCTTTGTTTGGCTTGATGCTTCGGCCGCTCATGTTATATAACTGCTTATTGCGAAGCAAAAAATTACTAAAATCTTTCGCTTTTAGTACTTTTCGTTTGAGATTTAATTTATTGACCTCGTGTAAAATAATTGTAAATCAACAACGCAGTAGCTGACGTTTACATATTTGCGCGGATATTCGAGCGGGAGAAAATAGTTGCATAGCCTGAATATTCGCATAACCGAGTAACTATACCGCATATCGATTTTGCTGACCAATTTTCTGCATCGATTTGACGTAAAATACGACTCATAAATACGGGTGAGCTTTGTAATTTGTAAAATTTGATTGTTGACACAAGAGCGAAAATTCAAAGCCAAATTTCTCAGGCAATTTCTAACGCGTCGAGATGTATGATTAAATTAATATTAATCGTAATAATAATGTAGAATAACGGCAGTGTTATTATTACCATGTAAAACAAACAACGCGTTATACTCGTGATTTCGAGCGCAATTAAATTAGCGGGAAAATTACACATCCAGCCGAAATTGCGCTCAATTTGTTCGCGGCCACTTTTTTTACGAGCTATTAGGCGGTATATCAATCTAACCTTCTCGAACAAGTTTACTATATACTTGTGTATCGTCGACGGGGGAAAAGTTTGAAAATTTTGTACCACCGCGGCGAGTAAAAAAGTTTCTCTGCTCGTCCCAAGAAAAATCCTCCAGCAAGCTCTTCACCTGCAAAAAGCTTTTATTAACGTGTTAGTGGGTCATGGCTTTTTACAAAACAGAGCAGCGTCGATGGAAATTTCATGATATTCTCAAAACTTTTTCTCATCCCTCCCCTCTCAGCAGGAAACTCTTTGAAACTTTTTCATCGCAATTAAAATCTTTATCTCTCTCTCCCGCTTTATTGTTCCGTGTATGAGCCCATAGGCCATTTCTGCAAAGTACGAATTTCACTCGTGTAATTGTCCAACGGAATATTAAAAACTATGCTTTACTCGTTTTCCGATGAAGCCACCTAGTTTTTCGAAATTCACTTCGACGCGATATTGACTTAGTTTTCCGCTCGCTAATTACTTTCTCAATTACGAGACGCTTCTCGACGAAAAGTTGCCGTAAAATATGCCGGAGATCCCTTGCTTTCTCCTCTATCTCTTTTATGCTTATTACAGCCCGTCGTGGTTATCGGAAAATGGTTATTCCTATATTATAGGTATCTTCGGATTTTCGCCAAGTCCATTATCCGCGTATTCTTGTAGATTGAAAAAGTTTTTTTTTTTCTCCTACGAAAATAAATAAACTTTCAGCTTACGTCTACTCGACAATCAACGCTCCCTAAATCTCTAGGCGAGTAAAAGTGACCACACTCGAATGAAATCGCCGTTTCGGAGGATTTAGAGCTGGCATCAATAACAGCACTGCCCGCACTGTACTCTAATTCGAGTAGAGAACAAGAGCAGCCGAGGGTGAGAGAGAGAGAGAGAGAGAGAGAGAGAGTTTGCTATGCCATTTGGTGAAACGATCGTCGTGTGCAGTACGTAAGAAGACCGCGGAACGAACTAACGGTAAATAACCGCGAAAGCTGTAATTAAAGTCAAAGCTCCGTCGTGTACTTGGGGTTTAACGTCGAAAGTCGTCGCTCGCTCGATGCCAGGCTGATAAAGAACGAGGATTCGATTCTTATAGTTTATTTTTTAGTAACGTAGTTCTACCGGATTACTCTACGCAAGAGGTGTAACGTTTCAGCTGAGAGTTACACGCAGAGCCAATAACAAACTACTCCCAACTTGAAACTAGTCCGACGAAACCATGCTGACTCAAGCCGCCGCTCCCCTTCGGTATCTCCTCGTCGCATCTCACTATCGATTATCAATCAGCGAAAAACTTCGTTCAAACTTATATACACTTGCATAAAACATCAAAACCTCGACTAAAATTTTCTCTCTCCGAAAATAATTCACCAAAAAGCAGCGAAGCGAATCGACGCAGCAGTCATCCTCATAAGACGAACGGCGAGAAATTCCGGGGAGAAAATCGTTATACACGGCGCGATGACACACGGCAATCAAGAGTTGGGGCCAACGCCGTGGAGACAAATAGACGGAAGGAGCCGCGAGGAATCCAATGCGTAGGAGAGAGCTCGAGGATTTTGATCGATCGAAGCCAGTGGTATACTCGCGGTAGAGAAATCGCTTCGCGTGAGGACCTTGTGTGAGCGTATAGTATCGGTGTGTGTATAACGCGAGGAAATGGAGTTTAGCGTGTGTGGCGCCGTTATTTATTGCCAAAGTCAATGCCGGTATATCGTATGAAATCCTCCCGCGCTGCCTTGAATCGTAGACTGATTCGGCGAGATAATTCCTCGGATTATATTTTCCAAAGGAAATGCGAACGTCGTGCTGCGAGATATATAAGAAAAGTGCGCAGTGTGTTTGTCTGACCTAAAATGAGATGTACTACTGTTTGTGCGCTTTGAGCGAAGAGATCGACTCGCCGGCGATTTATTGTTTTAAATTGATGGTTAAGGAGGCAACGTTTACGCGGTCTCGTGTGTGTGCTTGAGCTAGATAAGGGCTATTTGCATTCGTATCGCGATGAAGATTGTGTACGGACGGCTTGTTTTACCGGCTAATTCGAATTAATTCATCGATCGGGGAGATATTTTCAATTTGTGCACATGTGCTTGCTTATGACTTTATTTCGCACGGAAAATGTTGTACACGTGCGGGTATCGTATTTTAATTAAAAATACAGTAATAATAATTGCACGAAATTCGAGGATCGATTCTATGGCAAGCATTTGAATAATAACTGAAATATCGTTTCCAATTTATATTCCTATCATTAGAGTGCGGACTTGATGGCCGCATAAATTACGCAAAAGCGATGTGGTATAGCCCTCCCCCTACCCCCTTCACGCTGTAAATCTTATTGACGTAAAAGGGTCAAAGATTTTCTTTCGCACCTTCCGAGTCATTAGGCTAAAAGTCGAACCAAAGCAACTTCTCATTTAAGTGTAATTCTCGCGATGCACGCTAGAAAATCAATCTCCTTCCGCCCCTCTTGACCTTGCACCCTTGCGTATGTCATTTTCACGCTTTGCTTACTATGCATACATAGTCACCCACGCTTATTATTATTTTTGAGATGATGGATAAGAATTAAATGTAATTTTTAATTACACTCTTTTGATGCGTCATATATAATTTATATTTATTGTCCACCGCATGCTCTTCCGAGAAACAACATTATTCCTCAATTAGCGTCCCATTTTGAACATCATGCGGATTAACGAGGCATGCGATGCAAACACCCAGACATTTCGAAGAAAAAAGGAACTATAATAACTTGGCACAAGCTTTTAATTATTCAAACCTATACAATAACGTATCGTATTAACGCACATAAATCTCTTTCCACGACACTTTATCTCTCTCCATCGTCTGAATTCCGCCAACGGACGCACGTCGATGCTATCTTCGAAATACGCAAAGTATACGAAAATAGACGATTCATTCACCGTCTCCTCGTATTTTTAGCGCTGTATATACGCGCCCGCAATAATCACTCACGCGTTGGCAAAAGAACGCAGAAATACTTCATTAGCCTCGATAATCGCGCGATAGCGTTTCAGCGGGTAATAAAGCTCTTGACGCACACGGCCGACATGAAAAGTGATAACGGCACGGCGTTTCATCAAAGTTCGAAGATAGAAGGAGACTAATGCTGGGCTATTGCGACCCTCGTTCCTTTTTTTTGGAAACTCCGGGTTTTCGCGAGTATTTGAGGCGCGTCGAGGTCGTAGATTACAAGGGATTTTGCGTGAAATTCTAGGATAATAAATCCTGAAAGTCGATGCATCGCGCGACGCTAGAAGCGTCAATCAAATCGCTGGACGAGTATGTGTCACGGGAAAACTTCATTATACTCGCAGGGAAATTAAAAATGAATCTCGGAGCGATCGATGGAATCGCACGGGTCATCGGGTTTCTCGGACTTTACATTCGTTGTGCCTGGGAAAGGTTTTCCCATTTGCCTAATGCAGCCAATGACTCGACGAAGGAAATGCCGAGCAAATGTCTTTTCCAGACGCGAACAATTCAACAATCGAACGCGATTTAACGAGGTAGAAAACTGCTGTCCGCGCTGTTGCCGCCTGTGTATCTATATTGAATTAGTTGTCTTTGATCGCTGGAGCGGCTGCGTATCGCTGTTCATGGCGTTCGTGTTTTAACGGCGTGTTATGATTGCGATGTTTGTTTTTTGCTCGGAATATGGCGAGGAGAATGAGAGGAAAATGCTGGCGACGCTTGTATTTTATGAAACTCGTTTCGAGTAATAAACTTTTTAAAAATAATATATTATTTAAGAATCAATTAAGAAAACAGATCACAGAAGCAAACATTATTTCAAAGTATACATAATTGATATAATTTCAGGAAAGACGATATTGTATTAATTCTTTTCTGATGCAGGGTACATAATATACTTCCGTTTATATTGTGCCTATTGTTCTAATCGGATCAAGGCTATCAGCTAATATCATCAATGGTGGTATATTTTTATCTGTTTTGAATTTACCAATGATTATTTATCAGATAAGGCTCCATTTGAATTCTAATAGCTTTTATTTTTCATGTCGAAGTTTATTTGATATCTAATCCTTTTATAGATCAGTTATTTAAAACTTTAGAAGAGACGCTAAGTTTTAGCAAATTATGGTAACCTGTATAGCACACTTGCTTATAGATAAACTGATTAAACATATCCAATATGACAACAATGGACGTTCTTATACTGGTTATAATAATGAATATACAATAGCTTTGACTAGAAATATAAAATTTGAATAGCTATATCTTTTTTCGAGTTCTTAAGCACACAATTATATTTATCTGTAGTAGAAATTCTGTCTGCATATATATATATATATATGCAGCATATATATATATATATATATATATGCTGCAGCGATGGAACACTTCATAGTTTAGTGTGTAAGTTTTACCAATAAGTATAACGCTATTCATAAAGCACAAAAAATGGCTAGGTTTGTGCATTACGATTAAGAAATATAAAATAAAAAATGTTTAGTTTATCAAGGGTTCTTATTATTCATCATTTTTTCAGATTAAAAATCAGTGGTATATTTAATTTAATATTTGTTGTTATATCGGCGAATCTCGTGTCATCTTTGGCTACTGATATTTCTGGTACGTATTTGCAAAGCAATATGGCATATTTAAAAATAAACGAGAAAAAAATACGCATTCCTTCGCTCTTATTAATTTTTAATTATAGACTGAGCCATAACTTTTAATAAATTTAAAATATTCATAATTATATTTTATTTTAGCATCTTACACAAGTTTGCAAAATAAACAAGTATGTTAAATAGTAACATAATAACCGTTGTTTTACTTGCAGCGTTATGTGCAGCAATGATACAGATCCTTTTATTAATGGGCAGAACTATTGGTCACGAAATGACACATGGTTTTGACGTGAATGGAAAAAGATATGATAAAACTGGCAATTATTATAATTCGTGGGATCCGGAAACCGAGATATAATATCTAAAGAGAGCACAAGCACAATGCTTTATCAACCAATACAATAACTACATAGTTAAGGAAGTCTGCCTCAATGTAAGCGAATGGCTTTCGAACGATATCGTATCACGTTTCCAAAGATATTATAATGATAGAATAAATAATTTTAGATGGACGGTCAAAACGTACACTGGGTGAAAATATCGCCGATAACGATGGAGTCAAAGAAGCATACCTAGCCAATTCCATCTTTGAAAGAGAAAATGGCCCCGAACCACGTCTACCTGGACTTGAGATGTACACACCTCAGCAGATGTTTTGGATGGCCACTGCTCAAAATTGGTGTGTTAAATACACACCTGAATATCAAAAACTCGTTTTTGATTTAGATATACACGCACCATATGAATTCCGGATAATAGGTCCTTTGGCGAATCGACCTAAATTTTCTTTAGACTTTAAGTGCCCTATTGGTTCATTTATGAATCCCGTTGAAAAATGTTCTCTTTGGTAATAATTGTCATATTTTTTTGTATAATAAAGATCTTGATTTTTATGACAAGCACTGACCATAAAAACTTTGACCAAAAACACGAAACTTCAGATAACATCAAAGGCTGAAGTTGTAAACCATCGTTTCGTCCGATTTCCAAGTAGGCATTTAACGCAAATTAACAAGCTCCATACTTTCTTGAGAATAAAAAGTGCCGGACGTCGGCTTGCCTACCTTCCCAGAAGCACACCGCACAGCAGGACTAAGTTTTCCTTTGGGGATTGCAGGCTTCCGCTTTCAAGCGTTCCACGCGCAACTTCACAATTGAAGTCGTGAAAGCGGAGTTTCCCCCCTGCTAGTTGTTAGTTGCGCAATTTTTTCCCTATAAATTACGAAAGTTTATACTGGGCAATTAAAAATCTAATGTTACTTTTAGATTTACTCGAAGGAGTAAAACGTCGGCGGTTCTGGAACAATCTGATTGTTGGCAGTAATTGAATTTGTTACAGTAATTTTGGTTTGCAAGTAAGATTTAATTTCAACTTATTTCATTATAAGCCAAGAAGCTTTTACACAGTTATATAATTCCGATGTAAAAATCGAATTCACCATTTCATTACTGAAGCAAGCATCATCGATTCGATAACTGCATTAAAGAAATTAAATCGCTCAACATATACCTCGTCGACGTTCCGTATAAGCGTCTCAATTAGCAGCGTCCAATCAACTTTGAATTTCGACTACGCGCATCTTCATAACAAAGCCTTGTTTTTCTTCGGAAGCTCGCGAGAATTCAATCAGCGTTAATTAATATTGTTTTTGCTTTCGTTTCGACCTTCGTAGAAAAACACGATCAAGAGTGCATCGGCGTCGCTTTGCGAAAACATCGTCGAAGAGAAGAAGTTATAGTCCAAACCGGACGCGATTATTCGGCGACTAATCGGCCCATTAGCCAGAAAAGCGAAGGAGCAGTTCGACTGTGCGAATTAAGATAAATTCCGCTATAAGAGCTTCCGGGGGGCGGACGCTAAATCATTCGGGGATAGGGTCGAGCTGAAACTGGCGCTGGATTTCCGAGGGGGTAAGGGTTTATAGCTGTGGTGGTGCATTCCTTGCCAAATCGGTTTGAATGGCTGAATCTTCGTGAATTCGGGGTGTGATTCTGATGTTTATAGGGATCGGATAATTACGGAGCAACGAGGCGTTATCAAAGCATATCTTTCTTGTTACAATATTTTAAATAAATTCTCCATTTTTTCACAAAACACGTTTAGCGAAAGACGTGTGAAAGTCAGTAACGATCAAAATCCATTTTCACAGCCAGCTCCTCTCACACCTACTCCAATTAAAAAAACATCATCGTGAAGCGCGTGTCTTCGCGCGGAAAGCTTCGCTCGAGCTTACGACACTGGCGCGTGTGAGAAATCCGATAACGTCGCCTTCGATTAACGAACGGCCACGACTCGCATCCTCGTACTGAGAAAGCTCCGAGAGAGTCGAGCTAATAAATCCCTCGTTAGGGGATGTGGCGCGACCGAGCTTTGTGCTTGCAACTGAGAGATACTGTAGGTGTATATAGTCCGTGAGAGCGTGAGATAGTGTGACTTGCGGAAGTACGAAGTTAGTATGAGAAAGCTCTGAATTTTTCGCGAAAGGTTGGAAGGAATCGTGTATGAGATTTGAATTGTGGTTGTTATTCAGGAAGGAGATTCCAAGCTTGCAGAGATGCAAACTTTTGAATTTCATGATTTAACATTTGCAAGCGTTGTGAGTGGGTTTTGCAAGAAGGTGCGTGAGAATTTGTATGCATTCAACAAAGGGGCAACATTGAGTTGTTACAAGGAGATTAGTTTAATATTTTGAATTTAGTATTAAAACAAAAAACAGAGTGGACGCAGAAATCAGCAGATAAATATTTTCATAACTTTGTTAATGAATCCTTCCCAAGGGAAATACTCGTAACTTCTGTGCAAACTTTTTGAAAATCCTACATGCATTACGAGTGTAAATATATGTAATTGACTTTTCCAAAGTTTGAAGGCTATAGTAAAACACGCGCGAACGCGGGATCCACGATTAATATAACGTTTTTATAATGTTATAGAACTAAGTCAACTGCTGTAGAGTTATGTATTTTTGTTGTTGCTATTGACTTTCAAAACTTTTAACGATTTCGTCATTTGCGAAGCGTTATTTATGCATTCAGCAAATTTCAAAACGACACAACCCGCGGTCTTTTCTATTCAATACTGGAGAATATGCGGGATTTGAAAAAATAGAAACGTTCATTGATATTCAATTCGAAAATATTTGAATGAATAATTTAAAAGAAACGGTTCTGCATTCTCTAAAAATCCTGATGTGAGTTATTCCTGAAACGAAATGACAGAACTGTCTAAATTTAACTTACTTTTAATACACATGCATAAATTTACGAAAACAAAAGAGTTTTGGATCGATCCTTTCGCGAGCCGTTCGTCACCGCCTAAACTCTCCGTGTTTTCATTTCCCTCATAACAATATGCGTACCGAGTCTAGATATAGTGATGTGCCATCACTGCTAAAATTGCCTTGTTTGGCCTGCTGCTCCGGTCGCTCATGCTATAACTGCGCGTATCGCTATAGTATCTTCTTCTTGATTAGTCATTTATGAATTTATACCAACTATTTCTTTGTTTACATTTTGTTTTTTCAGCGATGGTTTTCCTATATTTTATTGTCATTTTTTGTTCTTTGTACATTTCTTCGCATTGCCTAGTAGTTGTACTCTTTTATTTCCGAATAAACAAAGGTGCAGTGGAGTATCGATTCGACGTCATTACTTTAAATGACCGCAAGTAAATCAGACTAAAAACCTCTTCGGTATCTTGGAATGCCGCAATTTCTACCGCGAATAAATGGTACCTTTACTAACAGTAAAGATCCGAAAATCTATAGAATGCTCTGTATGAACGAAAAATTTAGTGTGAATTATTTGATAAATATAGACATTTCATAATTTACCTCGTGTTCAAATAAGTGTAAATCAATAATTTAAATGGCAATTCGATAATCAATGAATTACGCGTTTAATACCTACACTTCACTTCATTAATGCGCTTTAAATCTTAATGTATTCAAATTAGATAATTGAAATATTAACACCTTGTATGCATTAATTTAATGAATACCATATGAAAGGGTTGCTTGAAATGAATTTCTCTTTTGGGAATCTTATTTTGTGGATCTTTCAAAAAGTGGACCTTATCATAATATTCTACTGAATTCCGACGACGCCGTAGATTCAAGCTCTATTTTCACAATCTCACGAAAACTTCTGTCCACCTTACATATCGCTGTGACATTTTTCAGAAGCGGAGTATATTTCAACTCGCCAACCGAGGAAAAAATGAAATAAATTTTTGAAAATGCCATGTTACATAGAAGATAAAAATACCATTTGCATCTCTATGATTTAAACTATAACGTCTACAATCCCCGAATCCATTTTCAAGATACATTTTCAAAACTTCATATCTCCGATATCCAAACACCTAAAAATACCCCGAGTCCATCGACAAACACAACAGAAAGGAAAAACTTCCATATTACAAATGTAAACAAGCAAATGCTATATCCCTGCCTTTTGCAGTAGGGTTGCACGTCAACTTGAAAAACAAGCTGCACATAAACACACATACACACAGAGAACAGCAGACTCGACTCGCGCGGACGTCATCGCACACCCAGAGAAGCAGAGTAGAGACTCGAGCTATATGCGCGCATCAGCATCAGACGGCGGAAATGTAGGTCTAGCATCACTATTTTGTTCCTTTCCGCCGTGACGTTCAAACGTGTTTTCCCCTTTGCGCTAGTCGCAGGGCTTCTCTGGCCCAGTACCAGCTGAGCCACCTGGCACAAGTCGGACTTCTTAATAAAATTGCGCTACATCTATATATATATATATACACATCCCGATGGAAAAGAGTCTCGACGTACAGGGAATCTCCCGCCGCACGAAGAAAATACTTCCTACAGTCTTTCCTAGCGAGGGAGAATTTAATTTGCATCCTCTCGTGGATCCGCTGAGACAGACGGTTCGATGCTGCGCACGTCCCCGGAAAATGGGCATAATGCGGGGAATTGGAAATTTCCCGGTTTCAATATAGAAAAGCGCGCGCTTTTCGAATTTATTTGGCTGTATGCTTCTAAAGAGACAAATATTTTGTTCCCAGTGTGTACGCGAGTGAAAGAGGATAGAATTGTCGCTTCTATATGGAACTAGTGACGTGTGTCGCTAGTTCCATACGGACGATCTCTCGCTCCGTCTGTTTCGGACGAGGTATTTCGAATAGTGCAGCGCATAGTTTTTGAACCCGAGTGTGCATCGTCAAAGCTGAAATGCGATTGTTAATTTACTGTGTGTGTGTTTTTGTGTTCGTTCTCGGGAATCGCTTGATCGACTCGTTCGTTTAATCGTTTAACTAAACGGTATTGATTAGTTAGACAAAATTACCCGTTGTTCTCGCGTCGAAAGTTAACTATCGAATTCTCCGATTTTCAATGCAAAAAACACAGCGTGTGAGCTTTTGAGCGAATTTTCCGATCGACGCCGTCTTGCAAAAGCAAACAGTCCTTTCGCGCTTGTCTGCATTCGACAAGCGTTCTCTGTAACGTTCTCTCAAAGCTCGACGCGCGGAAAATTCACTCGGCGACTCGACACCCCTCCCAGTGTACTTATACAGTCTCTCCGTATGCATAGAGTGACAGCAGGAAATGACACGATTTCCTGGCTCGTCCGACGCTCACCCTTTCAAACGGGCATTTTTTTACGCCACCTTTACGCGACAAATTGTTCCTGTCCCAAAAAAAGCTTTCAAAGCTCTGTGCGTAATCCCAATGGCTTTTTCATGGAATTTTTTTTCTAGACTATACTCGGCTCTCGAAATCAAATTAAAGCTACTACTGCTCTACTCTCGAATTCCAAGCTACGTTCAAACGGTTTCTTTCCAGGTCTTAAACCTACTTCCCCGCATCGCAAAAACTAAAAGTATAGCCGTAAAAAAAGCTCCGCTCAATAATGCCGCTTTCCATATGCGGCTCGTCGCGTATATATATATATATACACAGCAGTAGCAAAGGGCTCGACCCTTGGCTACTACTATGCACTCGGGCGATTGCCGACCGGTAGCAAGTAGCAAAGCCAGTATAGCAAAGCAGTCGACGATCGTTCACTATATACACTATACGAGGCTCGTTTCCGCGTCCTCGATTCCTGCGTGTGTATACACTGCGTGTACGCGAGTGCGTGTACGTGTGAGAGAGAGAGAGAGAGAGAGAGAGAGAGAGAGAGAGAGAGAGAGAGAGAGAGAGAGAGAGAGAGAAGCGACCTTATCTCTGGCCTCGCAGCTGACCGATGCACTATGCTCGGACGAGATGTTGGTATGTATATGTGTGGAGGATAGGCCGAGGGATGAACGAGGTCGCGTTTGCGGTCGGACGATTAATCATTTCTTTCCGCAGAACTGCGCGTGGTTTGTTTTTCAATTGGAGTTTGGGATGATTGCTGGGTTGTAATTAATTTTCCCGTTTGAGTCTTTTTGGGTACACTCGGTTCATGTAATATTTATATAAGTTATACCATAACTAGATTAAGACGCCGGATTCAAGGCGAACTTTCATGCAGAAGTTATAATAATTAATAAATATGTATATTTAGAAACTGCATTCGTACCTACCTCTCACACACTCTATATCGACTATGTTATATACGTGCGTGTTATTCCGTGAATTTTTTTTTTTTACGTCGCAGCCTGCATGAAAAATGAAAATTAAATACTCTAAACAAATGATAGATATATACTCTCTAGCGTAAAAACAAAAGCGTAAACTCATGAACTCGTTACTGTTATGTATATATAGAAACTAAAATGAAAACTGCAGTGTGGAAACAAAAATGTTTGTAGTTGAAGCGAATTGTATATATATATCGACAGTATAGGTATAGTGTGCAGCACATATATAAAAGTATTAAAGAATTATTTATATAAGATATAAACGCAAGACAATCGCTTAGAAAAGAATAATATGGAGAGTAATTATAAACGTCACATTTGCGAGTGAAAAAATCGATGTTTTTATTGAATCATATATCATCATATATATCCCTCAGTATTTCCAGAGTACACAGGTATACTTATAGCACAATAAAAATCATGACGAGCCAGAGAGAAAGATGATAAGAGAAGGAGAAAGTATATCGGACGATTAAAACAAACAGTGACATTCACAACACTCGTCGTCGTCGTCATCATCGTCGTCGTCGTCGTCGTCGTCGTCGTCGTCGTCGGGGCATATAATTTTCGTATATCATCGGGAAGCGAAGGAGCAGCAACAGCGAGAAAGGCAGTTCTCTTGCGCGAACCGTTTTATTCCTGCACTTGGCTCGTAAATATTTAATAGCGCCGTAAAAGTAGAAAACACGGTATATACCTTAGCGCCGGAAAATGCTCCGTCGAGGACAATTAAAAGGAGTATACTTTTGCTACAGTTTCTTTCTTTTTTTTTTTGTTGCTTCTCTGCGGCCACACGGAGAAATCGACTTTTTTTCTCTTATACTCTATATATTATAACTCCCGCTGCTCTTTCGCCCGACGATGAGGTACACCTTCTCTGCGCTGCGCGTGTGTGAGAAATTGGCAACGAGACTGTCGAGCTTGTGAGTGATTTTGCAATCATCGATCAGCTGCTGTACGTTACACATCGACTCAGCTCTCGTCGTCACAGATATCTCGATGTCGATATAGTTTGATTCAAATGCAATTTTTCAGAGTATATAACGTTGATTACTCGTTAACACAGGCGTATAATATGGTTCAACGCATTTTTTTTTTGTTCATCCTCTGTTGTTGTGAATATAACTCAATGTCTCGTTCACGATTCGTTCTTTACAGTTTATTTACATGCGTTCTTTTTATATAATATATATCTATAATATATCTATATAAAATTTGTCAAAACATTTCGTTTGGTTCGTCGACAAACTTTCTCGAATTACGGTGTATAAAAATAAAATCGTTATATCGTATTATAATAATAATAGTAATCCATCGTAATTCATAATCATATGGTTATTCATATGCACCATTAGTTTTTTTTCTTCTCCTCTCGTTTTACAAATACTTACTTATTTAAATAATTCTCTAATACTTTTGTTCGATGTGGTATATATAATAAAGCATGACGTGTGTATGTGTGTGTTTTGAGATGAACAACGTGTACATGTGTGTGTGTGTGTGTGTGTGCATTAAAATACAAACGAGAATTGGTCGTGCTTGCGGCATTTCTGAAATTTTCGTCGTTTCCGGGTGGGGCTTTTTAAGGTGTACTTAACTCGTTAACTCGAACAATTTTGAAACGTGGATTATAACCGCGTATACAAAGTTGAGCTTCTGCATGAACGTCGTTATTGGGCTGTATTTTTCGTGTGTGTGTGTGTGTGTGTATTTCGTGCAGCGCTTTATCTTGTTTAGCAGTGTGTTTTTCGGTGTTACGAGATAAGAGAAGCGTATGTATGCTTTTGTAGAATAAAGTGTGTTTCGGAAACAGAATGAACTCAAGATACAGATATTTTAAGCGAAAATGCGAGCTTGCAGTCGATTACAAAAGTGCATCAACTTCGATATTACCTTACAAATCGAAATAATACAGTATATCGATATCCGCTTACGCAACGATTATCCAACGGCAAAGACGCTATTGATATTCAAATCCATAGTAGATACACAGAACTTCTCGGCAAAGGTGCGGAACAAACAAGATTCTCCAGAAACTTTTCTATATACCTACACAAGTATGTAGGTGCGCGCGAGTGTGCGAGCATACATAACTTCTCGGCTAACCCCGATTTCACGTCGTTCGATAGCGTTAGAAATGGATTTCCGTAAAGACCTCAGGCGTTGCGGAGTCTATTTCTTTCTCTCTCGTGTCGCCTCTATATACTCCCGTCTCTCTCTCTCTCTCTCTCTCTCTCTATCCCCTTGAGATTAGATAACACCCGGCGTAAGAGATGAAAATTCAAGTGGATCGCGATATAAAGCTGCGTTTATTTTCAAATCCAGAAATTCTCGACGTAAACCCACGCCGAAAAACGCGTCGCCTCTATTATGACACGAGGAGTAATTATCAGAGAGAAGTTCCAAAGAAAGAAAGCGCATAATAGCTCCCAATGTGACGACTCGACAAAAGCCACAAAAAAGAGGCTGCGCGAAGAAATTCAATTTCCACTTTCATTTTTCAACTCTCCCGTATAATATAACAAAAGCGAGCGCAAAAAAAGAAACTCCAGCCGCGTAAAAGGAGTATAACACACAGCGCATCGATTTCGCGTCGTGGATTCAAACTCTTTTCCTCGAAATTCGCGCATTGTATGTCCGCCCGCGGAAAATCCTTATAGAGATAGAAATTTTTCGTTTTCTCGTGCAAGTTTCTCGGGGCGAAAAAAAGCGCGGAAGGAACTTTTTCCTCGTCGTGCGACGAGTTAGAAATCTCTTGGAAAGAGAATAGAAGTAGTAGTGTGGACTTTGTGAGCAGTCGCGTCACTTTCGTGGAAAAATTTAGAAAACGCACGTTTCTCTCAAAGATAAAGCGTCGTTCTTTTGAACTGATTCACGCGGAATAAGGACAGACTATACGATGCTGCGTGTTCTCGAGTGTTTCAAGTGTCTATAGTCGTTCGAAGTGTGCGCGTAATTAACGACGAACATACACAACGAGCTTCACCCAAGTACCCGCACACGTCCTCTCGAATCAAGTGCGCGTGTATACTGCACTCGATCACGCGTATACACTGCAACCATCCAGATCCAACGAAAATGACAAAGAAGAAGATTTAAAAAAAAAATCGAAAGTATCTCGACACAGCATCAGCGTTTAATATAGCTCGAGAAAACGAGAAGCTGATGCACATATATCTCTCATCATTGTGCTGCCGCCCCCGCGACTGAGAGAAGTAGGAGTTTTTGAGGCAAGCGCGCGAGAAATGTGTGCTACTATCAGACTATAATACTGCCCTTGGCATTCGATGCGGGCTTTCTCGTGAGGCTCGTCCAATTAGTTTTCCCTGCAGACTCGTGCGCGATTCCTCGCTCTATTCGCGCTATAATGCTAATTGTTGACCCAGAAAGCGATGATACGCGCCGCGTATTAGGTCGAGAGCTTCTTTTCTTCTTTTATCTTTATGCTCTAACGCCGATGTGTACTGCCTGATTGATATGTGCTGGTATATGTGTCTTGTGTGTGAGCTCAATAACGACGGATTTTTGGATTTTTTTTTTTTCGGGGGATGATACAGAAATGCTTCGAATTCTCCTTTATGTATAACGTGTATGTGTATCAATTAGATCGATGCATGAAAATTCAATTCTCAAACGAGCAATGTACACTATGTATATAATAATAATCGTAAATGAGTAATGTCTATTTATATCGCACTAGTGTCTACGTCGTTGTTTTTTGTGTGTAATTTTGCTGAGTTATATATAATACGTACGTTTATACAAAGTTATACTGATGGTATATAACCGCTATATATATGTGTGTGCATGTATGCGTATTTATGCAGCTTAAACCTACGAACTTTTGCAAAGCAAACTATATGTCATATAATATATGTATATAATAACAATGCACATACTCATCTCAAAGTCGAAAATTCGTGATGTATGATCTGCGCGCGTCTCTCTCCGGCTTTATACAATCGTCAGTAATGATTCTACTATACATATATACTGTATCGAGGAACCGAACAGAAGAGGCAAGAGTGAAGAGCATATTTATAGAGCTGAATAATTCGCGCACACTTTGCCCGCGCGTAATTCCGGTTCTATGTACACAAGAGAAGAGCAGAAGCTTAAGTGTAAATTATTACGTCGACGCGCGACATCGTATGCCATGTCTTTTATTGACAATTAAATTTAAAAATGCCTCTGTGCCTGCTTATACGCCTCTTCTGTCGCCTCGATACTATCTCGAGAGAGAAATATATGCGTCTCTACTTTCTTTATTATGTAATATATAATATGTATAATAGGAATGACCCTCGTGAACGATAACTTCATGCATCTATCTAATTCTCGTCTACAAAGTATCAAAACTTTCACGTTCATATCCGTATAGTTCTATGTATATCACAGCAAAAAATAATTGGTCTGATTCGAGTGTTCATTTTTTTTTTGTTTTGCCTTCAACTCGTCACTGAAAAAACACCTCGGGCTGAGTTATAACATGGTAGAGCCTAATTGAATTGCATACGTGAGTCGAAGTGAGAGAAAAAAATATATAACAGCCAGGCGCCTTTTCAATGGCGAGAACAGCCGTACATACCTCGACAAGCTATGGAACAAACGCAACAATCAATAATAACGACCACACGGAAAAAAGTACTTACGTAAGACTTATTACTTTGTGTATACGTCGAGTCGACGTGTGATATTAAATGTGTTTCGGCCCCGAAAAATCAACGCGTATATATATTAAAAACGAGCTTTATGTACATTTTGATTCGAAAGAAGGAAACGTCATAGCGGAAAGGAGATCGATACACGTGTACAGTTTGATTAACTTCACGGTGAGAACCGTACGTTTTAATAATTTTTGGCAGTATTCGGTGCGTAGGCTTGCCGTCATATCCCGTTAAAAAAATTAAATTCAACGATAACTCCAGCGCGAACAACAACAATCAAGAATTCCATCACTGAAATTGCACACAGACGAAACATCGAAGGAAATACCGATCGATGTATGCGCGTTGCACAACGTTATCACCCGAAAGCCGATTGTCTCACGTAAGAACCTTACTTCCTGGCGATCGTCGCATATATTCAGAGAGCAAGTAATAGATGTTAACACAGGCGCCTACGGTGCGAATACAAGCGTCGCGCTCTATATATAAACTCGCTAACGAGAACAGTAACGATGATAACTGCATTCGATCTCTCATCCCACACGTGTATACACTATGTATATGCAGCATACAGGTATATAGCCGCTATAGGGTAAACTATATATATATATATATATATATATACAAATCAGTCCTGACTGACAGCCCGAAAGCCCGCCTTGACCCTGCACTCGCCCACGTAAAAACATAGCCACCAATACCTAAGGTCGTTGGGCCTGCTGCCGGAGGTAGAGTTGGCGATCCTCCTGGAGCCACCTGGTGGATACCTCCTTGGTGGTGGCTGACACCTGCAGTCGCAGTGCATCACACAGAGTACAGCCGTGGTAGCGAGTGTCATCACCAGTGGAGCAGCGAAGTAGTGCATGATGATGGTAAGCTCGGCGTCCCGGTCGTAGTCGGCCATGACGATGCTGCCGTTAACGCGGCTGTAGTAGCATGGGAACCTCGAGCCCTCGTAGCCGAGTTCCCTGGTGAAGTTTTCGCAGTCGACGACGGGTGGATAGCCGCAGCCTTTGATGTTGACCAGAAGCACGGCTTCGACGATTTCGGGCTCTTCCGTCGTCGTGGTAGTGATCGGGTCGTCATCGGTGGAGTTGACGCTCGAGTTGCTCCAGGGCGTGTAGGTGACGTAGATGTGGGTACAGTGGTAGACCTCGCTGGTGCAGCCTTCCCTGCAGCTGCTCCAGGTGCAGTTAAAGAGACCCCAAAGGTCCTCGCGCTTGGAAGTGGTACAGATAACGGGCTCGGGGAAGAAGTCCGCGCTGAGCGTGCTGATGGCCGGGTCAACGTAAAGCGGCACCAGAAAGAGAAGAGCGCAGCCGCCGGAGATGGCGACGAGGGCGAGGCTCGAGGTCGCGTAGAAGGTCAGCCGCTGTTTGCAGGTGCGCCGGGGTGGTCGTCGTTTAGCAGCTCCGTACCCGAGCTCCAGGAGCTTGCGACGGCGCTGCTCCTGCTCTGCAAGCTCGTCGCGTAGCAGCTGCCGGCACTTGGCGTCGAGGAGAAGCTCCGAGCTACCAGCGTGCATGGGGGCTCCGGGTGCCGTCGTCGAGGTTGAGGCCGACGGGGCGACCCGGGCAACCCTTCGGGACTTGTTGTCTCGAGCCGTTTTGCCGGGACTTGAGCTGCTTGGTCCGGCGACCGGTTCGGCCGAGTACGACACGCTCGGGTTCACCGACGACGACGCGACCGTCGCGATCTCGATGCTGCACTCGACGGGATCGAGTTAGGATCAGGAGTGCCTGCAGCGCTTGCTGGACGAACTGCGAGTCTGCGTCTTTGCCGTCGCGGCGGCTGTTGCGGCTGCGGCTGCTGCTGCTGCTTCTGCTGCTTTTTCCGCGGGATGACGACGGGGCTTGTAGCGGGGCACTGCGCGGCTGCCCGAGCAACCGGTGGCTGGTTTGCTCGACTCCTGCATGGTGTGCTCTCTCTCTCTCTCTCTCTCTCTCTCTCTCTCTCTCTCTCTCTCTCTAAGCCGTCTCCTTTTTCTCTGTACTCTAAGTACTCTGTCTCTCCGTGCAGGTCTCTGCTTATATCTTCACATCAACTCGCGCGGCGCGTCATGCTTTTGGCAATGGCTCTTGCTTATAGGCTCACTTCGGTGCTGTGCAACTATAATGTATACTGGCAGCGAGGATAGCTACTACATGTCTCTCCCGACAACTATAACACGCGGGCACTTGGAGAACGCGAGGCGCTATATTGGTCCAAGGGAAAAATCGGCGACGCGATCGGCAAGCGGAGCAAAACCGCGAGGAGTCGTGTCCCCAAGAGCTTTTGCCTCGCGGACCGCGGCCGACTGACTGACACGAAGAGCGCGCGCGAGTAGCAGAAGCGATGCTGGTGTGGTGTACAGTATAGGGCGGGGTTCGAGGCGCGCACGCTCAGGACTTGGAAAAACCGATGAGGTAGGGGTTGGAGAGGAGGGTTTTGGGTGAGAGCTTGCTTGCTGCTGCTGGGTCTTCTTGTTTACGCGCTTGTCCTACGGCTTAATTCGCACCTTACCGACGATTCCCCGACTCGAGAGGATAATGCGAGTTGTGTAAGTATTACATGGAGTGTGAGGAGTGCAATATTGCGTACGGGAATTACTGATGAGATGTCGGTGAGAGAATGGTTGGATGAGGCGTTTGGTGGATGAAATGAAGAAACGATGCTTTTTTTTTTTTGATTGGTATTTATTTTATATGGTATCGATTGTATACATGAGGTTTTTTCGAGGAGAATAATGAAACGTGGAACAAAAATTGACGCTGCTTTAGTTCTGATAAGCTGCTGCTGACAGGATGTACATTTGGTTAACGCTTTACAATTTACAACACTCGAATCGTATACGAAAAAATTACAACGACTAATTGAATTTTTTTTTCAAGATTGACTGTCGTAATTTTTTTTCCCAAGCCCTAAACCAAAGTTTTATTTTACGAGAGAGCCTATGTTTCATAGCGACGAGAATGGCTCTTTCTTTGTTGCATCGTTAAAAGTTATGCGTCGGCTAGTTTAAAAGAAAGCCAACATCGCGTATACACACACGCGCGCATATATTTTTAAATTTCGCGCGGCTTTAGTATATAGAGGCTTTGCTGCGCGTACATACGGCCAAAAATTTGTTATATATCGTATATATCGGGAGCACACAAAGGATTTCGTCAGAGTAAAATATTAAGTTCATAGAGCTGTATACCGCGAAAGCGATTTTGAAAAAAGCTCTGATACGCTTATAAAACGCGAGTGACCTACTATTTTATATATTGGATAAAAGCGCATTTCCGAAGCTTTACACGCGGAGAAATACGAGTCTATGAATATTCAAGATGTGTATTGCGCGCACATGTGATGCGGAGGTACACTCATCTTGGTATAATCGATGAATATGTAGCCTAATATACTCGATAAGAGGCAACGCGATATTCATTTGCAAAGGGGCCCAAGCAAATGTATGCATTAAAAGCAAACAGTTCGTCGGTGCATATACGCGCGATACTCGAGTCAGGCGACGTCAGTTGAGAAATATGAAAACCTAGACTAATTGTGTTTATCTGCATATAAGATGGAAAAATGTGTTTGTGAGATGGAAATGTATCAAGTTATTATTGTGTCACATCTTATGCAACAAAATACTATATCAAATGGTGAAGTTAATTAAGGGGGTCCGAAAGTCAATTCAAATCTAGATTTCGCGCCACAAAATAGCAGACGACAAAAGTAACTAATTTGCTTATAACAAACAATAAAAGCAAAATTATGAAAAACTAGGACATCACTGCCCTCCGTTATGTAATTATCTACCATTTTACAAAGTTTGACACTTATAAATAAATATCTCGCCGAATGGCATTCGAATAATGTCTCAAAATCATATAATTCGAATGCCATTTTTGTAAAATGGTAGATAATTGCATAACGGAGGGCAGTGATGTCCTAGTTTTTCATAATTTTGCTTTTATTGTTTGTTATAAGCAAATTAGTTACTTTTGTCGTCTGCTATTTTGTGGCGCGAAATCTAGATTTGAATTGACTTTCGGATCCCCTTAACCAGCAGACTAAAAGATGCAACCCTAGAGAGCTATTCAGCACTTCTAAAAAAACTCTCCTAATCAAACACCCAACCTTTCAATTCCCCCAAATTGCTCCACACATCCAGATTAGCCCAAAACGGAAATTCCTCCCCAGCGTCGTATATACATTCCCAAACTGAGAAACCAGCGCGTCGCGTCCGTCTAATCACCCAAGCGCAACCGCATAAATTGACGCTTCCACATCGCGCCGCAGACACATTATCGGCAATATAACGCGAGCGACGAGTCTATAAGCGACCCTTGACGCTTATAGGAATCGCCAGCAATGCAGTGGCGAATATAAGGCAGTCCACGGGGAATCGGGTGTGTTTGTTCGCGCGAGAGGTCGAGTCCTTGGGGAGAATACGACGACGACGACGACGACGACGACGACGACGACGACGACGACGACGACGACGACTACGGGGACTGAACTTAAAAGAGCAGAGAACTCGATTCGGACTTGCGGAAGTATCGGAGGATGTTATAGAGTGTGTCAGTGCAGTGGACTTTCGGTTAGTTTGTCATCTTGTGTCGAGGAGGATCGAGAGAGACCGATGGTGATGTATGTAGTACGTTGTGTGTGGTTTATTATTTTTTAAGAGTTTCGAATAGGTTGTGTGCAAGAGTAATTTGTTCTGCTTGAATTTCGGCTAATTGCACGAGACAACTTCGACGCTTGAGCTCGTACGCGCTTCAAAGGCATTTGACGTCATATTGAGTGACACGTTCATTACCCGCTATGCAGATTGTGTTTAAAGGCGAGATGTCAGGTCGGAGTGTGCTTATATATGGATCGTGATTTTGTTGAACGAAATAATAGTATGTGTATAAGTAAGTATTAGTTGTGCAATTTTTGAAATTGTATCGTTTCCACACCACCTTGCGGTAGATACATCGGCGCGTTTTTTTTTAAGTGGTGTCCCCTGTAGGCCTAGTCCACTATCTTACGAATAATAGCAGTATAACGAACTCGAAGAGGAGCATCGACTGAATTTGTGAAGTTTAGCTTTTTATACCTTACCTTGTACTTTGTATATGATCGTGTTTTGTATGTTTTGTTTTTTTTCGGAGGAAAATTGAAAAGAGACAATGAGTATTTTGAACAGGATTTTTATTAATCGTTAGTGTAGAAGTATTACAGCGAATATTTTGCGTATTTACAATGTTCTATCACTTGTTTTTTTAAAATGCCAATAGCGCAAAATATAGCGAGAAATTGTAACTCAAAATATTATATGTAAATATGTGTGTATGCGGACTTAGGCATGCAGATATAAGGCTAAATGTTAATTCTAATACTATATATTTCAAAATTTGTTAAACTACCAACTCGCATAAAAATACAACGATCGATATGTATCGGATTATTCGATAGACTACTTACATCCCTCAGTGTCGACATGAATAATTCAAAAATCGTTCTCAAACGGAAAATCCCTTTCAAAATTTACATACCAAATGAATTTACGTTCGTCCGTGCAAAGGCAAAAACCCTCGCGAATTATTCAACTGCTTATAGCTTCGCGCGTGAAAATTATACTCGCCTTATTCAAAATTCAAAGGGATTACAGACAACAACTACAACAACGAGCTGACCTAAAAAGCTCCCGATACCGATCGAAAATTTTCAACGAGTCACACCGACCCCATCACCAAATCGACGGAAAGAGCAACGATGAAAAAAAAGGAGAGAAAACAGCCACAGGAAGTCGATGTAGGTTAATCCACGTACACACGTCAGGTCATCAGCTCTGTATCGTCGAAGGTCCTTTTCCTCCGCTGCCGCAGCTGATATATCCGTGTGAGAAATTCGTCGGCGGATAATGAGCGCATGCGGTTTGAAAAACTGGAGTGAAACAAGCCGTTCTCTATATATACGTATGCGGAATATTTATTGCACCAAGGCACGTGAACCTCGACGATGTTCCAGTTGCCGTCGTTCAGTTGCTGCTGATGATGATGATTGTCGATGGATTTTCGTCGGTGAACTTTGAATTCCGTGAGGCGAAAAATACCCGGTAGAGCGATAAAGACTCCGAGATTTTTCACTTCACGGAATTCGAAGACTGTGTAATCGTTTGGATGATTTCGTGCTGTAAAAGCTGGTCGAGTTGAGTTTTACAGCGAGAAAGCATCCAATTTCGGTTTGTTTTTTTCTTGTATAAGGAGGGAAATTGCTGGTGTACTTACGTTCTCCACTGCAGGCTCTGCAGACGTCTTCTTCTTTCTTGGTTCTTACCGATTTATGCTTATCGACTAATTTTTGTTTCTTATATACTATATTATCTTATATGCCTAAGGTGTCTTACTTCACTAGAAGACTCTTTGTGTCTTTCAATTTTCGTACTCGGCTTCTGAAGCCTCTATTTATTTATGCCTAACCACTTTAAACTTTTCGTATACAAGCCATTTTTCATTTAGTAAGTTTCTTTGATTTTCTCTTTCCACACAATAATATAATGTGTGGAAAATACAGAAAATCCGGTAAATCTTTAAACCTGCGGCC
The DNA here is from genome assembly GCA_012977825.3 of Pteromalus puparum. Taxonomy (NCBI): domain Eukaryota; kingdom Metazoa; phylum Arthropoda; class Insecta; order Hymenoptera; family Pteromalidae; genus Pteromalus; species Pteromalus puparum. The sequence continues at coordinate 45,638,688 of CM053171.1, read as the reverse complement.
CTAACAATGAGATCAAGGAGATATACTTACGGCAAAGAGCCACCCCGTGCCGCCGGAAGTAGCCGAAACCATCTCCGGAGTTTGAAACTACTATACTGTTAAAGTCGAACCAGAAGCGCCAGTGTAGCTTAAACTGTCGTCGTTCGGCATTTATATAGGGAATGAAAGTCTCCCACTTTGCTGTTGCCACGGGACATCGTACCATTGTCGCTCGCTCTGTGGACAGCCTGATCACCCTCTCACTTTACTTGGGAATAGAGTCGTAAAAATAATGGTCATTCGGAGTTATGAATAACCAAGAGTGGCTCTCGCGGTGACAAGGATTTTTGGTGTAAAAACGCGTTTTTCGTAGTTTTGAAATTTCGTCAGTTTTGGGAAAAGAGCTGCAAGCAAGTTTAATTAAAAAATTTTAGCGGAATTAAATTTGATGTAATCGTGTCTTTTTTGTTGTATATCTTTCTAATTTTTGAAAAATATTTCTGCGAATCAAAACGAGAAAGTTGTGATTTTAAAACTTTCTTAAAGCAAGACAATTATTAAATTAAATATTTTATCATTGTGTAACGAAAAACAGCTTTTTCGTATCAGTATTATCTTCATACCAACTACATAATTGCTGTAAATTAACACGTCCATAATTCCAGCGGAGCGACTCTTTGCAAAAAATTTAATTTTCTCATTCAAGCCAACTTCCATTGAATAAGTACAGACTTTCAAATGACTTCTCAGAACATTTGCATAGAGAAGCGCACATAATTTTTAATCGTTCGCGAGACCTTTAATCATTGCAAATGAATATTCGCAGCCAAGGCGAAAAGTCTACAGGCAATTGCATCATTAAAAATTTCACTCTCGTTCTCTTAATCCTAGCAACACCTCCATACCATATACGAATATACCAAAATTACATCCTCGAAACGATAAATCCCGATTTCTTGTATATCGAGTGCAGTCATCAACAATCATCATCATCTCCACTTGAAACAAGAAAAAGCATAAAGTTCGATGGCTATCTGTGTCCATTTCTCTTTCGATGGCATTTCCTAATTATTGCGTAGGAAACGAAGGCAAAGACGTAGTTTTGCGAAAATGTAAAAGTTACGATTCACTTCCCCGTCGCGTATTGAGTCTGTAGTTAACGACCCTCGCGAGATATCGGTCGTATATTTCTTTTCGCGGTATTGTTACAAGTCACAAGCGCTTATCCTACTTTTACCTGTCCCCCTGCAATTACTTTTTACAGTAAACAGTATTAGGCAAGTATTATTAGAAGCGAATGTTTAATCTTGCAATAATTTCATCGCTAGGAATCGTTAAAACGAAGGTACCGTTCGATGATGACAAAAAGCAATCGTAATTCATACTTCATAAACTCCGCGCGCGCGCTTTCTCTCCGTTTGCTTTGCTGTGATTGTGTGCGCGCTTTCTATAATTTCTGTGCGGATATAGAGAAGGCGATATTCGTATTGCGCGCGCTTAGATGTGGCAACGTCGCCGGAGATCAGCGCGGCTAATAATCGCGTATATTATAGCGTCGCTGCAGCGGCGTGTTCGTAGTGACGTTTTGTGACGGTCACGTACGACACGTTTATATTTTTTTTTTGCTTTTACGATACTTTGTTTGAATAATTTTGTCGATTACATTGCTACACGCTGTTGTAAAAATTGTAAAAATCAAAACTTTCATAAGTCGTATTAATTATCAAAGTATCAGCGATTGTTTAAGAACATGTTCGCACAGTGTAAATCGTATCGTCGGCGTAACGTAAAAGTGATTAAACGATTATTAGCGTTGACTCCGCCCAAGATTATTCGTTCAACTCTCAATTAACAAACAACTTTCAATTCACCCCTAAAGTAAAAATAAAGTAACCATCTGCAAAAAATGCTTTCCAAGCAAAAACAAACACTACAAACGCCGCTCATTCAAAGTAACCTAACGGTCATAAAACTGTTCCAGCCCAGAATGCCACCAATGAGCCAGCAGCACATATATACCTTGCACGATGAAAACCGTCGCGTCCCTGCATCCGCCATGACGCGGAGAGGGGAGCCGCTTCCGCGTAGTAGCAGCAAACGCGCACAAGCAAGCGAAGCCTCGCTCTCTTCGCGCACGGCTCTCGTCGAGTAAGCATCGCAGATCGCTCCATCCCGAAGGAAGAAATAGCTTTTTTTCATCGTCAAACTGTGCTCGAGGTAAAGCCTTCAAAATATCGAGAAAAAGGAAGCGTAAAAGCACCATGGGCGAAGAAGCCGCCAATGTGAAGAATGAGCCGCAGAAGAACGCCCAGGACGGTAAAAACGAGAATAATACCGGTAACCAGGGCGGCGGCGGTGGCGGCGGCGGTGGCGGAGGCCCTGGTGGAAATCAAGGAAGTGGAGGCGGTGGCGGTGGCGGAGGAGGAGGTGGAGGTCGCGGTGGACGTGGAGGTGGCGGTGGCGGCGGTGGCAGAGGTGAGAGGAAAGGAGGCTCCAGGTTTTCCGGAGGCGGTGGACGAGGAGGTGGTGGTCAGGGAGGCGGCGGTGGACGTGGTGGACCAAACTCTTCGGGAAATCAGTTGAACATGAGCGGCAACATTAACGACATGCAGGTGAGCAGATTTTTTTAGTCGTTTTTTTTTCGGGAGGAGACCGGAAGAAGCTGGGAACGCGTGGCGGCGTGGTTCGCTTTTTTTTTTCTACTGGCGAGGCTCGTCTGTTTTGTAGTATGTTCGATTTATTTTATGAAATTGTTGAGAGAAAATATACTGGTTCGATAGCGTTCGATGAACGCGTGAGGCTTTTTTCATTCGAAAATTTCTAGCAGAAATCGATGAGAGGCTAGTTAAGTTAAGTACGCGTGTTTCGTCGTTTTGCTGCGTATATTTCGATCTAGCATTTGGCCACGTTTTAGAGCGCTAAATACTTTGCCAAAAACGTGGCTATTTCTAGTGCCACGCGGTCTTACATCACTAGATAGCAATACGTAGATTATCCGAAGCATCTATCAGACGGTCTATTTTCGCTTTTCCTGCCGATTCCTCGATTGGATTTAGTTTTTCCAAAATATATTACTCAACTGTTTGCCAAATTTTATAGTGTTTGTCGTAGTAGGATGTATTTACGTTGCGTGTACACCGAGACCGCGTGGTGACTCATTTATACAGCCTGGATCATTTTGACGAAATACAAGCGTCCTTACAACCGAATAATATATTCTCATCCCGTTTTCCCCCTTATATAAAAATGCACAGATGGTAAGATCCGGCCACCCGTCAATGTTTCCTATAGTCGCTTGCTGCACTTGTATCGATTTTTCCTCTCGCAAGTCGGCCGTTGCTCGGCAATGGCTGCCGCCAAGCCGGCCGCTTCTCCGCAGCGTATATTGTGATGAGAAACATGGCGTCGCTGTGTTCGTCTATGAAATCAGCAGCGCCTCGTTACTTTACTCTTGCTGTCGTGTTTGACTGATGTGTCGATTTTATTGATTTCACAAGATTTATTCCTGAATTTTATTTTGTGAATTTTTGGTTACGATAATCTCCTGCTTTGTTTGTCCTGCACACTTGTACGCAATTATGCATATTACTATATTAGGGCATAGGAAGGGAAATACAAGTCTGATAAGAATTTTTTGGCAAATTTAATATTGAAAATCAATTAACAGTTTAGTTGTATCGAATAATTTATACCTGCTCAATTAAGTCTTTCAACATTCTAACTTTTGTTTATGATTCAATTTCCAGATCAAAATGAGCGAGTCCATGATTGAGGGTATGATGGAAGAGAATAACATGGCAAACCAGAGAGGAGGAGGAGGAGGTGGTGGTGGTGGAGGCGGCGGAGGTGGCCGTGGAGGTGGTGGTGGACGAGGAGGTCGAAGTGGACGTGGAGGTAGTGGTGGAGGTGGTGGTGGTGGCGGAGGAGGCCACGACAGAAGCATGATGCAGAGTAGATCACAAGACGACAGATTGATGGAACGTGTCATGTCAATCTCTGGACCAACGCATGAACTTCCACCACAAGACATTGAAGAGAAGAAATTCAGTGGCAGGAACCGTCTGTATGTTGGTAACTTGACTAACGATATCTCAGAGGAAGAAATCCAACAGATGTTCAGTTGTTACGGAGAAATCTCAGAGCTGTTCATCAACAAAGAAAAGAATTTCGCCTTCTTAAGATTGGTAAGAATCTCAAGTTTTGATGTATGTATACCTAGAATCCTGTCATGAAAATAACTAAATGATTATAAAAATTACCGTTTGATTATAATGATAAGATTATATGGCTGCATTATTTGCAATGATAATTTACTTAAATTTAAAATTACTGAAAATTATTACCTTATGTGGTTCTAATAGAAAAATTGTATTTTTAGGATTTCCATGCGAATGCAGAAAAAGCAAAGCGTGAACTGGATGGTACAGTCCGCAAAGGTCGCGTACTCAAAGTGCGTTTTGCACCACACTCCTCCACAATCAAAGTAAAAAATCTCACTCCCTGGATTTCTAACGAACTGCTGGCTCATGCCTTCGGTGTCTTTGGAGAGCTTGAGCGTGCAGTTGTCATCGTTGACGAGAGAGGAAAATCAACTGGCGAAGGTATCGTCGAATTCTCGAGGAAACCTTCTGCACAATTAGCTCTTCGCAAATGCACAGAAGGCTGCTTCTTCCTCACTGCGTAAGTTTCAATATCAGTTTTTATGAACTAAGTAAATCGTAACCCCATCGCCACGCTTGTTTGATTAATCTTGATCTGCAAGTGCCAAAGATTAAAATTTCTAACGGGGAAGATTAAATAAATATCCGGCTAGGAAGCATGGTTTGGTCATTTAATGCCTTTCTATGTGCCGAAAGACTAGGATACAAATTTTAAATTATTACCAAAAATTTCGTTTTTTTTTTTTTTTTAATAGAATCGTTAAACATTAATATCGTTTTTTTTTCTTTTCATTAGATCACTTCGCCCGGTTGTTGTGGAGATGTTCGAACAAAACGACGACATTGATGGTTATCCCGACAAGAACTTACCCAGAAAGAATGCCGACTTCTACAAAGCCCGTGACGTAGGACCACGTTTCGCGAATATTGGAAGCTTCGAACACGAGTACGGCACAAGGTGGAAGCAACTGCACGAACTGTACAAACAGAAGGAAGAAGCATTGAAGAGAGAAATGGCGATGGAAGAAGAAAAGCTCGAGGCTCAGATGGAGTTCGCCAGATACGAGCATGAGACTGAACTTCTCAGAGAACGTGAGTTAACATCTTTGTATATATTCAATTGTGCAATGGGTTTATCAATAGATTTAAATATAATATGATTATAATAATTACCGTTTGATTACAATGATAATACTATTTGGCTGCATTATTGCAATGATTTTAAACTAATATAAAAGTTACACTTTTTATATTCATATTCAACATTTTAATCTTGAAAATTTATTATAAATTTCAGAGCTCCGTATGCGTGAAGCTGACCGCGAAAGGCAGAAGCGTGAATGGGAGATGAAGGAGAGGCAAGCCGAGGAACAGAGGACTCGTGAGGAAGAACTGCGAAGACGACAACAGGAGGAGATGGCTCTCCGAATCAGGCGGCAAGAGGAAGAGCTTCATAGAAGACAACAAGAGAACAATCTGTTCATGCAAGAGCAAGCCATGCGCGGAGGCGGCATGGGTGGCGGTGGCATGGGAGGAGGCAGCATGGGAGGCGGCGGTATGGGTGGAGGCGGTGGTGGCGGTAGTGTTGCTGGCAAAAATTTTGACGGCCTGCCACCTGATCGTGATGGTTATCCACCAGTTGACGGTACGTGTCTTGAAATCCCAATCATCAAACTGACATTCAATGATAATTAGTCAAAGCAGTAATACAATAAGTTACAGTTTCTAATGGTTATTTATTCTGATTACAGCAGGAAACAGCATGCCAGTGGTAACGTATTCTTTTTGATCTTTTAATTACATCCCTTGTCACTACCTATTAGTTTCCTTTGCCTTTGTTTAATATCTTCCATTTTTTCGAAAGCTCTATCTAAAATTCTTAGATAGAACGCAATTCAGAAAGCTTTCCTTAGAAATTCCTTAAACACAAAAGAAAACTTTTTTGCATGATTCTTTTTGATACTTCTGTGAAGTATAAATCTGATAAAAGATTTTAATAAGTGTGTTAGTAAACATACAGAATTTTGACATCTGCTTAAAAAAAATTTGTTTATAAAAGCTTTTAATACATGTTACAATTTATTAAATATATATTTAGTTAAGTAAAGTAAATCGAAACACGTGGAGGGGTCAGTAGGCACCGACAATCTTGAGTCTCTCTTATGCATATGTGCTTCGCTAAGGTACAGCTTGTGGAAAATGGTATTCTGATTTGCGTATTATAATCGAAACACGTTCCAATGAACACTCGCTTAAAAAACGTTTTCTCGTTATATGAGAAAAATATAGGTAGGACTTCTAAATAAACTAATGGATTTCGTTAATATCCACGAATAATCCTTTGAAGCTAGGGATATATTTTTTAAATTACATCTTTTGCATTATAGTTATTTTTTTTTTTGTCTTTTTTGTTGACTTTTGTTGACTTTTATGGTAAAATGGAATGATATTTTTAATTTTATTTGAATCTTCAAAGGATTAATTAATAACTTCTCACTCAAACTTAGACTGGTTTAAGACGAAATTATTTTTTATACATTTTAGGGAATTTATAGTCAAAACTAGTCAAAAACCACGCTTCTATTTCAAATACAAATGTTGTATAAACATCAATGTGTTTAGAAAAAAGGAACAACATTATGTAGCATATGTATTGCTGGTACCCTATAGCAAGTGAACTTGCTTTGAATTCTACACCTATCTTGTGCTTTACTTGATTGCTCCACGTGCTTGCAGACTAAAAATTCTGTATTTCGAAATAATTTCGACTATCGTTGTTTAATCAGGAAATTATTTATGGAACTATATCTTACATTTTGCGCTAGTCAATATTTTTTATACCAAATAATTAATTCGTTATAAATCATAGAATGTTATTGTTAATAGAACAAAGAACAAGAGTTCCATAATGATTTCTTAAGAGACCAAGAAATGCCCAACAGCACATCAAAAGTGCTAATTATTCGAATTAGTTTTCACAACTGTTTATGAGTAATTCTTATTTACACTTGTTAGGTCATTAACTTGGAAAATTAGAAACTTATCCCGAAATCCACAACAAATATATAACATCCCCTCTTTTTAGTAACAAATCGTCACTGGTATATTAATATCAACTACGTGGATGTGCATAATAATAATTAAAAACCTATCTAGCGAAAGCAAATTTTATTCCTACAGAAAAATTTTGTATATATTTGAACAATTTTTCTATATGTTATCCAAAATATTATTGAACTACATCCATACATATAATGTTCTGAAATTTATGTTATGCAATGTTAACTTAAACCATTGTATATCAAAGGTTTTTGGAACATTGAAGAATCCTAAAATATGTGTAGAGTTTGCTTTGAGACCCTGATCACGTCTCACTGCTTCTCAAAATAATATTTTAGTATTTGGTTCATACTAATGAATTCAGAACTGCTTATGTATACCTGACTTATGATAAAAAAGAAAAACAAGTATTCATCAGAATGAAAAGGGTGTCTTATGTTCTGAGGCATACATTAGTAACTCAATAAGTTTTTACACGGTTAATAAATATGGATAACCTTATCCTAAGGTTGCAAAGTATCATACTATCAATTCAACCTGATCATCGATCAGTCTTGGGCTCACAGCTGAATTAAGGAATATTTTTCTTTGCTATCAACAACTAGGGCATTATACGATAGACTTGCCAATTATAATTGGCGATCGACTAATAAAATGTTTTAAACATTCTCAGAGCCATTACTTTGGCTGCGCAGCGTGAATTACTAACCTGAATTTTAACGCCAGACGTGATCCAACGTGAATTAATTTAATCGACAATTAGCCTTGCTTATCAGCAACCTTACCACTTTTAATACCTAATAAGAAACTATTTATTATATTTATAAACTACTTAGTTGGGCATTTACTTGGTCTGATAAAAAACCGATGATTTCGGGCAGGGTCATGCAATATATGACGTAACAGAAGTTATTATTTGAGTTGTATTTTCTATATATGATATATATTTAATAGGGGTTGGCAAGATCGATTATTTATAAACTTGACGGCAAGTTCATAAATATTTGTGTATTTAAAGATATTTTTAAATACAGATTTATTTAAGCATGATCTGTATTTAATTGCAGTATGACAATATAAAGTTGATAACTTTTTTTATATTTAAAATACTGCATTTAAATACTGTCTTTAGGCTAATAAATCAACTTTTATCATTTTATCCAAACATAAACTGAAAATAAATCAGCCATCTGTTTTGTTGAAAAATATCTGTATTCAAAAAACGTCTCGCGTAAGGAAAAAACATGACGAATTTCCATCAGTCTAGTCAATCTAATTCTTAGTAATAAACTTAACTTGCCGATCCCTGATCAGTATTAAGCAAACCAAATATCTCTTGTTTTTGAAAAAGACAGGAATCTAACACTGTGTTTTTCCCCTTTCTTTTTTCTATGTGATTTGACGAAAATTGACGATGACCTGTGTGCTGCTGTTGAACAATGGATGGTCGCCCCCTATCTCTGTGTATCGTTACATTGAAAACGACAATCGTTTTCTAAAATGAATTCGCAAATTTGTAATTTGTTACGAAAAAAATGCGTTTTCGCTCTATAGGATCCAAAGTCCTTTATGGACCAATATAACAATATGGAGCGCAATAATCGCGGGGGTTACAATGATGAACGTGGCCAGATTATGGATCTGATGGACATGAGGGTTGATATGGGCAATATGGGCAACAATAGGGGTGGAGCCCCGGGTGGCGGCGGCGGTCGTTGGCAGGGGGCCAACGATCGTCAGCGGCCCGACGATTTCCCTAACAAGAGGAGGCGTTATTAAGAAAAAGAAAGTTGAAATAAAAGGACTAGAAGCGACAAAGATACAAGTTTTCGAACTAGAGGTTATATTGATCTTTCGATGTCTTCAACAACGCGCACTTATACCGACGCGTATGTTTTTTTCTTGTTTTAAAGTTTATTCTGCTTATCTGAAAAGAATAATACTTTTTGACGCTTTAAAGAAAAACAACTGATTTTGCATACCTTATCAAAGACACTTTTTTAAACCAATAACGTATTTGTATATTGATACAGCCTATGTCTAGATGATAGTGTGATGTGAGATCGCGCAGGTCAGAACATACTTGATTTTGACCAAATGAGAGGATTTTAGAACTTATGCGAATAATACTGCTCGAAGTAGTCATTTCAAAAGTATGGCATCTTTAGCTAATTAAGTGTGTAGATTTATAGTAAGATTCTTATGCAATCTTTAAGCGATCAAAAGATGTTTTATTGAAGTATTCGTGGTTTTTAAACCAACTGCTTCGATGGAAATTCAGTACAACACTGATAAGATTAAAAATTGTGATTTAGAATCTAATTGATTCTAGTGACAAATATTTCTCTAATAGGACATTAATGTGTACTTTATAAGTATTATTACTCGGCAATCGTGTGAAAAAAACTAACAATCATAAAATTAAATAATCTAAGCACGTTTTAACGTTTTAGTTTGCTAATAACAAATAATGAGTGCAATTTAGATTTTATAATAAGAGATAGATCAAATGCAAACTGATTATGCTAGTAGACTGCATTCCATAAACGTATCGGTGTTAACTGCAGCAACTCATGCATCCAATTTTGTTTTTGACATAAACTGAATTATCATCGAAACACTTGGATGAAAAACTTTAAGATTAAAAATCTTGACTCAATACAGTACTTCGTGGATACACTGTAGCAACTCGATAACTTCAACGACATTTAATTCATATCAATTATCCATACATCATTTATTTCATACATTCGTTATACTGCTGTAAATTAAAAATTTGAAAACATTTATATTCATCAATATATGCAATTTTTCTTGAATAAATAATTGTGTAATAAACTTAAAAGAACTGCATGACTTTATTTGTTGTAAATTGCGCTAAAGCAATAGTATGCCCTTTATACCGCTTTAAAATAATAGTTCACATTTGGAAACATTTATTAGTAGTAGTAAGTTCAGAATACAATAAAACAACTTTGAATTATTGTATTTATTTTAGATTTTTCAACATCTAAAATTTGTATTGGATATTACTTACATTTTGATAATTTTCAAACTTGAGTAAAACTTCATATTATTACTAACTGTTATTGTTTTCAGCTTATTTGAGTTTCAAGCAATTATCTGTATGATGATTAAGAAAAGAATATTTTTGTGATAAGTACCATTTTCCTATTACAAATATATTCTCATCAAAGGTAATGGCACTGCAATGCAGCTGATGGATTTAGAAACTAGTTTTTACATCCAACTATTAATGTTATAGTTGATAAGTAAGCTAATCTTTCAAATCAATATAAAGAAGAAAAAGGATTGACGTATTCTTCTTATTAATATAACGCTTATATGTACGTCAAACCTTTTAATAAGTATTTTTGGGAAGGGAAATATAAGTTTTGTTTTGTTTTCTGATGTATGTACATCATTAATACACGATTTAAATGAAAATATCAATTATAAAATTATTAACACTATGCTAGGATTGAATTAGTTCAAACTTATATTTATTTACTGATTATCAGTGTAATTACTTTAATTTAATATATTTTTATTAATATTCTTATATATTATCGGTCTTAATTTGACCCTTTTTACATTTGTTTTTCACCATTCATATTTTTTGTGATTCAAACATTATTAACCTCAGACCAATTTTAATACTGTGCAAAAGTAAAAACTGCATAGTTAATACAACATTCTACGATTCAAAAATTGTAATCAACATGAGTTTTTTTGGACCAAATAAGATGGGCACCTACTTCTTATTATCTCAACTGCAGATAGACAATTGCTGTCATTATTTCGAGATTTTTTGTGCATTTATTGCATTTCTACCAAAAATTAGAGATCAACACAAAGAAACAATTTAACGGAGGAGAGACGACATTAGCAAGAATATGACTTACTTTCTTGAAACCTCTTAGCAATGAACCACTCGATTTCGAGGTGAGTAGAATGTGAAAATTTTCAAAATATATTATATCCTTTTCACTTTTGGGTGGGTTATATAATGCGTGTAAAATATGAATGAAAAGTCTTAGTGATATTTTATCCAGTGGCTTGCCCACTAATAAATTAGTGAACAGCTGATACATTTTTATTCAAACTGTAGGAAATTTTGTGGGTATAAAACAAATCCAAATTTAAGCCGTTCATGAATTGCAAATGGCTAAAATATATTATCCAAATGATATAAAAAAACTTATACCAACAATATCAGCTCATAAAAAATTTCATTCCCGTACAGCCATGTCATAGTTTTACTATTTCTCGTATGAGACACTTGAGTGGCTGTTTGAGGCATTTTTTCTAAGTTTGAGCTGTAAAACTGTAGTACCAAAATGATGACAAAAAAATTATTTTAAGTATTAGACTGGTCGTTGTACCTTTTAGGCTAATCAGAAAAATAGGAACAAATCACGTTACATTAAAAGTGTGCTTGATTAGATTGATTCTATAAAAAAGTTAGGACATTAGATTTTTTCTTGGGATAGACTTTATACGCCGTTATTCTAAAGAGACTCAGCAAAAATACAGCCATTCTTTCATCAAATATCAATATGAAAACTTTAATCTTACTGAAATGTATATTTATGCAAAATATTATTAAAACAGTGATTGATCAGTATCTCATCGTTAACATCTTTATCTCAAATTGCATGTGACATGTAATCGTTCATCACGTATTCATATTATTAGCTTTACACCTTAGGTCATTAGTTTTTACAACTGAAAAATTCCAAGGGCTATTCAGCTAAAATGTAGAACTTATATTTAAGAAGCAATAGATCCTGGATCGTCTATTTTGGCTACCCTTAAACAAATCATGGAGCTTCTATACTGCTGTGACCTTGATAAACCCTACACATTGATTGCGCTAAACAAAAAATGATTTTTTTTTTATAACGAGACAAATTTATTATTCTTCATTTAATAATATTGCTACAGGCAATTAATGAACCTCGTACTGTTACTTTAGATTATGACTCCAAATCTTAACTAATGAATCGACGTGTGAAATCTTCGCAATTTATGTATTCCTCAAACAACTATAATTAATTAAATATTCTAAAAAAACCTTAATGATATTTTCAAAATGAATTATTAATGCACTAGATTGAAATAAAATTCCCACGTGTTGGGATATTACTGCGATTGCATTATTTTATCACGGCACCGATCGTAAATACAGCTTTATCGACATGATATTAAGGCTTGGGGGTGGAATTTTTACTTGCTATCCTTAAAAGCAGAGGCAAGGAAGAAAATTGTTTAGAAACTAATCAAAAACTGTTTTTAAAAAATCTGCTTTCTACTTGAAGCAGAAAAGCGACGAAAAAAAATCTTCCCCTGAAGGAAATTAAAACAATCAATATAAATATTATCAATGGTTGACTCACATTCTAATCATCTATTCTAGTCATTATCTTCGTCACCCATTGATGTATTTATGCAAAATGTTAAGTTTTAAATAACTATTAAATTGACTTTACCATCACCTATGCTAATACTGATCTCTGATGACAGATGTGTCATTGGTTGATCCATAACAACAAAACTCTAATTAACTGTGAAAGATCGAAAAAAAGTTATTAAAACGTGAGATACTAAGTAAATCACTGTTAGGAAGATGATAGCTGTATAGTTTGCTGAAGTTTCCAACGTTTTTAAAAGCTTGAACCACTTTTTTGTTAGTACAAAGTTTTGTATTGATGTAAACGTCTGACAACTACTTTTGTTAGTTGCAATCGCGATTTGTACACGGGCGTCTGGTTATGTCCGCGAAATGACTTTTAACAATTCATAGATTAATATCTATGAAATAATTAGTTTCTAAAGCACACGTAACTTTCACATTCGAAGTTATTGGACGAAAAATCTAGACATTTCTTATGACCTTCAATTTTATACTCCAATACTTGTTTTATTTCCATTATCAATCATGAGACAGTAGATGGAATTAATCAAAATTACAAGAATTATTATTAACATTACTTTCATGTGTTTCCAGATATGGGCAGTTGCTGGTTGATTGAACATACAAACTCTGCTAAAATGAATTTCAGGTACGGTATAATCTTTTGATTTCATACTAATTTTAACTTTACTTAAACCCCATCGCCACGCTTGTTTGATTTTACTGAATCTTCAAGTGCCATAGATCTGTATTCTTCTTGGGGAAAATTGAAATATGTCCAGCTAGGAAGCATGGTTTAGCCTATAAAATGCTCTTCCATGTGCCGAAAGTCGAGGATACACTATTTTCTTAAAAAGCAAATTGATATTAGTGCAATTCAAAAAACTTAGACAAAAAATATCTTTTATTGTTAAAATTGGAAAAATGTTAATTAACGCAACTTTAAAAATTATATAATTAATACTCGATGTATTTTTCAGAGCTTGAAGACTTGAAACCTTGTCAGCCATGGAGCAGGACGACTTATAGCTGAAGCCTTAAGAATACATTAAATTTCATTTACGTGCATGGATGAGCCCATATTTTTCTGGTAAGTCTAAGAAAATGTTTACACATACTTAAAACCCCATCGCCACGCTTGTTTGATTTTACTGAATCTTCAAGTGCCATAGATCTGTATTCTTCTTGGGGAAAATTGAAATATGTCCAGCTAGGAAGCATGGTTTGGCCTGTAAAATGCTCTTCCATGTGCCGAAAGACGAGGATACAAACTATTATATAATAAATTTTTTTAAACATTAGTTAAAATAAAATATTGATAAATCTAAAGACTAATTTCAAAAAGAAGTAATTTTCATAATTTGATTTAATTCAATTAAATAGTTTGATAAAACTAATTATTGTTATTTTTTCAGCTATGGTGAATAATATTGATGTCACCGATAAAGATGGATGAGCTGAGTAAGAATCAGCTTCGTCTACGAAGAAACTTAAAATGACTATGGTAAGTTTATAAAGTACTGTTTCATGCATAAAATAAAAATTAGCTATTTAAAAGCGAATACAAGGCGTAGATTCAATTGTTGATTTATTATTGAATAATTAGCGTGCTTTTAAATTTTACTCAATTTTTTCAAATTCAAATGATGACTATCTTTCGGGGCTGATACCTTTGATGTCAAACAATCCCAACGTGTACTGAAGAATTATATTTTGCAATACCTGTGACTAAATTTAATAAATTATTGAATAATAATAGTTTTCTCTCTTTTTGTAGGAGCATAATATCCCAACTCAATGTTAAAATGAACCAAAGACCGTGAGAATCGCAGTTGATTAAAAAAACAAAGAAAATAATGGCATCGTTGATTAACTAAGGTAAGATTTATGAAAATACTTATTAAGTAAACTTTATTTACAAAAAAACTGAATAAGTAAAATCAAATGATGGCTATACAGACTAGAGTTTCTGAATTTTTTTGAAGACAATTTTTGTACTGAAGAAACACTGAAGTCTGTATATTACATTTTATCACATCTAACAATTGATTAACCTTACTATATGATTTCAGGAAGTATTTTAATGAAGTGAAGGGTGACAACTGCTATTAGTAACTATGGTAAGAATCATTTAGTAAATACTTATATGTACATCAAGTAAAAACCTTTACGTATTTTAGTTAGAGTAATCAAATACTAAAAAAAAAAAAAAAAAAAAAAAAAAAAAAAAAAAAAAGTATGATGGCTATACAGACTAGAGTTTCTGAATCTTTTTTGAAGATATTTTATGTACTGACAGACCCTTTTATTCTTTAAATTATATATCATCCGGATTTAAGTGTACTAAAACTTTTATCTCGTTGCAGGCAGTATTTTAATCCACACAGGGGTTACAATGGCTTTGATTTGATGATAATGGTAAGAATTATTATATAAAATTAATTTATTTCAATCATAAAATCAAAAAGTATATAATGATGGCTATACAGACTAGAGTTTCTGAATTTTTTTGAAGACAATTTTTGTAACTGATAGAACATAACTTAACGAACTATTTTTATTTCTAAGTCTTCATATAATCAATGCGTTTTTCGAATTATTTCAGGTGGAGTCTAATGACTATTGTCAGCGTCAAGAAGTTATTGTCCTTTTGCAACTTCTAAGAGTAAATGTGAGTTTGTTTTTTTAAATGTATAATAATGCTAGACTAATTAGAATGTTTAACATGATGATATTTTTAATATTACCATCTTTCGGGGCTGAAAGCATTGATGCTAACTTATAATCTGAAGATTTATAATAAAAGTATAGAACAGTCAATCGAGTTTGGACCCAAGTAATTATAGAAAAAATTATTGTTATGTTACAGAATGGAAATGGTTTCAATTCCAGACTTTACATCTTGATGGTGGTTCATGCGTCAAGGTATGTATATATTTTTTTTCTTAAAATCTTGTTCTATATTTTGTTCTCTATGAATTTACATGATGAAATATTGGCTAGAGTCCTGAAATTAAAGATGACAAATTTTTTCGTTCAACCACTGAATATTTATTTAACGAAATATTATATTTATAGTTGGTATATTCATGAAACTAAAATATATCCGTGTTTCTGTTTCAGGAATTATAAACCATGATTACCAAAAGAATGAAGCAAGATATACAAAAAAATACATGTACAAAAAACTCCAATAAATATTAAACTTGTACATCATAATTTTGTTCATGTTTTTATTTAATATAAATGATAAAATAGGGAGGTTTGAATCAAAAAATCCAAAGCAGAGTAGTTAAAGGTAGCATGGAAAAAAGCTTCGACAACATTTTATTGTTTAACCGCAGATAAAGCCATATACACTTTCACACGAAGTCGATCGTAGTTTCGTATTAACGTCGAAAAGTTTATAATAATTGAATGCTGTACATAAATATAAAGTCGACGATGCTGCACGTGTTTTTGTGTATGTGCCAAAAAGGGTACAAAAATTGTCTCGAGTCTCCTTTTATTTTTATTTTCGTGACACGCTGGCTGAATAACTTATTAATCATTTGTGACAGTGGCAAGCTTTTTGTTTATTTTTGTATTACATAATTATCTCTGCTTTTTATTAGGATAATGTTTGACATATTATGAGAAAATGCGTTCGGAGGTGCGCAATTAGTTTTTTTTCTGGAGAGCTTTCGAGCTTTACGAGTGAATTACGATATATTTTTTCCTTAAAGTTGATAATTAAACAACACGGCCGGAGCGGGTGGAAGGAACGATTTTGGTGTTTTTGCGACCCTATAACTAACTAATCTATAATTTATCTTTTTTTTTTTTAATTTTTAAACTTGTGGCTTTAATGGGCAAGTGCTTGTGATTTTTTTCTTTTCAAGAATCTAGTAGTGCCGTTGGCAAAACATTTAAAAAGTATAACCGTGTATGTCATTAATATTTAAAGTTTCGTTAAAATATCTGCAACAAATTTTCATTAATTTTCGGAACGCTAATATTAACAGAAGTTGTAAAAGGCAAACATTTTCTCTCTAAAATATGTTTTGCCAGCGAAATCACTTTCCAAATTTTCATAAAATTGTTCACGTGAGCGCGATGTATATATATTATTACTTCATTCATTGGCTGTTGTTTCCATTTTGCTTTGCGAAAAGTAGCTTGAATAAAACAGCGGCATAATGCAATAATTGTAATAGCCTTTTCATCCGCTTTTTAATTTGTTGAAGTTCGACTATTCACTTAATTCAGTTTTTTCTTCTAAATCTCCACTCGCCGAACGATTTGCTTGAAAGTATTTTTTCAGCAATATATCTCATATTATTCTCTCTTAAATTTTCCATACTTAATTATTATTTTATTTATTTATTTTTTTAATTATTGTAGATCACAGACAACTTGTTCTTAAGTCATAAAAACAATTCAATTATCTTTCCCCGTATGTAGAAGCGCGTGTATTAATCTTGTGTATTTTGTATTAATTTTTGTTATTGAAGTGTATCGATTAATGTATGTATGTGCGTCGGACGTTTTGCAAGTTTACAAAGGACTTATAATAACTTTATAATTATATGCTAGTACATCAGATTCTGCATGTATCATCACGTTTGTAGTCAGGAAATTGTAGCGCTGTAATATTGACGAGTTAATATAAGCGAGCACATTAAAAATCAAAATCATTGGACGGTCGAAGATGTTTACAAGATGAAGATCAAAACAAATGTAACTTATCTCGAGTTTGTTTGTCTTTATGTATGTATGCGTGTTGCTTTTATAAATCGTTAGAAAGGAAATAGTTTATTATTAAAAGATCGAAATAATTTCGAAAAAGTGTTTTCAAAAATAGCTCTTGCTGTCGCATTCTTTTTACTTGTTTACTTTTTAAATATTTTTTTTCTCGTTAAAAAAGCTGAAGTTTTATTTAAGAATAATTTTACACGTATGTCATATAAATATACTTTAGAATGTCGGATTTAGAAAATGAAATTGCCAAGCTTTCATTATACACTGCGCAATTTTCATTCGAGCTGTATCATTAACGTATACGACCGACAGCACGCACAGAGGGGAAAAATACCTTGAAATACAAAAGGAACATGACATCTGCAGACGGATATTCACGTTCGCAATATGTATGTGTTTTTTCGCTCTTTGTTTATGTTTCTTTAGTGTGCACCTTCTATAATCATACAATTTTATCGTCGCATTCGTGCTCCTCTCGCATTTATTTGCAATATCATAATATGTATACAGACTATTTTATCAATGAGAATGTCGTCGGATTTGAATTAACAATAAAAGTGGCGTGCGACGATGCCGATAATAAATTAAATGCTGAATCGTATCGTATCATACTTTTAAAATCGACCAGGCTAAAGTCATGCTGTGGCTGTACAATTTTTGTTAACCGAATGGACACGATGAAAAACCATGGACAAATTGATAATTTGGCGATTCTCTCGATAACAAAGGCCGGAAAATAATTGTAATACCGTCAACAACAGCAGAATCTTTCTGATTTCTGCAATGCACATATAATATAGAGTGGAAATGCGGTACTCAATATACGATCATACAACAAGCCTCTGCAATCGCTTAAATTACACTCTGTCATCTTAAATTCTTTATATTACTTTTCAACGGTATCGGTATATCAATTCTCTTTATCTCGAGTAATGTTTACATGTAATCGTCGAAACGAAGAAATGCCGAATTTGGCCCACCGCAATCCAAACTATGTATTTAATAGTAGTGCTGCTGCTCATTAACCACCGCATATAACTGCTGCTCGATTATATATTGACTTCTCGCTCGACTTATTGCTTGATTATCTATCTCGTAAGGAATGAATAGGAGAAGACCGTCCAAGCGCACGGAAACGTTTTACGTCGTAGCACATTCACGCTGCACATCGCAACTCTACAGCCCTAATTGCACATGTAGAAAATTCGTCGTCGATACATATATATATGTATAGCGTATACATCTCGTAAGCTTGCTCGTGTAATGTATATTTGTTATATATACTTAGGTGGGCCGAACTCGGGATTCGTTCTTTTCGCCGTGTCCAGGCAACAGAGTATGTATATATGCGTCGGTATATTATAATTTCTGCTCTCTATATAAGTACGTACGCGTCACGTTTCTCGCGATCGTCGAGTTATTATAAGTGTATGCTATATACGGCTTCGCGTATCATTGTGCGGACTTTGAAGCAGTTTTGGAACGAAAATATCGAAATTACAAGCTTCTCGTGTGTGTGTGTGTGTGTGTACAATATTTTATTTTCATACGATAAAATCTTGGCAAAGGCAATGAATATAGACTGTCTCTATTCCCGGAATCAAACTGGGTGGAACCGACTTCCAATCCTGCGTTAAACTCCACCCCGAATTACAAAACTTTCGATCGAGTGAATCGCGACGGTATACATCGCATTAAATATAATTTTTTGTTATTTTTGTTTATCGATTATTTCCTCGTTATAATTATAATCCTGCAGTGTGTGTATATTTGCATTTGTATATATAGATTCTTGCTGCACGTATGCGTATATATCATATAAGGTCCGTCGGCGCAATCGGGAAGAATGTCCGATCTTCTTCCCAGTTTCGATGCGGTTCTTCCTCTCATCGTCTCTATACATAATACATATTATTCGCCAAGAGGAAAAGCCCGAGCGCGTTGAACACATTGCGGGGTGAAGAGTGTCTTTTTTTTGTGTTGATATTATAATTTAATGTCTCGTCATTTTAATCTGTTATAAGTATATAATAATAAGTAATAGAAGCGCGCAGTCTCGCAGCGGGAAAAATTCAGAGGTACAGTGGCCGGACACAATAACTTTGCATTGCGCGCCACAAATGGCCGCCGATTTTGTTGTTAACTGGGGCTCTATCAACAAGGTTAAGTTAGATGGGGTGGCGGTTTTATAGCATGGCCGCGTCTGACCTAACTTTGTTGACCGAGCCCCAGTTAACAGCAAGACCGGCAGCCATTTGTGGCGCGCAATGCAAAGTTATTGTGTCCGGCCACACATACGTCACACTGAGAAGAAGTGTATCTTTTATACTTGGATTTTCAGGCAGCACGAGCAGTACGCATAGTACGATTTGTATGTTTATGCCGGAATAGTATCATTTTTGTTTAATAGTTTATTGATGAGGGTTATAAACGATACATTGTGTATAATTTACGATCACATCCAGTATAGCTAGAAATTTTCTGCCTTAAGTGAAGCTCTTCTCTTTCTGAGAACTACAGCTGACGTCTACTTTATGCGCTTACTATGCATACAACTCCTAGTGCCCCTATTAATGTATAGAACGTTGTATTCTTTTTATTTATTATTTACACGTTTTATGTATCTTATTGCTTTTCGAAAACATACGTTACGGCTCAGAAAGTATGTTATACATTGTGTTATTATCACAAAATATACGGTATATGAAACGAAGGCAAACAAAATTCTGAAATCTGCTGCAGTGGATAGAGAGAACAAAGCAAACGAAACCAAACCATAAGGATCCATGCGCTTAATACAAAACTGTCTTTCTCACACTGTGCTCTCGTGTATGTATATCAAACTCGACGTTACAATGTTTTATTTATTTATCATTCAATTTATTTTTCATTATATATATATAAAAAATCAGCCTAAAACGAGAAGAAGCCAGCCCCCGCGCGCAAACGATTGCTTCGTTACGATAATTCGACTCCGTATTATGTACACGTCTCGTACAAAAATTTACGAATCCTCCCCCGTAAAGCCGCGGTCGTTCTTATAATAATTATCTTACAGCGCCGATATATAATTTCGCGACACAATCGCAGCCATATTACATACTGCACCAAAAGTGTCTTCACAATTTTGCGATACACGTCTCCTCCTCAGTGCGAGCGTGGAGAACGACACTGTTTTTATTTTTTCGCTTGCGATTTACACCGCGTCAATGCGTCGTATATGTATATTTGCCATTTAGAGTCGTCGTTGTCGTGCCAGCGTTATATGTATGTATATATGTATATACCAAGCGCGCGAAATGTCCTCCTCGTCACTCGTATTTCATTTTAGAATATGTAATGTGTGTCAGTGTGTGTGTATATGTGTGCGCCGTATCCAGTATAGTAGTAGGTCGAATGGAGCGACACGTCGTCGTCCGGTCGTCGACGTCGGTTCTCGTGCTGATGTGATGTACTATACGTATGTGTAATTATAGTCGATCGGAGAGAACCGATATACGTCGATGTGTGTACGAGGTTCAGGAGATCGCAGATTTAACGCGGCCTCCACGAGATATCCTTCAAGCCCTGATAGCGACGCTTCAAACTGCCGCCGTCGGCCCAGGGTGCGTTGAGATACTCGTCGTCATCGTCTTGCTCAAGCTTCTGTAAAACGGAAATGCATTTGATTAGTGCAGTGGAGCTTCTGGAGTCACCGATAGCGATAGGTGGTGCCGACCGATTGTCACTGGGGAGGGGGTAGGGGGGGGGGATGGGTCGACGTCAGGTCCTCAGTCAGGTCCTCGGTCAGGAAGACATCAGTTTTGGTTCAGTTCTTGACTTGAAAGGTCAAAGCTTCGCTCTGTACACGCAACGTAAGTTACTTGGACACAGTAACAATCTTAGCTCTATATTAACAACCGGGTCGGGTCTCTCAGCAGCAGACACGAGAGTTTTGNGGAGCGGGTTGGGTCGACGTCAAGTGTCCTTATAAAACTCCGAGCGCAAAAGCGGAAGACATCAGTTTTGGTTCAGTTCTTGACTTGAAAGGTCAAATCTTCGCTCTGTAAACGCAACGTAAGTTACTTGCACGCAATAACAATCTTAGCTGTATATTAACAACCTGTGAGCTCTTTTCATCTGATCAAGTTTTTGCAATAGTGAAAGATGGCTTCGCCACAAATCGCCGTAGAAGAGAAGAAGCCTAAGTCGAGATTGTTACCAATGATTTTCAACAGAAGAAGAGTAAGGTTGTGGTTCAAGCTGGCAGAAATGCAGTTCGCTCTGAATGGCGTAGAAGATGAAGAATCAAAGTTCAATTACACCGCTGCGATGGTGAGCTTGAAGTATGTAGACAAAGTAGGGGATCTCATAGTCAAACTAGTAGAGAATCAAAGAGATGACAAGTACAACTATTTCAAGAGAAAAGTTCTCAAGCGGTTTACTGGGTCGAGTCAAGAGGATTTACTCTACGGCGAGAAATTAGAAGAAATGATGTTGCCATCCCAGTATTACTTGTATCTGAAGATAGTAGCTCGCGTTAAATGCGATTGGGACTACATAATCGAATATTGGAAAAGCGCATTGCCGCAATACATAAGAGAATTTGTAGATACAGTAACCACTAACTCCATGAAAGATTTAGTGGAGATGGCTGATATGGTCCGCCTTATGCGGCACAAAAAAGAAATGCTCTCCCCGTCGACAAGAACAATGTTGGAATGGAAAAAGGAGAGAGCTCGTCGACAATTAAGAGGTCTGAAGAAGATAGGACTTCCGAGTGCTACCAGCACCCCAATCACATCACGGATGCGACGCTGATTCTTATGGACAGACTGCCGAAAGCAGGTGATGCTGTGTTATGATTATACAGTAAAATTTATGTGATTATGTGAAAATTCTACGTTTGTAAGTACGGCCAATTGTGGTGATATGTATACCTACATGCCTAAGTTTGAAATTGAATCTAACACGAACTTATGCGATTTGCGAAGAACTCTTTCATTATTCGACGTTTCGGATGTCTTAGCGTCCCGTTTAAAAAGTCTAGAATTGTAAACGAAGTAATTTGAAAAAATGTTGAAATGTTCATTTCTAAAATTCTAAAAATGTGTATAAGCAAATATGATTATAAGTGTACTCGATATTGTACTCGCTCAACAACTAGACTTGCTTTTTATTACTATAATAAAATACTTTTAAAATTAACAACAATGTTTTATCGCTTCCCACCTTATTTTACATCTTATTCAAGATTTACAAGAACATCACGAGTATTCTCGTGTACTTCTCCTCTCTGATCTCGCATTCCAGGCGCTTCTATGCACGAAAATTCAGCTTCGAGCTTGCGGGAAGCTACCAGAAAACTCAACTCCTCTCAATACATTATTCAACCAAGAAACTCGACACCGCGCGTTACATCGGCTAAAAATCGCGTTCCAATAAGCCCAGAGATATATTCGGCATATCTAATCAGCGCAAATGCGTTAACCCAGTTTTCCAACAATTTAAATTCCACTCCCTAAACCATCGAACTAATTGTTCGAGTAGCCTCTCGGGTCGGGTCTCTCAGCAGCAGACACGAGAGTTTTGCAAAAGTTGCTCTCTCCGGACGTATTGCGCTCTTTTAATCATCGCCGGAAAGTTAATTAAATCGCGCGGATACACGTGTACGTAGCTGCAGGAGAGAATCTATGCGCGAATTCTAGAATTTCCACGTCGCAGGAGAGAGTGACAACTCGATCTGGTGCAGGAAGTCGCTCGCAAGTTCGGGCCTTCTGACGCGTAATGCGATGAAGGGGTATTGTTAGAGGAGGGAAATTCAGTTTGGAGATGATATCTGTTTGACGGGACGCGTCGTCGAGTGGAAACTGGCGATAATGATGAAATGTGCAGGAATTTTTTCTTTTAATGCTTCTGATGAAACTTCGGAGGAAGAAGCTGCTTTTATGCATTTCAAGTGGAGTGGTTACACTTTAAATGTATTAATAAAGCGTAATTAAGGGTGGCGAGTTTTAATTACTGTTAAATTATCACGTTTAGCCTCGAGAAACAGAATAATAAGAAGTGCAAAAGTAACTTTCGTAATTAAAAGTGATGTACCCTCCAGTAATGAATAAATTAGAGAAATTTTATAATTGAGCCATCAGAATTACAGGAATACTTCAATTTCCCATAAATTTCTTTTCCACTGTGCAGTGTCCACCAAACAAACAAATGAATAAACCGTGCACGCGTTAGCTTAAATTTGGCAGGGAGACTCCGTTAGCCGTCCTCTGCAGTGCCAGGGCTCAACATCAATTCGAGTGAACCAGCTGTATCGGCCGCAGCGTGACGTTACATGTACCGCAGTCTGCTAACTCGTGCTACTTTCGTGACGTAGTGGTCGCAAGGTAATATTAGCTTGCTTTCTTAATTCGCTCGATTTGAGTCGGTGTGCTGTACTTCTGTGTACAGTTTTCGGCTAGTTTGCTTTGCTCAGGTAAAGTTGAGCTTGAAATTTTTATGAGCCAGGTAGTCTAAAAGTCCGATTAACCTCGTTACAAAACGAGACTGGATTTATTTTTTTTTTATGCGGCGTGCCTTACGCTCGGTCGAATGTTGGTTTATTTATGTACAGGCATTTATGGTAAAATCGAACGTGAAATTTATTATAGTATAGCTAAATTTTCGTAAAATTTAGTATAGTATAGCTTTGTCAACGACATACTCGTGCATAACACCAGTCACCCTAAGTTAGCATGATATACATTGGCGTAATTGTATTGCATACCAGGTAGCAAGATGTGGCACCAGAGTGGAGCTGTCGCGCCGTCTTCACAATGATGCGGGCAAAAGTCTACCCGTTACCCGGAATATATCTATGGTTATTGGGATGGGCTATTGTTAAACGGCCGACAGCTTGTCGTAAATTATGAAAACTATAATTAACAGTTCGAGGGTGGAGACGTTCGGGTAAGTCTAGAAAATATCATCAATATTTTTATTTTATGGCATAGTTTCCTATTAAATACCTCAATTGGTGGAATATTTAAATGTAAATATTAAGCTAAATCACAAAATTTATAACAATGACATGTTATGCCTCCGATATTCGATTCAAATCTCCCGCCAGCCGCGCCAGACTCGTCAAAAGGGGGCGTGAGAATCGTCGCTGCGGCGCACGGCGCCTACTTCGAAGAGGACAGCTGATCCTCGTCGAAGTGGGGGCAACCCGCGGATCTCTCCTCTATATACCTCCACGAAGACGAAGGACGACAAGGGCGAAATCACCAGTCTCAGTCCGCCGGTCGCACAGTGACGTCGTGTTTTAAGATTAGTGTATCTTGGAGCAAGTGTATTTTGAGTAATAACACGCAGACGTTCAAGAGTTAGGAGGTTATGTGAAGCTTGTGTTATTTAACCTCAAAACAAATCTGTCTGGTAAGCATTTTCGCCAGTAATATTTTTACACTAGTTTAGCGTCGCATTTTAGTGTATGCTTAAGTGTATATAAACTTGTAAACAATACTACGATAAGTAGTATTGAATGAATAATTCTGTTTTGCGACTGCGCCGTCCGTATACGAGAGCTGGCGTAGCTAGCTGTCGTACGATATACATATAAGCGTGTGCTTTGAGGCTTTTGTAATGCTTTTAGAAAATCCATTATTCTAGAGTTCGATTATAAATATTTAAGACACTGTTGTAAGCGTCGTACGTACTCCCGTTATAGTTCTCGTGCATCGGCTTTAAGAACGCACAGCATAAATTCCGAAACTGACCGAAACATCACACGCAAGCCCCTACTTCGACGACAGCTGATGCTTGTCGAAGTGGGGGCGACGCCAAGGCGATCTATTCTACCTGGAAGAAGTCGAATGTCGGTACATAAGAAATCTGTCGGCAGTATTGTTTCATCCATGCAATTAAATTTTGAATTTATACAATTTTACTTCAAAGCAATATTTATGAATAAAAGTTTTATCCGCGTAAATATTTTAAAAGGCGGTTTATTAAAATTATATTAAAAAAAAAAAAAAAAATTAAGTCAATGTACGTCCGAACTAACAAAGTACTTTGACTTTTAATGTTCAAGGGTTTCGGAAACGTTGGTGACTCATCATGGCAACGCCGACGAATGGAAATGGAAATCTCATAGATGAATTCGAAGAATCTTTTCAACAATGCTTGAATCTATTCATCAAAGAAGATGGACTTGAGAAAAACGGAGTCAGTTCCCTCGTAGATAAAGACGAAACAAAATTAGAAGTCGAACAAGCAACTCTAAGATTCATAGACTTAGCTCGCCAAGTCGAAGCATTTTTCTTGCAAAAAAGATTCCTCCTATCAGCTCTCAAACCGGAGCTCGTTATCAAAGAAGAGGTGCAAGATCTCAGAAACGAACTCGTGCGCAAAGAAGAATTGATGAAAAAGCATTATGAGAAAATACAAATTTGGCAAAAGTTACTCGCCGAAATGCACGGCGGAGTACAGCGAAATGGGCTCGCCAATTCTAATCAAGCGGTTCAACCGCAAGTAACTACAAACGGGAGTAACAATCCAGTTCAACAGCAAATGATGCAGCAACAGCGTATGCAACACCACCAACAACAGACGTTCCTTTTGCAACAACGTCAACAACTTCAACAGCAAGCTCAACAGGGACCCAGTGGTGCTGGTAACTCTCCAAATATGCAAGGGGCTGGAGTCCCTGTTGGACCTCAAAACGTGATGATGAATCAACCGAATGCTGCAAGACCCGCAGGCTTCCCAGTCGGAGTAAACAATAGCCCACTTCAAGGACCACTGGCTTTTCTTGAAAAAACGACGAGCAATATAGGAATGCCTGAGAGGCGAAGTTGACGCGGAAGAGGGAGGGGGCGCGGTAGGGGCCGTGGAAGAGGTCGAGGAAGAGGTGCAGGAGGAAATTTGTCCCCTCCGTTACCCATGCTCGATCCATCGGATCCCTCATCTTACACTGCAGCAGCGTCTCTTCCCTCTCAACAACAATAAGGGCTATCTTTTGTAATTAATTTTTTATATACGTAACTTGTAATAAATTACCTTTCTTAACTCTGTAGAACTATCTTATAAGTAATACAAACTAACTATTCGATCGTATGTTTAAAAAAATCTTGCCTTTTGAAACTTCTATAAATATTTATCCAAACTAACTTTACATATGCTTTTATTGTCTACCTACTCCTATGATGTTATCCTCTTTAATGAATTCGAAATCACGTACTTAATAGCAACACAGCGATAAACCAATGGAATAACGAAAAATAATCCTCCAAAAAGGCACTCCCCATAAAATTCCTCCTCTAAACTACCCATCAAAAAGTAAAATTAGTCCTCCTCACTCAACTCCTGAAAACACAAGCGCCTCGACTCCCGCAGCTTTTACGACGCCGCTGCTGCCATCAGCCCCTCCAGTATACAGAGGGTCGACAGCGACTGGAATCGATGCTTGTGCAACCGCACGAAGGAGGGAGATTTAATTGCATCGGGTTATTATTCGCGCCGACGACGTATGTGTGTGTGTGTGTGTGGAGAGGTTAATGGCTGAACGTTGATTATGACGAGCCGTGTGAGAGAATTTGGTGACGTGGAAAAATGTGGCTTCGATCGAATTTTGGTTTTTAATAAGAAACTAAGTATTACAATTTTAAAATCTGATGCGACCGATGACAAAATAAGTATAGTTCCAGCTTACAATCCCTGCTAAACTTAAATTCAATCCGATCGACGTAATTGAACAACGTATCTGGAACGTATAAGCCCTGCAGACTGCAGAGCTCGCATCGAGAATCGTAAAGCGCGGCAGGATTGAATCCCCTTTAGAAATTCAGAATAGGTATATCGAGATTCGCGCAAATATTCAAAAGACTTATCCCGTTGAAAAGACGATCTCTCTCTTTCTCTCTCGGCCTTTGTATCCGTTCGTCCATTCGATCTTGCGCGGAAAACGAGAAAAGCTCGTAGAACAAAAAAGCTTCACTCGGAATTGATGAGTTCTCGCTCGGAGAGTGTATAAGAAAGGAGCTTGCGGGATGGAAGTATAAATGAGAGTTGCGCGAAGAGTGTTTAGAGAAGGAATTGCGAATTGCTTCTGCGAATTTCCGAGTTTGAATGAACGATTCGCGTCGGAGCCTCTCGAGCCTAATAAAAAAAAAAGCTCGTCGAACATCTGTCTGCACACAGTCAACTTACACCGAGTACACGGCTCAAAACTGCGGAGTTTGTGGTCGCATTGTCGAGAGCTTCGTCGCGGTGACGCTCGTATACTGCATAAACGCGAAAGAGAGAAAAGCTCGACTTTTGTTTATTTCACTCACATATACCCACGTTTAGTTTTAATTACGGTTACCCGTCGCGTATTGTTTGACGAAAATTGCCCGCTGATTCCATGGATAATATCGAACTTTGTTCGCGTTACAACGCGTTTAATTACACAGCGCTCCGCAGTGTAACGTATATATAGAACAAAGCTCGAAAGCTTATTAAAAAAGTACGCGGTCGCATGCGGTCTTTGTAATCACGAAGCTGCACGACGTTGCGGAATTCTTGGAAACAACGCAATTAACTCCTTCTCCGCGGCGAAGCAGCGGAAAGTGGAGCGCGCCGTGCATTATACTCTCCAGCGTTATGACATAACGTCGATTTTCACGCATCGAGTCACCGCGGATGAAAAAGCTCTAACGTTGTGCCGCAGCTACTTGCCGTTTAGCTAAAACTGTCGAATCGATGCGGTGCAGCTCGCGTGACGATCGCTTTACCTTTTCTCTCTTATTAAATCTTGTGGGACACACGCATATACGCTTTGAAAGCCGCATGTATTCGACGGAGCTTGCGATATTGCGCGGGATTGAAATAGAGGATAAAGCTCGAGTATGATCTCGAGACGAACCTAATCATCGAACCCTTCGGGCATTGACGCGCCAAAAATAGAAGAAAAAACCATGACCCTCTTAACGCGCTGTTCAGATAAGCATACATCGACCTCGCGTATAAAAGCTCCGCCGCGTATATTGACGGACGCATGCGAACTAACTCGGACAAGCCGCCGTGCAAGTAGGTTTCACGCCGTATTTGTGTGTATGTGTGGACGAGAGTAATGCCTGTGTTTTGTTCGTGCGGAGTTTTCGCGTCGAGAGCTTTTTTCGCTGCAGGTATTTTTCGCGGCGGAAATTGCGAGCTTTTCGAGCTTAATCGTCGAGCTGAGGATGAATTTCGTAATTTTGAGTTTGACGCAGCGAGTTATTGTATACAAGCTTCCAAAGAAATCCGTACTTTATTACTTGGAAGTAAGTACAAGCTGCATAATTAAGTACCCACTAACCTCGCGGACTGCGGCTCGCTCGGACGTAAAAAATCAATAAGCCCGGGAAACAAAAACCATGAAACCTGGACTGTATATACTATCTCTATTTCCAACGAAAATCCCCTTTGACGTCGCGCAGTCTCGCGTTAGCTCGTAAACGAGTAACGACGAAAGACACCGCGTATAATACTCGTATATGCGACAGACTGCGGGACGCCAGGCGTTGATTCGACGCGGCCTCGATAACGAGGATAACGAGAGGCGCACGAGCTCGATTATTATTTTTGCGGGTACAGATGTGTGTGAGGATGAGAGGATATTGCGAGGATAGATGATTTGCGTTAGGGGTTATTGCCGACCGAGAGATACGGGGCTGAGTGCTGGGGATAAGGAAGATTGAGAGCTGAGCTTTTGCTGTACGGTATCGATTTTCGTGCGGCTGGTGCTTGATAAGGAATTGACTGGAGAGGATGGGATGATCCTGCTCGTAATTAAGACTTTTTTTAGGAATGTAATAGTGCTGAAAGTATACTCATTTTCTACAGCGGTGTACATAATCATGCGAAATTAGTCGTAGGGTATCTAGTTTCTGGTTGACGATAGGTGGCGCATAGGAACTTTCCTCTTTCTCTCGACACGATTTGTGAGACGAGTGCATATAATAGAAGTGTATCATCTATCGCAAAACTGTCTTTTCGGGCCTGCTGCTTGAGCGACTCATGCTATAACTACCCGAGTCTACTACTTTTATAACTAATTCTCTGTGAACCATTTTCAGTATAGCGAATCCGGAGCCAAGAATCTTCATGCACTGGCTCAAGACAATAAACTCTCGACAATTGGCCGAGTTTCTCATACCGCTGCAAACAGAAGCTCCGAAAATGACGTTCGCCGACACTTGGCCGGCCTATACCGGGGGTATTACCAGAGCTTTTCACGGCTTCCGGTCAGTCCGGCGAGGATTTTCTCGCGGCTTGAAGACGCTTCGGCTTACGTTTATTGTTCGGCTGGTGTTTACGCTTTCCTGGAAGTATTTTACCGGAGTTCGGCGATGTGTTCGAATTGAGAAAGATGTTTTGCGCGTTGGTGTGGTTAGTGTTGGGAGTTGGCTAATCGAGTCGTTTACATTGCAATAAACAAATTTGAAAGCAACTACCCTATATTCCGTTTTCTACAGGAAGTGTTTACTCATAGGATCGAGTCGCTCTAAAAATTGCAAGGGTTTAACGGCCGCTCGAAATCCGAAGGTTCAATGGAGCGGAACGAAAGAAATAGAGAGATACTTTGACCCTTTGCCCGGTGCTATCCGGCCATTTGAGCGATGAAACAAGTTTGAAATTTATCCCGGGCGTATCGGAGCGTGTGACAGTTTCGTAAAATGACGTGAAAACGCTTTTATTGTCTCGTTCTGCTGAGTTATGGTGGTGAATACAAAAAGCCTCTCTCTACTTCTACGTAGCCGAACTTTTCGAGTGCAGTCCATAAAGCATAATGGTTCTCGGGGAATCATCGCGAGGGGGTATACGTAAAAATGCTCGGTAAATATTCAGGCTTTTATCTGTTGAGTGTATCATAATAATTTACGTTTGCAAAATATTGAATTTGCATATATTTGAATTTGGAAATTCGGTTGACTAATAAAATTTCATATTTTTCTTGTGGGCACATACAAATTTTTAGCAGATTTTAGCAGAGAAAAGGTATGGATCTCGGGTCAAACCGAGTGAAAAATCTATAGTAAACCGTAAAATAGTCTTTCACCGGCGATGCATAGATCCATAAATTATAACCAAAGCAAAAAAAAAAAAAAAAGAAAGAAACAAAGAAATCAGTCGCCTACGATGATCTCACCCGTGAACGGAGTAGCAGTCGAGGCTCTCCCGGCTGATGTCGTCAGCCATGGCGACTTTGAACTGGTGTCCAAAACTAGCGAGATCCTCGCGGAAAGCTTCACTACCAGGAGTAATGGCTCCAGAGGCCGGTGGCAACGGTGTCCCGTCGTTACCGGCCTCCATGTCAGCTCCTTCCTCGCCCTGGCCGCCGTCCTCCTCGGCACCGACGAGCGCCACTTCGTCTTCGTTGTAGATCTTGAAGTAGGCGATGGTGAGATAGATCACCGAGATTATGAAAGACGGTATCGGGATGGCCATTGCGTAGACGAGGTTCATGTACACCTGTTCTCGTTTCAAATTACTTAATGCGTTAATCTTTATACAAACGTAAAAAAGCTGTGCGATAAGCGTCATTTCCAAAAAATAATCCGCGTCGCATACACGCGACGAGCTAGTGTGCATCCACTTCATCGGTCCATTCGATTTTTCATCCAAGCATGGAAAAAACATCTCGCGCGAGAAAAAAAAATGAGGGGAAAAAGCGGCCGCGCAATAAAAATCGTGACCACAGTTCGGAATCAGCCCTGCGCTCATTTTCCCTGGTCGCGAAAAGCCGATAAACGGATTTCAAGCTCTCGGCGGCATTCCGTCTCGATCGGCCGATAATACGCGAAGGATAGCCTACTGCGGATTGGATTTCTTCTTCTATGCTTCGGCGAAAATTTTCGTGCGGTTTCTATATACATCTCGTCGCAGTGTCGGCTGGGGATTTGTTCCGGAGGATTTTCGAGTGTCCTGCAATATTTTTTTTGAATTCGCGTTCGAGTCCTTACGTGACACGAACGAAAGGAAAAAAGTAGCGCTTGGCAGTGCGCAGGAAGTCGTTATTTCGCTCCACAAGCACCGAGAAGCGTCAACGATTTTAATGAGGCGAGCTTCTTGTTTACACGCGGCGCATTGTAAAGAAAAGCTCGCAAGCTCATGCAAAAAAGAGCGAGGAAAAAAAATCGTGCGAACCTGCCACATGTCGAGGTCGCTGATGACGATTCCAGGATTGACTTTCGAGTAGTAGCAGCTAAAGTTCTGTCCCAAAGTCGCGTACTGCCTGATGAAAATGGTGCAGTTGAGCATAGGCGGATAGCCACAACCCTTGACGTTCGGGAAGAGCTTCGCTCCCGTGAAGTACCACTCAGAGTCGTTTCCCATGAGACCTGAGGATTCAAGCCAGAGAGAAAGAGAAGAATCGCAGCTGCTCTCATTTTTCAACCCTCCCGCACACACATTGTTCAAATGATATCGAATTTATTTCATCGCAGATACGTGATGCAGCAATTCGAAAGAATACCTGTGGGAAATGGTTTGGGCAGTCCGTCGTCATCGTCCTCGTTGAGCTCGTCATCGTCGAGGTCCTCGATGTAGTCGTACTCCCGAAGTGAACGTTCCAGTCGCGGCTTTTTACCTACGGCCTCGTCCTTCCCGACACCCCCCGCCTCATCCGTCTCTTCCGACGCGTTCACTGGCAGCTTGTAGTTCACGCGTATTTGCGTGCACTCGAACAACTCCTTCGTGCAACCTTCCCTACACGACGTCCAGGAGCAGTTGCTCGTACCTAGATCGACAGCGAGTCAGTACACTAGCGAACCTTATTCCCTTTTTCGTGTCGCTCTTTTACTATTGTCTTTTTTTTTTGTATAAGAAACGTAAATTGATTGTAAAAAACTGTCACGCGTAATCGTAAACACATAGGCATAGCGGAACGACGGAGAAAAATCCATCGAATCCTCATAAAACTTCTGGAATACAATCGTAAAAGAGCGACCCCCACAGCAGCACATCGAGGATCAAACTCGCCTTCACCGCAGTTATACGAGGAGAGAGAGAGAGAAAAAAAGCGGACAAAGGCTACGTCGACTGCTCTCGAGCAAACATTCCGGAAGCGAGAAAACGTGGCTGTATAAAGTGAGAGAGATACACATATAGACAGATACATACACACACAAGAGTAGAGAGAGAGAGAGAGAGAGAGAGAGAGAGAGAGAGACACTGAAGAGGATGCGATTTTGCGGAGAGTTGGAGGACGCGCGAAATTGCGGCGTTTTGTGCACTCGTGAGTTGTTCGTCTTCGAGTCTTCGACGACGACGTCGACGAAGCAGCACTCGAGAGAGAGAGTGAGTGAGTGAGGTTGGAACCGAAATTGTCTTTCTTTCTCGGTATACTCAAGCTTCGTTCTGCTCGAGTCGTGGTTGGCGTTATATAGGAGGAAACTCGGATGATTATTTTAATGATCGCAAGAGGATTTCTGTGGCCTCGTTCTGCCTCAACTTGACGAGCAGAGTTAGTCGAGAGAGATGAGCTTTGTTTGGCTTATTGACTATGTGACATTATTGTGTATACGGCTGTTGTTTGAATTTGACGGAAGAATTTTTATTCAGATTTGCAGCTTCGAAAGCAATGACGCAATAAAGCCGAAGCTTTTTTTTTATCTCACTTTCTATATGCGCTGCGCATGACGTCCGGGATCTTATTTTACCCGTTGACCCGATATGCGCGAAGCATATATTGCAAGCATATATTGAAGCATATATACATTTCTATACAAAATCATTTCAAATACATAATACATCCGAATAGCCAAAAAGACGAATGGCATCGTTTCCGACGACATCGTCGTGTCTCCCCGAGATTTCCGATTAACGAAGCTGTCGCGCGAGCTACTACGCTCGGGATTAAGGGCCACTTACGGCCAGGGCTTAGCGTTAATGCACACTCGCGTATCGCCGTCATTATTTCCGGGCGCGCGCACGAGCTTGCTGTCCCGTGAATCATTTTAATAATCTCCCGAGGGAGCAGCACGGGAATATCGGATTCGTGGATGAAGCGGAAAAGAGAGGGAGGGATCTACACGCTTGACGCCACGTGAGAGGCAAAAGAATGGAATATAAGGTAAATTTTTATGGAGGACGAGAGGGAGCTTAATTTTATTTATGCATGTGTTATGCGTGTGCTCTGTAAGCTTTGTTTTACGACGCTTGGATTTAGTTGGTAGTATAACATTTTATAATAGATGTAAATTGCATCGTGAATGTTTTATGGACGTTGAAAAAAGTTAAGGTAAATAAAATATTGTAAATACTGCACTTGTGAGAAGAGCTATTTTTTATTCATCTTAAAATTATTTCGAGGGTTTTTTTAAATAATAAATACCCGCAAAAAAACACTCATCAATTGTCTCCACGAAACAGAGCAGCAGCTCTATACCATTTCAGAAATCTGCGCGAAATCAATCCAATTACCGTTAATGCACTTAATTAAAAGGAGCAACTCCGCCACGTGCACCGCACAATCGCAAGACGTAAACGACAAAGGAGAAGGAGAAAGAAAGAGAGAAAGCAAAGTCGAGCTCGGTGTATATAAGGAAGAAAAAGAAGCAAAATCGGTCCTGACATGGCGTCGAACTACGCGCACTGGCAGCCTCGCTGGAAATCAATAAAAATAAGAAGGAACCGAATCAGCGAAAGCTCCTCTCTACTACCGCGTGCTGCGCTACACACGCCCTCCGGTGCGCTGATAACGGGTCCAGTTTAATAAATTTGATTTTCTGCGGACAACTATTATATACTACTGCGACGCTTTTAACTATATTTGTATATGCGCGAGTAGCGTATGTTTATTGATTTTTCGCATTAGAAAAAAAAGAGGAACGTATAATGAGGGGACGTGTGTGTCGCACCTGTACAATCAGCCGGTAAATTATAGCGGCTAACTCTCGCCGAGTCTCGCGGGCGACTCTTGACCTACTGACATAAGTCGCTGGAATTTTACGATTTTTCGCCACGGAAGAAGCCCGTTAAATCACATTTTTATTCGCTTACCCGCACTTCTGTGATTTATAGGAGTTTTTAACGTTTAAATTATAACCAGGATATATCCTCTACGGATTAATTTGAAATCGACACTGTATATTAGTATGCGAAAGTCTAATCTTTGAAAAGCGCTTACGCGTCTTTGTGTCTCGGCAAAAACTCGGGAATAATTGAAACCGTTCCAAGCGCGATACTTGATTATTTACGGCGATAAATCATCCTGGGACACGCCACGAGCATGTGAAATACTCGCCACGAATGTGTGTCTTTGTTCAAGTCTGCAGCCCATGAATTTCGCCTCATCCCTTTCGTTTCTATTTCGCCGAGAGCACGTGTGCGAATTGATTTTGTATACAGCCACTTTTTTTTATTACCTACGAGTAAGGGGAACACGTATGATTGACGCAAGTGCCTTAAATATTTGATTACTCGTATATACAAAACCTTGTCTCTGCTGTAAGCTTCTTTTACCTCTCTATTCCTCTATAGTAGGCTAACGATACGATGCACAGGACTCTGTGATTTAACGAGGACGATGTCTTTTCGTCGCGGTATGCCTTTTAATTCCGCTGATCAAAAGAATGTCTCCATAATGCGACACGTGTAAGTATAGACTCGCGCGACCTTATACTTGACCCAGATAGCAGCTTATGCCAAATATGGCGCTAGATTGTCATATGTCATCGCGATGCATTGCGTGTTCGATTTGAGAAATTCCGCTCTCCCCCCCGAGGAGATATATATACGCCACTGCATTGTCTTGAGTTTCTCATTTCGTGTTTATATATCCTTGGCGAGTATGATATAGCGAACGATTTTTTTTCTGTCTGTTATAAAACTTTTACAACTGAATACACTATTCATTTCCATTTCTGCTGAAACGTTTATTCAGTCAGGCAATCAAATTTGATAAATATTAAGCAAACCTCACAGATGTAGGTTATCACCGAGAGGTGTCTACATAACAGAGAGAACGAGAATAAACCCTCACGCCTGCAACTATGCCAAAGTAACTCGGCATACAAAACTCGCCAATAACAGACACAAGCTCTGATCCGTAGATCTTTTAACGGATCGAGCCCAACTTGGCAATTTGCGTTCACCTACTTTCGAAATAAATTTCCCGCATCGCAACCCCGCGCGCACTTCTCGATTACGACGCTTATACAAAGCGACGATTCCTGAGGGCGAAACAACCGCGGCATTTCGCAAACTAGTCGAGACTACGCTATAGTCTCGAGAGTCGAAACTATAGCTTAGAGAATCGCCGGCGATTGTTATGGGTAAAGGGTCATAATCGACGAGTTGAGCGTCTTTTCGACGCAGTTTCGCACGAAGCAGTGGACGACGGCAATTGATTAATCGAGTGCGTCGTTCGCGGAGAGACTCGTAAAGCCGTAAAGTGTCGTCGGTGTTATATACAGCGCCGTTTCGAGGTGTCGGGACGTATTTTAATTTCAGTGCGCAGATCGACGAGTAGTGGGAATACGCAAAGGCCATTATCTAAATGGAGTTCGAAACAGTGCGGTAATAGACTGCTCTGTATATCGAATGTCTGTTGTATGCAGTGTACATTATGTGTACTTGTTTATGCAGCATTAGCGCAGCTCTAGGCGAAATGCTCCAAATTCGATAGTCAATAATCAATAAGCCAAACGTATGTATAAAGCTTTACGCTCGTCATAGTTTTCGCGCCCGATATAGTTTCGCAAATTCATTTCGTTGAACGTGTATTATTATTATTATTATTATAAAAAGATGCACATTCCAATTCTATCTCGAAAAATATCTCTCTGCTGCAGCAGTGTTACGCATATAGATTATACGCGTCTCACAGTGAACCAGCGAAATTCCCAGTCGATCGAACGCGATGAATGCGAAAACATTTTCAGATTGTGCAGCTCTCTCGACTCTTCTCTTTCTCTGCAGTATAGTCGACAACAGAATCGGGGTCAGTAATTGGAGGGCTAAGATTACATCGAGAGGATCGGAAGCATCGCTCTGATATAGGACACTCGATGTGGCGCGTTATTGAGCGAGATATGGCTATATAAAAGAAGAATGACTCTGTGGGAGTCAAGAATAGATGCAGATAAGAATCGTATGATGCGAGTAGAGGTGAGGAATACAAAGAGACATGCGTGAGGCTTTAAGTGTGCTACTACAAGCTAATAAGTATTTCTAGGAGAGCCAAAGACTTAAGGTTTCAAGAGACGACGTATACGCAAACACTCGCTGAAACTTCGGTGCAAGCAATTTTGGCTTACAACTTTGCCAAGAGCTTTTTACTCTTGAACTAATATGTAGCTTCGCATTTTTTACTCTATACACAAAAAAACGCGTCGTTCACCTTTACGCGAGACTTGAATACCGGGAGTAGAAAAAAAAGGCAGTAGCGCATCTCCCATAGTGCTCGAGCCAAGTGTGACACGCCGAGAGAAAGTGGATGAAAAGGCTGCGGGGTTGGGGCTTGAAAGGAGACGAGCAAAAAAACAAAGGAGGTATTGACTTGGCGGAGTATCGCCGGAGACGATCGACCTTGGGAAGCGAAAATTTTCGCAAAGATCACATGCACACACGACATCGAGGTAAAAGGGGACGAGAGAACAATTACGATATTATAGCACGATCGCGTGTGAGCAAAATCTTCGAGGTGTATCGATGATTCGATTTGAGTCTGTGTCGCTTATGTAATCGTTATCATTACTGTTCAATTTTTTAATTGTCAAGGATACACGAGAAAAATGTTAAAACTAGTGAAACAAGCGAACTTGCATTCCTCATCGATTTT
Organism: Pteromalus puparum; assembly: GCA_012977825.3. Classification (NCBI taxonomy): domain Eukaryota; kingdom Metazoa; phylum Arthropoda; class Insecta; order Hymenoptera; family Pteromalidae; genus Pteromalus; species Pteromalus puparum. The sequence continues at coordinate 45,601,562 of CM053171.1, read as the reverse complement.
GTATAACTCATTTTTGAGCTAGCATGCTAAATTTACCTTGGCGCGTAATTGCGCTAGCCATTTATAACGCAATCGAATTTAGTTTTGAACTAATGCTGTAACTTATACGTTATTAGATTGAGTCACGGTAATATGTGGCCTTCTCTCGTTATCAAGCTTATATCATTCATTATGAAAGTTGTATTATACTACGAATTTTACGTACATATTAGAGCCAATTAATGTCGCTCGAGTAGTGACTTGACAATTTTGCTTTGGACGTCGAGTGTAATTTAAATTTTAAAAAGTGGCTAACAAAGATGTTGTGGCGTAAATAAGTTTCGAAAACTTTGTTAATGCTGCGATTCTAATTTGAATTTCCGCAAGCTCACCTTCTATATACTCATCGTCATTGATGCATCGATGAAGCAATATATACGCGTATGTTTACTTTATTGATTCTGAATTAAATTATGGAAGGTAAATATAACAAGTTTGATGCGACGATAACAAACATTAAAATAATAATTTGACTCAAGTTGCGGAAAACGAGTTAATCGTATTAATTAAAAGTTCTACATAATTACATGGAAAAGTTTTAACTGGCCATTTGCGTATCTGTACGCTCATCTGCCTTTTAGTACAGCGATTTTTCACGGCGATTATTCTCGTAACTTTTGATTCATAGTTATGCTCCGAATAATTCAGACGAAACTCTAATTTTAATATACTGTATTAAATCAATAATTTTTCCATGTAGCTTTGTTTAATTTCATTTCGTTTTCTATTATGAGAATGATTTTGCCCATACGCGTGCAGGTGACCACACAAATGTGAATAACATCCATAAATGATGAACATAGATGGTGAATTTTTTGTTATTGTAACGAATTATTTTGCAGTTCCAGTTTTTTTATAAAATAATTAGCGACAACAAAAGCATTTCACATGATTGAAAAACGTGGTTAGTATAAAGCAAACAACAATGAAGAAGTTGTTGAAAAGAGGTTGAAGAACAACATCAACACATCGAATAATAACACCAAAACAATAACTCATTTGCTTGGAAAAATGCCTGGCAATGTATTATAAATTGATGGATGAATCAAAAAATTTTTATTTAAAAATACATTTGAAAAATATCAACGACGATAAATAACTTTGCTCAACGTTACACTTGAAATAACTACAGCTTCGTCGTTACTAGAAACTTTGAGCATAGTTCAGAAAGCATTTTCCAACTTTACCATCAATTTTTAACACACAGCCATTGATCTACCGTTCGCAGAAAATTTAGCCACAACATTTACCTCAGCGGTAAAAGCGTGACGGTACGAAATAGCGTCGTACGCATTTAATCGTACAATTTTCGTACGCACGGTAAACCTTCTAATTCCAGTGAGAACAGACTCTCTCGTAAGCAAGAAACGGGTAGAGATGATAAAAAGACACAAAGAATTGTGAGAAGAACAATGAAGGAGGAGGAGAAGAAGAAGAAGAGTCTAGCGTCACCTCTCCTGGACTCGACGTCGATGGTGACGCACTCGGCGGGCCGTGTGTCGAACTGCATGAAGATGGTGGTGAAAGCCGGATCGATGACGAACGGCACCAGGAAGAGAAAGGCGAAGAGGCTGAAGGTGCCGAGGAGGATGAAGAACGCGGTTGTGTAGAAGAGCAGCTTCTGCAGGAACGTCTGCTTGTCCAGCTCTATCTCCGCCTCCATTGTGGTGGTGACGCTTCACCGCCGCCAGCTGCTGCTTCTTCTTCGTCGACGTCCCGCGTCGAGGAGGCCGGCGATCTAGCATTTGTGTTGGATATTTTTTGTTTTTGGAATTCTTTATTTTTTGCATTAGAGTAAGAGAATTTGTGATTCGTGAGGTTAGTTTGATGCTTAAAGTTATTTAAGAAAGAAGTAATAGAATGCATGCAAAGTTGTTAATATTAGTTCACTTCATAATATTGATATCGTTTATTATCATATTTAGTTAAAAAAAATTATTCGTAGAAATTTTTGCTAAGTCTCTATATGGTACCGATATATCGAGTAGATTGCCTACTCTGAGAAATATGATAGACTACATCGATGAATTTCATGTAGCGTACAATGAATGATGTAAAGGACGATAATGTCGACACAAATCTGTGTCATGAAAAAATGATGCCCATAAAAAGTCCGCGTGGGTTCAGAAGGCCATTTATAACTGCTTCCGTGTAAGATAAACCGTTACGATCAGTTTTAAAATCAATTTTAACAAGATCGATTTGAAATTATTCACCGATACAAGTATAAAAGTGCTTTATTATACGCTCAAATAACGAAGTCACATACGTCACGTACGTATTTATATCAGAATAACAGAAGACTCAGGCAGTTATAGCATGAACGGCCCAAGCAGGCCTAATTAGATAATTTTGGCATGGATGGCTAACCGCTATATCTAGACTGACAGCTCGCGGATTAAGGCGAGGGAAACAGAAAATCCTTACGCGCCACATTCTTATACTTTATAAGAATGGCGACTATAAGTATCAAAAACATATGCAACTGTTAATCTACGTGTATTTGATTAAAACGAAGGGAGAACTCAAGTTTTGAAGAAATGCATTAATCTTCTCCAAAGAAATACTTCTATCAGTCTTATCTTCTTACGTTTTATATTCGCAATAATTTAATGACATTAGTTTCTCGTATTAACATGATATACTGACAAATATATATAATTCGTGGATTAATAATGCATACCACATTATTAGACATTAAAACCTCCTTTGAGATAAGTATACACCAATGCTTTTATGAGAATAATTTTATCTCAGCTAAAGTTTCACCATACGCACGATAACGGGTCGAAAAACCTCCCTAGAGCGTTGCAGATCAATTAATCATTCTACTCGCTCCTGATTGAGAAAGACGTGATCTTCGTCAGTGGGCGTCTCAATCTTCCCAAGCTTTCGGGACTTCAGTCTTTCATTACGACGTATTTGCAAAAACATCAAATTGAATATACAAAAAAAAAAAAAAAAAAAAAAAAAA
>CM053171.1:45584827-45597821 GCA_012977825.3 Pteromalus puparum | reverse complement strand
AAATTAAAAAAAAAAAAAAAAAAAAAAAAAAAAAAAAAAACACCGACTCGCTGACAACACTCTAAAACTATTCCTTCTCCCGGTAGTACTGAACCGTCATTTTAACAATCCAGCAAATCTACGGATAAACGGCTATTCATCTAAGTTAGACGCGACTGTGCCTAGTTCCAAAGTCGTTAGCCTACACACGACGATGTATGCAGACTCTACTCTCTCTGCGCGAGAATTCACCGCCCGAACAAAACTAAATTCCGAGTAGTATATAGCAGTGGTAAAAGCGTCGACGGAAAACGAAGCTGAAGCTTCGTATTTTTCGTTTAAAAATAGAAACGGAGTACACAAATTTCACTCACCGCATGCATGCTTCTCTGCCCCGCGATCGATTCAAAATTTAAAATCCACTCAGTCAAACTCTCATCCCTGGCCGCGCACAGTTTCCCAACTATGCGAAACGAAGAAACTCTTCGCAAAAACAAACTCTACTCCCTCGAAATTCTGCAGTGCCCTATCAATTAGGCAAGGAGAAAGCCGGTCGGCAAGCTTTCGTTTGTAGGTCGCGGTCGTGATTTACTCCGCGTCGTCGTCAGCGTTTGCATAAACTTTAATGGCCCGGCCGCATAACTGCTTTTGTGTGTGTGTGCGTGTGTGTGTGTGTAGGTATAAGTATATAGTCGCTCTCTTTCGCGCGTAATTGGCTTCGATCTATGTACGGCTGTACTAGTGCGAGTGTGTGTATGGCAGGAATCACGATGCTGACGCGCTCGGCCGCCTTTTGTCGGAGGCTCTGTGGCAATTATCGAGCCCGTGCCCGACGGAATTTCGATTGTTTGCTATGCCTGGCTTGAATGGACATTGTTCAGCGATTGATTTGATTTATTTAGGTGACGCTGCCGACGATTGTTTCAAGAGGAACGATAGTTTTTTTTTTGCTTGATTCCACGAATACGACACGTATCGTTAACACCAGTAGAACGAGTCAGCGTTCAGTCAGACGTAGGTATATTATCCTCAGTTTTAAATTAACCGGGTCTGGGTGTTCGATAAACGCTGCTACGGAAAAAGTTCAGGCCGTGGAAGTGAACATCCGCGGACGGAAAAATCTCGCGTGTGCCTATTTCCGCGTACGTCCGCAGTTGCGCAAGTCAGCCTTCCGCAGCTGCGAGAGCTTTTTTCTCTCTCTCCCTCTGTCGGATAAATTGATTTCATTGATTTATACGTATTTTTAGAGTCCGTTGGAACGCGTGCAGGCATCCTTTTTTCGATCAGGTACCCGCCCCTCTTCTTTACAGATCACGGTACGGGGAGATGTATAGTGTGACGGCTGGGCTTTTCATCGGATTGAGCTTTAACCTTTCATCGAATTTGTCAATGAGCTTTTGATGCGTTCGTCGAACTGATCGCGGAATAATTGCACTGTAATTTCGAGGGACGAGTGCTTTTTATGGCTTTCATGTCTTGCTGAGTGATTACTTTGAGATTTATTATTAATGAAATAATTAATACTTGGAGATTGTATGATAATTTCCGAATTTTAACTGGAATAGTGTATGAAAAATCAAAACGGAAAATGCTTTCGTGTAAATAATCGCTACTTTTACCAGAACTTTCTCGAAGCATTTAAACATTTTTGGAATTTTTCCAGTAAAACATTATGGTACTTTATGATTATTTCTATTTGAAATCCGTCCAGAGCGTGCGCTTTTTCCTCAACATTGTAAAGGGGAATATGAAAAATACTGCTCACTACGCTCAGATGTTTTTATGCCGGAAACGGAGCAGATAAATGTTCAATCTCTAGTCCATTTTATAAATACATACAACTTACAAAACATTCCTACACCTGCGTGACATCAAACACAATCTCCGTAATAACGAAATTCCTCGCTCTGTACTTCCCGCTGAAAAATTCAAATCCGCAAACTTTATCCTTAGCCCGGTGGAATCTCCAGTTCAGGCCACATAAATTAAAAAAGATCCATCACTGGCAAGTCTCAGGTCGCGCTCGGAATCCCGCATCGCCGAGGCCAGCAAGCCTATATTCGCGTCACGTGTTCGGCAATTTGTCGATCGATACGTGGACTCGAAGATCTCGCCCTCCTCTTGCTCCTCCTCTTATACCAGCAAAAGCCAGCCACTCATTCATCGGGGCCTCAACTACTGTGTGATATGTCGGAGAGAAACCTCCCGCTGACGGACGATGGTTCCATGTGTTTCTGACCTGCGAGTGAGTATCGCGGGAGAGAGAGAGAGAGAGAGAGAGAGAGAGAGAGAGAGAGAGAGTCGTTGGATCGGAGCCTGCTGATTCGGGGTACGATTGATTTTTCGGGGAGGTTATTTTTGGTAACGAAGTTTTCGCTGATTGTCGGAAATTGCTCGGTTTCGACGGACGATTGCGTTATTTCGTTTGCGACTGAATGTCAAATATTTTTCCGGGAACGTTTTTTTATACGAATTTTGCGATTTAAATATGTGTTTTTGGAGAAAGTTTGAATGGAAACTTGACTGGAGTATTTATATCATTATCTACCTTACGTTATTCATCACGTAAATATATATTTGTCAGTACACCATTTAGAGCAATACAATAGTTTCTCTTAATCCCTCTTGCAAAGCTTAAATATCCTTCTGACCCTTTTGGCTCTTTATGTGCACGAGTTAAAGAAATTTTGTGTTGAATTCCCCGCAGAACAAGTTTCTCGCAGTTCAGCACTTTGAGCCAAAGGCTGCAGCGAGATTTTTCTTTCACTGTCGGGATTGCGTGATTCGTATTTTTTTTTTCTTTCTTCCTTTCCGAGTTTTGTAAAACACCGAGTCCTAATGACTCGAGCAGCTTAAATTTAAATTTCAAATGTTAAACTCCAAACAGAGACGTGAATTGTACTGTCGTGAATATTTTATTCAATTATACACACACACGAGGGAGAGAGATATAGGTTTAAGAAAAATTTACCGTAAAACGAAGCTTATCTCTCTAGCCCCATCGGAAACCGAGCGCAGAGCATAAACACGCTGAATAAATAATAACGTCAGTGCGAGATTCGTATCTAAAAATAATCCATCGATTACTGATATTAACGCTATCGCTGATGTAGTCTCGATGAAGTCGAATGACCTTCATATTACGCTTTTATTATGAGCTGCCGCAGATTCGAGTGAAATATTTAGCGATGCCGCTCAAGTTTCAAAGCGTGCTTATTCTAGTGAACGGAAAAGATCGGCTTGACGAGACCAAATAGCATTAACGAAGACTAGCTGTTTAACGTCGCGAAAAATATCACGTGCACTGCTAAGATTTCGTCATGTACGACATCGTGGATAACACGAGACGATTACACACAATTAGTTCAAAGTAAAGCTTCCAGAACATTACGGGGGGAAAAAGCTCTTTCAGCACAACCCTTTGTCCGAAATGTTTTTGTGAGCTTTGACGATTGTCATGCGGACGACCGTTATTATTTACACACCGATGAAATATTGCAACACGAGGATTTCATTAAAAGCAAGCACTGGCAAACTGAAAAATACACGGCTACCAGTTCGAAGCACCGACACGGCACTTTTTTACTCGCGCAACCTCAATAACAATTTCTCTCTGCAGCCTTAACCTTATTCCGCGCATAAAAAGCGCTACCCCCGTTGCCTGCGCGAGAACTCAACACAAAACTCCCCCCTCCTTGAAATCCAGGTGATAGAGAGTGTGAGTGAGAGCGAGACAGAAGTACAACGACAGGTGTGCAGTAGTACTATCCAGCCTACCCCTATGAAGCGGAAAAGCAGCCGTCGGGGCGGCTCGGCCTCTTCCTGTGGCCCCTCATTCTCGTCCTGGAGAAGCTCCAGCCTCTCTTTTTTTTTCTCTGTCTTCCTCTCTTTCTTCCCAGCACACCGTCGTGTCGTCACATTGCAGCCCCGTCACTCACTGCACACTGTATACCCGCGGCACCAACAAAACACACGCTCGCTCGAACAAGCTCTGGAGCTTGCAAGCTCTACAACACACACACGACTCCCTCTCTTCACCGAGAGAGTCTAGCTCGAAGCATGGCTCCTGTTTCTCTGTCTCCTCGGTCGCAGAGATAGACTTTCACAGGTGTAGACGAGCTGAGTTAAGGTAGTAATGTGTACTCTCTCGCGCGGACGCTTTCCGTTGCGTGTGTGCGTCGAGAGAGAGAGAGAGAGAGAGAGAGAGGCGCACGAGCTGCAGCTGCGCTCGCTCGCGCCCGTGCCGAGACACTGTGCGCGCGCGAGCTTTGGGCGAGCTTATTTCCAGAGAGAGCGAGCGTGGCGCCGCCCTCAGGCAGCCGAGTTGAAGCATCGACCGACGCCGTAGCTGCTGCTACTGCTGGCCTTTCGACGAGCTATACCTTCCTCTCTCTCTCTCTCTCCGTGTTGCTCAAAGAGTGGGGTGCTTTTTACCCTGGCGAACTGAACTACTGCTGCTACCGCTACTGCTACCGTAGTATGAATTTTCGCGAAGGGTGGGGAGAGAAAGTTTGGATTTTTGGTTCGTTAAATTTGAAACGCGAAGTGCCCGACCAAACTCGGCCTTTTCTACTGAAATATAGGGTAATCATCGACGATCGTTTTTTCTATCGATGAAGTCGTAAAGTGGAAGCTAGATTCTCGTCAGATTTTTCGAGAGATCAAAGAAACGAGTCACGAAGCAGCGTAATTTCCACGTGTGCGTAAAAATCTTCTCTCAATCCCTGGAATTTTCAGGAATTCGATTGAAAAAGCACACGCTATGCGCTCGCTGTATCGCGACGCTCTTGTTGTTCTTTCCGCGTTCAACGAGCTTACGTCGTCCATCCGAGTCTCTCTCGCAGCGCATCCGAGGTTTTCACTTTTTAGTTTCAGAGCTACGTGTGCGTTTTTGCGATCGACCCTGTAGTCCTGCTTTTTCTTTCGACAATTTGCAATCGACGCTTTTTCCCACTGGCTATACCAACAAAGTTTACGAGAGCTGTTCACTAAAAATAAAAAATTATTTCCAGGTATCGATGCCGTGACTGGCGATTTGAGTGCTTATTTTTATCACGGCTCGACACGCGCGAGACTTTTTTTATGATGACAGGAAGTGGATGCAGGAAGGGATTGATGGTCGAGGGATTATTATCGATACTTTCGTCCATTGTTTTTTGGACGAGCTATAAAAATACGAATCGCCAAAGTAGAATGACGCTGCTGTATGGCTGGTTGTCGGAACCGTCTGTTGATATCGTTGGGTGATCCACGACACGATTAGAAGCGATGTATTGTGACAGGTGCGTACCGGTGTATGTGGTTGATTGTAAGGTAAACTGTGTATAAATAAACTGCGTTTAAACTGACGGAAACGATGTGTCGGTTGAATTTTTCATGCCAAGAGCTTTTGTGTGCGACCTAATTATTTGCGATGCCGCAAGAGTAACTTTCTTAGCGGAGGTCTTTTTCAAACCGTGCCAGAATTATTTTTGGAATATCAGCTGAATAAACTAATTCTGATGAAAATTGTTGATATCGATGATTTCCTAAAAATATAAGCTAATCCCTAATACGTCAGTCACGAGATTATCATTTCCAAAGCAAAGCTCATAAAAATGGTAAACATCACAATTTCCAAGTCCCCTTGAATCGTTCCGGCCAGAAATCACTCGACTGCTGACATCATGACCCTACGGTGTGAAAGGCGTTTTTCGCCAAATCTCTGCATCAGCGCCTTTGTATACATTATAGGCACAGCTCTTCCTTCTTATTTCGAACCCCTCTGAACTCTCCTATCATCCACTGTAAGAATTGATACAGCCCACGCGCCGAATTCCATTCCTTCACATTTTTTTTTTCTTTACTCCACGAAAGCGCGTATAGAGTAAAAAATCCATCCAAAAGTCAGTACACAGTCAAGAAGATCCGAATAATCAGGGACAGCTTCGTAAATATTCAATCGCGTCGATCGCATTCTCTTTTTCCTCGCTTTACCTCCGAAAAAAAAACCCGATACTCACATCGTCGCAAAGGCAGTTCAGTATACACATCCGCAGAGTTCGCGTGTTGTGTTTTTCGCAAGAGGGAAAAGAAGAAAAGCTCGGGTCGAGCCCTGTTTTCGAGGCGGCACTTTGTATGCGCCGCGAGGCGCCTTCGGCGAAACCCACTTTAGCGCCGATCTAGAATAGGCGCTGCACACCTCGTATACGCTTTCTTTTTTTTGGTGGGAAAGGTTCGAGCTTTGCGCTTGTGTAGGACGGGGGAAAAATTAAGCGTGAGGATGAGTCGGAATTTATGGGGTTGGCTGCTTTCTATATCCTCGATTAAAGTTTGTAGCTCATAAAGGCCATAGGTTGTAGTGTTTTCGACTTGTGAAATTTTAACGTCAGTTACGCGCCGGATGTTCGTCGCGTGCGGAGGAATTTCAAACAGTAGCTGCTCGATGTAAAAGTCCAACACCTTCTGAAAGCTGCATAAATTACGGATCGAGCTTTCACCCGTGTATATACCTATACACCGAAGTGCACCAGTTGGCCACTCGTCTCTTCAAGATGTTGTTTCTGACTTCGTATACACGCGAGCTGCCAAGTCGTTTTGGCAGGTTCGCGACGCCCGACTCATGCGGGATATAATCGAGAGGTCCGCAGTTTATTCACTCTCTATTATTCGGTTTTTTTTTCTCCTTTCGTTGAGGCTTGGTGATTTACGCCGGTGAATGTGGAGCGAGAGATATGTGGACCGGGTTTTTATTGTGGTTCGTGTCTTCGTTTCTCCCTCGATTTTTTCGATGCTTTGACACAGTAAGGCTGGGTTATAAAGTTGGAGTGTATGAAACGTGAAGGCGTGATTTATTTTTTAGGGATATGTTGGTCGGCTGGGATTTTGAGTTTGAGAGATTGCGACGTTCTTCATTGTTTTAGGATATTTTTTCCAGTAGAGAGTATACAACCTTTTTCATTATCGATCTTTTATTGTTAAATAAAACCCATTTTACGTTTTCAGTAAAACTTTAACATCGACATCAACGCAGCGAGTTTATTATACTGATTTTATCGTAAATTCCTCAAAATCAATACAACACTCGTACACCGCTTGTCATATATACATATTCAATCAGTCCCTATACTTTTCAATTTTTCAGCTTCAAAGGGTAAACAACCAATCGACTAATCTATTCAAAGCTTTCCCACGTCTGACCAAACACGACCACACAGCACACTGTTAAACGACTCTCTCCTCCTGCTCCTCCTCCTCCTCCTCAAAACATCCTCACCGTCGCAAACATCAAAACGACCTTATCAACTCCCTCGCGGCAAGTCGCAAACGAGTAATCAATTACCCCTCACTCCTATCCAAATAGAGCCGTAGGTATAACCCCCAGAGTAGCGCGTTGTGAATCCATATGTCTTCCGGGTGCCTCCCCTTCTGGAAACTTAGACTGAACTTTTCGAGCCGGCGAGATGTATACCCACTCCCGGAATGTTGACGCAGGACTGAAGCGTTGCCGTTTTCAAAGGGAGAAGGATCAGCACCGTTTTTTCTTGGCTCTTTTTTACGCGCTGCTGACGGACTTTTTTCAATCAGAGAAGCTTTCGCCTTTGTCAAAGGAACCTGTTTAGGCAGATTGCGCGGGCGAAATGTTTATTCTCGCTGAGTATACCCATTCAGTTTACGAGCTTGAATTAAATTTTACGTAGGTGCGGGCTTTTAGAAAAGCTCGTTTAAAAATCGATTTAATTTTAAATTAAAGGTCCGTACCCTCGAGTCTAACGAAACGATTCCCGGAAATTCCATTTGAGGGTGTATTTATTTTTAAAAAATTCGAGTACTCCAAAAAAACACAACCACAAGCTTTTTCCACGCAAGCTCGCCGAGATTTCCAGTCGCCCGTGGCGACGCTGCCAGTTTACTTCCACCCCTTGCGATTAGACACGCATCGCGGCGTCGAAAAAAGCAACAAGTCGTTTCGCTCTCTCCCGAAGAAAGCAAAAGAAAAAAAAATCGACGAGAGTCTTCTTCCGCTTTATCGTAAAAAGATAGAGGCCTATATAGATGATGGCCGCAACTTTCGGGGAAAATCCGGCGCTGCCACGAGAGAGCCTTTATAAATGGCTTTCTCCTCGAGCGAGCTTGATAAATTGCTACGATCGAGCTTGGTCGATGACTATCGCGGCGTCTCTCTTTAATTGCGAGGCACATCGGCCAACCGGAGATTAATTGGGCTAGTTGCTGTTTTATGATGGAGGAGTGCGTGAATAGAAATTTTCGTGTGTGTGTGCTTTTTTCGCGTTGATGGATGGTATGGGATGGGGCTAAGGTTGTTGCTTGGGTTAATGAATGCATCGATGACGTTGACGACGGAGGGAGCAATATTAATAATCCGCGTTGCGTTGTTGTTATTTTCGAGAAAAACGACGATGGGATAGAAGGATGAGCTTTGTTGGTCAGGAAGGAAGTGTTTTCGAAAGCTGCTTTGAAGTTCTGGGAATTCATAATCGTCTGGTTCTCCGAGAAAGTAATAATCGTTCCACGAAGACATCGTCTTTTATATTACACTGGCTTTGGAAAAACTTTGCTCCATAGGAAGTAATCTATGAAGTGAGCGGAAATTCTTGGAACGAATTTTCCCTCGAACCTCCCTGATTACATCTTTCTGATGACATTCGAATGTTCAAGCTTCGACTGCCACTAAACGTTGTACATCGCAAACTTCGGTTATAAATTATTGATACACTTTCGAGTCAGCCGTTGCAACTAAGAAGCAACTTTGGAAAGACGAAAAAAAAAGTTTTAACAATCGAAGCACAGCTCTGCCGTTGTTTACCAGTGCATCGAATCGATTCTGATTCAATCGCAGTTTGGAATTGCTTTTTTTATATCTCCGGGCTAATATCGTCGAAAATAAACAGCCGACGGAGTAAGAAATCTTGGATCTTCTTATACGGGAACCGAGACGTAGTTCGAGTAATTTTAAAACTCGCGCGCTCGCGCGCGGAGAAAAGTTTGATAGATGCGCGCCTGGATTTTCACAGAGGCGCAAATAAAGGCGAAACGGACTTTATACGTACTACCTCCTGCAGCTTCCGGGAGAAAAGTTTCGCTCGAATTTCGTTTTTTTTCCAAACCTTCGGGGATTAACAATTACGGAGAACCAGGTCAGCAGTTTGGGAAGAAACTCGTTTCGATAAAAAGAACGAGAAGCTCGAAACAAAATATGCCAATATTGACTGGCACTTATTAGACTGCCGCGTTATTCCGAAAATACTTAATCGAAAGCACTTGACTCCTCTGCTAGTAGCGTGCGAGAGACGAAACCGAAAAAAAGAGCGTGACAAAGTGAGCCGACGAGGATAGAGAGTGTTTGGACTCGTCCTAGAGCGAGAGAGAGAGAGAGAGAGAGAGAGAGAGACTCGCGGAAGCTTTTCAGATTCCGAAGCTCTTTCAGCCCTCGCAATTTCTCACTTGAGCCGTCCTCTTTCAATCCCTTTGTTCTCGCGAGAGAGAGGGAGAGACTCGCCAGAGGGCCTACTATATCGGAATATCCGGGAACAAAGGGGACACAAAAGGCCAAGTGGCCGATCACAACAAATCTATAGCCGAGGGCCCCGAGCGCCACGTAATGAAGGCCCTCGAGCTGCTCTGAGGACTTTGATGCATTCCGAGAGCTGCTGCTGCTGCTGCTGTGCTGCCCATTATACTAGAGGCAGCCTATTGTCCGATCTTCTTGCAACTCCCCAGACTTCTTATGATTATGGCTGCGATCTTCGAACGTGTATAAGGGGCTGTGTTGGCTTTTGTTTTCAGGGGCGTTATCACGATAACGAGTGTATCGATTAGGTATAATTTTTATTTTTCGTTTGAGATTGAGTTGCGATAAGAATTGTTCACAGAATTAGTCAGTTAATTGAAACTTGATATCGTGCATCAAGTAGTAATACGCGGTTCTGATCAGGTCACCCAAAACTGACACACTTTAATCCACGTGAAATTAACTGCTCTACATTTATACGTTAATAAAGCTCAGTACATTAGACTGGATTCAAAAATATCTCGTCCGTCATTCGCAGCATCGAACGGCAACATTTTTTGCTTACTCGTACCAAATTTTTTCCCGGATTCCCGACACTGCAGTCATACTTGGCATTTATTCGCGTGCGGCACGTATATTTTTAGTCGCGGCACTTTCACGTCTCTCTCTCTCTCTCAACCATTGTTTTTCCTTCGGCTAATTCAGGACTCGCGAAGAATAAAACACAAGCGTTGCCGCATCTTCTAGCCCGAGGCAAGCCAGCGCGCCAACTCCTGGCATTTGAAAAATTCTCTGCACAGCTACTCACAAAGGGTGTCAGAACACGAGAAGCTTCGTGCTTTTATTTCGAAAATTCATCCGCAAGCTCTACTCAATTTTGCTTCTAAAGATGTTTCCGGAGAAAACATTTCGCGGTGCATTCATTCGTTTGCGTGACCTAATTCTCGGAAAAAATAGAGGAATCACAGCTGCGCACCTGAAATAACAGGCTTCGTTGGGCGATTTTCTTTCGGGCGAAAGCTCTGTCGAAATTTTCTTGGCACGCAACGCTCGGAAACTCGCGCTTATCTGCTTCGCGAAAAGTTATGTACGCGCGAGAGATGTATAAGGGGAGGGAGCTTGCAAGCTTAATTTGGGTAATTTCGAGCGAGCCGTCTACCTGAAGTTTTCGGAGCGAGCTTAATTGGATCGATCTTCCTCGTCTGATTTAATAAAACGGTATAAAAGCTCGATTTTTGCTGTAAGAGCAACGCACTTATGCCTAAAATCATTCCAACTCTTGACCCTTGTGTAATAACAGAAACAAACTATGCCGTCAACGGCGCTTAACAGCCGCGACGAGCACATAAGCACAACACACGTCGTCGAAATACTCTTTAGCTGGTGCAAGTGTCCTGTCGCACCAACAGCAGTAGTAGTAGTAGTAGTAGTAGTAGTAGTAGTCCCTCGTCAGAGCAGCTCTCGCGCACGACATTATTGCCTCGCGCCTCGGCGAATGAGAGCGCTTTTGTTTGCCGACTTTGCGCGCTTCAAACGCGTCCGGGGAAAAAGAGCGGATGAAAACGAGCTATAAACGGCATGCAGAGTCGAGATAAAAGGGATTCTCTGGATCTTTCCTAGCCGAGAGTAGGTAATTAAAATTACTCTTGGCTTGGATTTTTTTTCACCTCTACGTAATACCATTCGTCGGATCAAAGAAACTCCACAGTCTGCAGTAGACATAAATATCAATTTTGTCTCGGAACGCAAGAGAACGAAGTGATTAACTCGAGCATCTTTTGTAGCTTTAAAAAAAGACGCGATTATCTAATTCCCATCTAAAGTGATTACACAGCTCTCGCGGAGAAAAAAGAGTCGCGGAGGAACAAAGCGCAGGCGACAAAAGCGAGAAAAACAGAGAAAGAGAGAGGGAAGACGAAGGGGCTGCAGCGTTTTACTTAGCGGGAGCTCGTAAATTACCTTCTCTCGGGGAGCGAGAGAGAGAGAGAGAGAGAGAGAGAGAGAGAGAGAGAGAGAGAGAGAGAGAAAGGAAGCGCGAGGTGAAACTCTCAGGACGTAGTCATCGAGAATACGGCTCTTCGAAAAATACCGTAACTAGCCGAGTTAGTCTGAACTAGCGCAAGCTCGAGTTTAAATTATTTTTGCATCGAGATGCGTTGTATTTTATGGCTGGGAAATTTATAGAAAGCTGGCTATGGAGATTGTTTGCGAGTGGATGGGTCTGAGAGATAAATTATAGTCACTGCACGTTATTCTTCTTTTCATATACGCACGAAAGCACCTCCTATTACGATAAGAAAAAAAAATCCATTCCGAGAACGAAGCCGTATAATGAGCGAAAAATCATCAGCACCAACCGTAAAGCAGCTAATTTTCATTAACGGCTCTTCGATACGTCAAAGCTCGTCGGTCTATTGTTAAGCTCAGTGGCACGAGACAAAGAATCGCGCGCTGAATGAAGTCCCGTGGACTCGATTGTTTTATGAATCAGACCTGCGGAGGAGGCGAAGCGACCGTGGACTATTGTGCGCGAGATTGTGGCTGGAAAAGTTTAGACCGCCTGTGCTGGAAGCTTTAATGGAAGTGTCGAACGAGTGTAATAATAGTAAGGAGGATGTGCTGGATTGTTGTGGGTGGTGGTTTTGTAAAATCTAGATGCGTGAAGTTTCAAGTTTATACTCGGGATGGTGGTATGAGTTTTTGCTTGTTTGCTAGCACTTCAAGCCACAACATTCACGAAATAGAGATATATTCCTCTTACAAACCACTCCCTAGAAGCACCTGCATCAACTCAAACCTCATCTCGTCACCCTCCGTCCCACCTACGAGTCAACCCCTCTCGCACTTAATACTCAAGCACGCGTAAACGAGCTAAACGCCGCAGCCTTAGCGCGAAGATTCAAAGCTGGCCGTACGCCAGAGTCGCCGCTGCATGTATACGAATGTGGGCCAAACGTAGCACGGCACCGATATCCCGCGGCTGCTCTAATTGTCGAAAGGGGAAGGCGCGAGTATTGGAAAACAATTTGAGATAAGGCTCTGCTCTCCGTCGGCCTTTCTCCTAATGAAAAGATACGCGTGTATCGCTGAACGGTATCGCCAGAGGTATTTATGGCAATAGGCTTACACTCAGGTGGAGTTTCATTGCTCCGCAGTTGGAAGCGGAAGTTGGATGAATGGAGAAGAGCTTGTGAGTGGAGATGAAAAATTGGGGCAGAAGAGTTTTACGTCGATTGAAGCTCCTATTGTATGCGATAACATTTTTGTAGACAGAATCGAGTTCACCGACATTTTATTTTACACAAAAATTTCCCGACTTTCATGCCTCGTATATTTCTTTCCATTCTAATAACTGAAGAGGAAATCGGGTTAGGTATATTCAGACGGGCTCGGCGGTGCCGAGAGAAAAAGGTGCACTCGATTCATCGCTCCCTCTCAGCAGCAGCGTCGGCTGCTCGTGCCATTTCCAATATCACCGGCAGAGAGAGAGAGAGAGAGAGAGAG
>CM053171.1:45489425-45584321 GCA_012977825.3 Pteromalus puparum | reverse complement strand
AAGCGGTAGAGAGAGAGAAAGAGGGAGGGGGAGGGAGAGAGAGAGAGAGAGAGAGAGAGAGAGAGAGAGAGAGAGAGAGTCCACCCGTCCGTGCAATTACTCCTTCCATGCAAAACTCCTCGGATTATCATAATGCGTGAGGAAATGAAAAAAAAAATCTTACTCCCAACCGCGATCGATACGCTAATGACCTGACTCTCCACTCAAGGCTCTTTTTTCGAAAAAAAGAAAAACCGAAATTTATCACAGAGAGGCCCGTCGTTAACATACAATCCAATTAAACCCTCGAAGAGCCCAGTAGTGCAGCAGTGGAAAGTTTCGCCGATGCAAATCTCAATTTCCTCCTGCCCGAACAATACACGGAAGCATCAGCCTCGAAAACTCAACAACTAGTCCGCTGGCTCATTGAAGAAGAAAAAGCGGAATCGAATCCCCGACTGAACTCGACGGCTGGAAAAACGAAAAACTACGCCGAGACGCAAAACAATGGAGAGGAGAGAGCACAAACGTGCCCTCGAGCCTCCCGCGCCCAGACAAAGGATCGTCTCGGGTTTCTGATCCCGAGACTGCCGGACGCTTGATCCGATAGGGTTTCTTTTTTTTTGTAGAGAAAAGAGTCGGTTGCCGCCTCGGGAAATCCGATTTTTTCCCCGATTCCCGGTTATGAATAAAGCTACTCCTATACACCTGTTAATTGACATAACAGCTCATAAAGTACACTGCTAACTAATTGAGAGAGAATTAAGCAAAGCTCCCGATGTAACAGCCGTCTTTAAGCGTCGTACGTTCGCGAATGCAGCGGTGATAAACACTGGACTAGATTTCCACTTGACTCCCTCGCGCACCACCGGCTAACAATAGGTTAACGGCCTCGGTCAATTTCTCGGTATAGCGCGCGTTTCGTATTATAGCACCGCGTATAAGCACATTACGCGCAACAAGCATAGTGTTATAAGCGGAATTTTCATTCGTCACTGGACAATTGAATAGTTTTGGTGTAATATTGGACAGATTATTCAAGAAGCACAGATCGGAAAGGAGAGTCGCATGATAACAGATTCGACACGGATTCCTTAAATCTACGACTGACACACTTTTCCAAAGCTCTACTTCTCGCGCAAGCGCGCATTCGATGCTTATAACTTTATCCAACTTGCAACAACTGCGGAGAGAGACGAGGAAAAGTAGAGAAAATATATTATGTGCGCGGAGCTTGAAAACACGTGAAAAAGTCGAGCGCTTTAGTGCGCCTTTCTTTCCGTCTCTTTACATTGGCCGTAATTGCGTTTCCGTGATCGTTAAAAACACACGTGTGCGCATGCAAATTATTCCGATAGTATCGTTTTCGTTTTCCCCTCCGGCGAAAGAAAAACACACTTGCATCCTCTGTTAAGACGGAGAATATAAGGAACAAGGTCAAGTGTGTCCAAATTCGTTCAAATCTCCAAATCAAAAAATCCCTTGATACAAAGAGCAGTATATATACACTTCTCTCTGCCCCATAAACCTACACACCCAGATAGCACCACCCACACAGCCCCTCGTATATGTATGTATATATATATATATATATACCAAAGTCCGTGCCACACGCGACTCTCCGAGCAAGCTGCGTTACCCGTGGACGACTCGCAAGCTCCTGTAAGCCCGGCTATTGATTTTCTGGTGCGATACGGCAACCCCGAGGTGGAGCCAGCTAAGCTACTGCTGCTGCTCTGCCGCTGCCGCCACCGTCGTCGTCGTCGCCATGTTTGTTGTGCAGCCGCGCACTGCAGCAGCACCACGGAGGAGAGAGAGACAGGAGAGCCGTCGTTCTCAGTGACACCCTCCACGGGGACGACACCACGTTGCTGCTGATCTGCTGACGACCTCGTCTACGGGTAAGTAGTTTAGGTTGTTGTTTTTGTTGTAATAGGAGCTTAAAAGGTTGGTTTGCTTTTTGCTGGTGGGGGAGAACGGGGAGAAAGCACTGCGGCAAGTGACAGGTGTTTGCGAGAGGAGCAATTGAGCTTTTTTTTTGTTTCTTGGTGGGGGTGAGGTATTCGGAAGTTTATAGGGGATGAAGCTCGCTGCGGAGAGGACTGCAGTTGAGGTTACTGGACTACTGGGTATAGTGTGTGCGTTTACGTTTCGTTTGTCGACAGAGGACGGTGTGCAGGTCAGTGAGGAACTTTTGGGTATTTGTAGATTTGATTTTGGGTTTTCATATTCAGCATTGGCTCTGTCATCGTAGAATCTATAATCAAGATGTTGTTCTCGCCGTGAAGTGTATGCAAAACAGTCAAATGGAATTCTATATCCACTTATGCAATGCGTTACGCATTTTCAAGGCAAAAAGCAATAAACTCGTTAAAAATAGTCGCGTCTGCGACTAATAATAGAACAGCAAAGTTTTTTCCAACGATTATCGCGGCCCGAATTAAAGCCGCGTCATCAAACTAATCTAATTTCGTTTTAATTTTCCCCCCGATAAAGTGCTTTTGAAACTCGACATTTTTCAATATTTTTACATTTAAAACACATCAAGCTTTATTAACAACGTAACGCGCCCACATCACCCAGAAGAATAAAAAAGTCACGTGGCCGGCTCATTCATCGACTCTAAGCGTTCATTCACCAGGCCACTTATCTTATTGTCATACGTATTAGAAGCGAGCACATAGATATATTCTTATTGGTACGCGTATCAGCAGCGTTGTGATCACCATCAACAAAGCAATTTTTTCCCAACGAACCAGCTAAAAGAAACCCGCTTACGTAAGCGAGCCGCCGTTAACTCATCCTCGCCAAGAGGACATCGGGCCAAAGTTCGGGGCGATCGAAGCTCCTGTAGTCTCGGAAACAGGCAAATCGGGGGCATTAGGATGCATCCAAACAGAAAAGTGGGAGATTCCTTCGCGCGCGGAGAAAGAAGAATACCCTTTACACATACACGCGCGAGATAAATCGAGCGTGAAGGCGTCGGCGATTGTCCGATCGATCGCTAGAGACGCGTTATTTTAATGCCGTTAATGGCTATAATACACGTTACGACGACGTTCGCACACGGCTTCGAGATTACACGCGCCTTTGTTTACGTGCTCTGATCGCTCGACGCTGTAGTGTCGAGAGGATAAGCATCCGAATTCGATTAGGCGGGATTTTTTAGTTTTATAGGGATTGATTGAATAAAGTATAGGACGATAGAGGTGCCAGCGCTATTTTTAAAAACGATGTCGCCCGAATAAAGGATGTCGGTCTATTTATGTAATGAAGCTAGTTAGTATGCAGTCGCTTGGAAAATAACCGATGACTGCAAATGAAAACAGAGAGCTTTTTATGTGGTGGATGACGTGCAGGATGTTGCGCGATCGATTTTTATGATTCCAGTTGGAAAGTTGTAGTTGCTATTTTAGAGTGCTTATACTGAAGTCCTGTTTTAATTTTTACATCGTGACTTTGTATAATACGCGACGCTCGATTAAAAATGAAACTCGTCGAGCCGACAACTTCCCTATATAATTTCCGATTGAAAATCATTCGAGCGAAGAAAAAATAGCTGAAAATAAATTTACGTTCGCTTTTCAAAAATAGCTTCTTTCTCTTGAAACTCGCCAATACTACGCTAGCTACGTATATAGCACTAAACTTTAATTAAATAAAACCAGAAACTCGGCCGCGGCAATCGACACGCCATAAACCCACACCCAGGACATTTTGCAAAAACAGAGGTGCGCCACTGGGAAAGCGGACCAGTGACGCGTTAATTACATGCGGCACACTCGTGTCGTCGTACACGTACCTATAGTCGAGAAAGAGCAGAGTGTCACGTGCGCTGCGTGAGGCCGGCCGGCTAGTGCCGCAGTCATCTGGGGTGAATAGTAGAATGAATTCAGGTGGGACTATAGCATCTATACCTACTGTTTGCTCGATACTAGCACTGCAGAGGTGGGATATTCGTTTTGCTTTGTTTTATGCGTGATTCTTGAAATCTAATTTACTCTAAATCAATCTATCACTGATGTACCAACACAAAAAGTTTCATGTATAAAAGAATCGAACATCCATCAAAAAATTTCGTTACGCGAGTTAGTAAAAGAACGTCTCAAGGGTAAACACAGGCTTGCACGGCGACAAAATAGGAAAATACACGAGTGACGCAGAAGACGCTACCGCGCGATACACGGGGAAAAGTATTTCTTTTTTCTCAACGTCAAACTTGAGTGCCTCGCCATAAAACTTTACTGCGGACGTCAGCTGTCGCGGTGGTCTCAGAAGCCGCGCAGTAAAGTTTCTTTACTATGAAAGGTATCTTATGTTTGTTGATACGCTTCAAAGCTACTTTCCTCATAAGATTCCACTTTGGCTTCGATTTTTCCGTAGCCGAAATTTAATGAGTCGCGTCGTAAATCTGTTTTCTTCCCCCCAAACGCTCCAGTAGTAAAGTCCGAGTTCGGTCAGTCGTCCGAATTGGGGGTTAATTCGCAAATACACGGGGCTGGCGCGTATATGCAGCAGACTCTGCGCAACTAAAAATGGAGCACACGCGGTGGCGCACTCGGCCTCTCACTCCCCCGAGATAATCGAGGCGAGGAGACGGAAAGAGTGTGCGCTCCGCAGACTTGGATGCGCCTTCTGAATATTTTACGCGTTCCGGAAATCGAGGCCAAAAGGGAAAGAGCCTCATGCCGGCGCTTGCTGATGGCCAATCGATAGGGTGGATGCGCCGGATGCCCGGTTGCTCGAGTTTTTGATAATTCAACGTGTGGGAATCGTCGTATAATTTTACGCTTGAATTTCAATTTTGGAAAACGTATTCTTTTCGAGGATAATTTAAAAATCCGCGGGATCCCTCTAAAACTGACTTCGTGAATGAATAAAGCCCGAGGGAAATGCTAATCCTCTTTTTTATACTCTCATTACTTTTTCAAATCGGAAAAAAGGGAGGAAAGCTCGTCGAGCGACGAGCCATTCCCCGACAGATCGATCGCGAGTACATCTCTTGTTCGCTGGAAATGGAATATTATCTAAATGATTGTGCGCGCTAGTGCCAAGCACTCGGGAGAGCAGTAGTAGTCGGTGGCGCCTCGGAAATTCAATAGTTTATAGTTATGATATTCCATCGGGGACGATAGTCTTGTGAGCCCGCTATTCAGAGCCGCTCGGCCGTACTACACTGTCAGATTTTCATTCAGAGAGTTTATATATTGTACGTGTCGATAGAACTATGTGTTCATCGGACCTTTCCATCTGAATCGTATATCGGGCCTGAATTTAATTTGTAACTTCTGCGATTGACGCGATAGAACTGCTTTGTACTGCAGTGGTTGGATTTGTTTTTCGCAAGCTTATAAGCAAAAGTTAATATCTTGAAACTCATTTCATCATAAAAAAATAAGACTGTGACCTGTATAGCAACGATACATTCCACCCCATCGACGACACAAAACACCCTCAACAAGTCAATCACGTATATTCGAAAAAATCTCCGTACAAACCAGTGCCAGGCATCGCGGCGCCCCATCGAAAGAAAAAAACCAAGCTCAAAGCTCCTATGGCATCCACGGCAATCCACGCAGCATAGCCGACTGAGCGTATCGTCTCGCCTCTCACCCAGTTGCAGCGCGCGCGCGCGACCTATAGACCCACACTCGGCTCGTGCCAAACCCCGCGCTGCTGACGTCACTGCGGCACATGCAGCCAGCTCAGAGCGCAGACTCGTCCCCTCAGATCGATTCGACGAACTGCTGCTTGCGCGCGCGCATTCTTTCGCTTCTGTCAGTGCTAGGAGAACGTCGTCGCGACGCAAGGACGAACCGCAGCAGCAGCAGCAGTGCAGCTCGTCGCCGTCGGCCCAGCTTTAAGGACAACGCCTAAGGACACCGAGAGAAAGTGAGAGGGTGAGATAAAGGGCAACGAAAGTCTGCGATAAGAAACAAAAGTGGCCGCCCCCGCACGAGACCGAGAACGTTGCTCAGCAGTCGTAGTGCCGCAGCCAGCCGCCATGCCGTTCTTCTGCCAGCTCTGACTGCGCGCGCGCCTCTCGTGCCCCGACACCTCACCGTCGTCGTCGCGCTTGTTTGAGACTAGCCGAGGAGGAGGCGGTCGAGGACAGAGGATCAGACGACGACTCTGCCCTGCTGAGCCATGGGTAAACCCGTGCCAGTGGAAGATCTGGTGATACCGCCGCAGGACGGCCGGATATGCGGCACCATCTGCATCTGTCAGATGACGGCGGTGCTGTCTTCGGTGGCGCTGGTCTATCTGACGGTCGCTATCTACATGCCCAGCACCAGGGCTTTCCAGTCGGGTATCAGCGAGGTACCGGCCATGTGCACCACCATCCGGGCGGCCAACGCCGACAATTGCGAGTGGGGTAGCTGCGGCGAGTGGTGCCTCTCCAAGACCTCCGGACCCTGCGTTCAGATCCACGTGAACCTGCGCAGGAACGGCTCGTCCATTCTCCTGGCCAACTGCACCAACACGACCAACAAGACCTGCTATGGTATCGACCAAGAGAACGCCAAGAAGTCCAAGTGCATCGCCGACGAGTGCCGCAACCTCACAGGCACCTTCAACTGCACCATGGGCGTCTGCATCAACATCACCGACGCCTTCGAGTGCATGTTCCACGACACGGATACGCCCCTCAAGTGTTCCGGCAGACGCGGCAAGATCACCTGCATAGACATAGACGGGCTGTTCAACTGTAATCGGGGCACCTGCGCCAAGATCCGACCGCCCTACAACTGTGACCGCAGGTGCGTCGACATCCCTACGCGTAACAAGAATGTCATCCTGTTGAGCGGCGACAAGGTCTACCTGAGCTCCTGCGAGAGCGCCATCGACATGGAGACCGAAAAGGAGATCTGGAATGAAAACCGGGGCGACGTCATGATGGCCTCCTGCTACGGCATCTACAATACCAGCCTCGGCGTCGAAGCAGTCGACTGCATCAACGGCTCCGTCCTCGAGAAGGACATGCTGACCGACCTGACGAACTTCACCTACCTCTCCTACCTCAACATCTTCGCGACGAAGCCACTCGACGAGACGCGCAAGGTCACGCCACCCGAGATGGACCTGATCATCGCCAACGAGAGCCGACTCCTCATCAACCTCGAGGGCTGCGTCAACACCCTACGCGACGAGTGCAAGTTCTTCCTCATGGAGTACGGGAAGGACGGCTCGGATCACAACGCCAGGGCGCGATTTCCCTGCTACTACGCCGAGGGCAAGACTAGCATCGTCGTCTCGCGCTTCGACCTCGAGTCCACCTACAAGGAGTTCATCGTCTCGCTCGTCCTGCCCAGCATCCTATTCGTCGTCAGCTGTCTGACCCTCATCCTCTGCCAGCGGACCGTCGTTGTGGGCGACGACGCCAAGATGAGGTTCAAGGGCACACCTGGGGCTGCCCTTGCGGTCCTCGCCCTCGAGAAGAGCGCCTCCGGCAACCTGGCCGACGCCGGCGGAGGGGACAATGTTATGGCGCTCTGAGAAGAGTCACGTAAGAGTCACGTCATCATCACATATCTGAAAACGCCACTACACGCCACTGCTACCACTCTGCGGTTACTCTAGAGACAAATACGTTGATGGATTCGCGCTATAACTTCTCTTGACACACACACATACACACACACAAACGCACGCACACACTTACATGCATATATATATAAACTGCCGCACACGTTCAGCTGCCGACGCTATACAAATTTAACTTTCCCTGTAAACTTGGCCTGGCGGCCAGCTCTATTTCTCGTATGATATTATTAGACTCTTATGTACACACCAACACGCGTAAGACACACTCGCTGATTTTCAGATTATGATCTATAGCTTAATTTCGAAGAAAGAGCCGAGAGTGCAAGTCTGTGATTCTAATGTTAAAAACATGCATAGTCTAGTGTTGGTAATGGTAATCTCTGTGTGTGTTATTTGCGCAGACTGTCACTGTGTGTAAATAATATATGGGACTATAAATATGGCACAAAGTGCGGATCGAAAAGCATAAATACATTGCGATACTCGATGTGTTCTGTAATTCGTATAGACTTTTTATAAAAAAAATAACAAAACGTCCTCTCGCAGAGTTGTATGATATAAAGAGATACTCGTGTATAACGGGTTGATTTTCTAAATTATTATACTTTGATGTTATACGCTGTCGTTGTATGTTAATTGTAACGAAATACGAAACAATCAAGATACACTATTAAATTATTAACTGATCCGAACATAATGTATAAATCTCGAGCTGTACAAAAACTTGTACTCAAATGATGTAGAACCTGACCTCTAAATATTATATATTGTATTACGCATTATTATATAACCGCAAATGTTCTTACGTGACACTATATTCGCAGCAAATCAGCACACACAGAATTATTTATTATCAGCACGAACCACGTAATATAGACGTTAAAATATAAAAATAGATAACTGAATGTGTTTGATGTCAGATTATTAAAGTGAGAACAGTAAGCCACATGCCTTAATACTCGATGATAGAGGCGCTAACGCACACAGTTCAGTATTGTCCTTAGTAAGGTTTCTAGTCGCGATATTACAACATATATACGCGCGATATTTTCTCGATATTACATAGCTAGATAATATATAGTTGATAATATTTTGTGACTATTATAACAAACGAGAGGAGTCAACTTTTCGAACGATTCTTACGAAAGAAATTTTTGCTACACTAATATTGATAAACGTTATTATCGCTATTGCAATTAATTTAAAAAAGAAAATTTGACATTCGCTGTATTACTGAATAAATACTTTTCTAAATCGATTGTGGTTTTCTATTTTTTCATTGACATTTTAATTATCACTCCAAAACATTCAGCAAAGTTTCATTTTTTGTCTGCTCTCTCTCGCACACTGGTTGCTTGTGAAAATGTTGAATGTGCCATGGATTTTTGTTGTTATTGCTGTATAGTTGTCAATCGCATTAAGGATTTGTGTCAAGGCTTATTATTTTTATTACTCGTGTTCTATGTTCTATAGACACAAGGACGCGCAGTTGAAAAATAGCCAATGTGAAAATAACCATTATTTATGCGCGCGCTGCATTAACGTTTGCATAGTTTTATATTATTTTCTTGCTTGTGTTGCTCTTATTTTTTTAGTTCATTCATTAAAATTACCATAATTAACATTGTGATAAAATAAAATATATCATTTTCGAAACTGTATAATAGCACTTGATTATAGTTCAAAAGAAAGAGAAATCTGGTTCGAAATCTAAAACAAGAGCAAACCAAAGAAACGACTTTTTTTTTCAACTATAAAAGCAAAGTCGCGCGCGAGATGTATGTGCGTGATGCTAACGACGATAAACTGAAATCGATATCTTTTCCTTCTTTTTACAGGCATTCCCCTCCTGCAGGCGTCCGGCTAAAGGGTCGATATTCTCTTTTCGCGGGCACTAACAAGGTGTGGGGAGGGGGGGAACGCGTGGTTCAAATTCTTCTTATCTCATCGACACATCAAGCTAACCGATAAAAAATAAGCCGCAACCAAAAAAAAATAAAAAAACACAGCGATATCAAGCAAACGAGTTTCAAAGTTAAACAAAACAAAAAAAAAGCGCGCGCGCGATAAAGCAATGCTGAAAAACCGAGATTTTCCTACTCTCACTGCCTGCACATTTTGGAGTCGCACTACTACGTCGTCGACGTCGTCGTGATTCCGGAGAAGAAAAAGAGACGGAAGAACGACCGGAAATGAAGAGCTGATCGACACGCGGATAGTATAAATCTAAGGAAAAAAAATTGTTCTGGCACACATCGTATACACACGCGGAAAGGAGGATACTTTGACACACGCACAAGGAAAATAAAGCAACAAACACACAGACACGCAACTACACGGAGTAAAAAAAAGCCTAGCTATTTCGTAGAGAGTTCCCCTTGTCCCGCTGCAGCAACAGTAGATAGGCGAAGAAACGTATTGCAAACGAATAAATTTAATTTCATATAAACTATAAAGTATAAAGCTCGAGTAACGGAATAAAAAAACATAGCTTAAATTAGTCGAGAGAGAACAAAGAGAGGACACGCGCTCGAAGTGACCGCGGTTATAGAAAATCGAGAACGAAGAGGAAAAAAATCGGCTATAGAGATCGCCGATCGGTACTAGCATCGTCAGATGATCGAGTCGTGACGGAGGGAGCAGTTAAGTTGAGTCGGCAGCTGATCGAAGAAGTGAGCAGACAACCGCGAGGCTGGGTGGGAGCACGATTCGGGGCAGGACGGTGGCCTCGGCGAAGAGGCGATTCTACCGTGCGTTGCGCTACGGCGCCGCCGGAGATTCGGACGAGGCGACCGTGATAATGGGCGGCGGTGACGAGACCGATGAGCTCGAGACGGACGTCGTGAGCAATGGCAGTCGACGCAAGTCCAAGTCCAGTCTGGCCGGTAGCAGCGTCTTCGGAGCTGGTAGCGAAGCTGGGACCACCGTCGCAGGGGGCGATGAGGGTCCAGGAGGTGTACTGGGTGGTGTACTGCCCGAGATCGAGGTGGCGAGCCTCATGGAGAAGGCCAAGTTTTATACGTCGCTGTGCCTCGGATCGACTGCGATACTCGCCGTGTTTGCCTTCCTTTTCGCCATACCTTTCGTCGTCGAGCCGGCGATCTCGACGATCCTTGCCGATTTCTCGCCGAGACCAGTCGCCTGCGTTTCCACCAGCCACGTGCTCGCCGAGGGACTTAAGAACTGCTCGTGGGCCAGCTGTAGAGAAGGTTCGAATGTTGCCGCCGATTTCATACCGATCATATCTAATCTTTGTCCATTCCTTCATACACTGATTCGTCGATCTCGATTACAGGCTGTACGGCAGCGGTGACGAGTTGCCACCAGATCCGAGTGAAC
Source organism: Pteromalus puparum (assembly GCA_012977825.3). Classification (NCBI taxonomy): domain Eukaryota; kingdom Metazoa; phylum Arthropoda; class Insecta; order Hymenoptera; family Pteromalidae; genus Pteromalus; species Pteromalus puparum. Next base: position 45,573,458 of record CM053171.1, on the reverse strand, counting down.
TACACAAAGCTGACGTTCGAGGAGTTCTCGGCCAAGCCACTGGGCAGCATACCCTGGGACGTGGTCGACACCAAGTTCTACGTGAACGCGGAGGGCTGTGGCTACCCTGACACCGGAGTCGTCTGCTCCGAGTTCGCCAAGAAGTACGGAAACCTCAGCAACGGCAAGATCTTCCCCTGCTACTACAGCAGAACCTACCCGGAAACCGTCGTGTCCAAGTAGGTTCCCCATTATCAACTTTTTTTTGTAAAATCTAACTCGTTCATAAATAAACCGTCGCTCTTTTCCTCCCCAACAAGGTATTCGTGGGACGAGAACCTGCGCAACCTGATCCTAGCGCTGACGATACCGGTGCTGCTGTTCGTCCTGTCGCTGGCCGTGTTGTGCTACTGGTACTGCCCACCGGTGAGCAAATCCTGCGGCGGCCCAAGTCGCAGCGGTAGCCTCATCGACAAATACGACACTAGGAAGGAAGAGTAAGTAGCGTGTATGTATGCAGTGCCTTTGAGCGGCTAGATGCAACCTACTCATTTTCTTATATTTCATCATATCGAACGTTGAGTATTATTTCGGGGGCTGCAGCGTTGTTCTTTTGTAATTTTTGCCGCTATTTATATGCATATAGAACAGTTTTTTTCCTATTTCGTTGCGGTCGCGCGAACGTCTTTGTTATGTACAGTATTCTTCTCGAGAATAATATGCGCAAAGTGATTTTTTGAAATTTGCATAAGCAAGTATTTTATTACTTATTACAGCATAAGTATTATATACAGCGTTATATATATATATATACAATACAATACGAGAGAGGTACATTGCGTTTGAGAGCGATCCGCATATTCGGCAGCTAAAGGCGAATGCGACGAATTGTTGTTTTTTGTTTTATATGAAAAGTTTGTTAATAAAATTTTTTATGAAAACATGAGTCATTGCTTTGAGTTATTGTACAATAATCCGATTCAAACAACACAAACTCTGCACTCTCGATATACTTTGATTTCGAAAGAATCTAATGCACGTTATTTTCATTTGAATTTCTCACTTAAACTTTCCAAAGCTCTGTATTTATACTCACGCATGAAACGAAATAATAATGCTAAACGTAAGACCCCGAAGTAATACACCCTCGTCGAGTAGTAAACTCGACTCGAGGCCAAGGCGAAAAAGTGATGACGGAACACCCCCTGCTTGGATTTTTCCAGCACCCAGGCAGAGGACGACTTCGACGAGTACGAAGAGAAATACTGACTGTTGCCCCGGGCTCACCCCCCGGCGCGGGAGTGACGCCTGCACTGGAACAATCGCTGCTGATGATGATGATGATGATGATGAGAATTAAGAGAAGAGCATATTGTATTAGCGCAACTTTGCCGACGCGATAACGATGTACAACGAATCCGGATGTTTTTTTAGCAATAAGCTTACAGACTGCTTTGTCAGGGGACTATGGAGATCAAATTTTCTTCTTTATGGCAATACATTGTGATCATGGGATAATAATCGTGTGTATATCTTTCAAAATTGACCGTCTTGATTTTTCGCGTTTGAAATTCAAATGTTCGCGCGTAACCGCAAGTCGTCGAGCAAAGGAGAAACGCTTCGCAACGCTGACGAGAGTTTTGCCTTGCCTTATTTTTCTCGGAGCCACGTGTATACAAGTCGTATGTACCGATCACGCAGGTATATACTGCGCGCGTATTTTTTAGTCGACAGAAATACAAAATCAAAAGTCGCCAATCGACCCTCTTACAGAGAAAGTGACGAGTAATTAAGTAACGCTGTATCGCTAAGCTGAGATGGGCATAGCATATATGATATATTTTTAAATAGACGCAGAGGGAATGAGAGTACAATACTTAAAATTATTCGCATAATTAGCATCGATAATTAAGTTATACCGATAATCGAGTATTATTGCAATTTGTTATCGCAAAAGTGTAATCTCGATTTAATCCGTAAGTCAATACCTAAGTATCAAATTAACTTCTCGCATAATATGATTGACATGATTTTTACGAAGCAAACTTTCGATTCTCGCCGCCGTTGAAGCAAATGAGCAAAAAAAAAAAAAAAAAAAATATGTCAGAACTAAATAAGAAAACTCGTCGACGATTCGCTGATTTTTTACAAGAGATTTTTAAAAATTTTCAATTAAGATTATTCTGTCCATCCGCAATGCTAATATCCGTGCATACTCAGAACTCGATCATCACTCGGCGTGCGGACTACATTATGCTGTGTATTTAAATAAGCGCCGATTGAAAAAAATTTAGCTGCGCCTTCCTCACTCGAGCAAAAATCTACGGTTCACTGCGCGGTGTAGGCTTAAGCTCTAATTTTACAAGTCGCCTCTGAGTAAGTATAAAGACGCGACTTTTTTTCCAAAATCAAGTTCAGCTTTGTATATCGAGGAAAGCTGTGTATAGTCACCGTCTCTATATACATCACGTAGGGCCAACAACAGAATTCCACGATGGCGAAAGAAGAATTTGTATAAAATAAGAAGAAAATTTATCGAAAGCGAGAGCGTCTCGGCGCGTCGAGTTCGCGAAAGCATCGAATAATTCGCATTCTCTCCTGTCCACGTGATCGCAAGCTCGACGCGGGATATTCTCTCGCTCGAAAAGAATTTCCGTATGTACACATAGTTAGGTTTTAAGGAACAACAGAAAACAAAAACATACATAATACGTAGGTTAAGTTTTGCCTGTGAATATTATTGATATTATATTATGGTTAAAAACGTAAAAGATGATGAACATTGTTAACGAGAATTTTTGTACGTGGCCGCCGCGCTGGCGCCGTGGTTTAGAGTATGCGACGTTACGATATTATTAAATATACGATATATGAAACTGTAGCTAGGCGACGATGATGATTTTGATCTTTTCGTTCCTTCGTTGTATTCTTATATTGGCGAGATTCGCGCGACTCGTCTTGCAAATCGAGATGTGCTGATGCTAAGTTACCTGAAGCTTTACGACTCTTTCACGTGTTTTAAGATTTGTTTGTTACATATTGTTGCGACTAGTGACGGATTATGATTCGATTTGCGCTTCGTGTGCTTGATAATAAATTCGTCAGTTTTGGTTTTTCTTTCGTAAGTGGAGGGTACACAAAAAGTTTAAAGGTAAGGTAACTAAGAATCATGTTATTCGATATGCATTTTCATGTGATATCATGTGGTAGAAAGAAATAAATAGTGAAAATTATCCGGGATAAACTTTTCAGCTGCTAAGAAACTGCGAAGCAACATTGTGTACAAGATACAATTTATAATATAAATAGACACGACAAAAAAATAATATCGTATCACAAGATTTTACATTACGTATTTTTTAAGCAGAAAAAATAAGCACTATTTTTTTTTTTAAATACATGATTACAACACAAAGTGTAATAAGATTAAGGAAGAGGTCACTTGCCATCGTGCTGGTCTAATTTGCAAATTGTGCGTTTGCTATATACTGTACAATGTGCGTCGATTTACGATGAATTAAAACTCGCAAATAATGGAATATGATCGATATTTATATAATAATACTAACTGTTATAATGTTAAGGACATCAAGTGCATTGATAACCTATACATTACAAAAAGACCGGCATTACATTGTAATACTAACGTAGAACGAATGACACGAACGAAAAAAGACCTAACAATTCATTCGTTGGATGTATCTTGCAAACGCGGTCAGAAACATTTGCTTCCTCAGAGAAAAGGCTTCTCATCTGCACGATCTCGAAACGGTTAATTTTCTTCGATTAAAATTATACTGGATCTCTAAGAAAAATCAGCTAGAAGCCTAAGCTTGACTTTGACATGACGTATATTGTTCTCCATGTATAGTGTCGCTACTACATAGAATACGTAATATTTAGTCTACAGATTAGGACGTATAAGTAACATCTGGAATCGTGTGACGACTCTTATCGATTTGAAAATCAGACCAAAAGAGCTCATCTCGAAGATTATAACTATAGACAAGTCGCAACCCAGAAGTATCATCTAGAATGGTTGTGAATATCCTTATTCGGCCTCTTCATCCAATAGTCCGTACGATCAAAGTCTTATACAATTTTTAGATTTATTTGGTATCGATTAAATTAATCAAATTATTAATCAGCGTTTGATAACTCGAATTTCACGATATGAAATGTACACTGAATTAATTTCATAATGAGATACTTGATCGAATAGACTCGCGTGATGTGGCACTCATTCCCCAAACTTGCTTGCTATTTACTGCACTCGCATAAAGACAATTTAATTCGCTAGATGCGAACATAGGATATTAAGAAATAAATATTTTTCCTAATATATTAATTGCTTTGAGAGCAAGAAAATCATATTGTAATACGTTATAAAAATATTGTTGGTGCATTGATCAGTTATGCATAAAATTATAGTATCGGTAATTTTTATCGAAAAATTTCAAAGAAATGAAATATACATTTATTCGAGTCTACAATCTTTTCAAATTCCATGTAATGTAATCGGTTATATAACGTATCAAATTAGAGAACTTTTAAAATATTATAAGAAATATTAAAGCTAACTGCTGGTGACGAAACAACATACAAGACTGACATGTCACCGGAACCTAAAATATAAGTAAAAACGATTTGATTATATCAAGTCATATAAACGGATATGCATATGGTATAGTAAAATTACGAATAATAAAATATCTGCAGAGACACGATATAAATATATAGGTTAAAAATTCTATCAAATTACATTCGTTTGATTTTGTATCGTGCATAAGATATCGTTGAAATTATAAATATTACTCTCGATTAATCTGTAACGTTTTAAAAATCAATACCGGTAATTAAATAGATTATAAATATTTAAATCAATATTTTAATCTTATTATAGCACTATTAGATTTAGTTCGAGCTAAATTAAACATTCGAGTATACTTTCGGCTCTCGTACATGCACGATTAGAGTATAACTTATCTTTTCTTTATTTCACTTCAGTCTTTACAAATACGTTGAAATTTATAAGACACGTAAACATAAAATACATTAATTAAAAATTTATAAATCCTTGATTTTCGTTATAACACACACCGATATAAATTATTCGAGGCACAAAAGAAAAGCAGAAAAATCTGTAACATTTATATACTTGCATTGTAAAAAAGAAACTAATACAATAAAATTAATGTTAAATCATCGATTAATACTTAAGATTTATAAAAAACGACGAGCTTGTATAAATGTCGCAAATTTTTCGAACAATCGCGCGCAACACCAGCATCGATTCCCCAAAACTATAAAAGCAAAAATAAAAAAATAAGCATAACACAAGTATCCAAACTTCGTACATCTATTGTATCAAGCCGGTAATCAAAGACTAGTAAAATTACCGCAAACAAATCAATACACGTCTCGTAAATCTTCGATTATTCTTCAAAGTCCACGGTATACGTCGAAAAGCCGGCGATTTTTATATAAGGCACTCACACTTACTTATTCACTCAGCAGACAATCTCCGCCGTCAAAGCGACGAACAAAAAATATAAAACCGAATGTAAAACTTAATAGTTACGACGTCTACGTGACGAATTGCTGGAACGTGTCGTATCGCTCGTTTCACACTTATTTCGTCTTTCTCTCCCTATAAAACGACGAGAAATAAACACTGTGAAATTTCGATCTTTGGCGAATGTGAAAACTACTTACGCCGAAGTTTCCGATCGTCGCCGAATGTAGTCTCGTTTTAGTGCCAAGAATCAATAAACGAAATAAGAAATTGACACCGGCAGTAGAGGAAGTCGAAATTGCGATAGATTCTGGAATAGAGAGGAGAAAGTTCGTCAAGCGCGCAAATATAGGCGACCGATAAGCGAGAGGGAACTTACGCTCGGAAAGCGATTGTAGATGATGTGTATCGTTCGAAGTGGTTTGGAACTCTGAATTGCTGCGTTAATTTCAGCTTCGTTGTTTATTTAGGAAACAGCTCAAACAGGCTCGCGCGTAATTGCACGCGAAGTGATTATTTACAATTGAAGTGCATGTTTCTCGTTTCAGTATAGCACAAAGCTTATTACCTTTTACATAGGCTTAAGTGATTTGATAAATATTCTAGGATACTCATTTTTTACTCGAAAGATTATTGTCTTCGTTTCGTATAATCTACTTAGCTATAATTGAAATTTTTTTCGAAGCAAACGAACGAACTTGAGAAGTATAGAACTTCGAAAGATGTCCCTGTATAAGAGGACTTTAACGTTTAAATTCAAGCTCATTTAGTCGTGCACTTATAGTTTGAAATGAAGGAAATATTTTTGTCGCACTCGCGTTATATTTATCACGGAATTTCGAACGCGCGTCCTCTCAAGTGAATTTCGTCGTTTGCGTTTCATATATTGTCGATACGATACGCTTGTAAGTCTAGTACGCTTATTTCTTCCTAAAGGTATAAATAGCATGTAATCGTCGTCGGATTGCGAAAATTTCATCGAAAACACAAACACACACATTAAAAAGGACTGTTCAGCTTCTTGCGTATACAGTTTACGCATTTGAAAATGAGAAGTACGAAACTTGTGTAAGTCGACTCTCGAATTAATGCTGTACATACGAATCAATGTTCTATACATCTTGTCCTTTGAGAGGAAAATTATTGTAAATAATGCCATTGTACATCTTCATTTAAAATATAGTAAAACGTTTTTCTGTTAATAAAATTATTGTCATTATTTTCCCTTTCCTTATAATATTTATTGTATGATTTTATTTTCAAGTATAATTTTGAATCGCAACAAATAAAAGTAAAATTCAAAATATTGTTTTATTGCTTCGGAAAATAAAAGAAAATGAGAGTCAGAATAAAGTCTTGAATTAGAGAAAATAAGAAGGTTCAAAGGTCTCGATCTAGAACACTCGTAAATATGTTTGTGGCCCTCACGATTTCAGGAACGCCAAATTGAGAATTGATTCGATCTCGCGTCGTGTAAGTATCACAAATGATGGATGTGCCGTACAAGGACTTGCTATGAAGATTCTTTCTTCGTTCGGATGAGATGATGGAATTCTTTATTCGTGGAGAGGTACGTGCTCGAAGCTTTTCAAGTCTTATCTCTTTTTCATGTTTTCAAGCCTTATCAGAATCGATAACAACTGAACCTGATAATAGACAATCTACAATACACAAGTTAACACATATTGATTTATAGCATAAGCAGCTTTGGATAGTTTGCGCACCACTATATATAGGTACACTCTGCGCGCACATTGTGATGAGGAAAATTGTAAAGTGCCTATGCGCCACCTGACGTCGTTAGCAAGAGACTAGAGAGCCCAAAACTATCAATTGTTCCATGTCTTCGACTCACTCACCATTAGAGTGGTAGGTCTTTTTTCACCATGTATGTGTATAAGAATAACGTCTGCAGTCACGCGTAAATTGCGAAAGAAGAAAAGATCACATTGAACAAGTTTCCATGTAACGTTGAAGTAATAAACTACCTCGAGATATATTAGATGAAGCTTGGGAAATTTAATCTCGTGCCTTGCTACATTTTGAAGTTTCTTCTTCAACTTTGTTTTTGACAGAGCCATGTCCTAGGGAACTCGATGAACTTTATATATTAAAAACAAGTTTCAGCAAGTAGCAAAAAAAAAAAAAAAAAAAAAATCCAATTCAGCACAACGACAATTAGAATAACCCACAGCACAATTTCCCCTTAATTCCCCCCCGAGTAACATAGCGAAATCATTACCACTTTCCGCGAATCCCACACCCCCTTATTGTCCCCGTTTCAGCATACTGAATGAAACGCACGCAGGCACACGTTCAATTTTACCTATGTATACTAAACGGAGCTACGAGTCGAGAAAACGCCATAAGTAGAGCTTGACCCCGTGGCCCGGTCTCGGCTCATCCTTCGAGTCTCCCCCTCCCCTACGACTGCGTTTATTAACCGCGGCAACCTGTCGGCTCTTCGGCGCCACCGTGCGCTCCTAACCCGAAGCATCGCTATACGGTTGACCTTCTTATGGCTATATAGAGACTTCTCGTGTCGTAAGGGGGATGGAGAATTGGTCGTCGAGGAGACGCGAATTTTTGCAATTATCTCGTAAGTTGTCTGGAGATCGTTCGTTTGGCTTTATTATGCGCGGGATGGTTATAGGGGAATTCGGTTATTTTTTGCTATAATGGCGGTGGTCGATGCTAATGAATTTATTGGGCTGCTTTTTTTTTTAATTTTTCTTTGAATGTGCTTTTATAATCGTGTAGTGCAAGCACAGACGTTGAAATCTGACAAGAACAATTGTGATGCAAGTAATTCTCATGTCAACACTTCGGAAGCCTTAGAGTAACTGAATCATAAATTGGCTTCCGCTGAGGTTTAGTGTTGCCACAGAGCATAAGCCACTCGATATAAACCGAGTAAGCTATAAGTAATGATTGATTTTTTTAAAGGGCGATTCGTTTTACCTGGTATGAATCTAATCATTAAATGTATCCATTTGAACGACGTGATGATATCTATACACTTCGCTTATGAAAGTATTATTAAAACATACACTTCATCAGTCATACTCCGAAGCGGATATTATGTAAATGAATGTACATACGTTAGCAGGCAGGTCTTACATCATCTTTCGCAGTGACTATAAATCAGTGACTATAGCGAATGAGGTACTTTCAATACATTGAAAAATGGCAAGTAAGGAAAAGGTACGGAACTTTACATATTTCAATTTATAAAATACATCCTGTCCTTTACAGAGTAAAGCACATCCAGTCGAGTCCAGTGAGATCCTGTTAGAAAATTCTATAAAGTATTGAAGCACAGGTATCGCTCGGGAAATGGAGCATGCACTATTTATATTTCGAAAAGCGTCTTGAAAAATCGTCGCACATGACGCCTTGAAAATGCAGCGACGCTTCATCGAATTAAACTAAAAAGTAAGTAGATAAACGCCGAGTCTGGTAAGACACAATCCTAAAATAACATACACGATAATATCATAAGTCAACAAAATCTGCAGCACCCAAATTCCATCTCTACCATTATCTTCCTCAAAGCAGATCCCAAATCCCTCTCAGCTGCATCATACATCACTTCACACAGACAATGCCACAAGTTCCAGCCCCTATCGTCCCTGCAATCCCAAAATTCTAGAATTTTCCGGTACAAGCCGCAGAGCCTATACAGCTCTATACAGTCCTGCAATGCCGCCTCTCTTTCTACTTTCTCATCCAGTTTCTCTCTCTCTCTTCCTCTTTCTCCTTCCATTTCCCATTTCCCGGCAAACCTCGTGGATGAAACTGGTGCGCGCCGGTTCGGTTCGCAGCAGTGGCCAAGCGCCTGCGCACTTTCACCCCCAGCCAGCTCACTCCTCGGGTCACACGGTGTTTTCAAACAGTCGACACGCTCCTCTCCTCGAAGCTACAACTCTCCGTGCGGTCGTGTGAGCAGAGCAGTAAACCCACGAGATAGAGAAAGAGAGAGCGAGGGAAGAAGAGCTGGACGTGGAAAATGCGGACCGGCTACGGCACCATGGATGGCAACGAGCTCAGCTGAGACAGGCTATCTCTCGGTGGGATATAATGACCCGGTGACTGCTGCGCTCGTGGTGCCCGGCTTTTTCATGGTGGACTGTTCCGTCGTTCGTTGTTGCTGTTTATCGGTCTATATACTGTGAGATGGCTGCTTTTCGCTGGGCAGACTCGACATTTCAGACCATCACTTATCTGAGAGATTTTTGAATAGAAAGTTTTTTCTTTTAACGGACCGTTGTGAGAGTGCGATTATGGTGTTCGCGTTTGACCGCTTGAGAAACTTTCATCGGGAAGACACACGAACGTCGACCTGACGCTAGTTCAAACTTTTCGAAATGTTTACTCGAGGTGAGTTTATATTTACTGTCGTTTTTTACGTAAGAGCGCGTCGCTGCACGCGACGATTTAATTGGGTTTGATTGTAAAGTTCAATCGATACTGTACGAGATGAAGTATGTGTGTATAGTATCGGAGCGTTGATAGACGTAAGAAAACTGCTCCACTTGTCTAGTTCAAACTAACTCACGACAGGGTATAACTAATTTGAGGGTATAACAAAGTTGCGCTAATCGACGGCTCGCCGCTGAAAGAAAGTCTAGTGCGCGAAAAACACGGCACACACTTGTTCCAGTAGTACGTTAAATTATTCAAGTGCGTAAGCCAATGCACACAGCTTAATTTCTGTTATGGTAATTTATTCGGGATTTGGACGTGAACGTAACATTTTATCGATTAAATTTAGAATGTATGAATACAGAAAAAATATACTTTGAAAAAAAAAACGTTAGTCAGAACTGTCTCTTAGAAAATTATTCGCTGAGTTTCCTTGCAATAATCCCAACAACAAATCCTATCTCAAACTCCAATCTGAAACTTAAATCCCATCCAAAAGTCATTAATATTCATCCATTCTTAATCCGCCTCGACGGACGCCATAATAAAACTGTAAAACTCCAATCAATCAAGTGGCAGGCAAATCAGTATCGATAAAAAAAGCTCCTTCATAATTCCCGTCGAGCGTTCAAATCAGCGTAAATAACTAAGCGCCGATAAATTCCAAATTAACGCCGTGCCTACTCTCGCAATCAAGCTTCTCCATCAGCTATTAAATTCTCGCCGAAACCCGCTCTACGTTCCGCTCAAAGCAAAAAACGAAGAAGAAGAAGAAGAAGAAGAAGAAGAAGAAGAAGAAAGCAGAGCAAATATAAAACCGGCGAGACGACGAGGGGGCGCTCGTCGATAATGAATTAGCCCGGATTCTAGTCGAAGAGGCACTTAGTGCGCGTCACGCGCCGAAGCCATCATCCATTTACGCGCGGGAGCCTCTGTGTGTACGTGTGTATATACGTGTGTACATGAGGAAGATGCTTGCTGTTCTTGTGCTAAAGAGAGTGAACTAATGCCGTTAAGTGCGCGGTAATTGCCGTAAGTGCATTAGGGAAATTCGATCGCAAGCTCGCGCGTATATATGACCGATGAGTCAAGTAAAGCGCTGAGAAAGTATGAGCAGAGCTTGTTGCGCGAAAGCTTGTTTCGGATGCTGTGCGATCGGGAGACGGGTGTTTGAGAAGTGCTCGGAAATTGATTGAAAACGTGAGTGACTGGTTACACTGTAAATTATTCTCCAAGCTGCATTAAGTTAATTCTTTTTAAGTTTTTCTTAAAGCCACAATCTTTTTAGACGTTTCGAAAGAGGCTGTTTAAATTCCTTTCACTTTTCCTCGTACCTCCTCTGTAGACTTTTTATCTTTGAAAACCCACTCTTTGACTGATTGAAGGAACCGCGTTTGAGAGACAGTTTATTCAAAAGCAAAAAGTCTGCAGACCCTTTGAAAGTCCTTTGATCATACTCTTACCATTCACAGACAAATTCAACTAGAAATACAGCATTAATTTAAGGAACACGATAATACTTATAGAATGGACACGGAATTAACCAACCACTATAATGCATCGAGAAAATTATTTTCATATTAGATCACATTTCTCACTGGAATAACGGCCAAGTAGATTGCGTGTCCGATGAATTTTGTACCCGTCATACCTTTCGGAAGGCACACGAAACTACAGCCATTAACAAGCAGCCGATAAGATAATCGGGTAAACGCCCCTATATTAAAACCAAATCAGGAGAACCTCACGAAAGCTCGCCTTTGAATTTTCCAGATTCCATTTGTCGCTCGCATTGAAGCACGACCAACAAAACCCGCACCTCAAGCACTACTTTTCAAGTGCTTTTTCTCGAGAAAGGAAAAAGAAAGACGTAAAAATCATATACAAAGCAGAAAAAGAAGATCATCAGCGGTGGGTATAAGCTGCCATGGGTCGCAAGTACAAGCCGCGCTCGATACCCGAACAGGATCGCAAGCTATGCGGCAGCATATGCATCTGCCAGTTCACCATTGTGATCAGCTGTGTGGCCTTGGTGTATCTAAGCGTCGCCATCTACATGCCCTCCCACAGGTGAGTGTATACCTCTAGATATAGTGCTGCGCCACGCGGAAAAAAGAAACGGAGCGTTAAAACAGCCGTTAACCCACATCTCAGATCTGCCGAGGCTTGTTTGCACTCGGGCTGCACGGAGTACTTTCGATTTTTGTTATGTATTTTTCATGAGCGTTGACGTTTCGTTGAAACTGAGACTCGTATTACACGTGCTAATGCAACGCGCGAATGGAATTATCGAAGATCTGTGGCACAGAATGCTGTTCGTTGAGCTGATTTTTTTGAAGGTTCGGGCTTTAAGAACTATATTGAAATTCCCGACAGCAAAGTTTTTTAAATTAACTGACCTTCTGACCTCGAAAAAAAAAAATTGTCAAATAACGGATTCATAATAAAAATCAAAGTAGATTTGCATCCCTCGATTCCAAGCACGGAAATTGAGCAACGTGTCGTAACGAACAACAACGAACAACGTTGTGCAACGTCGCCTATGCACACACTCGTCTTTGCTGATTCACATTTCCCGGAAACAATTTTCAGAGCCTTTAACGCGGGAATCGATCCAGACCCGGTGATGTGCCAAACGGTCAACGCGACCCTGGTGAATCAATGTACCTGGGCAAGTTGTGGCGAATGGTGCCTGACCAAGACAACGGGCTTCTGTCCACAAATATACTCGTCCGTCAGACGTAACGGCTCGGATCTCGTGTTCGAGAACTGCACAAGGGTTGGAAGCGTCGCTTGTCCGATGGTGAGTATTATTAATTAGAATCGAGTCTCGTTATAGCGTATACGAATTAATTAGTGGGCTAATTCAAACGTACTTGTTAAACTATTGCGTAAGATGGAAATCAGTTACCATTTACGAGGACTTGGTTGGTTTAATTAGTAGGAACATTGAAACAGTTGAATGTGCATGCGATTCAGAGAGATTATATCGCGTTTGTGTGAACACTGACGTCAAGGGAACGCGTCAGGTCTTGTGGGTGGCTTTGTGAAAATAACGAATGAAGGACTTAATTAGATCCGTGTCCGACGACAGCAATGACGCGAGAAGGATATATACGTGCTACCACCTATGTAGAGCTCAGACTCCATTAACTGTGAAGTGGTCTCTTTGCTTTTTCGGAGAGCTATAGTAGTGCAAAAACGATTTAACTTACATAACCGCATTGTAATTTTATGAAAAACAGAGGAATACATCGATAGGTATTTATCGGTGTGTTTACAAAACCGACGAGAGTTTCAGTATATCATCTGAAATATAGCACGTCTGGGCGAGGTTCACCTCACTCGTTTGTCTGACAGGCCGGGAGATTATCTACTTATCGCGTCAGCACGAGTTTTTCGAGCGTCTGGCCTCACGCCGACTCCTCCACTGTAACAGCCAGTCATCGAGTAGTATATCAAAGTAGAATTGTTTCGCTACCTCCTCTCATCGCTGTAAATGAAAATTGACCCAACTCCACTGTTTTCAAAAATAAAAAAAAAACAACAAACACTCAACAGGTAAACGTCGCGGCGGTGAAGCGTTACAACTGCAACAACGGCAGCGAGTGTGGAACGCTGACGGGGGTATTCGAGTGCAAGCTCGGACACTGCTCGAATCTAAGCGAGGTGATGCAGTGTCATGACCATCCGGATGGCTTAGTGGTCGACGCAGAGAAGGACAACATGAAGCTCAACGGCAACTTCCGCTGCATCAACTCGCGATGCACCAGGATCAAGCATCACTTCAGCTGCGACAGATACTGTCCGAAAATGAGCACAACCGGGGCCAACGTATTCATCATGCAGGGAGATAACGTCTACACGGCTGCGTGCTCTAGGGCGCTGGCGCTCAACAAAGCTAACGGGAATAAACCTGGAGAGAGACTAAGTAAGCCGGTCGAGGTGTGGAAGAAGGGAGATGACGCCATCATTGCCAGCTGCTTCGCGGTTAACAAAGTTGCGGATAGGATAAGGTAAGCTTTATTTTTTTTTTTAATTTAATAATTCTTTCATTTTTAAGCACTAAACTAATAAAAATGGCAGAATATCACCCGAGCAAAGAAATAAACTTTAAATAGAATTTCAATCAATTTTTGCCTTTATAACGTGCATCGATGTTTAGCCGCATAACCCTCCCCCCAAGAGGCCAAATATGATTCGTAGACACGAGTATATAGGGACGAAGAAGCGTAGGTTCAGTGCCCGTGGAATGGCTTCGTGGAAACACGAGCGGAAAGAGAAGAAGAAGACGAGGGAGATTCCACAGAAGAGATGAAGGGAGATATGAGGAATATACCGAGTTTCGGACACAGACACAAAAAAAAATCCGCCAACGACGTTACGTACCCTATACCGACGACGTCTGCCTATTTTTAGAAGTCCGGGTTGAGATAAAAGCGTGCGGGGGAAAAGGATGAGAAATTAGCGAGTTACCGCGAACGGACATTCAATTATAAAACCCAACCCTATCTATACGCGTCATGGTGGTCTCGCGTCGGGGAAGTTCGAGGAAGGCATTTCGATTTAGAAGTTGTTCTAACTCGAGAGGAAACTCAATAGAGCAAAAGTTAGATACGTGAGGAAATTCGTATTATTTCAAATTGAAGTTGTGTCACGTCATTGCGCTCAATTTTTCGAGGGAAAAAATCGTTAATATTTTTACGATCTTGTGTGGCGACGCGTTTCTTTTATTTCTTCATTTCGATATACGTTTGATCCTTAAATTTTACGATCGAGCTTCGCCGTAAAATGAAGGCTGTTTCGATGTAAGCCTTGTGTACGACGCCTCTATCAAAGAGGAGCTTTCAGTTTTATTCGTTGATGCCTAGCGATTAATGAATCGGAAACTCGATGTTATTACCGTCGTATAAACGTAATAGATTTGAAAATTTCTTAACTACCGTCGATGAAGATAAAATCAATCTTACGATAAAGTTTTGGGAAGGAAACGTTAGCTTCAATAGACAAAAGCTACACGCAGCACCTGATTTAAAAAATAGCTGTCATCGCAAAGCATATACTTCACACCCTCCCCCGCAAATAAAACGCATATACGGTAGAAAGCAATATTTCCTCGTACTAGGGAGGAAAAAACAAAGTAAAAAAAAGAACGTCGCGTGCAGAGAGAGAGAGCGAACGACAGAATCGTACGAACAAAGCGATACAGATTCGAAAGAGAGCTTGCAAGCTCGCGCGCGAGGAAGAGCAACGTCGGCAGAGCCAAGTGAAAATAGGGTGAGAATCGATCGAGTCGTCCTGATGTGAGGAGTATAGAGAGGATATGGCTGACCGACGACTTTTCTGCGTGTTGAGCTTTTTGTTAGGATTTATTCTCGAAGTGTCGAGTAACAAAGATTCGGGGGTGTTAATATCTTATGAGAGGCGTGAGAAGCGTAAATAACGTAGGAGCCACTGGTAACGTCGGTTTACAGTGATCAATAGAAGCTACCGAGTACCTTATACTCACACCCTCGTAAAAGCAAACTATTATTCTAGAAAAAAAACAAAAAAAAACAAGTCATTTATATCTTCGGAATAAGATTTCTCGCCTATGGACCCTCGGTTATATCGGTACTCTCCCCGCACAGATACCGCTCGTATTTCTCAAGAACTTCAATTACAAAAACCCTCCACTTGTAGATGTTTTCTCGCCCCCTTTCTTCAGACCAACAATCGTTTCGCCAGAGGGTCTTCTTCTTCTCGCCGTAAACGTTTGGCCGACAGCAAAGATCATGTCTATTTTCCCGCCGCTAGTTTCGGCATGATGTAATTGCCGGGTCAAGGAAATCGCGGTTTCGCTCGATTGCCATATACCCGAGGGACTTTACAGTCGTCGTGCGTTTATTTCCTCGGCTTATCGTCGAGCTTGGATAAGTGTGTCAATGCTGTGGTTGGGCTAGTTTCTTCATCGATACCGACGCTTTTGAATACGATCCTTATCGAACTGTGTTCATAAGAATGAGAGAATTTTTTTACAAGAGGGTAGTTATTTTCCCTCGAAAAAATGCTATCGTTTTCGCAAACGATGTAGAAGGAAGAACGAACGAGACGTCGAATAAAAAATTTACGACGAGATGCTTTTCTGCCATAGTCAGCTACGTATATAGTACGCCAGGCTAACAAGATAAAAAAGAAAGGTAGACCGAGAGACGCGGCCACATCAAAACTTAAGCCGACAATAAGAACTTTATGAATCTTGGAGGTGCGATAGTAAAAAATAAACGAACGCCCAAACGCCCGCGCCGACGATCGTAAAAAGTCCTGTGTGTGTGTATGTTAGCAAACCGAGACGGGAAAACGAAAAACAAAGTCACATCGTATTCCATACTTTATATTCTTTATTCGAATGATCTACGAGGCGGAAAATTCAATATCAAGCCTCTCTCCATCATTTCCATTCCAGAGCGGAGGACTGCGTTAACGGCACGCTGCTGTCGGAGAGTCTTATCCCTCAACCTTATGTCAACTTCACGACGTTCCTGGGCCTGTACGGCGTAAGTCTCCAGCGCAAGGTCGACCCGAACGACTCATACGTACCGTCCCAGCGTTCGCTTACCATCTACAACAACTCGAGGCTCTACATCAACCTCGAGGGCTGCGTAAACACGCTTCGCGGCGAGTGTCGTGATTTTCTAATCAGCCACGGAGCCGACGGCGATAACCAGACTGCGCAGAGTCGCTATCCTTGCTATTACAACAAGGTGAGTGAAAACCGACGTCTCGTCATAAAACAACAATCAAGTATAAGGTACTCATCAATCAATCGAAACGATCGCTTCTTTTTAACGACGGATATACGTATTCCATCGAGTATATATACGTAACGCGAAGCGCAGTTGCATCGCTCATCCCCGCGACGTTCCCAGCGGAGATATTGCGTTGCGTTTTTTTTTCGCGCGTTGGATTTTCTCGAGCGTTGATGGATCGCGAGATGGGTCGGTTTATTTTAACCCGGCGTGTGTATCGATCGATGGGGTTTTCGAGAAGAATGTGAAAGTATAGATGGGTTAATAATAAGCTGATACGTAAATTTGCCGAGCTCGACTGTTCTCGGGAGAGCTATATCGACGGGGAGGTAGTATAACACAGAGGCGTTATCTATTCTAATTCTGGAGCCTGTGACCGTGGCATTTTCTCTCGGCTGAGTTGTTGTTGCGTGAGCGCTCGATTAAGGAGATAGTTCGCGGTGTTATTATGGAGAACGATTAAAAGGAGTTCACGAAAAAGAAGAATCAATTTTACGCGAAGACGTTCGTATAGCCACTTCTCGCCAGATAAATTGCGCAGAAGTGTCTTTATTCGAAGTGCCTCTGTGATCGCGGTAACAATGAACCTCGTTATGCCGATGGCATCGTTTTATCGATTATCTATGAGGAAAAAGCTTTTAAAAATATTCAAAGGTTAATCATCGGGTTATAAGCGTTCAGTAGATAGCGTAAGTACATAAATAATTCGCTTTGTGCGCTTGAAAAGCTTCAGATTATATATTGCGTAATAATTACTGTGTACACTACGAGCAATCACGAACAGTATATCGGAGAAAAAATGTAATTAGTTCCACGTACGCTTGTACCGAGACAATAATCGGCGCGTTTTGTCAAAAGCC
Source organism: Pteromalus puparum (assembly GCA_012977825.3). Taxonomy (NCBI): domain Eukaryota; kingdom Metazoa; phylum Arthropoda; class Insecta; order Hymenoptera; family Pteromalidae; genus Pteromalus; species Pteromalus puparum. The sequence goes on along the minus strand of CM053171.1, from coordinate 45,555,891 downwards.
ATTCCAGAGCCACACAAAGCCACCGAGGAATTCATGACGCGTTATTATATAAAGCTTTTGTTCACCGGTAATGGGGAATTCGCGTATCTGTCACAGGTGCGGTTATGACGTCACGTTTTCCAATATCATCTCGCGCGCGTGTCGACGTCGAGTGCAGAACGAGTAGGATACGATGCGGGTAAATGTGGATTCGCGAAGGGTGAGACTCATTTTTATCACCGCAACGGCCGAGAAATATGCCATGGCGAGTGCGGGTCTTTGGAAAAAACGTTGCGCGAGCTACCCGTGGACGTGAAACGAAAAAGCTCGCTGCGGTGCAATGTCGAGCTTTTGTTGATTTAAATTTTTTTTGGGGGGAGAATTTTTTAATAAATTGGCAATTTTAATCTCGTTTTGCACGCGGATTTAAGCAAAATCAATGTATCGGCGTATAGAGAAGCTCGTAAAGTACGTTATTTTGGAAAAACTGAAGGCGAAACGCTGAACCGTGAATGCGTTGCCGTAGAGAAAAAAGAGTACATTCACCCTGTCAGTCTACTCCGGATCAATTCTCATTCATTATGTATTGGAACCAGTCCTCTCTTAAAAAAGTCATGATCGGATGTTGTGAAGCCTATAAATGAAGTTAGCGCTGAACGTGATTGGTCTACAATGTGTATCCGGTTTAGATGGCGCCAACATTTAAAATTCAATATTTGAATTTGAATGGTAACGAGTTTAATAAAAAACGATCGTATTTTATTAATTTAAATTCTGAGATTAGGTTTGTAACAATTAATTATTTATCTATAAAATAAATAACGAATATCTAACCTCAAAAATTGAAAAGCACATAACCTACATTATATTGGGTGATATATGATTGGTGAGACAAGATACATATATACAAACGTATTATAATTATTATAGAGTAAGGAAAATGTTAACGTTTGGATTCTATTTAGAATATAAAGAAAGAAGTGCGTAACGATATTACCCGCGCGAAGCGCGGTCGATTTTCCTAGTAGCATATATACTATGTTTCATACTATCGAAACCCTAGTATGGAAAATCACGTTGTACAGCGAACTGTAATTAAAATTCCATATAAAAAATGCACCTCGTCTCGTTTTCCAGAACAACTCGTTTTTCGTGGTGGCCCGCTTCGATCTGAACAAAACCCGCACGGATCTACTAATCGCAGTCATCGTGCCGTCCTGCCTGTTCGTCGTAAGCCTGACGACGCTGGTGGTGATAACGCGCTCGGTGCAGGTGGGTGACGACGCGAAGATGCGATGCCGCTACTGCATCGACAAGCAGTCGAACGAGAGCGAGGGCGAAGGTCTTGTGGAAAACTCGGCCATGTCGACGACGCCGCCGCAAGCCAGAGTCCTCACCACCGACAGCGAAGTGCGCAGTATGGCGCTATAGCAATTCAAGCCGAGCTTGGGCGGCAATGCCGTCAGGACTCAGTACGAGAGATTACCCCTCATCGATACCGACGACGCTGAGGACTCGTTCTGATAGGTCGAGAGACGCTGACGAGGCGATGGGTGAGTTTGTTTAGATTTTTTTTGTGGTTATTAGGGTTTTGTTGGATACGGCTGCTGAGAACTTTTTCATGCAGTTCTGAGCGTATTAAATTTCGATAGATAGTCGTGAGGTACGTTTTAGAAGGATATTCCTTTAGTTCGATTGCTTCTAGAGAAATAAGCCCCTTTTGATTTTCAGTATAGTCCCTTCCACCGGACACAGAAAAACATCGAGGTCGGAATTTTTGAAATTCAAAAGCTTGGAAAGGGTAATTGTTCCGAAAAATGACGCTTCATGGATTTATATCCGAAACTCGCCCCGATTCCCAGTCTCTCAGTAAAAGGCGTCGCGCTTTCCAAGCTTACGCGCTTCGTGTATTGTCGCTTAATGCATCGGCGAAATTGTTATAAACCTTTGTTGCGTTTGACTGTATGATTATTATTGAGATTCTGTAAGATACTTTTGTATAATTTCAATGATGAATCATGGCATTATTTGAAACGTGAAAGTGTTAGGAGATATTTTAAAATCTTTTTGAAAGTATCAAAATTAGCGAATAAAGAGTAGGTATATTATTTACTGGATAATTTGTGAGGAATTTCCAAAGTTTGCAATAATTAAAATTTTTAGTGAATTGCATTTTTATGGAGGATTAATTTGGACTCGGTGAGTCATAATTAGATCAAAAATTATGTGAAATCGTATACGCACGCGGAAATTTAATAAAGTGAATCAGAAATAGAGATTAAAAGAAGACAACGAAATAATTACACCAAATCGATTTTACAAATCTTTAACAACAAGGCAAAATCCTGGATAAAATTTGTGCCGAATTCATTGATTCTTGAACGATATGTTACACAATAAAGGTTGAAAATTCTAATTATTCAGAACTCTGGACTATTTCCTACTGCATTACTTTGTAACTATCGTAAGTTGTCTTCCTTGTTTGGCACATCGAAAGCCTGTCATTAAAAAAACCAATTTTATCAACTCGTAAGCGTCTCGAAGCATGCGCTAGCAATTCATGACGTCAAATGTTTGATGTGTACTTCACTTCAAGCCTCACTATTAGGGCAGAAAAAGTCGAAAGCGTAATTGTTATATACATTTCCATATAAGTGTGGCCTTTAATGGTGCTACGACCACTCAATGTTACAAGAGTAACGACCATTAATTATTAGCGATATTAACACGAACTTTTATACTTAGCCTTTTTTAATCAATGTGTCTTTTTTATTACATGTACTTTGCGTATTGAAACACTAGTTCAAATTATATAAATTCAAGAAATATGTGTGAATAACTATATATTCTTATTCACAAAATATACCAATAACTGACATTTTGTTCACCAAAAATTCATCGTTCTAAAAATTCGTACTGAATCTTGAAAGTTAAATAAAAATATATATAGTCTTCTTGAAAATTTTTGAAAACTTGCTATACAAATTAATCATATTTCGTACATTTTACAATGATTCGCCTTCAATTCTTGCGAAAAATATACGTATAAATTTTATCTACAGCCATTTACATAATTCTGTGATTGAACAAAGACTATATATTCTCGCCAGTGTCACACGGCACTATTACATTACTTCATTTGCATTGAAAAATAACACAAACTTCTTTGTATTTTTTTCCGTCGTGTAAACCATGTTTGCTGTGTCTATACCATGTAAACTGCCTTTGTGTACAACTAAAATATGATCTGCATTTTTGCAATATTATAAATAATTGTACTTCGTATTTTAAAAAGTAATGATAAGCCATTACAAACGTAATTATAGTATTCGTGTTAATTCAGTCCATCATTTTAACTCTGATCATTGCGCTTTAAGCAAATATAATAAAGAGAAGGAATTAATTGTAGACGAAGCGTTATAAATTGTGCGATACTGAAATGATGACCAAAAGTACATTTAATAAGCCTAACGTAATCATTATTTCAACAATTCGTAAGAAACATAATGGGAGAGCTTCTGAAATATTGTAATACGATGATAAAATATATGTCGCAATATTAAATAGGATAAAGATATGCTTATAAAAATATTTTTTAATTAAGTGGCGTCGCTTTGGCCACAGTTACTTGGAAATTGACCTTTTCTATGAGAAAAGTTTATAGACATTATTCATATAAACTAGAAGAAATGGCTGCAAGCGGCTTATTTTATCTTCGTTGCTTCTGTTGAAAAAAAAAAATATATATATATGATAAAAATAATGCTTAAGTGCGAAGATTGTCACATATTATTGATCGCAATCGACTTTATTTATAATATATACATTAATTTTACATAGGTTCAATTCATAAACACTCACTATTGAATACGAGATTAAATGGTAACTTGCACCAAGAAGTATTTAAATTTATTCTGTAATTTAGTTATTGTACATTCAATTTAAAAGCAATTAATGTGAACGTTTTATACGATTTTTTACGAGTGCTTAGTTTATTTCGGAAAAGTTAAATATTCAAAAAAAAAAAAAAAAAATTTGATGGCAACCGATCAGGTATGTCGTGATTTATAAAATTAAAAAGTAGTAATAATAATAAAAAAGCAAGTCTACAAATCGTTGAAACATAATTAAAACGATACGCTTTTACCATTATACATCACCCACGTGACATATTTAGCAAGTACTAAATCATTCACAAGCATCACAATCGACAGAATCTAATAAAGTGCTAAAAAACCGTTATTGAATACATCCATGTACGATGGGACAACAACGCGCAAAACAAATGTAACTAACAATTCACTCGCAACTATACAATGGAAATTCTAATGCATCAACGACAAAGAAAATGACAAGCTCCACGACCATCTATAATTATATATACTGTGTACTCTATGTGCCTTCTTCCTTTACGTTTACGCTATATTTTAATTGCCGAGCACCTAGAAAATCGCGAGTGATTTTCATGCACGCCGTATGGGCAAAACGAACTAAATTAACTTTATAATTATATATGAAATATAGTATATTGTATATCTATACGTCGTCGGTTAATGGCTGAGATGTTTTTATCAAGATTGCGAAATCTTCTATTACATTATATTGTATTGTTGATTACCAATGAACGCATACTGATGTCACTGTTGTTAAATAGCGCCATTTTTTTTTGTTCATGACCAACAAGCAAACGCTGTATGTTTGTATGGAAATCAATTTTGTCGAATGTTTATGTCACTTTTGTCATAATAAAGTAGGATTTTTATTACAAACAAATTTTTATATCTTGAATCTACGTTTCCTCCTAAGCAAAAATATCCCTATTCCTTACAAAACTTCCTTTTACTTCGTCGAAAAAAACAACAATATCTCTTTAATCAGAGAAGAAACCCATCAAAGAAAGATAGCCATGGTAATAGAAATTTGATTGGTACATCAATAAAGCCAGATACACGTCTGAGAGACACTCACTCGTCACGAGTCAGTATATTCACCCAATTTCCGCGTAGCACGCGCGTGTACACGTCGCGTCTCATTTTCCTCCTCATATAGTCAACTTCGCGTGTTTCATAGTACTTTCGCAGCAGCTCTGTACGAGATCATCTTCGCGTGGCATAAATGCATGCACACCAGGGGCGCTTTCAGGGCTACCGGAATTGTGTTTTTGCCTCTCAGTCTGTATACTGTTCTACGAAAATTTCGAGTATGCAAGCAAATATAGTTTCTCGATTTTCTGCTGGTGTAATTACATGTATACGAGGAAATGAGATTACCGGGAAATCAAGGGTTCGGTCGATATCAATTTTCGTTCGCGTGTTATTTTGAGAGATGATGAATAATGTAGAAATCGGTGATTATAACGTTGCTTATTACGCTTCAAAAGATTCCAAAGATTGCCATGGGAAAATCTATATTTACTGCATGAGTTTTAATAAAAAAAAAGTAGGTTGATTTATCTTTTCTCAAAGTTACATACACCGCAAACAAATCATCACACTGCAATATCGAATGAACTTTCAATCTACGTACAAAAAAAGCTCATCCCCTCGATAACTCGTCGACAAAAGGCTTCCCGTATTCCATTCGTGTCGATGAAACACGCAACAGCAACTTTCCACTCTCGGCATGAATCACCATCAGATGTACGTAAATATTTACTCATTCTTTTGAATAAATCATGCAATACGTCTGATATCAATGCTATACCATCCCTCCCAAGCTCATTTTCGCTTCTCCCTTAACGGCTGAAAATCTGAGGCCTTCCATCTTTGATTACTACCGAGAACGCTTTTCCCGACTCGACGATGAAATTTCTGTGGGTGTGTCGACTATACTTCGTGACTCATCCCCTTTTCGCCTCACGAATCGATGCGAAAAAATGACGTATACAAGAGTAAGAAAGACAGCAGCTGGAATTAAATGTATATACTCATTGATAATGATCGCGCGCCGGTGGTAATTAAATCTTGATGCGATGAGTTTAGCTTTTAATAGGGCTTGTATAATCGGAACCTTTACGGCTTAATTAGGTCAGATCTGTAGAATCTTTCGTAACGCTTGGGTCAAAGGCACTCGAAACGATTGCGCGACGACCCTTTTTTTCTCAGTGCATTTTTTAAATTAGTTAGTTGTTATCAGTAATGTGTGTGTGTGTGTGTGTGTGTGTGTGTGTGTGTGTGTGTGTGTCTGTAATTAGCACAGTTTGCAATTCCCAAGTTACACCTGAACACGAAACGAACTTTTTCCTGCGTTTATGCGTGGATTTTCGAAACGGAAGTGGTGCTGTGAATTCGAGGCCACTATAGTAGACGGGTGTATCGAGTCATCGATGGGGTAGTAAATTTTAGCACAGAAAGTTATAGGGATGCGATGTGCTCTCGTGTATACGCAGAGCTCTCTCGGCGCTCGTAACTCGGGCGAAATTTCGGTTCATCAAACCTCGATGCATTACGAAGCTCTACCGAACGTACATTACATGCACATGTAGGAGTGTAAGACGGATGAGAGTTTCGCAGAAGCTTCGAGTAAGCGCGTTTTCCGGATAGTTGGACTGGGTTGGATGAGTGTATAAAAAAACCAGGTCGAGCGGGATTTTAATAAAAAAAATATCTCTAAAGGAATTTTTTAATGGTATTTAATTACTCGGCGTTGGGAGTAATTTTCTTATTCCATTAATAAAGGCTCCAGTTAACAATTTTACTTAATGACTGAACTCCCACGGCCGTTTCTGCTTGAAACTTATACACAACTGCGCTTGTTGAAATTCAAAAGCTTAATTATGGAAATGTATAACAAGTTCTGCATGGCAAGAGCTTTCCTCATCAAAAATTCGAATTTGAAACAGTCCACGTGAACTTCACAAGCTTTCTACGTAAATTGTACCGTAAAATGATTAACCACCCAGATACCACATTTCGAATAAACTTGTTCTCCTCTACACGTGCCTGTAGAGAACAGTCCAGACGATACCAGCATCTCCGGAAGCATTACAACTCTCTTATCTCCTCAAGCAACTCGTCTTCTGCCGTCGTCGCGAGAAAGACAACGACTCAGCGGATACCTCTACATCTTGAAGATCCAATACGCGTGTAAGAAAGCTTCACAGGCAGCGTCTTCTCGGCGCTCAGTTGCGTCAGACATGGATCGACCTTGTCGCTTTCTCGCTCTAATGAAAATCGCGTCGACGCACATCAGCCATATTACGTGACCGACCTTTCCGATATCGCGCCGTCGAGATTTTCTTCTCTTTATTGCAAGGATGCGTACGCGAGAATAAATGCGCGACCCTTGGAAAAGCTCTTATGAAGATTCACGGCCAGATAAGTTTCTGGGAAAAAAGGCGCTGGACATAGAAGTGACCTTTGTTTCGGATTTGTAGGGTTGGTGGGTGTATAGTAAGGGTAGGTTGCTTATATATTTTTTATAATGCGGTAGTCGGCATCTTTGTTGGAAAGTTAGTTTGAATGGGTTGTAATGATGATGCCGTTGTTGTAGGAAGGATACATTTCTTTTTGTGTGAATCTCGTGATTTATGATTCGCTAGAATTTTTTCGAAGTAAAACTTAAGTGGAATGAATGATACAATAAACAGCAATTTAGAAGCCGGGACCAATATGAGAAATTGAATTCGATTGCGAAAAAGGGAACCGATGACAGATAGATAGGGTTGGGCGAAACAGCCGACACTTGGGTATATCAAGTCTAACTTTGATATTTATAACCTGAGTGGTAGTGTCGAACAAAAAGAGCTTTATCGTGTTTTGAAGAAATCAACATGGTAAACATGGAATTTTATTCTGTATCTATGTAATGTGGTTTTTCTTTAAATATTTGATAATACAACTTATAATGTGTTTACGTTTTCTTGACAAAATAAAAAAAGTCAGTCAGTCCAGAACAAAGTAATGGACTGCTAGTAACCGCGAAACTCATTTCCCTGGCTATGTACTCACGTCTATAAATATCGATCGCAGGCTTTAACTTTATTAAATTTCTGGCCTGAATATGTGCGCTTGCGAGCAGTAAAAGAAAGTCGTTAACTAATTTCATCGCGTATCAAAACTCAACAAAGCAAGACTAACGGGTCAATTGCATGAACTCGATTTTCTCAGAAAGCCTCAGGTCGGTTTGAAAGCTTTAAAAACAAAATTTAATTTTCGTTCAATAAAAAAACCCTCTCAACGTTTGATAAAAAAAATATTCAGTGGGGTGTGTCGTAGAGATTCACTTTGCTGGGGGTCAGTTAATTGTGTGATATCAACATGATATTTTAGGCAGAAGTATGTAAGTGATGATATCAATTCAATTTATAAGACATCTTTCGCGAGGTATATTATAGGTCGAAACTACTTGCAAAGTTTCAATATCCATTTCGCCGATCTAATAGGTTTCCCAGTCTACCCGTAGGAGATGGCTTTTTAATAGCATCATAAGCTAGATAGAATAAAAAGAAAAAAGTTGTCTCTAACTAGGTCTGCGAAAATGATCAAACACACGCCTTTGTAGCAAACGAGAAGTTCAGTAAACTGCGGGTAATGCAACTGGTGTGACGAAGCGTAGTAGCTTCATAGCTTTATACGCAGAACAAGGCGCGTATAAATGGGTGATGCAACTAGCACAGAATTTCACTTAAAATAATTACTGCTTCTAAATTAACGAGGACTTATTTCGAGAGTAAAATTCAATTCTATACGAATGTATTCTATATGTATGCATATTTTATAAAATTGTGGACTTTCTCGGCGTACATTTTGTATAAAAAAAAGTCAAAAGCTCTTTTATCAATGTCTTTTCCGAAACGTTAAACATCGTGTTAAACATAGTACAAAACTTGAGAAAGGTTTCATTTTTCATTCGTTATTTCGCAAGACTGTACAACAGTCTCGATGTCTGCTTATAGAATTGGTACAGTTCATAGATCAGTATAAACGCCTAATTAAGTCAACATCTTATTATAGAACTTTCTGCCTTAGTTTCTTTTATCGATCTTACGTCACTGTAGAGTAAGTTAGGAATTGTTGACCTCTATCTTTTTTTCTATTCCTAGAAAAGAAATTCAATAGCACATACATATTACCGTGTACATAACACCTTATACGCAGAACAACCCGCTTGCAGGTATGTATAGCATTTGAAACACTTTTTCGCTTCGGTATCCTACTGAGATCGCATTTAAATTATAATATATTAAATAGAGTCAAACAGAATATAAAATAAAACGCTTTTCACAACTGGTACAAACATACAATTTTCAAACGGAAGTTTTTATGAATTTATTCATTTATTTAATTTCAATAAGCACTTACCTGAATTCTTGATAGCTCTGGTGAACTTGCAGCGAAATATACAATTTGGCAAATAGTAAATTCATATCAATTTCAAATTATCAATATAAAATGATACTATATATATGAATACGCGAATATACTTGATGAGCATTCAGGGATCTCACGTAGTAATTGTTGATAAAGAAGGGTAGATCGTGACAATGGGTCGGCAAGGGAGAAATTATAGCAGGGCACTTACCTTCATCTGCTCCTGGCGCCTGTGGGCGAGCAACATGAGCTGCTTGCGTTCCTCGTCGGATATAACTGGCTCTCGCGAAGGCGCACCCGATCCTCTCTTTGTCAGTTTCACAATCAGCTTTGTTTTTTCGTTGTTGCCTACGAATTTCTTCAGCTGGTTGCTGCGTAACAATTCCTTTCCGGAGAACCACAACTGAGCCATTTCTAACTCGATTACCTGTTCATTTTGTTTAAATTAGAGTCTAGGAACTAGTTTATGAATTGAATAGATTCTCTAGTTAATTACTTCGAGAGAGGCATGAGTGCCGCTTAGATCTTCGTTGTTTTCAAATTCTAGTCGAATTACGTCGTGAGGCGGCAATCCCATGGGGTAAACTATCATCACGGAGCCTCGTAAAATATCTAAAGCATCTTGAACGACTTTCTGAGTAACCAATTTGTCTTCATTCACTAATTTCTAAAAGAAAAAAAAAGAAAAAAATTGAAGGTTTATTGCTTTGCTTCAATGAGAGTTTTTTTTACAATTATTCAATAAAATATTTCATCTTACTTTAGATATCATAGCCCGAGCGTCTTCTATAGCTTTTTTGATGACATTCTGCATAGCTTCGTTAGGTTGTCTACCATTTCTACGTCCTGGTTGGATTATGTGAATTGTATTTTGGATAAAAATACAAGATTGAGATTTGGGTGACAAATTAAAAAAAAAGATAAATTAATAATCGTACCTATAACGTCTTTATTAAAGGTCCATCCACCTGAAGGCAAACACTTCTCACCCCATTCATCTTTCAAGCGCAATTCTTCTATTTGTTCATCAGCCAAACCAATCATGTTTGGTGGCAACATGGTACCGTGATTAGCTAGATCTTCTAAATCTATTGCAGACCAACGTTTTATTTCCAAAGGAAATTAATTTTAGATTCTTTTTAGAGTAATAAACCATATGAAATCTTATTTAGTAAATGTAATCATCATACCATAACAAAGTCTCGAAACTTTCAAACGTCCGTTATGAATTATTGTTATCTCCTCAATAATGTCATCAACTTTTGCTTCGACACTAGTATCGTAGAGAAACTGACTCTCAGTTGCTTTCTTCACGTGCAACCTCACCATCTTTACGGATTATTCTAGCGTATTCTTTGAATGATACCGACTCGAAATTAATAACCTCAACTTAGGGTTCTGTTTACGTTTCTGAGCAGGTGAGAACTAGATGCTAGTACAATTTCCAGAAGAGCAGAAACACATGTGACTGACGTCACTCTGGCAACCACTATATCGATCAAACAATCATCTGGATTCTGGCAATGCGATGCGATTCTCCAATTATATGCAGCTGCAAACAAAAATAAAACTGATCTAATTCTTCGATTTTGAAAAATAATAGATGTTCATTTCTTGCTATATTGTTTATTTTCTTCGTCTATTACTCGAATAATTTCTTTGAATCATATAGTGATAATAATAAAAATATTTTTCATTGATACACAATTTATTTTAATATATTTATATTGTACAAATAAATGTTAAAATTACGAAATCTTAGTAAAAACGTTGTTTCAAATAACTTATAATTTTTACTTCAATTAACTTAAAATAGTAGTTGATAAAAGCTCTCAATAAACTTTTACAAAAGAATAATTTCAATGATTATGAATGTAGGTAAAAGTAAAGTTGAGGATAGAAAAAAAATAAAAATATTGGTTTTAAGGAATATATGTATGTATATATTCGTCATTCATTAAAATATAATGTACATATATACAACTCAACAGTGATACATCGTATAACTTTCGCATCGCATCTGTCTTTTCTACTGGCTCTTAAACACAAAAATATATTTGCATAGAACTTCGTCCTTCATCTTTAAAACTCTTTGCATTCTCGCTCATTTTAAATTTCTTTCTTTCTCGACGATATAATTAAATATGCCGTTCATTTATTATTATTTTTGTCTTTACATAATAAACATCTTGGAATATGAATCTACACATTTATTGTTGTCAGTGACGCGTTTGTCTGTATTTTTAATGTTATTACGTTTATTTTCACACGCGCACCTTCTTAACTAAAGTATAACTTGACTAGCATTATGTTAAAATACATCGACGATCCATTTAGCGAATTCCTGGGCATTGAATTACAATTACAATTTTAATCATTGACTCGTTTGATAGATATAGATTTTTATATTATGTTTAGGGCTTTGGACCACATAATCCGGTCCCACATAGTATTTTTATTTTTATATCATCGCAATAATTAATCCGAGAACAAGTGACGATTAACAACTTCGAACACATGGAGGATAATTGCAATACATAAAAGCGCGTCCGGTCAGTCAACATCTTTTTATGCGACATCCACTAAACATGAAACTAATACGGAACTCTTATTATTCGAATGAATGCATTCATGAATTTTCGTATGAATTACATAATATGTTTTTCATTATTGCTTTCAGTTCGACGTTTTAAACCGAAAGCCGTCAAAATTGGAATTGGTGTATATATATTTTTTCTTGCACACTCTGATGATTGCATAAAAAAGGAAGGTACGACATTCTCTCTCACGCATTCGGCCTTAAAATTTAAAGGTATAAAGTTCGGATAACGTAATCTTGAACATGAAGTTCTATATCTTAAGTTTAATAATTCAGGTATCTCATTTACAGCTTTAAAAGCTCGGTTTATAGAATCGTTTTATTAATTTTTTTTCATTGAAAAATATACGTTTGACGTTCATTTTTCCACCGTCTACTTTTTGGTACGCGCAGCGTCTCACCTTCATTCGTCTTAAGCAATTTTCGTTTTCAAAAATATCATTCATAACATGAGAATCGCGAGTAACTTTTTATCCTTGGTAAATCGTGAGATCGCTTGCGTTACGTCAAACGGAAGCACGCTCGCGCTTTTATTAATTACGTCCACATTTTCTCCTCTCTCTCTCCTTCTTTCGCCTTCGTCTCTTCTCGTGCGTACTAAAATACGGAGATTACATATTTCTCATCTTATAACGCATTGAACATCGTCTGTTATACATCATTATATCGTTAAATACGAGAATAATATAGTAATAAAAAACGAGCAAAAGAAAAAAAAAACGACATTTGGTCCGAACGAAAAAAAAAGAAACCTTTCATAAAAAAAGTTAAAACACTTGCGTCGCGCGACATATCGAATACATATTATATATGGAATATACATCCAAAGGGTAACAAAGAACTCGTATTTACAGCGACGCCGAGAACGTCTACTGACAAATACAAACGAATACGAATACATATCTTCTTAGACGATCGTTAAACTATACAGAGTTAAGCTTCAAGCTTCATCTTGAAAAGTCTTTTGGTCGAACGTTCCGGCGCTAACTCTCCCACACACGGAGCGCCGCGTCGGTACTATATACTTGAAAATTTTCTAGCATATTCTATCCCATCAGTTGACCTCGTGCGTCACGCATCAGGAACTTAGTCGCTGTCGTTGGTGGGCGGACGCAGGTAGCGCGGATCCTGGACCTGGGGCTGGCTGGCCTCGCACATCTGGTCGATGGCAGTGGCAACCGCCGCTGCGATTATCGTTGCCTGGGGCTGGGGTCCGCCGCGCAGCAGCAGAGGAATCTGCTGCTGCGCGGGGGCCCTGTCTCAGACTTTACTCTCCGGGCCATCCGTCGTGTGCTTGAACGAGCTGCGGATTTTGCTCAGGTGCAGCGCAGCGATGTGGCCGTAGCTCTTATTGTACCATTCGGGTGTACGACCCCTGAGAAAAAAAGAAATACAATCGTTGATTAGTCATGCGGTCAGTGAAACGCGGGTATGATGAAATTTATAGTAGTCTGTTTGGGTGATAAAGCGATTACTCACTTGGTGTCGACTCTGGAGAGATGCATGATGCGCGATCTTCCGCTTCCGCAGTGCTCGATGAGATAGCGCGAGGCGAGAACGATGCCACGCGTGCCACCGAGCATCACCGGAGCGTCAGGATGCTCCACAGACGTTTCCACTATGACGCATGCCTTCTTCGGGAGATCCGTCTGCCAAGATCTGGAAATGTATGTTTTTCTCTTAGTTTTGCTTTCTCTCGTCAATGTCACTCGAGGCGCATACAGAAGCTTGGGACGAGTTTAAAAATTCTAACTACTTTGAAAACGTTCACATCTACTTGAAAATGATTAACTTGTAGATAAGGGCGTACATGCGAGTGCGTAATATTGATAACTAATAATAAAAAACAGATCTAAACATTCAGTTTAATTATCTTTACGATTTTGTGTGGGTCTTGCAATTGAAATTAGAAGATATTTTTACTATAATATAAATATATCTGTACCTGACAACACAGTAATCTCTAGCATGTAAAATAAAATATTTCAACTTTACTAACATTGACTAAATATCTTGATTCAAATATTGTATTAATGATTAAATATCGAACGCGTGGGTTTGCATTTTAGTCAATAATCATACCCATGCCTATCTATTGTATCTATCACAACCCAAATAACAAAGCATATCAGCACTACGCGCGAATGCAAGTGACGGCGTATACACGATACACGGCTACTAAAAATGCAAGCCCATCAAACGAAAATACAAAAAGAAAACAAGTCCGAGCTGTGCGCGCGATATAAATACTGTGGTATACTGCAGCACATAAAGTAAGTCGATCGTTGCACGAACCTGAGTACGCAGTAGTCCCTGGCCGGCAGGGGACTCATGTTGCCGGTGGCATACTGGAAGACCTCGGCGTTGGCCTCGAGCTTGACCACCTGCCTGTACTTGAGCAGTTGCGGATCCCAGATGTGGCGCTCGCGTAGCACCCGGTGCAGCAGTTCCTCTGGCGGCGCTTCCACCTCCGTCGTAACGCGCCACAGTCTCAGCGGGTGACCGTCGCCCACCTTCTTGTACGCCATGTCTACGTTCGCGTCGGCAGGATTGTTTACCGACACCCAGCCGCGGCTTCTGTAAGAATAACAATGGCCTTTGTTAATTTTCGTCTACTATTTTTAAATTTTGAATTCTACTTGAAAACTCCTCTTCGATATCGTTACAATACTTCTCTCGAGAATGCTCGCGACTATACTCGACTCGTCGAGTGGACTCGAAAAAGGAGTTCGACGAGTCAAGCTTTTTCTATGTACGTATACTGTAAAGTGGATTTTCCTTACTTTTCGCGACCTTCCTTGAGGAGAGCCGTAGTACAGGCATACAAATATCCCCTCCAATCCTGCTTGAGCTCGGATCCAAGTTCTTCCAACGGTACTGGAACGCTTTCCTCCATATAATTGAAGTGGCACTGCGTCAACATGTCGGAGGATACCTGAAATGAACAGATGATACTCGGATTAACGCGCGATGAACTAGCGAGATTTTCTTTCGAGTAGACGCGTATTATGTTATATTCGTTGACTTTTCAGAAAATGAGAAATCTTTATGTAAGGAAAATTACGCGAACTGTACAAGCTTATTCCTAAGCTATAGACATAACGAGGCTCACGAAACCGATATGAAAGTTAAGCGAAACCGCAAACAGGAGGGAAGCGACTCTCGGCGAAGAATAAAAATTCTTCTCCGGCGTGCCCGCACGGCTATCCCGCATATGCAATTTCGCCGGAACGGAATAATCTCTTCGTCTCTCTCTCTCTCTCTCTCTTTCTCTTCTCCTCTCGCGGCACAAAACAACGATAGAAATCTCTCTCTCTCTCTCTCTCTCTTTCTCTCCGTTGTGCGACGAAAGAAATCGATGCAAAAATATTTGTCCGCGTGCGAGCGCGCTTCCGCATTGTTCGAACTCGTTTCTCTCTCTCTCCGGTGCTCCTATGGGACGAAAGCACGAAAGAGGTGGAAGCTGCAGAGAGACTCACCATAAACAGCTCACGATGCGTCTTAATAAGGTATAGGAGGCAGTCGTGGGCCGCTTTGTTCTCGGAGAGCTCGCGCTGATCCGGTATGCCGACGGTCTTCCTTCGACGGGGCGACACGCTGTTCGACCTGTTGCTCGAGACGTTGGCATTGCTGTGATTGAAGTGGAAGAGACTGGGCGCCAGGCAGACCGCCAGGTTCGAGGCTGTCATCTGGTTGTACGGAGAGTTGCTTGCCACATTGTTCAAGAAGTCCAGGAGAGTCTCCAGAGCCTCGCGATGCTCGTCGGGCAGGAGGAGGAGAACGCACTGGACAGCGTCGGGTCGAAGTTCCACTGGGACGTCTGTGGATCAAATCATGCATTTGTAAATCATTTTATTGTAAGAAAAATAGTCTACCAAAAAAGAGACACTCACGTTGGAAGATGGCGATGAAAGTCTCGGAGAGCTTGTTGGTGAGCAGCGCCTCAGGCAGTTCCCTGAAGTACTGCTTGACGAGGTCAGCTACGTCGAACGCCTGCTGTCCGTCGAAGTTGATGTTGTCGCCCTGGGTCTCGGTCATAGCCTTGAGCTTCTGGATGCGCGACCTGACGCCACTCTTCCTGAAGATTCCGACCTGGTCAAGAGCGTTGGCCCTCAGCCAGCGTAGCGCGATCTGGATGCACTTGGGCAGTGCCTGTCCAGTTCGCTGGAGGGACAGCAGCAGCGGCACCCCGAACACGGTCTTGTCCTTGTAGTCCGGCGTCTTGATCTTCCTGATGAACTTGGGCAGTTCCCAGTTCCAGCCGGTGCGATGAGTAGGACAGTAGCGTTCCATGCACGCGGTGAGCTTGAGCAGCGCCAGTTTCCTCAGCACCAGCAACTGACCACAGGACATCGAAGCCATAGCCCTGGGGCAAAGCGGATCCAGCGGCTCGGGGTAGAGCGATCCCCTCTGGAAGCTGTGCCACCTGACGACGCTGCCCTTGTGCCTCGGCGAGTCCTCCTCCTGGTCGGAGTCGCGGCTGGCGACGGTCGAGCTGCTCTCCTGGCTGGCAGCCGTCTCGTTAACTCGTGTCCTGGACTTGTCGGCCCGGTACACCGTCACCTCCTTGGTCACGACCTTCTCGGAGTGGATCGGCTCGTCGAGGCTGCTGCGCTCGATACTGCGCTCGGTTTGACTGCGGTGGTGCCGAAAGCTCTTGTGGAACTTCTCCTCGCGTTTCAGCGCCGTCACCTTGTCCTCCTTCTGGCTGCTCGTGGAGAATTTGTCGCGGTAGCGTTGCGACTCCTTGCCCAGGTTGAGGCTGCCGCCGCGGGTGTTTATCGCCGCGCTGCTCACGATCTGGCTGGCCTTCATCGGCGAGTCCTTCGGGCTCGACGTCACGTACTCCAGCACCTGGAAGGCCGGCAAATTCACGCGATACAGAATATGTTCATCGCCGAGTGTAGCCTACTTTACACACGAGAGCTGCTACCTACCTTAGCGTTGTTGCTGTTGGCGTCCTTGAAGTACCGGTGCCTCCAGCTGGTCGGCTGGCACTCCGAGTCGCTGAGCGCGCCCTGGTCCTCGCGATTGCCCCTGTGCAGAAACCTTCTGGCCCTGTTCATCTTGGTCTTGGTCGGCGTGGGTGTGGGACCGCCTCCCTGCGATCCGTCAGAGCAGTAGCTCGACGAGTCATCGCCAAAGGGGCTCGAGGCGTTATGAGCCAGAGGCGAGGGTGGCAGGTGGAAAGGCGATGGAGGCAGCTGCAGAGGTGACGGAGCCTGGAGCTGCAACGGCGACGGCGGTGGCAAGAGATCGGCGAAGGAGACCGGTGGCGAGCCTTCGGTCGGCGATACGTCTACGCAGTTGAGATCCTTCATCTTCTGCTGCATAGAGAGGACATCGAGCACCTGTGGTCCGCTGATGACGACGCCGTCTCGGTTGTGGTGGTGGGTCTTCCTCCTACGCGACTTGAGCGACTCCATACGGCGCAGGAAAGCCTTGGCGCCGTCTCGAAGTCTCTCGGAGCCAGTGCGTCGGAAGCGGGGACCGAGTTCGTCAGGCAGAGTACCAGGAGGTAAACTCCGGTAGCGCAGCGTGTCGAGCATCGTGTCGTCCGCTTCGTCCTGTTCGAGTCGGTCGTCCAGGCTGTCGTCCTCTTGGCTGCGTTGTTGGTGCTGGCCTGCTATGGCCTGGAGACGCTCGACGTTGCCGGGACTAATGTCGCAGACGCGCGACCAGCGGCGGGTCTTCTTCTCGAAGGTCCAGTTCTCGCTCAGGGCGCACTGGGTGTCCTCGTCCGAGTCCTCGCCGGCTGCGTTACCGCCTCCTCCCTGGAACACAAGCGGATACATTTTGAAGGTTAATATTTTTCTTCACTCGTGGTATACGAAGATTTTTATCGAACGGCGCAACCGATCCTACTTCATATAAAACCTTTATGCACCGGCCGCAGAGGGAAAGTTTTTTATTTTCGTTTTCCTCCTTCGACGCAACCGGGGTGTGTGTGTGTGTGTGTGTGTGTGTGTGTGTGTGTGTGTGTGTACTCGTATGAGTCAGGCGTGCATGGGAAAACCAGCGAAGCGGCGACGAACGTGCCGGTGAAAAAGAGAGTCGCGAGAAGGACCGATCAAAGGCGCTGCGCACGTTCTCGGATATTGAGAAAACAGCGCGCGTTTGCGGTCGGACTCGGTATTTCTCTCTCCAGTCGATATGAGTCACTTGATAATCAGCGCGGATGAGTTTCCAGCGTAACGCGATCGTATGCAGCAGTTCGACCGTACGTCACTGCTGAGAGAGAGAGAGGAGAAGGATCTCTCTGTCGTGCCGTCCTACGCGAGATTTCATTGTAGGAGCGCTGACTAAACGTTTCGAGATCTCAAGTGTATTACCTTCGCTCTTTTTTTTACCGACGCTGTTTACGTCAGGCTTCGTTATATTAAAATACATGAGGCAGGAATTTTTTATTCCTCCCGAAATGGACCTCCCGAGTGTTTTTCTGCTGTATTCATGTGACGCTTTTGATTGAAACAATGAAGTAGGAAAACACGTCGCTGATGGCGATCCTCTATCGTACGCACATCCAATTGAAAATCAATCAATTATAAACGAGATCTCTCATCGAATCAATCAGCCCGAATCAAACTCAAAAATGAAAAAAAAAAAAAAAAACAGACCCCCGAAAACAAAGGGGACCGGCGACAACAACGACCTGGGGGTTCTCGAGTCATATGGCCACGCGGCACACGAGTCCCTTACGAAACCCGAGGCGCGACGCACGCCTTTGTCTGCGCGCGCGGCGAAAACAAAAAGAATGCCGCGCGCACGGGAGCGGAGGAGGCACGCGACAATGGCTCTTGGGTTTCACCATGCCTGCATAACTCTACGCCCCTTTTTTTCCAACGACGGCGGCGTAGATCGGATGCAGTTGCAGCCTGCGTGTGTCTATAAATAAGAATCGCTTGATTTGGTTTTTGCCTATTATACTTTTTTAGTGTTCACGGAAGATTCTGGGACAGCCTGAAGTTCTTTACTCGACGATAAACCTCAGCTCCTACCGCGCGATATCGCAAGACTGTGTATATGCGTAAAAGTAGGCCGCAGTTATAGACATGTAAAAATATTCAACAGGGGGTCGAGGACCGCGGAAGCATCGCCCACACAGGACCGGAATAGAGTCGAAATTTTTCGAAATGCAGTTTTGCGAGAACAGATGTTCAATGGGTTGCTCAATCGATCACGTGGCTTTTAGACGCACACCTACACTTCTTTTTGTCGTAACACGTCGCGTCGTTACGTTATACGATATTACAATATTGGCTCTGTTTTATGTATAAGGTTGTACGCGAACACACGCGATTAATATAGAAAATAGTATACGGCACAATTTCGCGTGAGACGAATAATAATCAGCTTCGGGTGAGGACAAAAATAACTCATCAGACGGCAAAAGGCGACGAAAATAACGAGAAAAGGCTCTATTTTCATCCGCATAGTGTACGACTGCAGCAGTCGCAGCATTAGACGCAGACTCTCTTAGGTGCGTTTTAACGCGTCGGACCGTTTCGAAAACCGCGCGCGGAAATTGGGTCGTAGCGAGGGCGCTGTGCTTTTCGACTGACGTCAGCCTCAAGCGAGGCCTTTTGCGTGTATAATCCAGAAAAAAAGCTTTCGTCATTGCAGCTGACTACGCTGGCGTCACGCGATGTTGTATATAGTCGCGGGATTAGAATAATAATAATGTGCTGGATTATCGTAATACTCGTGGTGCAGGAGTCTAGGTTTGATTTTTTTTTTCGTTTACCTGAGAGGAGCTGTTTAACGTCCGGGTTGTCGAGACACTACTGGGAACGTTTTGTTTTCGAACTATAGCCATCATTTAGAACCGTCTAATAGCCGAGCGGTGATGATGACACCGATTTCAATGTCAATTCCACGGAAAACACTGGCCTGATTTCTAATGGTTATTTAACGCCTCTCTCGCTAACGACGAACAGGTAAACAAACAACAACAACACGCGGTTGTTCCTAAAACCTCGTCTAGGTCGCCTCGAGCGACAAACATACAAGCAGCTCTCCTCGCCATTAGTCAAGCGGCTTCCGCAAGATTTTTCCATACATCCTCCCGGCAACAACATCATCATCGCGCGGAAATCCTCTACTTAATAGAAAGTCGCGGACTGTCCCGAATAAAGCTGCTTCTATCGCGTAATTTACCGTTAGCCAACTGCGCTACAATGCATACACACGAGTTTGTAATCTCCTCTCACTCGCTGATCCTGTGATTTATTATAGCGTCGCGACCACCGCGATGTTATTATATTATCCTATCGCGAAAGATCCCATTGTCGAATGGCATCGCGTGAAGAAATTCTATCTCCACCAGGACCACATAGAGATGCGATTGTGCGGCGAATTCTAGAACTGTCCTTTCGTCACGCCGCTGTATATATACTCGCCCACACTCCGAGCTTTGACCCCCGGGTCGTTGTATAGCTACACCGTACACTTTCACTTCCGATCTGTATACGGTCTAAACCTATGCCGCTCGTCCGATAACGAGAGACACACGCGGAAAAGAAAATGCTCCGGTGTACTATCTTATCGGTCGATCTCCATCGGTTGCGCCGCGACGACGAGATAAAGGAAAAGTGACATAACTATATGTACGGATGATAATCGAGGAAAAGAGTGGTATGATAGAAAGGTTATAACGCTCTTTTAATTATTATCGTACAACGAACTTCGTCGGTCTCGCCAATCAGAAGCAATCTCGATGATTGCCCCGGCAATTTAAAGTCATTTTAAAATACCGTACAGTAGCTGCTACTCGCCTCTCTCTCTCTCTCTCTCTCTCTCTCTCTCTCTCTCTCTCTCTCTCTCTATTATAGCCATGAATCAGAAGTTTTTCGAAGCGGGTATGTACTTTCGTCTCTCTTCAATTATCTCGTCGCTGCTGCTGCTGCTGCTGCTTCCTTTAATTCAATTCGAGAGTAGGTTCAACTGGAGAATAATGAAAAAGCGCCACGAGCTGCATACAGTTACATAGACTATCTCTCGCTGTGTCTAATCGATCGTTTTTGTCGACTCTATTACTTTTCAACTGTACTTTTCATCATCCCGATAATAACGAGTGTGTGCGTGGACCCGACGTACGTTTCTCACAGGCCAATCCGCTCCAAATTAAGCGGAAAAAAAAATCACGCACGCGCCCTGCAAATTGAAAAAATCCATCTGAACAAAAGTGTACAACACACGCTGCGCTGCCGCATAGGCACGTGTCAATGGCCACGGCAGGAAAGGAGTTACTCGGCCGTGTCGACAGCCCCCCTTTTTTTCTCTCTCATTTGTACTTATTTTTTTTTTTCACTCTCGCTCATTCATTCGCTGGACGCGAGAGCGGAACGCGCAACAAGGGCTCGCCCGCATATGCGAGCAACGATAATCGCATTTCCGTGCAGCCGTCGCTGCCCCTTTTGTTTCTGCAGCCGCCGATGGGGGTATGAATTTTCGGCGCGAGGGAATGCTTTGTCATCGATTTCATTTCTCTCTCGGTTGCATTTACTTTAAAATTGAGCTCAGAGAACAGTATTTAAGAGTATATGCAGGTCTACGCGTTCCGACAGTTCGAATCTTCTGACAGTAATTAAAATCGATTGCCGTAATATCGGCTGTTGACAAGAATAACACACACATATACCCACACGCAGTGTGCGTCGTTGCATAATATCCCGACGATGCATAATATAACTCGCGCGTCCGCGATTTACATAATTGTAATCATCGCGTTTATTATTATTGGAACGCGCGCACACGTGGTTTTCTTTCAAAACCGGATACAAAAGTGTATTTATCGACGACACCATCGGGCCTTGCGTCAGCTACTCAGTTTTAGCCGAAAAGGATGTTATACGTGTTAGAAGGTGCTGTACGCATTGCGTGGGTGAAAGTTTGGCGTGTATCCTCTGTCTATTACAAAATAATTACGTTCCACGCACGCATCGGTGATATCAAAAACGGACTCGCATAATTATAATCGCCGCGGAAAAAAAAACAGCGAGAATCCTGGGAGAGAAACTCGTGAGAAGCCAACGGAATAGAATTTTTTTTTACAATCGAGCTCCTTCGATAAAATTTTCTTCGTCACGCGATTCGCGCGCTAAAGAAGCCTCTCTCGTCGCGCAGAAAAAAAAATAACAACTTTGCTTTCTCCTCGTACACACGAGTATCGAGTTAGGGCTAAATTTTCAAATAGTCTCTCGACCTACATTCGAGCTTATAAAGAACGAGAAGAGAGAAAACTAGCCTCGCACGCGGTAATTTCGTGGGGTTCCGCGTTGATAGTTTTTTTTCTCTCTCTCTCTCACAAGACGTCACGCTTCGGGACCAACGCAGCGATAGCTTCCCGCCTTTGATGATGTATAACATGTAGAGAGAGAAGCCGCGCTGTGGTGTGGCATTATTTCGGGACCCCTTCGCGCGGCAATAAACAGCGAGACCCTTTTGGCTTTTTTTTTTTTTTTTTTTTTTTTTTTAATTATTTTTGAGTTCAGCCACTGTACAAGACTTTGCGTGAAATGTAGGCCTCTATTTTTACGACCGAAAGAACTTTACACTCTCCAAAAAACACGCCGTCGCAGTAACCTAGTTGATAATCAGTTCCATTAGCATATAACGAGCTTGGCGAATAACATTCATCAAAAGAAGCTTCGAGAAATAAGGACAGGGGACACGCATCTCCGCCGAATATCAATATAAAGTCGCGAGCATTAACGGTTCCCATATCAATGTCCAATGTCGAGCCTCTCATCTTTTATGTAATTCCCGCAAAGAGCCACGGCGAAGTATACAGCCCTCCCAAAAGACTGGCCTCCTTTTCGGCCGTCGAGCTTTTTGCACATGCGTCACACGGCGGCGCATTATTTTGAGCGGCTGCACTTTTAACCGACTTCCCAAGAGAGAGAGAGAGAGACGAGTCGCTCGCGTCACTCACGAATCGCGATATGCCTCTATTTCTCATTCGTATACGATCTGCGCAGAGCTTGTGTAACTCGTTCCTTTGCTTTTTCGGACTCGCACAGTTTACGAGAAAACACTTTCAGAGAGATCTCTCTCGGAAGCTCGTATAGAAACCAAGAGTGCGACGACGTCTACCAGGAATCTCGCGCTAGCTGTATACATATATCCAAGAAAATCGCGTATAGAACACACTCGGGGCGATACATAATTGCAAAAGTGACGAGAGACGTACTGCTGTAAAGAATCTCGCCCCACCTTTTATACGCGTATTTTCCGCAGAAGTCGCGAGGCTCGTTAGCCTCGCGGCGTAGCAACGGGAATATCTCGATTCCTTCATAAATCCGCTGCTGCTGCAGCCGCGAGAGCCGCAAAAAGTAGCGCATTTCTGCGCGCAGCGAAAAACGCCGTACAAGTGCTGCATTTATGAAGCGCGCGTATAATAAATCGACGACGAGGACTACCGTCGTGTTCTTTTTTTTTCTCTCGACTCGAGCAGAGAGAGAGAGAGAGAGACAGAGAAACGAGTGCCAAGCAGTCTGGCTTTTTCAGACGCGACATCCGGCATCATTCAATCATCAGCCGCTGAGTTGACTTTTTCCGCTTTGCCGTATCTGTATGTATATAATCCCTACGCTGCTGCTTTCTTGTGTAAACCGCGGCTGCTTAGCATGCTTCGAGCTGCGAGTCCGCTTTTTTTCATACGTCGCATTTTGCGCTACTGCTTTATATTCAGTTAAGGCGAGGATTTCTTCTCCTTTGAATTTTCATTTTCTCGACGTATATACTTACGCGTAAAACTGTCTCGGCTATATTCGAAATCGTCAATTCTCGTCAGGAATTCCCTAGTCTCCTAAACTTAGGAGAGGAAAGCTCGTCGTCGTCGGCTTAACGCGAATTCCCGATTATTCGCGGCTCAATTAAAATAGTTCAGCGCACCTCGAACCCGCTAAAAGCGTCCGGGATCCATCCTCACGTGCTGCAGCCGCGTAACAAAGCCCGCGTGTATATGTACACACGCGCATAAAGTCCGCTATACTGCACCCGAAAATAGAGTAGCTTGCAGTCGTAACTGCATTTCCGCGTGTGGAAAGCTGCTGTTCTCGAGACTTTCGATTTTTCTTTTGTTCGGTATAATACACACCGATACGTATATATATAATCAATTTGTTACATTGGGTGTGTAATTATTCACCGTCTCGAAATTACAGATCCATAATAATCGCGCGAATCCGGCTGCAGTCGTCGGCAAAAAATTGACGAGAGCTTTTCAAGGCTCGGGAGAACAGAGGAGAGAATGCAGTCTTTGCGGAGAGACCGGTTGGCCTCAGACTCGTATATACCTATATGTCCGTCGAATCGTATCGGAGACTCGCGATACGCGCAGCGAGGAAGAGTTTTTGGCTTTTGTCTGGATTATATTGAGCTAAGGACACACGTCATTCGTGACACCTGCTCGTAATTGTGTAATAAATATACGTACTCTCCGGACCTGAGTATTTACACGTTCGATTACAGACTGTGTGCAGTTCTGAAGGAAAAATTAATATTTATTAAATACGCGGCGACTTTGTTTTTGTTCGCTGAGACATTGATTTATCAGAGTAAGCAAACGTAAACAGACGGACTTGAAGAAAATGAAAATGAAAACAGTGCAGTATACTCCGATAAAATTGCGCTTTACAAGTGTGTAAAAGACGTTTATTTTCAGGAAAGCGCAGACATTCACCCGCACAGCTGGCTGCCTTCGGAAAGATAATCTCCTCGTCAAACGTCGGATTCTTACTTGCGCTTAGCTTTTGCGAAATCATTAAAATGCGAAAACGCAAATAATCTCCTCTCTTGTGCCTCGGCTTTGCCTATTACAGCAATTAGCCGGCCGCTGATCAGGCTGTCTCTCACGACTTTGCATATTAATCGAGAGCGTATATGGTTGTATCAATGCTGTATATCCATAATGTTGGCAGATATATTGTGGAGCTTGATTTTTTCTTTTGGTTTTAGTTTTGTGATAAATGAATTAGCGTGGGTTGTATTTTGAAAAATAGGCTTGATTCTCTTTCGAATCATTAATTCACGAGATTGATCAGGGGGGATTATCCCTCGGATATTGTATGCTAAATACTCGGCGATCAGTCATCTTATACTTATGGTAATCTCGTGAAATCTTTCACTGTCAGAGGCCGCATTTCGCCGAAACGTCTCAATTTTTCACCAAAAACCGCTGTGCCTAATTGATATCCGCTAACTGTTTATTTACCGTGTAATAATCGTACGCAAAGCGAAGAAAAAAAATCGCTTCTCCAAGAGTCCTTCAAACTTTTTACAACATGATGCGCTGGACACGCATATAACGCAACGAGCTGCTTATACGAAAATTATTCATAATGACAGATGCACACGCTTAATTAACTCCTCGAAAACAAGTTATCCTTTCCCCTCCCACCTCTACACACGACAAATAAATAAAGACAGAGAGGCGTATACACACACAACAAAGACCCACAGCTCACGTAGCGCGCACATAACGGAGATGCTCCTTCTTCTCACGAAGCCCAGAATTTTCAGGTGACGGACGAACGGGTTGCGCGCGTGTGTAAATCAGGAGCCGCGCGAACTTCAAATGCAAACAATCCAATTACCCATAGCGAGTGTGTATGTCCAACATATCGACGCGATCCGTGAGCGTGCATATAAGTAACGGTCGCGAACAGAAAGGAACGTGGGATAATTGGAGTGCGACGGGGCCGCCGCGCTGCTGACCGCAGTTATATCATCCGGCCGATTTGAAACTAGAGACTCTCTCGCGCCAAAATGAGAAGGAGAGAGAGAGAGAGAGAGAGAGAGAGAGAGAGAGAGAGAGATACGTACGTGGGCATCAGGAAATCCTTGAGATAAACGGCATTCCCGGTGAACGGCTCACTCTGTCTTATACACTGCTGCATGCGTTTGTGTATTGAGTTATAATCGTGTGCTTTTTATTCAGAGCAGCCGTCTTAATTATTCCGATTCGCGTATAGGCTTAGAGTATATACGAAATTCCATCGAAAGAGAATATACCGCTCGAAAGCCTACGAGAGAGAAATAAAGACGGCAGCAGCTCTCGA
Organism: Pteromalus puparum; assembly: GCA_012977825.3. Lineage (NCBI taxonomy): Eukaryota > Metazoa > Arthropoda > Insecta > Hymenoptera > Pteromalidae > Pteromalus > Pteromalus puparum. The sequence goes on along the minus strand of CM053171.1, from coordinate 45,529,939 downwards.
CGAAAATAGAAAGACGATGACGATGATAGAGTGTGTATGGAGATCGTTATAACGGTGCGACATAGAAATGCGCGAGCTAGTACTATACCTACTGCAGTTCGAGACTGGCCATGTGTGTTTGTGTACGGCGACAAGAGCCGGGGCGCTAACGATCACTTCCTGGTGAACCGGCATTTTTCGCCATCACTCGCGCGATTCTCTCTGTGTGTATACATATATACCTACGTTACGACGAACGGACCGATCGAAAGAAACGACGCCATGGACGGAATGCAGCAGCGGTATTGTGGCGCTACCGGGGAAAAATTTGCGGGGATTATGTTATGCGAGCGACTAGGAAGTCTCTCCCTTGTCTCGCGCGCGGCTATGTTGCAGTGTAAAAGTTTTACGGTCTCGCGGGAGAACACGAGAATGATGTATTTTAATGGCTGTACACGTGTAACGATATAGCCTCTCTTTTTCTTGGTCAGTCGGGCAATTATGTAAACGCACGCACGGCCTGCAGTATATTAACGAGTCGCTTTTGAGCATGTAACCGAATTGTCGTATGAATGGAAACAGTTCGATCATGACGACGCAGACTTCGATATCGACGCGTCCTTTTTTATTGTTCGCTACTTTCGATTCATTCAAATGTCGGCGTCGGCAGCCTTTTTTAATAAAACGCCGGCAGCCGTGCTTGTAAACCATCGCAATTCGAGCCAATCAATCACTGTGCCGCCGACTTTGCGTCTGATTGGCTAATCGAGAGGAGATGCGTCGATTTGCGCGGATCCGAGAGGCTGTCCTCATTATTCGCCTCTGTAATGTCGTCTAATTGTGGCCATCAACAGTTCAATTGCCGGGGATTTTTGCGCGTTGTTTTTTTTTCTGCGGATAAACACTTTTGTTATATATACTTGTATTTTGTATCTGCGTGGAAAAACACTATAGTCACTCGACGTCCATTAAGCGGTTGTAATTTTGTACTTTTGAGGAAATAACAGGCGTTTACAACTCGAGGAACATCTCTTTTTTCCGAGAAAATCTCTCGTAAATTGATTATTGCTAATGTATTCTATACGCTGGTAGCACTTCCGATTTTTCTCATCGGACACATTGAAAAATCACGATAACAAGCCAATTTCTAATCGGCAAATGATGATTTTATGCACGATCCCGCCTCTTTTTTCCGTTTCATAAAGTCTCTCATATTTCGGGCGTCGCGCGCCAAATTCGGATACCTCGCGCGCGAAGGCGTCGGATGTGTGTTTGTAATATACTTTCACGGTCACGACGATCGTCTCTATCTCTCTCTCTCTCGCGTGTGTCGCTTTGGACCTGAGAGAGAAGCAACTTTTCCCGCGGCTTTCGAAACTTTTTCTCCGGCACTTTCCACAATTGAAAAGCACGTTCGTGTCGATGAGGCGCTATTCTGCGCGGCGTAAATTGATCATTTTCACCGAGGCTTTTATCAGTAATTAATTACGTGGGCGCGAGCGCATCGAAGGAACACGTTTCGAATTGGAAATCGGTATAATATTAGGAAGCGTTTCAAAAAGCGATAAGAGGCTGTTAGAAAGAAAAATGTCTATAAGCGCAATATCTCCCTCGTAAAATCGCCTTTTCGCGCAAACTTTTCCGGGTCCCGTATTACAGATACCCAGACTCGAGCGAAAGATCCTACACGAGTTTCCCGAAGATAAGGATCGCGCCATCACGATCGGCTATAACGTTCCTCCTTTGCTCGAGCCGGTCACGGCGTGGCAACGACGTCAATTAATTCCGGCCATTAGCCTAATCGACTTCTCTCTCTCTCTCTCTCTCTCTCTCTCTCTCTCTCTCTCTCTCTCTCTGCAACGGATTTTGCCAACCGCCCCTCTCCAGACAGCGAGAAAATATAAAGCCGATCGCTCGGGCTAGTTTTGCTTTATTTTCGATTTTCATCGGCGAGAAAAAGTCCGTTAATCCCAGGAGGGAGAGAGAGAGATAACCGTAAGTAAATACAGCAGCAGCTAGAATAATTTCCGACCTAATGGAGCCCGACAAAGTCGGGAGCGCCGGTATCTGTGAGTGAAATTGCTCGCACGTGTGCACTTTTTGAAAAAAAAATGAATCGAGCGGACAAATGGCGGGAGTCGAGAGTAATTATCCGGTTGTCGATGAAGACGGGTATGTATAAGCTGATTAGAATCGCTATAAATAATGCAAGCGAATTGACGATAAGAGGCGGTATTGCTCTCGAAACGGATCCTTCTCTGGTATATTAGTATAGAGAGTTACGATTTGCAAATACACCGCAAATCATAATAATCAGGAGCTTATATATATTTATACATCTGTGAATGTTTATGGATTGGAGAAAGCTCGTATGAATAAATTGAATCTTTGGCGCGGAAGCTTTTGCACCGGAGATTTATAATTGCTCATGCAGTTTGAAATAAAAAAAATGAAGACGAGGAGAAGAGTCGTGTTTGTTTTTGCACGTCGAATTAGAAAGTAATGACACGTTAACTTTAAACACGAGCCCTGTGTACGTTCACCCAGTCAAAAACTGCCCTACAATTTACTTATTCTCTCACGAATTTACGGCGACAACCGGTTCCCGTAATGCATCGCTTGTCGGCTCACTGTCGCGTTGCAGCAGAACACAGCAATTAGCGGCTCCTTTTGATAAAGCGCTCGCTCGCGCGCGAACGAAAATCTCGAGCAGCTCGTCTTTTCCCTTTTTAATGGGACTTAATCTCGCCAATGAGCGAGCTTATTATCTCAAAAGCTTATTATTACAGCGGAGAGAAAAAGATCAGCTGTCCTCGCTTAATGAGCTGAGAGCAGCTTCGATTTCTCTGTTTACGCGCGCGTTATGAAATTATTGGAAATCGCTTTGAGACTTTTCCCTCTATTTTATTATACAGAGTCCGAATGGCATGTTTATACAATGCGTCGTAGTTTGAAAAATAATTTTCGTATATAACGCATATACCCCCGAGCTTCTTTACGGCAATGTTCGTTCCCAGAGCCCTTAGAGCATGCAGCCGAGAAGTTGCTAAAAAAATCTCGGCTTTCCAATCAGCATAAATATAAAGCGCGCTTTTTTCCGAGCAAATTTATCGAAAGGAAAAGGCATCGCACCTTCGGCGCAATAATCGTAAAAGGCAGTAGCTACGCGCCGCGAAAACATTAGCGCGAGAACGAGCGGTTCAATCAGCCGCGACTAAGAAGAAGAAGAAGAAGAAGAAGTAGCTACCGTGATATTTTAGATCGATATCGACGTGCCTCGCGGCCGACGTGCTCCACTGCTCGAGAAAGGCGCGGATGCTTATTATAAGCTCGGCTATAATGCTTCTCTCGCGCTGCTTGATTTTTTCGGAGGGGTGTGCGATTGGTTGCTCTAGTTGGGAATTTGAATAATTAGGTTTTTTTTTCTCGAGGATGGAATTATTGCATCAGTCTGGATAAACAGTTGCACCGGAGAGATGTAAATAAACGCGGGCTTCGATTGATTTATTGTCCGAAATGATTCAGCCTTTTCCATCAGTGACAAAACAGACGGATCGGGTTTATATAATTTCTAATGTAGGCTCTCGGTGTCTGTCATATACTCTCGCAAATGAATTGATCGATGGACGGATTAATTCTAGTGTAATTGAAAACAGTGACTGCAGAATCAAAGCCTTTAAAATCAGTTAATCAAAAACCTCCGCGCTGAGAAAACATATCTCGCGACATCGTTTCTGCGCGTCAAGAGCACGACTACAAAGCCACTAACCCACTAAGGGATCCTCCTCCCCCGAAAAATCCGACGAATCTAAAGTAGCTCGACCCGATCGAAAGAATCGAAAATAGAGTCGCGCGTAAGAGCAAGCGAGAGGGAGAGAAAGAGTTGGCAGTATAGTAGCTGCGCGTGAGAGTTATTTTAGATTTACAAGTGTTGAGGATAGTATATACATATACATACATATAGGCGTGCAGGTGCCGCAAGCGAGCAGTGACTCGGGAGCTCGACGTGCCGCGCAGTCTGCCCGCCGCGCCGTTCGCTCTCTATATAGGTATATACACGCGGGCGTCGTTGCGAAAGCCAGATAGCTTGTGTAACTTTTCCACTAGTGCTGCTGCAGCAGAGGATCGTTTTGTGGTTATCGATAAAATCTGTATATAGTTCTCGCAACGATGGTTAGTAGAGTGTACTGTTAGTTTTGAGGGCAAGGTAGCCCTCTCGCAGGTGACAATAACTTATTACATTGCACTCGAAACAAACTCGCAGTTATATAAATACACGAAGAGCCTAAGGTCGCGCGGCATTTCTCTTAAATTCCGCCCGAAACGAAATTTATACCGCCGTTTCTGAGAACAGCAACGACGTACGTCCCATTTAACGAAAAGCTTTTATATAGCCGAACGAACAAAGCGTGGTGTTCGCGAGACTTAAAATCGAGAGCAGTCTCTCTCTCTCTCTCTCTCACTCTCTCTCAGGCGTAATTACGCGTGTCCGGCTTGCAGATGCCGATCTATAGACTCTCTCGCACGCGCAAGCGAGTAAGAGGGAAACGCGCTCGCGCGCGATTTCCGAAGCTTTTTATTCAAGGCTCCGCGCGCAACCTGCCAATTAACTTCTTATTTTTCGCCTTTCCCCACAGCGCCCGGCAGCTCTCGCTCCTTTTGTGCTGTAACGCGCGACGCCTAGTGCCTTTTTCTTGAATCTACGCGTCCTTTTTTTATCGTATAACATATTATACTATATTCGTGTGTGTGTGTGTGCGGATAGCTCGTAATTCGTTTCGGCTCGTTTGCTCATTGTCGAGCTTGTAATTACACGTAGAGCGCGCAGAGTCTTCGTTTTTGTCCGGCGCAACTGTGCGCGGGCGTATACGTGATCGTATTATTTAGAAACTCCAGGCCATATACACCTTTCATTATAACGCACGTCGAACACTGATGGATGCGTTTCGCTTTTAGAGGCACTTTGCACCTGTGTAATTAATCTTCCCGTTGTATCGTGATCTATACAGCTCGGCGAATTGAGAAATTTCGCGAGCGCGGTATAATAACACAATCAGCCTTTCAAATTCGCGAGAGGATCGAAAAAAAGTAGGCACGTATAATGTAAGTCACACAGAGTGAGAGACACATCTGTCTTGGGCCACCGCGACGTCGTCGTATTTTTTCGCGAAAGTGAAAGAGCATCGATTACCTGCTGCAGCCGAAAGTCAGACGTGGGCGGACCCCTGATCGGATACGCGCTCGATAAGGCTGCACTTCGCGTCGCGAAAGTATCGGGTGGCTGATTGAAGATGCGCGTCGAGAACCTGGCCAAAAATGGTCGAGTCCGCGTGCTGTGGGTATAACGAGGCTATACTTTTTAAATTGGATTTTCGAAAACGTCGGTGTACCTATACAGGGTGAGAAACCGTTTTTGCGCGCTATGCGAAGGCCACGAAGTGAAAGAGATGCCGTGAGAGAATTAGACAAATTGGGTTTTGCGGACGATTTTGTTTACACGGAAAATAAAACATCCCAACCTCCGCGGGCAAAGCCGCAAGAGAATAAATGTTTTTCTTTGCGTAAGCAATTATGTGAATAGACGTGTGTATAGAGTCGCCTTTCTCCGATTGACAGCGATCTCTTCTTCGGTGACTTTCGATTCTCTTTCTCTCGGGCCGATCGATTCATCCGCGCCTCGAGATAATTCGCGCTCGAGTTTCTCCCCCGCGGCGGCACGTAATTCCGGTCGTCTTCTTCTTCTTCTCTATAATACCTATACTATTAGGGACGATGATTCGCCGCCAAGGTTCCTCCGGGAGAAATTCGATGCTCGGCTTGCGCAATAGCCTTTTTTTCGATTTTACGCTTTTTGTCCGAGCGTTACTCGCTTATTGTGTATATGGTTTGGGTTACGTAAGCTTTTTTCGGGAGGTATTGACCGGCGCAGAGCGCGCGGCAAGTTATGATTTTTTGCGATTGCGCAACTCGACTATACGCGCCACGATTGAGGATAATTGACAGTTTAAGCGCTTTATGACGGATGATGGACAAAGAAACGGTTATATGTGCACGGATACTTTTACTGCGTTACTCGAAATCGTCTTCGTATACAGTTAGATGTGAAAACAATCTCCTTTCCTTCAATTATGAGACGCGATGATTTTTCACCTCCGCTTTCCACCCGATAACGATCTCTGCCGCAGTATCTTCCTTAATCGCTGTTTTCGAGACAGGTGAAACTCGAATCGGCGAAAAATCGCACACGCGATCCCACTTTGATATTTTTCTCGCATTTCTTCTTTCTCGATTGCGGCTGTAAACGACTGATTTGCTGTGAAGCCCCGACAACGTATACACACGTTAATTTCATCGACGCAGGTGTGATGATGCATGGCTTCCTCATGGCCAGCTGTATAGCTGAGAGAAAATTAGTCCAAATAGAACTTTCTTCGCACATATACACACTCGGAACGCGCTTTGTTTTCTTTGGATGCATCGAGAGGTTTCTTCATACGACGACCTGTGTATGTGTATTTATGATACACGCAGGTGGAGTAATGACGGAGAGTTCTCATGAACTTTCACTAATTGCTGTATTTCCAGTGCATTAATGAATGAAATTAGACGTTACCCAACTTGCACGGAAAGCTCGCCGTTCACCGCCTCGTGAATGAATATTCAATATAAAAAAAGGAAGACTTGTTACAGGTTGTTATTAATTTTCCCGCGCGGTGCGCGTTGAATAAACAAAAATCGAGTGTGTCGATCGTTATCGGCGCTGTGAAACACGAGAGAGAAAAAGAGCAAGAAAAATAGCAGAGTATTAGATCGCGACCGCGACACCTTATCGGCTGCTTTTTCTTCTTCTTTCTATAATACACCGCAGAGACGACGAAAAATATTTATAAGGCTGTTATATAGCTGCTGGCCGTGAAACTTTCGTTCGGCCAGGTTTTCACTCGATTTTTGCGAATGTATGTACAGCGGGTATAAAATCGGAATAAAAGCTAATTGCCCGCGACAGGCGGCAATTACGTCGGAAGCGCGCCGCAGCTTCCGGTGCAGCTGTGGTACTGCTGCTGCTGCTGCTGCTACAGCGTCGACTCTCCGGGTCGAGAAAAGCCGCGGGCGAGCTGTTGCGTGCCACCAAGTGTAAAGCTATATATCTCGCGCGGTGATAGAGAGAGGAGGTAAGGATATTATTCGTGTGGGTTGTTGCGGAGGATTTTCTGGAATTCGAGGGCGATTTATTGCTGAGGAATGAAGTTTTTTATTTCGACTCTCGAGAGCACACAAGGTCGATATAGATACGTGTGTCCAATCAATCGATTTTTAAAAAGACACTTAATTTTTCGAGAACAGTTACGCGCGCGCGCGACTTCCTTTATAATTTCCAGTGACGATATATTATTACGTATTACGATCTTTCTTTGTGCTCTGGCACCGAAGAATCAATTTTTATACACGCCTTCCAAAAACACTTTCTCTTTTTTCCATGAATTTACGATTCGACGCGAAGCGCTGCTACCGCCTCGGTGAACGAGACCACTTTTACAATTCTGCCAATCAGCAGAATTTTCGGTCAATTTTTTTTTACGTAAGAAATACCCGACAATAATAATATCGCGCAACGATCGATTCCGAGAAATCGGTATGAAGAAACTTTTGAAAAAATAACCGATAATCGACGACGCAGCGCTAAAAACAAACGTATAGAGCTTCAAATTGCCCTACAAAGAAAACCCGCTCACGGCCAAGAAAGTCGACCGATCAATCGCAAGCCTATCTCTCTATAGACGTATATATTATAGGTATACCCGGCAGACTGCAAGGCGCGCCGGTTTCATTACCATACCGGCACGCTGCAATTAATAAAGATCGATAAACCCGATAGGCGACGAATATTATACGTGCGAACCGATTTCTATCTCGGTCCTGTGCGATTTTCAACACGTGTTTGTAATAATCCCAACGACTATAATAATATTTTTCCAAAAGAATTCACTAAACAGAAGTCGGAAAAAGGCTTGAGTTTTCCAACCACGTCGTCGCTACGCGGGATTTCTTCATCCGGCGGCAGTACGCGTCGAATGCTAATTTTATATGTATTCTTCTCCCCCTCAGTTTTTCCAGCCGATCTTCAGCCACACCTGCGCGCGCGCGTAATTATGCCTCGGGTGAGCAGCAGCAACGCGTTAATTGCTATTCCGATCGCGTTAGTCCGCGCGATGCACTATACGACTTTCACTGGCGGAGCAGCATGACAATGACCATAATGGAAGAGACAAGACTCTGATGTATAATCCTTCGTCATTGTGTGCGAAGGGCTTTGCGTAATTTGTTGCTTTTTTTCGTATTGTTGTGCGCGCTATTACAGGTTGGCTTTTTTTGTCGTGGGAGTTTTCCTTAAAAATTGATCTCCTTCTCTTGTGTGTGTTACGAAAAAAAAGGGAGAAATGCGTATTGTGCTGGGAGGATAGATTATACAAGATTTGTCAGTCTGACGAGAGTTTTAAGTAGATGAGATTCCGAAAGAGACGGATGACGAAGGCTATTGTGTATTATGGCATCGATGGGATGAAACGTGTAGTGTGTTCGCGGACGTTTCGTTGCGTAATTATTATAATTAATGAGAGACCTCTGCATTGACATTCTATTGTGCTAGCGGCGACAACGACACAGGAAATGCGGGTTACATAAACAGACTAATGTGTCTTAATGTTTATACTCGGCTCGAATAAGATGTATCGTTGACGAGCGACGATGTGTTTATTGATTCCTTGTGTACCGTTAAGTTGTGTAACTAGAATACTATATTTTGATGAAAATTTAACTCTGTACAGGAATCGCAGTATTTTCCAGTAAAACGAAGGAACATAGGGTATACAACGTACAATACACACCTGTTCTCTTCCTCGAGTCCTTTTAAAAGGATCCACCCCCTAATTCCAACCGTTCTTTCTCGCACGTGTACGGCAGCTTATACGAATTTCCCTAAACGCTTTTAAAGGTTTCTTAGCCGACCGCACGAAAATTCGGCCTCGATCCTTTCATTACCCGCTGCGTTTTTTTTCGCCCATTAACCGACCGACTCGAGAAGAAAAGGCGGGAGAAAATCCCGGTCAGGAGTGTCGGTACATCACTACGGCTAGAATTGCGTGAAAGGCGTCTCCACGTGTCGCCGCCGATGCAGTATTCCTGGAATTTTTTTTCGGGACTTGATTTTGATCTGGCTTTGCTTTGAAGAGGCACGACTTTGACTTTTTACATTCGAAATAGGGATGGGCGGATGCAATGCATTGTTCGAAATGCGCAAAAGAAGGTGACCGTTAGAGGGAAACGCTTGTTTTTTTTACAATAAGAAATGTATATACTTACGTTCTTGCCGTGGCTCGTGTTGTGATGAGTGTTGTGATGATGATGATGATGATGATGGTGAGTGTCCAATTTCATATTAGCGCAACGATTGAGAGCATGGAGCCTACGGAAGAGACTCTGCAGAGAGTCGGCCTCGAGAAACGGGTGATCCTTGGCTACGCCGGTCACGTCAATAGGAAACTGATAATCTGAAAGCAGAAATAGAAATCGTTACATCATCGATCGCTGCTACTGCGTTAAATCTTCAGTTATATCGGCTAATTCAATCGAGCTATTATCTTAAGCTGTTCACTCTGGTTAACGTCTGTCTCTTATCGAGTGCTATAAAATGAGCGAAAATCGCAGTAATCAATTTTGTAATAGTAATCGAACGTCTCCAAACAGAGAAGCTTCTGTCGCATCTCTCGCATACAAATATAAAAGCTGGATCGAGCGAAACCTCATTACAAACCACAAACAAGCCATACACGCATGTCCGATCGTATCATCGCTGACATCAGCAACAAATCGTCACAAATCGAAGTCGCACGCTTAATATACCGATTCCAAACGCGTCGATTAGAAGCGCTTCCACGTCGCATACAAATCGCTATCTTGCGAATATCTCAACCCTTACATAGCTTGCATACAATTTATATATGTTATCAATTCTCTAGAGGTCGTCGTAATTGGCCGGCGTCGAAAGCGTATTACGGAAGGTCGATGCCTTTAGAAAGTCGCGCCATTGAGTAATTGGCTTTCCGCGTGTGTGTACGTACGGAAAAGCCGTCGATCTTCGGAAATGCTCGCGTCGATAGAATAAGACGGAAGTCGAATTAACGGATTCCCGACAATGCCGAAGCGAGTATTTGCATACACCGGCTGTAATAACGTCTTTACGTAATACCGATACGATTTCGCTATAGAGTCGATAGTTGAGGGAACAGTGTCAACCGAACGGACGTTATATAGAAATTTAGAGCTGTGCAGTGTACAAGTAAATAACGACGAGAGAATTTCCTTCTCTTCAATATCGAAGGTTTAAGTTTATGGCATGACTTTTTCCGCGAGTCGTAAACCGCCCACCGGTACTTTGGAAATGACACTCTCGAGACGAGTATAAATGGTGTCTTCTGAAACGAGGAAAGCGCGGGAACGATTTTCAAGTGTTCTGTAGTCGGAATGTATTCTATTTTTAGAACGATTTATCTTTTTATACAGCTCTCGCGCGAGAAGATAACGTTCCTCGAGGTGTTTTATCGGCTTTTCCGCCTCGAGAACATCGTTCTACTGCGGATAGCTACTATTTTTAGAGAGTCATGTGAAAATACGTGTCATAATCTTGACGGCTCAGGTATTTTCGTGAACTTTATCGCTGAGTTTTATGACGGGTTTCTAGTTTATACATCAGGATTTGTTGCTGAATCCTCTTCGGAAAATGGCACGATAAAGCGGTTGTATCGGATAACAATTTCAATAGCGATCACGAATTTTCCATTTCTGGATATCCCCCAGCAACGCTTCTATTTTCGAGTTCCACAGCCGGTGGAAAACGAAAAAAAAATCCAACGAAAGGGGGGTATATATAATCCATATAATCCAACAGCCAAACAGGCATCAGCCGCCCATAAACATCGCGTGGAGGCGCGCATCAACATATACATATACATACACACGCGGCTGTGTACACACGTGGTGTAAAAGCTGGTGTGCGGGACATTAAACGTGTGAGAGAGTCAGAGAGTCCGCGACTATAGGGTTTCCTCGTGTAGCTCGTCGTGCATCCGATACATCCGAGCAACGCACATATTCGATGGCCGTATTGATATCCGTATATACAGTCCCTCTCTCTCTCTCTCTCTTCGAACGTGTAGCATTTACTATAACGTATAGAGACTCGAGGCCTAAACTGGGTCAATTAGACTACTATTCATAGGTGCACTGTGTGTACGGTTTCGTCGACTTCTCTTGGACATACGCGTATATCTATAAAGCCGCTCGTTCATGCGTCTTCTTCTCCCGACTTCCTGGTTCTACTCGGCGGCGATTTATTTGCTTTGTACGTGTGTGTGAGCGAGCAAGGCGGGATTTATTCGAGACGGGATCGAGAGAAGTCGAAATGTAGACCGATCGCCGAGCGATTGATTCGCTCGAAAAACGGGGCCTGTATGTACTATGCCGAGTCAAGGAGGAGAAGCCGAAGAAGAAGAAGAAGAAGAAGAAGAAGAAGAAGAAGAGAAGGAGGAGTAATTGATCTTTTTGAAATGTAAAGAGAGCCAAGCGATTTGATCTCTCTCCCAAGAGCTTTTTAGGACACGTAACCGTTCATGCTTTTTATGAAGGGTATACGTATATATAGACTTATGTATATGTACAAGTGTGTCTATATACCCGTATAGAAAAGTGTTACGTCGCGGCCCGTGGCTTCTCTCTATGGGAGATTTATTATTTCCATTTGTACTGGATTTATAGACTTATTCTTTATATTATTCGGCCGCAGTTTATAAACGCGCTATCGTTATTGCCATTATACGAGCCAAATACGTTCTTGTCACGTTAACGAATCTAATTTATTCTTGATAGAACCGTATCATCTTTATGAATTAGAAATTTATCTCTGATATTATGATCCACAACGCTAGATTTACCCGTTATATCTAACAACAAAAACCAATGTTAATCAATGACACGAAAACAAATTAATCGTTCATAAGAGGCAGTATTTTTCTCGGTATTTTTTCGCCTACATACGCGACTATATTTATCGACAATGAGCATCGACGTCTGTTTTCTCGCAATCGATACGCGGGTTCGCGACCCGAGCAAATAATAATACCCCAAGATCGTCGCGCCAGATCTAATAATTGCAGCTGACGATAGCGCCGCGACTGGCGCCTGTGTGTTATTTTTATTCTAGCAATGAACGACTGCCTGCTGCGGTTCAACGAATTCGCCTTATCAGCGCAACCAGCGCTGAATGTCATTTTGGTCGTTTGCGCTATATTATTGCCTTTTTTCTCTTATCCTCGACAATAGAGACGTTGTATACCAAGCGCTACGACCTCGGCTTATTTCTTACACTGCGAGAGGACTGAGTCACTATGCAAAGCCTTTTTGCGTTTAATTAGCGTAATCTCGAGGGATTTAGGTATATACATCCATTATGTGCAATAGGTCTATTTTCGATTCATTGGCGTTTACGTAAAAGTCGTCGCGAGAGTATTTTCTTATCTGGGTAAATTTTTCCTTGAGAGGTTTATGAATTGTATCGCGCTCTCTCTCTATCTCTCTCTCGTGCTAATTAAATGGATTAAAGCACTCTGAGATATGACAATTATACACTGTACATACTCGTAGATTGAAGTGATTTTTTCGAATCAAAATTCTGAAATGCGAGAAAAAAAGAAACAGATTTTACCTCGAGGTGATTAATCATTGCCAAAAAAATCTCATTCCTCCTAAACCTGTTGTCGAGTGAAAGTGCCTAATTAAATAATAAAAATGTCCTTTTACACATACAAAGTATACGCACACGACCGAAATTATAAAGTCGAAAGACCCCCGAGAAGCGCACGCGTGCGTAATTAGCGCAGCGAAGCCGGACTTTCGAAAAGTCGCGCTAAGCATGCTAATTTTACCCAACGATGACCTCGTGTCGAGAGAAATATCGACCGGAAGAGATGGATCGATCGATGGCAAACAAAAACATTACGTAAATGCATTATCCAACTCGCAAATAAAAAAAAGGCTCGAAATTGGCATTGAACATCTTTGGGTTTCCTATTCGCGTGGGCGGCTTGCTCTTTGGTACGTAACCGCGTAAATTAATGGGCTTCGATAACGCGGGACGCGGAAATTACCTCGCACGTGTCTGTGTGTGTGTGTGTGTACGTTTGAGAGCTTCGAAAATAGTGCTTTTGTCTCTCTATCTCATCTCTGCGCTGTGGATGCCGATGGAAAGTGAGCGTAAATTTCGCGGATTTGATGAACGAAGTGGAAAATTGACTGCACGCTGACGGAGTAATGAGCGGTTGTATCGATATCAATGAAAGTCTAATGGCTCTGGCTCTCTGCGCCGGTAATTCTCGCTAATATGACTGAAAGCGGCGGGAATTGTCTATGTATCATCGGTTATATAAATTGACGCTCTGTGTGTTATTTTCTCGGTTCTTTTTCACGTTCACGTATAGTGTTTATGTTATATTGCCGCGCGCAGTATTTTTGCAATACGTGCTAAGTAACCATACGAATTACGACGATGATTCAGAATAATAATAGCGATAATAATTTCCTTGGGAAATAATTTACACGATAGCCGTGCCGCCTGTGCGCAGTCTGTATGCAAATTGAACATGTCCAATGAAAACTTGTCACATTCAAAACACCGCGCCGCGCGAATAGCAATCGTCATCTACCATACGCGTGACTCATAATTTACGAAAGTTATCTTCATTTCGTGTAGTATTTACTTTTAAAAACAGCTGACTTAAATATTTTATTGTTTTCGGTCGCACGTTTCAATGAACATATCGCTCTAATAATTATTAAACGCGCGACGTAAACAGAAATTCTTATAAAAGCAACGTCTCTAAGCAAAAAAGCACAGTTCCGCACTCATGAAAAATGCAAACGTCGAAACAAGAGAGGAGAGCGCAACAGCTTGGCGGCAGCATACGTTAAAATTGATTGCGAGTACCGTTTCGAACTGGTACGTCGCGGAGAGTGTATATATCTACAGCGAGTTCAGGCAAACACTAATGCTAATGAGCAGATCTCAAAAGCCAAGAAGAGACTGGGAGAATCCGACGACTCATTCATGAATCAAATCCGTTTCGCTATGGCGAGAGAGTGGTATAATCGCGCGCACCTACGTAAGTACACTCTCGGACGTGACATAAGGCCCATCAATTCGTGGGCAAGAGCTCGCTCGCTTGCTCGCGAGGATGATTTCATTCACGAGAGAGTCAACGTTCGCGTGTACGTATTTACGAGAAGTGCTGAGTGGCTTGGATTCGAGTAGTGTCACTCGATACGGTATACGTCGTGGTAAACGAGTTTTTGTCGCTGCGGGTGTATATAATGGGCGATTTTTGAATGGCGAGAGTTAGAATCGTCGTGGTTTTCCTTGAGTCGACACGGATTTGCATACTCTCGAGATTTACGTCAGTGTTTATAAAATACCTTCGCACTGCCGAAAAACTCGCGATAACGCGTTTTTTCCCAAACAAACAAAAGCGCCGCGCGCCACAAGAATTCTTAGTCTGCCGGCCGGAATCCGCGCGTTTCCTCCCTATCTCTCACGTCGAAATGCGTAGATCAAACCGAGGCGAAAAAAAGCGCGCAACAGCGGACAATCGTCCTTATCGCCATGGAAAAACTCGACGAGTAGGTATATACACACGTAGGTAGGCTACAACGTATATATAGAAAGAGAGACGACGGCCGATAAGATCATGGGATATCGGGACGAGGAAGTAGTATGCCTACGCCCGTGAGTTGCCTCGAAGTATAGAGACGAGCTACTCTCTCGCTGCTGCTGCTGCAGGGAGACGAGCGAGACACGTATGCGCGGAAATCGACTATGCTGTACGGGAAATACGATTCGATCTCGAGAGAGAGAGAGAGAGAGAAAGAGAGCCTGTCGATGAGTTTTGCGCCGCGTGTGATGGAATTCGCGAAGGATTTTCGAGGCTGTCGGTGGAATTATTTTTTTCGAACCGACAAGAGGGTTATAGGGAGGTTACGTAAAACTTCTTCCGCGGATAATTTACCTCGAGATCGATCGTTTAGCAGTTGGTTAGAGAGAGAGAGCGAGAGAGAAAAAAAAATACTTCTCGAGGAAGTTCGCAGCTATGGGAAAAGCATTTTCGATGATTCGAGGTGTAATTATTTCCTGGATAAAGTTTCATTTTACTGCGATGCGTTTCTAGTTAAATATCTCTAGGATGATGATGATGCTTGAAAAAGTAAGTGAAATGATTATAGCTAGAATTTTACGAGTCGATTGCGACTTAACTACGAACGATAATATGTATATCTGTGGGAAGTCAGAAAACTGCTTATACGAGCTACGTGAAAACACTTATTTACATTCGCCTAAGCTCTCAATTAAACGGCTGAACGTCGTTATTTCCGACTTCTCGAGATAAGCGATCGAGTAATTTCATATACGAATAAAATTATCATTTTGCATCAAGAAATTTTTCTCCAATGTAACGCCTCATAAATTCCCATGACGTACGTTTACCACACACCTCAATCAGATCCCACCCTCTGAATAATAGAACTTGAAAAAAAGCTCAAACTCACCCTTCATAATTATCATGCAACACCGTCGACACATTCGCGCTGTCTTTTGTGTGCGTTGCGTGTATATATTACGATATATACTCAGCAGTAACAGCAGTTGTTCGCAAGAACACCACAGCCGTTCGCGACAGATCGAAGCAACCTGTCGTTCCTTAGCCGGCTTCCTCGCATATCTCGCCAGCAATTACCAGCCGCATCAGACGTCGTTCCTTGCTATAACACGACTATGCAACACTCGCCTTCGAAAAATAAGCTCAACTACGGCATCAGCGTGTGCGCGTCCGGCGAGTTCCACAGGTTGCCGGAGTCCGCGGCTGACTGCACTACCGATTTTCACGCTTGTTCTGTCACTGTTCATCGTTCGCTTCGTTCATTCACGTATAACGCCACTCGTCTGTTTTTAAAAAGCGTGTTCCGTGGTTTTTTTTTTCACAAAAAAATACAGCACTGATGAATGTCAGAAAACTCGCGCATTCAAACGCGACACCGGCGCATTTTGCGCGGGAAGTTTGAAAAATTTGAAAAAACAGTTACGACTACTCCCACGCGGCAAGTCTCTGTGTGTATAAGTTTATAAGTACGATAATAACATGCACGAATCGTGCCAGTACTGAGCTGCTCCGGTGAGTGCAGCGGTCGGCTCTCGACTAGCGGTCGTCGGCGTGCGGCGCGCCAGTAGACCCGCTGCCGGCGGAGAGTCGGGGGAAGAGAGAGAGAGAGAGAGAGAAGAGGTCGAGCGGTGGGGGCGTCGATCTTGGCAAGAGGCCGCGTGTGTATACTTATGCATGTGTTGTGTGTTTCCGTTGCTCTGCTGCTCTTTCCCTGTGTGTATCCGTGTCTATGCATGTGTGTGGGTAGAGCTCATGGGGGGAACGAACAGTCGAGGAGGCTGCTGCTGCTGCTGCTGAAAAACCGGTGGAAGGGAACGAGCGAAGCGAGACGACGCGAGTAGGTTCGCGCTAAAAGGGATATAGGTCTCGTGAAGTAAAGTAGCCGCGATGTAGTAGTGCGGAGTTTTTTTTCTGTTTTCACCATTTTTCTTTCAAAGATGGTTTATGGCGCGATGAGTTTCAGATTTATGGATGCTATACACGGAGAGATGTTGATCGACGAATTGTTGGGACTATTCCGGTGTTTTTCGGTAACATCTCTAGCGCACGTGGTGACAGCGCGAAGCTTGTAAAAACGAGCGTTACGAGTATTTTATGGGTTTTTGCGTTTACATTACTATTTCTGACATAACTCGCCCATTTGGATTTTACGGTTTTATTGCAGGCGCGGGAGCGTCTTCTCAAGATGTTTCGGATTCCAAAACTCGCACGTTTTCCGCCGTTTGCTTTTCTTTTTAGACCTGTGCACGTGTGAGATGCTGCTTATGAAAATCCATTTTTCGAGGCTGCTCTCGCTGTTTATAATAAAAAAAAGGGCCTGTGCGTGTATTCAGCACTATTGAGACACATTCCGAGGAACTGCGTGTGTGTATAAAACTCTGATTGGGGGACTGGTTTCGGAACGTCTGAAAAAAAGAACCGACAAACGTATAAAGTTTTCTCACTCCTAGATAGCGAGAGGTTGGCCTTGGACGCTTTCCTTCGCTTCGTTTTTGGAGTATCGCGATAAAAAGCACTCACACGAAGTAGGCAGGGACATTTTTCTCTCGTTCAAAAGTTGGCGCGATATGCGCCATTATGCAAGCTGCAAGTATTATACAATCGAAAGAACTGAACAGAATTATGTCGTGTGCTTGAATCTGTCAAAATATACATCTTGACGACGCGGGGATGTATTAATTTTACAACAATAAAACTTGTAATTATACTGGTATACGCACATCGAGTATCCGTCACAATCGCTGACGTTTTTGAAATCGATCGATGAAGCATTATATCTTGTGAATTATGTGACAGGAAAGTGTGACGTCATGTACGTATAAAACTCCTGCCGGTACTCAAAAACTTACGTAAGCTCTCGATGAGGAGCTAAAAAAAATCTGGCGCGTATACAAAGTGTAGTTTTTTATAACGTACTATCTCAGCGCGCGTCAAAGTTAAGCCTGGATAAATCTCAACAAAGCGTGAATTTTTCGGAACCGGCTGCCTCTTTCGCGAACGAATATTTCACTCATTGTTGTTGTGTTTTTTCTTTCTCGTTGTTGGCTCAGACTGGTTCTATCAAAACGTTTGCTACTTCGGATGTGTCATTGTACTTTGCGTTGAGACCGTAATGCGTTTGTTTATTGTAATATCCGTCGCTTATGCTAAACTACGAAACAGCATTATTTTCATTAAGATGCGAGTTTATAGCGGTCATTTTTACACTCGGCTGCGTCTATGATCTTATTATTACTTCTTATTCTCTTCACTAAAGTTCCTATTGTACACCACTCCCGATTCGAGCTTGCATAATAATCTGCATATACATAGTTATTACTATTTTCCATTCGCTTTCTTCGCTATTCCGCGTTGGCGTGTACGATTTGAATTTGATCCATCCATACGCTTATACTCGTCCGTATATATAATCAAACTCCAATAAAAGCTACAAGACAACGCAACGAGATTTGAAGAAAGCGAGCAACAAGCGCTCGATTATTCAGCCTTATTGTTATTTATGCGACGCTACCGGAATACATACATGCCATTACCAGCGCGAGAGCGACTATAATATAGGAAAAAAACAAACGAGAGAAAAAAGACTTCCCCCCTGGGACACACAGAGCAGAAAAACATCGAATTTATCCCGTGTAAAATAAACCTTGCATAATAGCCCTTACATATTACAATTTGAAATTCATCGAAAAACACAAGCAAATAAGCGCGCGCACAGAACACAAGCGAGATAGAGAGAGAGAGAGAGAGAGAGAGAGAGAGAGAGAGAGAGAGAGAAGAAAAGCGCGCGGAGAAAAATTACAAAACCGAAGCGCTCTCGTCCTAGTCCTCGTCTCTCGCGCTGCACAATATACAAAGAAAACAAAAAAAAAGAAGAAACCCTCCGGAGAATATAAGCGAGAGCGGAAAGCGGAGGAAACAGAAGGACATAAAGAGCGCAAGAAGCGAGCTCTGCGTTCAAGACGAGAGGGCAGCAGCAGCAGCGCATAATGCGTGAAAAACTGCACACGCTCTCCGCACTGCTCCAAAGAAATTCCCTCGTGCAGAGCCGCCGCATATAAAGTGCGTAATGAATAAAGCGACGCGGCTACCTACTTGTACAATGTACACACTTTGTGCTCCGCAGCTGCTTGTATGTGTGTGCGTGTGTGTGTACTTCTTTTCGTTTGTTTCTCGGACGCGACGACACCGAGTTGTCTCGCTCCGGTTGGAATTAATCGCTGCTTTCTGTGAGAGAAGGGGAGAAGGAGAAATTTATGGGACGATGCGGTTTTCGGGAACCGCGAGACGCTGTGGGTGGAGATTTGGATTTCGCGAAATCGTAAAACTGAGATTGATATTCTATCGGAGATTATAATATAAGTAAAGATTTTCCGTGAAATACAATAATTTACACAATAAGGAGATAAAACCGAAAACTACTGCATCTTACATATAGTAATAAATAAGCGTTATTTTTCATTTGATGCGCTGCTGAAACTCTCAGAACCGTCTCACACAGGGAAGCCTTGACAAAAAGCACAAACGCGTTGGCCTGCAGTCATTTTGTGCTAACTAGCAAAAGCGCTTTCGCTTTTCTTTCATATCTCGCGGAGAGAAAGAGAGTTAAATATAATCAAGTTTGCGATAAAAAAATAATTGCCGAGGACGGGAAAATTGTCTTCCAAGTGCGTCTCGCTCATTTTTTTTTTCACGGCGATGAGAAGACTAGCTTGCGAGATTGAAAATTTTCCACTGAAAAATTTATGTTATTCTTTATAAACGCGGGATGTAGGCTTTGGATTATTTAATCAAGAGAGCATATCTGTCTCGAGCGTCTTAGAGTCGCGTAAAAAGACGACAGGGGAAGAATTAATCAGAACCACAATAAAATCACTTGGAGAGCTAACATTCACTTGAACTACCTCTAACAACGTCCTTATGTCTTATTAAAGCCCTCTCTGTAAAGGCTCGACTGCAGCGAAAAAAAAAACGAGACGTTAATTTATCTTAAACCGTTCGTATGCTTGTTTTCTTCATCTTCTTCACAACACTATACTGTATATGAAAATCAAATTATTATACATAACAAAAAGAGAACTGTATTCGAAAACTACTCAAAACAGTTAACGCATCCGGTGTACCTGCAGGAACGACTCGACAAAAGCATGTTCCCTCTCCTCAGAGCATAGCACGATACGAAACAATTTCCCGAGCAATTTGAAGGATCGATCGTCGAGCGCAGAAATCTCCCTCGGATCTATACGCGCGAAGAGGAACGAGACGGAGCTATAGATGGCTAGTCGACGATAGCGGGATCTTAGCCCATCGTCGTCGTCTCTCTCTTGCGCGCGCGACACGTGATCGATGACCGGCAGTTCACGCCGCGCACCGGCACACAGCATTGGCATTTCGAGCTGCAGCGAGGAAAATAATGCATTGTTGAGAAGTACTTCAACGCGTTACTTTGTAAAGAATTTACAAGGATATTATCTGAGGTGAATCCATGTAATACTCAGTTGCAGTTATAGCATGAGCTGCCCACGAGGCAGTTTTGGCATAGGTGACACGCCGCTATATATGGCATTGAGCGCGCAGATTAAGATGAGAGCAACCAAAAGTGCCAATGCGACACCTACCTTTGCTAGTCAGAGACTATAGAACGTTCAAGCGCGGTAAGACAAAGGCCAGTCCAAAACTGCTTTGTTTCATGGCTAATAATCGCACTTGGCGTTACTAATAAGACTCATTCCACATTTTTTCTTCGTATATATATAATCAAACGAGATTTTTATTACTCCAATAATCCACAGCTTCATTAAAATCGCGGTCGAATGCATAAATTTTTATCCAGAAGCGTTCGTTACGAATCTTTTATTTAGAAATACGATGACAAGATTAACCGCTGAAAATCACCTTCTCGTAAACCACAAACGTAATCCATAAATTCAGGACACACACATGTATACACACTGCAAAGGATGCGAGCGCGCAAAAAGCAATGAGTAAAAAGCTCGTTGATTAAGCATCGACTTACGCAACGGGGTTAAAGTGCTCGTAACTCGTTGAAAAAAATTAGTTCAATTAAAGCCGCAAAATTGCGGCGGCGATCCCTCGACAATAAAACCTCTTTATACTACGCATCCTCGTGTATATGTATGTATACCCTCGTGTGTGCGAAAGAGTGCTACACGGCACGCGAGGAGTCGATTAAACAGTTTACTGCGCCCCTGGTTCTCTCCGCTACACATTACGGTAATTCGCGAGTGTATATATACAGGAAGCCGCGCCACCGCCGAGGAAGTAGGTTTGTCGATCCGCAGCAGTATATACTGCGCTGATATGTATTTATGTGTGCTCTTGCAAGAGCGAGTGAGATAGATAGAACACGAACTAAGCGACTTCTCGGAACGTCTCCATCAAGCCGTGATTTACATGGACACTTTTTGGTCCATACACAGGAGAGCACGTTTCTACGGATGCTGTGGAGATAAGCCGGATAAGGCAGAGATTCATCAGCTCGGAGCGAGAGACGGACTGCGAGTGAGAGTGGGAGGTAAATTATAACAATAAAGCTATTATCTACGTACTGTTGAGGTAGTAAATACGTGCTTGAGGCTGCGATTCTACAATGGTGTTCAGGGTGAGAGGACGCGGGATAAGAGGTAGATAGGCTGAGATAAAGGTAATTTATATTTATTTGGAGATGTTATTAATGCCGGCGAGGATAAACACTGTCCACGGACGCGCGCTCACGTGTGCGTATGAGCAAACAGAAACTATGATAACGCCTGCGTGTCATTGTACACAGCTTCTTGTTCCTCTCGGAAATGTATAAACAAATTCAAGACTGCTAGAAATCGTCTAGGGTATAGATACATAAACGAGTTGAAAACAGTACGCTAACCACAAGAAAAAGCAGCAGCAGTAGAATTCTTCTCGGAACCTCGTGAAATAAAAATAAGTCTCCTCTCTCTTCGGCAAAACGTACTTTCATCGGTTACAGAGCCGGTTATCGAGCTTATAACTTTTACGAGTGTACTGGATCTCAGCTGTGCGCCACAATTTTCCACAAATCCATTCAAGCGGCAATTTTCTCCCCCTACAGGCCAGCGTGAAAATCGACTCGCGTGTCGCTGCTTTGTTCGCTCGGCCAACTGCAGCAGTTTATCCAGGTGTAAACGTAAACTCCCTCCCTCCTCTCTCTCTCTCCTCCTGCAGCGAAGGTGTGGGGTCTCCTTTCCGTTCTGTACACGGGACTATCATTTTCAGTCGTCCACCTCCGTTTTCGCGCTTGTTTTCAGTTTGTTTTCTTTTTTGAAGGCATATAGACTAGCTGGTCGGATGAAAATGGCCTACTGAGGCCGGTGATTATTGTTTCTCGCGAGTGAACGGCTGTACGTAAGTGACGCCTTGTTGGTAATTGGTTTTTATGTGTGGAAAATAAGCGTTCGCTTCAATTACTATATTCTGATATTTTTAGAGCAACCGTGTATATATATAGAAAACCAGTCTCCGTAAATGACATTCAGTTTCCACTCTATAGAATGTGAAGCAGAGATACAGAAGCGCAATCACAATTCCAATCTCTCCAAGTTCGAGTTCTCCAACTATACTATCTATCCCCGGGTGTATAATCCTTCCTCTCTCTCCCGACTCTCCCGCGGCTTTTGGCTAACCACCAACAGATGTGTCAAAGACCTTTTTGGTCTCGGTGTTGTCGGGCCATCGCGACTCTCGTCTCTTGGAGCGGCTCCAACCTCTGCACGCCTCGTTCGAATTCAATTTTCGCGCGCTTGCTTCCCCGAAAACGTGCGAGCTCCCCCTTTTTCCTTTGCTATATACGCTTTCTTTCTCTCTTCCCTCTTCTGGAGGTGACGCTCTTTATGCTCGCGTGTGTGTCTTTCTCCCGAACGATTTTCCCGAGAACGAGTTAATTGTTATTTCAGTATTAGGGTCAGATGTGAACTTTTTTACGCGGCTGCGAGATCGTTATTTTCGCGAATGGGGATTATGGTTTCTGTGTATTGTAGCTGATGTGGCAGACCTGATTTCGATGTTTTGTTGCGTAAGCCTGACTATACAGCGTAGTACGGAAAAAAATTTTATAAATAATTTGATGTTTTTCCTGGGGGAATGTAGGACGCTGGTTAGCACATCTCTTTCGGGTAAGATGCGTGTGTTTTTGTTCGATGAAACGTTTACAGGGAACTCGCTCGTATGATATTTCTCGCCGACTTTCCTAAATGTGTCCTCGATAGCTCGTTGTATTTTTATTTAATTCTTCTTACAACTTTCCACTGATATTCTTTTTGATTACTCATTCGTGTTTTCGCGTGCGAATATCGCTAAAAATATCTATTTACTTTTCCTCTGCCGATAAAGTAAAAAATATGACTGCAATAAAAAGATGTTCCAGCTGGTAAAAGCTTTTTTTTCGCAAACAGTCAGCACATTATCTTTGCAGCGCAGCTAATGCACTTTCTTTATCTCGTCTCGTGATGGATGATTTTATCAGCGCATAATCACTGCTCAAAGTTTCCTATCTCGGAAACTCGATCTTCGGTTCCCACAGGTCGAAGATGTAAAATTTTTCGGAGAGACCCTCTGCTATATAGTACCTCCTTAGAGACATTACTTTCCAAACGAACGAAAATAATGACGGTCAGGTTTTTTTCTCCGCGCACATGTGCGCCTCTCCTCTCATCCCTTAAACATATGTTTCACGAACCTCACGTAAAAGTAGTTCGCCAGTAGCATCGCTCTCTGGGAATGTCTCGAAAATAGAAGATCTACACTTAATCCTATATCATTATTTTTTCTAAATTTAGAACCTTTAGGCCGAAAAATATAATATTTATTTCCCGTCATCGCCACATCCATTCAGCTCGAGTTTTTCCTTGTGGACAGTAAAAGAGTATAAAGGATGCGCACGAGAGTGCCAACGTCGAGTATAGGGTCGACGCGTTCAAAAGCCAATTCGTTACGGCGAATGTGGAAAGACACGGGTCTTTAAAAATCGGTAAACCGAGGGACGCATCATGGTAGCAGTGCGGGAAGAGCGGTTGCCGACCTTCTCAATGGACATATATTTAAACGAGCGACTCCTCGTTGTCATTTTCTTCTATTTCAATTTTCCTCTCGCGTTTGGTGGACCGGTAGAAGCGTCCAATGTCACCAACGAAAATAGTTACTTTTTGACGTTTGGCTGTACTTTGCGTCGTGACACTTGTTTATTATCTTCCTACTGATATAATGTTAATTAGTTGCTAGTTAAAACGAATAAATTGAAAAACTTTCAGACACAGGAACATTTTCGGTTCATTCGCCTCTCGAAAACGATCATTTCACTTTTGACACGAAAGTCCAAAAAATGCAAGATACAAGCTTGTCTTTACCGGCGCGTAAATGCGTCACCGTCGTCATCATAACCCATATGCGAATATCCCATTCTCTTCATCCGACAACTGCACCATTAGCCGCAGCGAAATCTTCCATAGTCCTATTATAATACACCAAACAAGAAAAGCGTCAAAACAACGAATATAGGCCAGTCGTCTCACAAAGCCGTTAACGAGTCTCTCCGCAGGTACATAACACAGCCGTCGTATATACTCCTTCGTAGATTTATAAGAGAAAAGGTCCAACCCCGAGCAGAAATTTTCCAAACGGTCCAATGGGAAAAGCCAACGAGTGGGTCAGAGCCAAAAGTATCCCGCTCACGTGGTGTGCTATATTATCGTGAGTCTCGATCTGGATCCTGTATATGGCTCGAGGCCATCTCAGCCGGCATATCTAATGCGAGAGATGGATATGCGGGGAGAGATACGGGCAGATAAAGACGCTGATGTCTCCGCTGTATTCGGACTGCGTTCTTTCCTGTTACGTGCACGCGCGACCCAAATGCGGAAAGCAGACTTGTGTCTTATAGAGAATTATCGTTTGTACGTTTCCTTGAGGCTTAGTAATATTGACGATCGGCTTGTTTTATACGGCAGAGGAATAGTAAAATATCGCATCGATTACGGTGTGATGTAATTTTTTTTTCGTCATTGTCACTTCCTATAACTCTTCTGCTGTACAGTTCGCGAAATGTAAGAACGTCACGAGACGCAGTAAAACTTGAACTTTAAAAAGGTATATATAGAAGCCCACCCTCTCGGACGGGAGTTATAATTAATGAAGCAAAGTTTCCACGAAGAGCCGGACGGTAGATGTATAGCAAAAATTCCGAGTAACGTAATAAAAGCTGTATACTGCAAACGAGCCGAAAAGCTGTGACAACGAGCGAGTAAGAGACAAAGTGTCGAGCCTTTGACATCAGGTTCAATTATCAATGAAAAGGCGAAGAAAAGGCGTCATACAATCATACGCAACCTCATCTTCTTCTCTGCTCGCGTTTCGCTCTGACGCTGTTGAAAATGAACGCGAAGTCGTGTTCTTTTTTTGACGAATATACCGTTTTAACTTTTTTTTTTCATATAACATCGACGTACATACGTGATTCGATCTGAGGATCGATTGGAGGACGTGGAGGGAATTAGATTGATTTACAGGCGCTTTTTTATAGCAGAGATGATCGAGAAAAACACTGCATCGTTCTTTTTACGCTCGGAATGATAAGCTCGTGCGTGTACTTCGGGAGGCACTATACATCTATTTTCGTACGAGAAGATTATTTCCGTGCGTCATTGTGCACTTTTGGAGGATCACTTGCCGCGGTTATGATTTCTGCGATGTATCGACGAGCGATTCCCTTTTTATAACGCTTTCTTGCCTCGAGTGCGCCAAGAATATAACTGACTTTATTTTACTTGCGGAATAAAAATATTTCGTCTGCTTACACTTGTCCGTTTGTTCAATGTAAAATATTTTGAATTTTTTTCGAGTTTAGAGACATGCAGTGCATATGGCGCAAAGAAGTGATTTCAACTTTGATGTGCAGCATTAAATGTTTCAGATTCATACTTTAATTGCGCGGGCTTTATAGAGAAGTTTTTCAGGCGAACAGCTTTTCAAGAAAGCATAAAGAGAGTGTATATAAAACGAGTTCATGATTCGTTTCGCTGCGACGATGTACAAGAGAAGCCAGAAATAACGAGAGAAATAACGTCGATGAATGCCGCATTCATCTTCAATAGTTTTCTGGAAAAACGGATTGAAAAGTCGCTGAGCCTCGCTTGAAGCGATCGTGAAGGCGTAAATTGCTGTACCGAGTAACTTATATTACAACAAAAGAGCCATTGGAAAGGACTTATGTATTATTGAGATTTTAATTGAAATAAACATGACTTTTCTTCTGATTATAACTTACGAATCGGTGAATCTCGTTCATGGCATAAAAATTTCTCGAACTTACCTGGAACAAAAAATAAATCAATTGTTAAAGAAATGCACAAATTCTGATAGCATCTGAATAAGAACATATGTCTCTCTTCGAGAGAACTTTGCATAAAATTTAAATTACCACCATAGCATTCCGAGAATCTCAATCGCAGGAAATGGCGTTTGCGTGAATCGATGAAAATCAGATTAACGAATCAGCCGTAAAAGTCTCAAAGTTTAAAACTAATTTCGTAGCCATAGCAAAAAGATTGATATTTATGTTGCTTTTCAATTACGCGGAAGCGCACGCAGCGCGCGTGTAAGAGGCTTTAAAATACCAAGCATGCGCTAAAGCTAGTTAACTTTATCGACGGAACAATGAACTTATTATTGGCTCGAAGTTATCGCATTGAAAGCTAAATTTACTTCATCGCAGCACGTTCGAGAAAACAATGTCTTGCTCTCTCTCTCTCTCTCTCTCTCTCTCTCTCTCTCTCTCTCTTTCTCCTAAATCAAAATTACAACAGCGCAAATTTAATATCCCCCAAAAATATCTCTTTACACCAATTTTACATCCACATCAATTTCGAGGCAACAACGCGACCCTCGTCGCCGTAAAATCGAAATAGACTTTCTCTCGTAGGAGTATGTGCGTATGGTATACAGCGCGAATAATTTACCGCCGAAAATTAACGATAGCCGAGTACACAGGGAGATGCTCTCGGTCTAGACTACGGCTCTTAAATCTAATTTTGAGGACCGACCCTGCTTCGGTTCTGAAAATCAGCCCTGCTTACTCTCTGTCCGCCCCCCCCCCACACACACACACGTGCCGCTGCGGTATATGGCACAGCCGGAATGCGCGGAACCCGTAAATCGCGCTTTTACGCGGAAGTACATACGCATCGCCCCCGGGGAAGCCCCCGATTATTTCGCGCGGTGCTATTTGCTTACACACGCACGGGCGGTCAGTGTTTTTAATGGACGCGTTGCTTTGCGTCTTGGAAAAATAAAAGCCCGACGTTTTGGGGTTAGGGAAAAAATGCGCCGGTCCTATAATTAAATGCGAGGGAACTGCATCGCGATGTGGTTCTCCTTATTTATAGAGAAGAGAGAGAGAGTTGGAAAAGAGTACCGATGTCCCGTGTTCAAGCGACCGATCGATCAATCTCCTTTCATCTTCTCCTTTTCGCATTCCCGCTCTCGCGCCTTATACCAGTTTAGAATTCGCCGAGGCGAGCTTCGAGTACGCGGAAACTTTCGCGGAAGCTCGCTTTAAGCTCGAGCGAAAGATATCTAGCCGGTAGACTTTGTGTGAGGAGAGAACAATGCTGTAACAGAGAGCGATATTCCTAGAGTTCGATGAGCCGTTTGGAATGCATAAAGTGACGTGTGTATGTGTTTAGTTACGAGAGTTTTAGACTACAGTAGCCGCTGAAACGTTTGTTTTGCCCACTTTTGAAATCTCCGGTAGTTTCGTGTATAGTGACTCAGCCATCGATTAACGGTCTGTCAATTTTCCAATAACCCAATTTATCAAAAAGCCAAATCGATCAACAAGTCTACCACATCTCAAGATTGTGGGAAAGTATCCCAGGCGCCGCGTCAAGTAGCTGCTGCAGCGGCTATTCCCTCGAGCAAACAAAACAGGAGAATATCTCCCTCATATATTATAATCGCTCGGACCGTTTAGTCCTGCAATCTCAGCAGCTCGCAGTAGAGCTGAAAGGCAGCATTAACACGGGCCGCGTGCGTGCATAATACGCCGTCGCCTCCTTCTTCTTTCTTATAACCGTCGAACGTGTCGAATTATCAAGAAAAGCGCATTAATCAGGAGCCGTGCGAGCTCGTCTGGTTAATTGCACTCGGCGGTGTAACACGCTTGCAATTTTGCCGGAGAAGATAAGCTGGCGAGGGTCGCGTCTCGAGAGAGAGAGAGAGAGAGAGAGAGAGGCGC
The DNA here is from genome assembly GCA_012977825.3 of Pteromalus puparum. Classification (NCBI taxonomy): domain Eukaryota; kingdom Metazoa; phylum Arthropoda; class Insecta; order Hymenoptera; family Pteromalidae; genus Pteromalus; species Pteromalus puparum. The sequence goes on along the minus strand of CM053171.1, from coordinate 45,501,943 downwards.
CGATCATTAGAGAAAATCGAAGGGCGCGAGAGAGATGACGAGCCGTATGTACACCTGAGAGAGAGAAGAGTGGATGTGTTGCGGCTTTTCGTTTATTAATAACGAGCTTTTTTTCTCGGTGTATTTATAGGCGAAGAGATGCGCGGCTTGATGGAAATATGTTCCTAGGTGCCCTGTGTGCGGAATTTTTTTTGAAGATGCGAGTGAGGGGAATTTATTACACACGGCTGCTGCTGGCGCCTTTGATCCGATTGGATAAAGCTTTTTATTTCCTCTGGATTTGATTGATATTCCGAGAATTCGGTACTTTTGCTTTCTTTGCATTGTGATGCAGCGTATGTGTACTTATTAAAAGTCGATCGATATAACAGCTCGCGTCGTAAATTAATTCTTCTACGAATAACAACCACGACAGAAAGAAGCGCAAAGTTTATAGTAAATAAATCGTATGCGCGTTATTACGTGCTTCGAAATATTCTCTCTCCCTCGCACAACGACACTACTACTTAAAGTCGAGCGATGCACTTGTCATAGCTCGATGACTGGCTCTTTTTCATTACAAAGTGCACACATGTGTGATACGGAGCAGACACTCGCGGCCAAGTGAAATGCGCTTCGTCGTTTTTAGACGCGACAATTCATTAGCGTTTTATTGCTAAATAAGTGACAAGCCAGAGTGTGTATATACGACCACGTCGTCGAGTGGAACTCGTCGAGTGCTCGGGATATATCATAAGCAAAAAATTATCTTTATAAGCTTCGTGAATGGTGTATAATGACGACGGTTTATGCCAGGCTTGTACACAGTGATCGATTATAGTTTATTCGACGCGCGTGCTGACTGATCATATGCGCGAATTGCGAGAATTTTAGTCATAGTTCATAACGTACATGGATTGTAATACTAATAAGTGCAATTTTGGTATACCTAATGACTTTTCGGGATTATGAAACATTTCAAATGACTTGCGATCGTTGAAAGCTTTCCCGTGTACTGAAACGGCGTCACTAAAAATTCATACTTCAAAAGTCAATTTTCCCTCCAAATCAGTCCAATCTGACCCGGTCTCCCATCGAAATTATTACGCAAACAAGCCATCTCTCCGAACAAACAGTCCATCTTCTCCCGATGACAACCTCTCTGTAAACTTCATCAGACACCATCGCAAATCCTCGAATTACGTGCGACTTCCATCGCCCTTCGGTAAACGCCGGCTTTCTCACGTTTCCAAAGGCTTCTGGAACTTCCAAGTTCCAGATCGAGCTGCAGCAGCTGAGTTAACAGGCGCATCGTTATTTTCGTCCCTCCAGAAACGGGACACACACACACACATAAACTACGCGTCATCTCGCCGCCGAAAATATTGGCGGGGGGCGATTCGCTCTTCTGGAAGTCGATTTCGAATAACTGGGACAGCTGAGCGATCGAGAGGAAAACACATTATGTCGCGGCTGGATTATTCGAGAGAATTACGTAAGAGCCGTTATTGTATCGGATTTGTCCACTAGTATACTGTGTTGCAGTGTTTGAAATAGGCCAGAGGTATTTTCAGACGTACTGCACGTCGATGTAAATAAGAAGTTGAGTTTCTTACATTTCCAGGAATAATGAAGTCGAAAGAATATGAAACACAAAAGAAAGTCCTAATAAGGCATCGCATAAAGTGCGAGGTCGGAATGAAAAGATTCCCGGCGTGTTTTTCTGATAATGAGAAGTTATCGATTCGCGGAATCCGGAACAGAATGAGATATTCACTGGACTAGAGACTCCGAAATTTATTATGTTTTTCAGCGAAGAAAAAAGTGCTATCATTTTTTCATTCACTCGTGTAATTCACTAAGGTGTAAAAATAGCTCGAAAGTGAGAGAGAATAGAGCCGGTTTAAAGGAGAAAAGATTTCGCGAGCCAACGCGAGAGGAGGAGATTCAAATTGGAGTAACAATAGAGAAATGGTAATGCGATGAAAAGAAGCGGGAGCAGAGTAAACGCGCGGGAGTATTAAGTCGGAGAATGGATATTTAACGAGTAATAACTTTGAAATGTGTTTGCTAAATCGCCGAGAATAGAACAAAGTATTATATAATGAATATAACGCACGAGCGCGCGTGTACACAGTAGCCGTATTGTGCGGTTAAACGAGAAAATTTCATTATTATTCGCGTGGATTTGAATTAACCTATATTTTTCCTCTCGCCGCGCAATTCGCTCGCTATACATAGAATCTTGAAATTTATAAAAAGAATCAAAATCGAATCACGTGCACGAGAGCTTAAAAAAAGATAGCCCTAAATCAAAATAATCCAGGTCAAAGCAATATTTATCTTGGCGACAACTCCACTCGCCGATCATTCGGTCCTCGTGCGGGGAAAACTACATTATAATATATACAAATCCCGCAGTCTTCGGTGAAACGAAAATCCTACGCATACACACAGCTATGAATGAAGCTACAGAAGCGCACAATGGGCTTTTACCTGAGCTGAAGCGAGCGTTTAGCGAGTATAGGTATAGAAAACAGCGGCTATCACATTCTTTTCTTATTTTGCGGGAAGTATTTGTGTATATACTCTCCGAGGAAGTCTTTCTTCCATCCGGGGGATTTTCCGGTTTCGCAAGTGCATTGATCAGGAGAAGCGTCGATTTTCGTGTATTCAGCCCGCATACTTTCGAGCAATAATTAAAGCAGTGAATGATTCACCGAGATTAGCCAAATGCTATTTTAGTCGGAAAAAACAGAGCTCGTTATCGAGAGAGTTACAAAAGCCAAAACAACAATAGGAATTCGATCTAAACGTACGGAGCAATTAGTCACGTCGCATCTATAATCGGTTGAAATATTCTCCAACGGCGGTGTTGTACGAAATCCACACTTAGCCCAGGAATTCCAAACACCTGAGTCGCGCGCGTGAGCTATATATACGTTTCTTGAAGTGGAAGGGATCGAGTGCGAGAGTATCAATAAAGGTGACTAATGACGTATGCGAGAGCCGGGATCAATGGAGTGATACTGACGAAGGTTTACATACGCGCTGCATTCGTTGAAAAAGTTATAGCGGATGTGAGATTATTTTGTATAAGGATGAGGAAATCGATATAGTTTCAGAACGTTTCAATTAATTTTACAGACGCGATTAGATTTTAGTCTGGCGGTGATTAACCGTTTGCTGAAAAGTCGAAATAATTGTGTTCCGTGAAAATGTATACCACCTTCCTTAAAAGCGTGCCAAAAAGTGAATCCAAGAGTAATTAAGGTTGATTACACGTTTCGAGGAAACACTCTCAAGTATTATCGATATGCAAATAAAATTCAAATAAGACTCGACGGCAATTAAGACAGATATTATTCGGCGCCATTAGGTGAAAGTTGAGTGGAATTTCGAGTCGCATATTTTGACCTATAAAAAGTGTTATAAAAATACGCTCGAATAACTTTCCTCGAAGATATTACGATTCACTGATGTAACAACAGCAACAAACAAACTTTTACGCGATACTAAAAACGAAGTTTCACGTTTCATCAAAAATATTCGCCCTGATTTGCTATAACGTGTTATAGTTGTGAAATAAAATCGCTTCACCGCGAAGGATGAGACGATCAGCGTAATAACCAGCGCATTATATAGACGTAGAGAGAAAATCACACAAGGTCTCACAATGCCGCATACACAGTATTTGGTCAAAGCTTCGTTGGAGGAGATATAAATAAACCTGCTCTAAATATAAAAACGCTATTTTCTTAGCCTACTAACGCACAAGGAAAAAACGCCTCGTTGTACATGCAAATCGAGTATCGTCAAGCCACGGTTGATCTATTCCCGTCTCAATATTATTCAACCGATTCATTTTTACCTATACACGTTCGACCAGAACTACACCGGATCATCTCAAGACTTCCGGTTATTCCACAAATAAGAGCCCAACGCTCCTCTCGGCGATACATAGCCATCGCAGAGCAATCGAGCGAAATTAAGAGCAATCGACATCGCTCGTCCCTTTTTAAATATAAACCATCACGAGAAAGAGAGAGAAAGAGAGATCTACGCACGCTTGCCGTGACCGTGACGGCCGCGGAAGTTGAAGGACTCTCCGAGCACGTTCGGAAATAAAGCTGTATTACACGGCAGTTGTGGCCGCAGAGAGCGATATTACCGTGAGTCGAGCTCTCTCGCTTTAAAAATAATCAGTCGACGAAAATTGATATCGTCTCAAGGTTGCCTGGCAAGGCCTTCACCCACTTAGATTTGTTTATGCAAAGCGTGGGATATTGTCGCGAAAATTTTCGACCGGAGGTGCGAGGCTGACTGCGTGTGCGGAGGTTCAGGAAGCAATGAATGAACATCACTTGGCGAGAGGATTAATAACTCGCGTGCGACTGTTTTTATTTTCGAGACGATATTTATCGGCTGAGAATATTTTTCGAATTTATTTATCAATTTTCCAGTAGAAATTTAGGAAAATTCGTCACAAGTATAGCTGATAATAAATTATCCAGCTAATGTGTACGCGTGTGTGCAGATAGTACTACGCGCGAAAAACAGCACTTCTGCCTCTTCCCAAAACACCGGGAGCTCTCACTTATAACACAGAGATTCCCCGAAATCCCGGGGTAAATGTAGATCCGCATACCTCTGACTAATTAAGCGTCGCGTCGCCCGGAGATTTCCTGACTATCAGCAGCTGCTCGCTAACTTCCAAGATTCCGGGTATCTATATACAAGAGACATAGGTATATTTAGAGGTGAGACGCGATTCTAGCTTTCGCCGCACACGGTCATCGCGATTATAGCGTTGGCTCTCTCGCGAAAAGAGATGCTCTCCTAGCCGGACATCACACACAACGAGAGACTTTCTCGCTTGGATTTGGAGAAAGCGCGGGTGATCCTCTCGTCTTTTTTTTGGAGATTAGGTGATGTGCGTGATGAGATTTGCCGAGAGTTTTTGTGTTTATAATTAAGGTTTGTCAAAAAAAGAGTTGGAGAAAAATCGATGCAGTAGGAAACTTTCTTTTTTGCGAGTTATCGCTCGTAGCAGAGCTTGGAAAGTTTTAATTTTGCCTTAATGATCGTGTCTTTGATCAGTTTTTTAATTACGGATAAATTTTAGCAATTTCTTTCGCGAGTTCGAGAAGAAGCGCAATAAAAATTGACGAAGAAACTGCGCGGAATATAATGAAAAATACAACAAAGCCAGTTCCATAAAATTTCCTCTATACGGAATATCGACGAAGCGTATAAGAACATGAGTCTGAAATAAGCCAATAAATGAACAGAACAGATCGAGAAAGAGACTCTCTCTCTCTCTCTCTCTCTCTCTCTCTCTCTCTCTCTCTCTCTCTCTCTCTCTCTCTCTTGCGGAAGAGAATAAAATACGAGAAACATAAGAGTCACGCGAGTGGGAATAGAAACTCGGACAAGAGCGAAAAAAAGAAGAGGCCATACAACACTTTGGAGGAGCGATCTTCTCTCGCACGCACATGTTCGTCTTGCCGGTTCCGGGATAAATATATAATCGCGATGCTGCTTTATCGTTCCAACACGACTCTCCGGAGAATATGCCCTTCGTTCGAGACAAGACCTTGGCGGACATACGAGATGATCGTCATCCACAGCGAAGGGCTCGCGTGCGTATACACCTTTATTGCCTCTTGCTCAATCGACCAAAGCGTTTTGTTTGTTGCGAGTTATTTTCGCGAGGGGCGTCGAAAGCTCTATTTTTGGCTTCGTGTATCAATTGATGCTGTCGACGACGCTGTATTATTTTTGAAGCGGAGGAAAATTTTTCTCACACACGGAGATGAGTAATTTCAAATAAGCGCGGGTAATTTTGCAATCGACGCACCGCGCAGAGAATAATAAATCAACAATCGTGTATTATGTGACAGGTATAGGTCGTCCACCACCGAGTTACGCAAAGCTGAGTCGTTAACATGTCGCCGCGTTCATTGACAGAATCTCTCTTCCGCGTAAACAATAAACAAAAACAGAGGCCGACAACAAACGGCTGCAAAGTTATTATGCGGCATTGGAGAACACGTGTTCCACGTGTTCCACGTGTTCTCCGTGACGCAACGCGAGGGAACTCCTCCTTGGAAAAAGGCGCGCATATAATACTCTCTCTCTCTCGAGAGAGAGAGGAAGAAAAAAAGGGCATCCCGCGAGTCGCAGCACGACGTCGTCGTTGCACGATGTCGGATCTATTTATGTTTAGTCAGCTTCGTCGTCGACGTCGTGTCAAACGGCGCCGTTGTTGTCTGTCTCCTTGCACGTGATGGAAAGCCGGGACTCACGATCTAATATCTTTCAATTGACTGCTTCAGCTCTCGATTACGTGTAAACGTTAAGTCGTCGTTGGGCATATCGGCAATTATTGCTTATGGAGACTTTTTTGTGTGTGATTATATTCCCTTTTTTTTAATCATCGTCACTCTGTCCTCGGGCGATTTCTGCCGTAAGTGATGTGTTTTGGATCCAATTTTCGGTGGCGCAATGTGCCGCGATCGTTTTCCAAGTAGTTGGCCTTTTTTTCTCGATCCAACCGTCGGAAAGGATTTATGGAAATTCGAACGATTGGGTTAATGGCAATCGGTTGTCCCATTCCAGCGCGAGAGAGAAGCTGTTTTCTTTGTTTGGCTGAAAATGCGCTGTGCGGTTCGCTAATGCAATCACTTTATCTCAATCGCTGCGCGGCTATTACATTCCGACGAGTGCGATAGTCATATTTTGTAACGCGTTTCTACTGGTAATATGTATCTCGATTAACATTATTTGTAGTACACAATCGCCTTATCGGAATCTCCGATCTAATCGACTATTAAATAGTCTGTAAATCACTCGATGCTATCGGAACGAAACCTTGTACACGCTAATTATCAAAACATCAGTTCATTCATCAATGCAAAACGGCTACAAAAACGCCGACGAAAAAATTACAACATTCTTGATAGCAAGCCTCCGAAAAGGGTCGAACGCCTCGCCGATATTCGACATTTCGCAATTTAACAACAACATGCACTGATGCCGGTATTGTTCGCATTATATTAAAATGAAAAAAAAAAAACAGTCGGCCATCGTCCCTTCTATTAATAGACCATTGTATTGTCCTCCCGACTCTTTTTGCCTCTCGCGGACTTACATAAGCACGTATGCGATGCTCGCGCGCGGAGGATTTTTGTTCGATTGCTTTCTTGCGCCGCCGCCGCCGCAGCCTCAGAGGCGATTCCTGTGCAGCACGAGTGATTTTCGAGCGTGTCGAACAATGGTGGAGTCGCTTTCTTACACACATGCCGCGCTCTGTGCTCTATTCTCGGCTGAAAATGGACTTGCTCGATATGGCGGTATAGAATAAAATGCCGAGGACGTGTTCATTGGTAGCTGAGATATTTTTCCGTTTTGGGGTTTTTTTTTTTTTTTTTTTTTTTTTTGCAATGGAAACTTAAACTTGATACTCACTTTGTTCGAAAAAAGTTTTCCTTCCTAAAATGATTAATCACTTTTGCTTCACAGCCTGCTCACTTTTACTCAATCAAAGAACCGAGACCATATCCTTAATGAGCAGGCTTTCACTTATTTAGATTCAAAGAACACCGTGTGTATACGCAATTTTTAGCGTCAAAACTTTTACTCTAGAAATTTAGAGAGCATGTATATGGGCTCCAATAACAAAAGACAAAGACACTCCTTCATATGGCCGACAGATTAGAGACCAGAGCTCTTGGAGTAGAAAAAATACTGTCGCTCGTTACTCCGACAAACAAGGGGACTGCTGTTCCAGTCCGAATTTTGCCAGCCATTCGTCAAAGGGCCGAAGCCCACACTCAGTCATCCGCAGAGAGGTATGTACAAACGCACAGCTGATATTGAGTCGTTCGTGTGTTTCAAGGAGTTAAAGGAAGATTATCCATGTAACACGCGTTGAACTGCATCTATGTTAAGTATAGTGCGCGATTATATCGAAAAAGTAATTGTGCTGTAGCGGCTCACGGTTGCGAGCGGGAGATAAGATAAAATTCGGGGGATTTGAGATAAATCTTGAGCAGGGAAGAGACCACCAACCATTATTTTAATCCTTCGTTTTAAAACGAGACTTCTCCGACGGATGTATAGATGTCGCGATACTCTCTTCTGGCTTATCTGTGCATAGGTATGTCTAATTGAAATTTCTTTACTAAAACGGACCTGCAAATCAACCCGGTTAACAGATCGTTCGACAAATAACCGTTTCTTCAATCTCTAAAACTACAAATTATAGCTACCAACCGACCTATGGACGACTTTCTGGATTCTATGCGCGACCTCTTCATTCATTTCAGAAGCGTCACATAATGAATAGTGATACCGGATCACTGCGGTGCGCTTCATCCGCAGTTATAACATAAGCGGCAAAAGCAGCAGGCGCCAAAAGGCAGTTTTAGCATTGGTGGCATATACCACTATATCTAGATTCAGCGCGCATATTTTTTATGAGAGAAATGGAAAAGTTCCTATGCGCCACCTACTTTTACCTGCCACAGACACGGAGAGTTTAGGCAGTGACGAAAGAGACAGTCCAAAACTCTTCTATTTTGATACTTGATATCTAGTTAGGCCACACGTAAACATAAATTAATAGTTTAAACAAACAACCAGTCAGAGGACGAATAGAATGATTATCATGTCTTTTTTAGTATAGGACATAGAATAATTTCCTTAACAAATCCGATTTTCTCGCAAACCCCCGCTGAAAACTGTACAAATAAGAACTTTGCACGCTCTCCTTTTTCGAAGAACTTACTTATCACCGCGCTGCCATCGTCTAATTTATCTTGGCAGCGCGCGCAGCGTCTAAAGTTTCAAAGAAATAACGCCAGCAATAAAAAAAAAGAAATTCTCAAGAATAAAAAGGACCCGAGAGCTATACGGCGAAAAAAAGGGCGACGAGGAAGTGGTGAGACCGAAGAAGAAGAAGAAAAACGTTAATTTCAGCTAATTAGCAATTAATTACGGGCAGGGCCGAGGCAAACGTGGAATTTCACTCACCTTCGTACATCTGCGCGTACTGAGGGAAGCCGGCAGCCCGCAGCCACTTGCACGCCTCCTGAGCTTCGATTTCTGCAAAAGAAGAGAAGAGAGCTATGAGATTAATGGTCCTAGCGTCTTCCACGGGAGGAGAGATATAAAGCAGGAAGAGGCGGTTCGCGAGTCTGTATATATACGTGTGTGTATACTATATATAAGTACGTATACAGAAGCGCGAGAGCGAGAATGGGAAGAAATATGGGGCAGATTATACGCGGTTTCCGCGCCGATCGAGAGCCACGTGTGTCGAATGCTGGACTCGATATCTGCTGAAACTCGAGTCACGAATAAATAACGCTTAGATTTTTCGAGGGCTGCTGCTCTGCTGTGGGAAACAAACGCTCACTTTGTAGAGAGACAGTTTGATGGGTCGTTCGGTGTCGTCGCTTGTTACTTCGGGCATTATTTGTTCTCGTTTTTTCAATACGGGGGCGGTTGTCTATGGAAGATTTGAAGAATTAATTTATTTAAAAGTAGGTGATGGTGCTTGAATGGCTAGAATAGAAACCATAAACGTCAGCCATGACGCAACGCTATATTAAACAATTTTTCAAGAAACAAGGAATTTATGACATACGACTTTTTGAGGCATAGTCATTCAAGGCTCCTTTCCCCTCTATTTTCTGCATAATTATGCAAATGCGATAAGTTAATGATTAAAATAGAATCGATTACCCCACGGATCAATTTATCACAAGCATTATTTTTTCATTATTAAATTTTCTTCAACAGAGCGTCCCTAAGACATCGTATTCCAAAACGTTTATCGATTTTTCAATTTGACAACAACGCGCTAAACGCGACCTCTTCGATCATTTCAAAAGCGTCACATGAATATTAGTACACGATCGAATCGTATCACTTCCCTGCGAAGCATTCTCGACATTTTAAGAGAGAAAAATATCCTTCTAAAAATACACCCGAACGTTTATTCCTCCAAAGAAGATCTTCAAAATTGCACAACTTCCTCCCACGATTCGTCAGCGACATTATAAGTCGAGTTTGACCCACAGAATAAGGGGCAACACGCTCATTCCGTGGGAGTCTAAAAAGCGAATGCGCTCGTTGAAAAATCGAAGCGCGAGGCGCACGATCGTGTTTTCTGTCCCTTTAATGATGATCGATCGCCGCGACCACAGTCGGACAAGCCCGTGGCCGTACAGCTGATCGATTTCTCGAGCGTTAATCGTTGCGCCGTAGCGCGCGGAATCGCGACAAATTCTCGGTTTGACGAATCGCTCCACGAGTGTGGGACCGGCTATGCGGGTGTAGTGTTGATGATTGCGAGCTTAATAGGCTAATGGTGAATTGATAAGGACGTTTATTGATGATTTTTGATTCGAGTAGTAATTCAGGTTTTTTATAGAATCGTAAAATATTTAGAGTTCAAGGCTAAGCCAATTATGAGTGGATTAAGGGCAGCTTATGATATAGGCTGAACTTTCTAAGAAGATCCAGTTCCAAGCCGTACACAAAATCTCCGAACGCATCAAACTCACGAGAATCGTCTTGCAAGACTCCCGCCTGCGTCCAAATTCGTTTCGCATACACATCCAACAGGTTGTATATATCAAATCATATAACTAACGTGTATTCAATAAAAGCACTATCAGCCGCGTCGACTTTGACACCGGCGATGTGTGCAGCAGGAGAAATTCGAAATTTTGCATCGAAACCCCCCGCGCGGTATTCGCACTTCGTAATCCCTCTCTGGCCCATAAAATATTTGCCTCGATAAAGTAAAATAGTACCGGCTCTCGGGTATACCGTACAGCTCGCGGGATTAATCTCCCGACAGCGCTAAGTAATTTCTTCGTTACTCATTTCTCTCTCTCTCTCTCTCTCTCTCTCTCTCTCTTGCTCATGTGCGTATGTGTATACCTGTTTTCGCGCGAGAAAAATAAGAGGAGCGCGCGAGAGCGGAGGGAAAAAACAAGGACAGTGCAGGATCGAAGACTTATCGCTTGCGTAATTACGTAAGGCGATCTCTTTTATACTTAGCGTATTCATCATCGGATTATCTTATTAAGTTTCACGTCCCAGAGAGCGGCTGCGCCTCATCTGTCGTGTTAGCGTTATATGCGTTTCGTCAATGAGGTCGTTAAGAAATCTCCGTTATATGCTTCTGCCCCGGCTTCTTTTTCTCGCGTTGTGTGTGTATATAGAGGTAAAAGTGAGTATGTCTTCAAATTTTGAGCGGCATCAGGCACTGAAAGTGTCGCCTGTATGTACAAGCGATTGGCAGCTTGGAAACTGGGTCGTTCACCTTCGAATTTAAATTTTCTTAACAGTGAACTTGTAAATCAGCGCTGTACGTATAATTTGAAAGCAGCTTAAATGGTGGTAATGTTATCTCTTGGCCGACGATATACGCGAATGAAACACGTTTCGTAATTCGAACAATAATCAGTCAAGCTCATTATCGCGAGCATTAAATCTTCATTGTTGGCGTTGTTTACGTATCATTTTTTATCCTGTCTCGAGAGGTGGACACGAAAAATTGACCTGCTCGGCTTGCATGTTCGCGAGACATTACCACAGGTCCAAGAGAGAAATCTCGGGAGTCGGTTATATACCTGCGCGCCAAATGACGCGAGTGTCCGAAGAGGAAGTTTCAGCGGCGACATTTAAATGTCCTGGCGATGACTGCGACTTCTGGGATTATTGATAAATTAAATTGATGCAAAAAAAGTCGAGTCACCGCGTATTTTATACCTCTTTCAATTTCTCTCCTCTCTGACGCGTTTCGTCCGTCCGGCGATGATTATCCGTTATACAACGAATAAAAAACTTTTATGATGCGACGTGTTGTGACGATATGCAAAAACGAATCTCTCTCTCTCTCTCTCTCTCTCTCTCTCTCTCTTTAATCTACGACGATTGTCTACTCGACTTTATTAGTTGTAAACATTTTAGAAAATAATTTATCACTGCTTTCTAAAATTTTCATGTACTCGTATTTCAATAAATTTATAGCCGAGTTTATTACGCCGCAAGTGTGTCTCTGCGCAAAGACGAGACTTTATCAAAGATCGTTTTACGTGAGGATGATTTATAACGAAATACATGTTTTAATTATTAACGCTCGTCGCACGGACTCGAGACGTATAGGTATGTCTCCTCGCAATTCGATAAAAAATATCGATCCGAAGCTCGCACAGCTTTTTATATCAATTAATGCTTCTCCTCCTCGCAAAGAAAAAAGAAGGAAGGTTTTTCCTCGCGGTACAAAATGATCCGTGAAATAAAAATCAATTACAAATGATCGCGGGTATACTCGAGTATATAAGGTATTACCAGAGAGCGCGCGAGCAACTTATATCAATTTCCTCATCGAAGCTCAAGTCATTACTCTTGGGCACAAACGAAACTAATCCCCCTAGGCATGAATCACCGGAGGATTTAGAGCCTTCGCGAGGACAGCGCTGAAGAATAACGATCTCGAGCGGACACCGGTAGGAAAC
>CM053171.1:45423813-45488501 GCA_012977825.3 Pteromalus puparum | reverse complement strand
AAAGTAGATGGTTCGGGGTATTTTCAAGGGACACCTACTCTGCATCATGGTTTTTTCCTCTCTCACTCGAGCGGCTATTTTTCTTCTTCTTAACTTTGCGCGACGCGAAAGGGATTCGGCTGAAAAAGAGAAACCGAACGATAGCTCACGAGTAGAGACCCCATAGCCGTTTTTTGTTAGGCCAAGAAAATAGCTCCGAGAGAGGCGGCCGAGTGAATTCGAACAAAAAATACGGCTTGAAAAAAGCCGGAATCGGAGCACAAAGGGAATTAAATTCCGCGTTAAAAAGATAATTCGCGCGTTGAAACGAATTTTCCTGATGTGTGTCAGAGAGTACAGCTTGTAATTAAATTCCAAAATACAGGGACGAATACATTATTGTTTTCAGGATATTATACTCTGTTACGAGATCGGCAAGAGCAAGAAGGACAGAACATTTTATAGTTTTCACACAACTAATCCAATATTTATATATCTGCCACGTGTAAATAGAGCGCGAGAGATAAGATCGGAGCTATCTCGTATTTTAATTTCAAATCGCGATTGGGAGTGAGAAAATTCAAATACTGTTTACTGTTGATCTCCATAATCCGCAAAAGCCCATAGTGATGCAATTGAGCATTTTGAATGGCTAACACGAGAAAATTCGGACTCACCCGATGTAAAACTTTGTTCGCACGAATGAACGCCTCTTTGTACAGCCGAAGCAATTTACACCGCAGCGGCGGATCAAACGCCGCGATTCTATTTCGAAACGTTAAGCATTCGAATTTCCAACTATGCTTGAACTTCTAACTCGCTAAAAAAATTGTATCAAACCTTAACGATCCAACATGTTCCTCGGATAATAATTGATCCCGCACAGTAGCTCATAAACCGCTTGTGCCATTCATCACAGGCGGTGGCGGCGGCGGCGGCTTAGAGGCAAAAGCACTACCGGGACATAACCGGTAGTCCCCTTTCCTCGAAAAATACGAGACGCGATCCGATAGAACACTGACCCGTGAGATAATGGACAGGCCACAGCTCCCGCTCTTTCTCTCGATTATACGTGGGCGTGAGCTGCTGCTGCTGCTGCTGCAGCGAGTCTCCTCTCGCGCGGAATAACGCCGAAGGGGCCGTTTCGCAAGGCTTGTGTAATATCGCCAGGGTTTCCTGTGGATATATTCTATAATACATGCGTTCGCTGTGCTCTGACGCAGGTTATAAGTATCCGCGTGTAATTATTAAGTGTTTTATGATTATTCGACTGATTGAGATTTAATTGTAGCCTGACACACAGCTCGCCCGGCTTTCAACAGGCTCGTTAGGAGATTTATGAGGTTGGAAATTTAAATTGGTAAGTTGTCGCGCGCGCGCGGCTGTTATACGATTATTTTCGATCGTTATATAGGAATTTCACTGAAATATTAAATTGAAATACTTTGATAAAGGAAAGTCGGTCTCTATACGCGCTTTCATTCATACGCACACATTTCCTCAAGAAAACAACGCAGAGCAAAATGCACTACAGCGTTTAAATTACGCATAAAAGCGCGATTTATTGCGTTACTTTCTAACGATGATTGTGATTCCCAGCGATTATACGAGTAGAAAGAATTTTAATTCGTTTTCGTGTTTAGAAGCCCGCCGTTTCTTTTGTATGCGCTTGTATACCGGGTGTTGCAACGCCCCACGAGTATATGTATAATAAGTCGCTGAGTTAATGGGTGTACTTAGGATTTCGACTTGGTGTAGTGTCGGATTGTCGTAGGTGCGGGCAAGTCAAATCGTTTCCGCTTTAATTTTTCAGCGCGAGTGATTGTACGGCCGGGAGAAACATTGGCGCAGATGCCGTAGTGGCTCGTTTGTTCAGTAACAATGAGATGATTTACAATTTTGATATTTTTGAGGAGCTATTATATGCGCGCGCTTGTATTACGCAATGGTAAACTCTTTTATGAAAAACTATAAAAGTAGACCTAACTGTTTTTTATTATTTCAACGGATATACACACAAACATATTTTCGATTTTAAATTTAGCTTTAAGGTGAGAGTCTGCTGGCTGAAAAATTTGTAAAACTCTCGGGTATTTCCCGTCGAGTCTTTTCGTTCCCCCCATGCGAAACTCGGTGCAAGTTCTGAATAAAAAAGGCTTCGAAAACAACGATAAAACGAGAGTCTTCGAAGGCCCTGACCTACTCTAGCGAAATGCAACTAATTCTTACGTCATTTGTCGACCGAAATATTTTCTCTCTCTCTCTCTCTCTCTCTCTCTCTCTCTCTCTCTCTCCACCTGTTCCCGAATTATGCTCTTCCAACTCGTCAATTCTCTACACTGGCTGTCATACGGTGAGTAGTGGCGCCTTCTTTGAAACATCGACTGCACTTCAGACTTGTTTTCCTTTCGTACCCGCAAGTGTATACCGCTAAAATTGGTACGAAACGAGTAAATTTAGCAACTTTAGGCTCGGCCGCGTCTATTTCCACTTGATTCCCGAGACGGAAAAAGAACTTGGCTAGCGCGGTACTCCTTATTTTAGAAAACTATACGAGTAATTCATCACTTTCGATATCTCCGTGTATAGGATCAATAATAGTAGTATGCACAGGAAAGTAAATAAGCGCGAAGAGTAAAAATAAACTTCGATTACTCATCGATCGATCGATGGACGTAAACTTGCAAGCTCACGCCGGGGCAATAATTGGCTCTTCGCTGCTGATATCACACGCGGCGAGACGAGGAACGAGATTGACTTCTTCGCCGCGAGTCCTGCAGTTGCATTTGCATACGTCGTTAACTCCGTGGATGTGTATATACATGCAACTGCCTACTGGCGCCTCTTTCTCTCTTGCCGTGACCTTGGCCGTCGAAATTTTCGAATGTCTTCGACTGACGTCTTCGTTATACAGTGATCCGCGCGAAACATTCGTCGTATCGTCGGGTTGGACAGTGTTTAATGCGTTCTTGCGATAATTTATCGTGCGGGTATAACGGTAATTTTTCTATTGAGCTCGCCGTTTTTTCCGTCGAAAAAATTAATTGAATATAACGTCGATACATCACGCGCGCACGATGACGTTTGATGCAGGTATATATATCGTATACGTATACTGCACACAAAGTAAACCGGCTTATCGAGTAAATACGCAATTCCTCTTTGAGCTTTCTACTTTCAGAAATGACGACGGCGACGACAATAAAGCTGTTATTGATGCCGAAAAGTTGGCGCAGACTACTTACCAAGTCGTGCTGCATAGAAAAATTCGGCGTTGTTTAGAATTTCTCCTCTTTCGAAATGCAAAGCATAATGACTGAATAATTTCACCGAAGAGAAAGAGCGTGTCACCGGTCGCAGAAAATCAACGAGAACAGCGACGCGTAATTGCAACTTGTTGTATGACACAATGCGTCTTTTAGGCTAAATAAAGACACAGTCTGAATAGGAAAGATATATTTCAATTGATATTTCAATGGTATAGACGGCACACTGCCATATCTACTTTTGACACGCAGATTGAGGCAAGGGGAACAGAAAAATGCCCATTCGCCACCTATCTTCGCTGGCCTGAATTAATCAACAAAATCGATGAAATGTATTAGCGCGTATAGTTTCTTCGAAGGACAAGACCTATCGCAAAGCATCCTCTAGAAGTAAAAGAAAGAAAGAAAAAAAAATTGTAAAAGAGGACTGGCAGTCCAAGAGGGATAGCAGTGGAAGGAGCAGTCTTCGGAGAAAGAGAGTAAAATGTATGCAGATGGCAGCCTCGTGCGCAGAATCCGCCCCGCGATGCAAATGAAGTTTCACGCTTAAGTGCCTCGAATTATGTACGGCCGCCGCATACAATGGCGGATCTACATAGATACAATGCGTCGCGTGTTAGTACGCACACATACCGGTTTCGATGATAAGTTTAATTGTCGGAGGGGTCTCGTCTTCGTCTTTCCATCTCTCGATGATGATATCTTACGCTAGAAAGCGAGGAAACACGAAGAGTTTCCACCACAGCCTCGTTTGTTTCCGCTAATAGGCTATTTCATAAGAGTTCCGGGGAAATTAGGATCTATATACAGATGACTTATCTTCGCTTCACTATCGACTAAACTCTGGCCCAATTATATACCTTCGCCACGGCTGTGATTGCGCGAAGGGTATACATTGTAACTTATTCAGTTCGGAATAAAGTGTATACGTTACCGAACAGTATGGTATACACAATGCTCTTTATGTAAGCCGAAAAAGTGACTTTTAACCTTGTCCGATGAACTGAGCGATGACTTTTGTATTTAAATGTGAAAGTTTATATCCACCAAGACGGCGCGTTGCGTCATCTCTCCCCATTGTTTCGTCGCCTCTCTCGAGAGACTGTATCCTGCAAATTGCTCGCTTATATACAAATTACACGACACTCCAGTTCTCCCTTCGATCGTTGATTCAATAATACATTTTTACGCCGGCTCGAGAGACTCAAACAACGCACTTACGTATCAATCGATCTTACCGTGAATTTTTATACACGTCCCTTAATTTGCTCCTGAGTATCTCAGGCACAGAGACAATACACTCGGCAGCTCGGCTAATTGAGAAGGCAGATATTTGACAAAAGATAGAGTGAGGCGAGAGTATAGCTTTCCGAAGAAATATAATAGCATAAGAGAGACGCGGAGCTAAACAAATGCCGAGGGATTCGCTGAGTTTCCACCCACGTCTCGGCGGGAATAACAGATTGATAGCATTATGCGATACGAAGCCAGGAAAAGTCCATTAAAAAACGCAATATGAAGGTTCGTGTGGGTGGCGAACAGCGAGAGGCAGCGAACAAGGAAGAAGGATCGAGGAAGTGCTGCGGCGACACTTTAAAAATTGCACGCGCGTATACCTATGGAGTAATGTTTAGAGAAAAATGCGTTGGGACTGGATGGTAATATTGAAAAACATAGGTCTATTTAAAGTTTGGTTTAATCAATGAAAGAGCTTTTTTTTTTAATTACCGAGCAGCCTTTACTCTTCATTAAGAGCGTAATCTATAGACTATAGTCCTATAGTCAGCCGAAGTCCCCACCACAAAGACTCTATAAATACTCGCTAAATCAATTTCCTTCGATTCCATCACTTCGGAGCATGAATATTCTCGCAAAACAAGACAACTTTCGCGTGTATTCTCGTCAGAAAATAAGTCCCCGTGTTTCCTCTCCGGTATAGAAAACAAAACAGGAAAAGCACGTCGCGCTAGAACAAACGGAATCGCAGAAAATCCTCACTCACACGCTATACGTGTGGGCAGTTGGTAATGAGATGAAATATCCTTATAGAAAGATGAAAAAAAGAAGACACGCCATACGCAGCTGCTGGACACATACAATGGGAGATGTGTACCTGCCCGCATATATACGCGTAATTATACAGCCGCGTCGTTAGAGGCTTGTTTGGCTGGTAAATAACGCCGAGTGTTTTATGCGCCGATAAAGTCAGAATCGCCGGGACGAATCATTTCTCTCTCATGGCTGCATCTCACGATTAGCAACGCCGCCGCGACGATGAGATTTCGCGCGCTGTGTGTGTACACAGCTTTTATAAATTATGCGCGAGATTGTACGCGGTCCCATTGATCTGTGTTGTATTATCGCTTTTTCGCTGTTGTCTCAATTCTTGCTATAAGTGTTACACATAAAAGTAGTTAATTATAGGATTTGCTGAAGTCAGGTGCTGCGATCGATATGAATATGAAACGTCGTTTTTTGAATGTCATTCGGTGTATAGGGATTATCGAAGCTTGAGAACAATGCTGAGCTGAACAGAGCCAACTTTGAACTTTCAAGGATCATCGAGTGTACGTACTAGGATTATTTATACCTATGTTATATATTATACAACGGGAGGAGTCAGTGTAGTTTTAAACTCAAGCTCGTTCTCTTTCACTGTATATATACCTGTCGCCACTGACGTGCTCAATAGCAGCGTTCTTTTTTCTCTCTAGCATAGCCTTCCAACAATCGACTCGTGTAAAACCCGAGCTAATTAGCAACGACGAAAACCACATGCCAATTTTCACATAGTCACAGCTATACGACCAAGTTTCACGGAAAGCTCCTGGCACTGCAGAGCGAAAACCCAACGAGGCGTGAAAAAAGGCCATCTGCCTTTGCCGCACAGTAAGTACAGTCTTGCGTACAGCTGCGTATCCCCGGAATAATTGTCAGGCCCGTACCGCAACTGCAACATGTACACATGTACACCTCCCCCTCAATTATCGGGGACACAGACACACGCACACGCGTGTATATATAAGATCCGTAGCAGCAGCAGCAGTGGTACAAATACGTTCGGCTCGTTTCCAACGAGTCCGTGTCTCGCGTGGCACATTCCCGAGCGAGTCGCGCGCGACCTTCATTCGCCTTGCGACCGCCGAGAGCAATGCCAACCTGTAGAATGTGAGTCTGTATATACGTCTATCTCTCTATTGAGAGAACTGGGCCGGCGAGCGGCAGCGAGAGCAAGTTTCAAAGGATAACGCTGCCAATGAAACAATGAGGATGCTAGACTGGAGCGACGTGTCACTGTCTTCTGCGCGGACGTGGGGTGTAGAGTAATGAAGAATGGAACTGCTCTCGTGGATGAGCTCTGGATTTGCGCAATTTCTAAGTTTGTTTAATGCGGTTGAAAGTTTGTTGCCGAGATGATGTCGCTGCATGCGGATGGGATTAAAAATTGTATTACCGGTGTATGCGATCGATAAGTACAGCAAGACAGATTGTTTTTGGAGTTCGGTGGGGGCGATGCTAGAACGCGCGCACGGGAAGATAAATAAACGAAGAATGATTGATCTACTTTGATCGTCGCCTCTCGTAGCTGCGAAAAAGTTGGATATATTTTTTTTTCCGATTTGCTAGAATAACCGACTTTTCCACACCTCACTCGTTTTACGTTCTAGCGAGATAAAAGAAGATATAACGCTTATATCCATCCAATCAAGGTCTTGTTTACCAATACCCTTAGATCAATCAACAAAACGCAACAAAAAAAAATCTCACGTCTATAACGCGCCAAAATAATCATATCACAGTACAATCGCCGGCAAAAAGTCGGTCAATACACCGTGGCGAAAAAAGCCGCGTATCGAAAGCCCCTCGGATACAAAAGAAAGACGGCCGTCACCACAAAGGAGCTCTACAATACCCTGGCTTAGTATCCGCCAGTCGGAATCCTCATAAACGGCCGTATCTCTCTGGACCAGCGAAAAAAAAAGACACCTTCCTCTGCGGACAGCTGTCATCCCGGCGAATTGACGTCAGGGCTTTTCCGAAACTGTATTTCGATTCCAGCCCTCCTCCTGAGCGTTAACGACCGCGACGCGTCGGATGATGTATACGTGAATTGTTGAGGTAGGGGGCGGTTTGCTGTATAGGTATATATGGGACGAAAATTTGCCGGGCGCGGATGATTATGATTATGTCGCGGTGGATTATTCCGATGGGGTGTATGTAGTGTCGTGTCGCGTGTCGGTGGTGTGAAATTTATGTGGATTTTGGGGGCTTTTGAATATATGTATTCATTGGGGATTCACGGTTGTAACAGATTTTTCCACGCATGTTCGATGCGGTGTCATAATCCAATATAGAGCATTATCGTATTGGTCGGGGATTACTCACGACAGCCATCGACATAATAGCAAAGCCTCTCCTCTCGTCAACGTACCTGAAACAAAAACACAAATATTTATTTAGTAACTTCTCGATAACGCAAACTTATGAAATATATATCTACTATTAGCAAACTGCGTATCGGCATCACACAGCGGCTAAAGCAAACAAACAAAACGATGAAAACGCCCGTCGGCTCTTCCGGCCTATATACTGCTCTCCACACAGCATTCAACGGCTGAAAACACGTACACAATCTCTTGCGCATCGAGGAAACTTGGCGACGACGAAGCTAGGAGAAAAAAATCTCGCTGTCGTCCTCTCTTTCTCTCCCCAGTGTGGTCAGGACGAATAATACACACAATGCGCGCAAGAAAGATCAGGCAGAACAAAGGAGGTGAGGGCGACAGCGGTGGGGCATAAAAAATGGACTCGAGCTCACGCTGGGATATCTTCCTCCCCGCGTACACTCTCGCGCGAATCGAGATGAATAATAGTCGGATTTTCGGGACAAGCCGCAGGCTTTTTACCATCAGCACACGACTCGAGAGGGCTTTGCCCCTTACGAAGCGATTTTTAAAGTTTATGCGTGCGCTTCGGGAGGCTTTTATTTGTTCTCTGCCATATACGCGGCCTTGAACTTGATTTATCTTTATCCTGCTGCTGCTGCTGCTGCTGTTGATACTTCTGGAGAACCGTATATAGTTTCGTCGAAAGCGCCAAATGTCTCTACTAATTGCCGGTGTTAACCAGGAAGCTGTCATATAGGCTTCAATATTTGCTCGTACTGCAGGAAGTTATTGGCTCTTTACGAGGAATCAGAACGGTTGACGCTGATCGTTAGCGCTACGTTGCAGCGTGTACAGTTTGACGGAATTTTCGCGCGAAACGTTTGTTTGACTTTCGCGCGCACGACAATGTGGGTTAGTATTTTCGTTGACTATGTATAGTTGTGTTTATTCGAAAGTTGTGTTTTAGCACAGCGGCGTTTATGGCCGCTAGAAAAAAAATCTGTGAATAAGTCAGGTTGATCGTAAAGGCGCTGGAAATACTCGATAGAGCTGCTTTACTCAATTTGACCGGCGTCAAGAGCGTATTTTATTGGCCAGTCGTATATTATGGAAAACAACTCGTCTATGATTTTATTTCGTTTTTCGTTATACGAGTCGTAATAAATTGATGAAATCGTTAGTTTTATGACCTTCAGTGGGTCGTAAAAAATCGGCAAAATATGCGTTACGCCTGGATCATTTTGCGTGGATAAATTAGGAATTATCTCCGATGGCAAAAAAGGGCTTCCTTAAGAAGGGAGCAAAATAACTATGTGTTTGATAACGTGAGCGGCCCAAGCAACAGGCCCTGCACCAAGGCAGTTTTGTCACAGGTGGAACATCTGCATATATACATTCAGTGCGTATATTTTGACGAGAAAATGAAGAAAGCGCCTATGCGCCACCTATCGCCGCGCTTGGCCAGAGACATAAAGAGTTTACACGGTGGAGGAATAGCCAGTCCAAAACTCAGTCGCAGAAATTCAGTCTAGCTTATACTTGCAACCGTTTTCAATAAAAATATTAAATCGTACAATTTTGATTTAAAAACTTCAAGGAATCTTATCGTTATATTTTCGAAATTTTCACTTTTAAATAAGTTATAGGAATTTGACGCGTACATAACGATCGCTCTTTTTTAGAATACAAACCTCTCATTTCAGCAATATAACAACGTTCTATAAACAACCCATAAATTCCCAGCATCCCACACCTAACGAGAACTACAAAATCCAAGGGTCGTCCATCACAGTCCTACACAAAACTGACCAAAATCTTTTCCTTTGCTCGAAACAAGAACTTCACGACCTAAAACACGAGCTCACTCGGGCGTGTCCCTCTAACCCTATACACACACACACTCTCTCTCTCTCTCTCTCTCTCTCTTTCTTAGCTGCACAAGAAAATCGCTAATGTGCGCAGCTCGCGCGCGACACTTGACGTATACGAGGCTTCGCGCGCATAATTTCGCAAGAGCGCTGTTATTTGTCAAGACGCGTCGCACGCATTTGCCCGGCCGATTTGTAACGCACGCAGCCGAGGTCCTCATTTTTCTGTACGCTCTAAACTTTTTGTTTCGACGCTTTTTTTGGGAGGACTCTCTTGGGACGAGCGGAACAACGACCTCTCGTCGCTTGAATCGCACTTTGCGAATCGCTCTATTATGCTGCGGAGAACGAGACTTTTCGATGGGAATTTGCGTTGAAAGTTTATTCTTTTCGGTTATAGCGAGAGGAAATTTAGTATTACGTATGCAAATTCTAAGCGAATAGAATTATATTGTGCGTATATAGCTTCGACGTTTTATTCCCCTGATTTCATATGCAAGTTATTACTTCGGCTGAAATAAAGCGCGCGACATTGTGATCTTTTCACGAGGAGACGGACGGTTACGAGGCAAGTTCTAGCATTAAATTTTGATGAGCTGTTAAATGTCTTTTTTTTCGGATTGACAAGCGGGTAATGCTACTTTCGTTGTGTATAATTTTACGACTTTGAAAATTTCCAAATAACCCATTAAAATACTTCGATGATATCACAGAGCAGCTATACATCCAATTCATCAACTTCTCCATAATTAAACGTCAATCTTGAATTTGAAAAAAAAAATTCTCTCAAAGAACCATACTCTCAATCCGGAGCACAGCTCACTCGCTCAGCCGCCCTAAGGTAATATTGCAAATCCCGACGCGCGCGCGCTTGCGCCTGTTTACAAAGAAAACAAACGCACTTCTAATTCTCTATCCTCATATCCTCCCGTTCGCAATCTCAAGCGAGACGTAGGCGCACACATACACACACACACACAGGGCAAAGGGTATGAGAGAGAGAGAGAGAGAGAGAGAGAGACACTGCAGGAGTAGCGTAGAAAATGAAAAATTGAAGGGAAAATACAAGCACCCACGCGCAGGGCTGCTTTCACAGCGGTAGGTCGTCTCCTCCGGCGTGTGTATGATGAAAATGAGAAGGAACGGCCTCGGGAACGGCTTCTGCGCGAAAATTTCTCGCTGTATTGGAGAGCTCTATTGAGAAATTAAGGATGAGTTACTTTGCGTATATGATGGGGTTATACATAGCGGTGAAATGAAATCTAGATAGTTGGTGATATATGAATTTAATTTCTGATACCTTCAGGCCAAGGTGCGTAACAATTCATGAATCATATCGCTCGCAAGGTATACTACCTGTAATAAAGTGAATATACGATACGGTGATAATGTGTGCATACGCTTTTTCGAAAAATATTAACACACTGCTATAAAAACTTTTCTCCGACGCGTATACACTTGTCACATAAATTCACGAAATGAACAATATACCTATAACACTCCCGGACGATCCATTAAGAGTCGCCGTGTGTTACTAACCGTAAATCATAATGCATCCTACGTGCGAAACATTGTTTAGCATCGCGGTCATTATCAAGATCTCCTACAAAATTACCGTTCATCCTTTAGTTTTAACAACTACATTCACCGCGACTATTATTGAACCTTACCCAAAATCTCATAAAAGCGACGACATGTACGAAGGCGGGCACGTGTATCGGGAAGAGACAGTTACCAAACCTCGTGTAGCGGCTAACGCACACGAGAAGTGTACTATACGTATATAGCGTGTCCGCACGTGCGGAGCAATATTATACAAGGGAATCGCGCCAGCACCTGTTTCAACGCCTCTGGTTCACTCGCTTTCGGCTTTCCTGGGAAAAAAGATCTTCCGCGCGTGTCTATTTCGGAGCAGTGATAAACAAATTTACTTGGATCGTGCAATTTTTACGTTTTACTCGGTAGTCGTTTTGTTTGATTAATCGGTCTGGCTATTATTCGGGCTGGTTTTGATTTAAGTGTTTGTTTGGGCTATAAGGCTTCTCAACACTATTTATACAGAATTTCGACTATTTTTAGCCTCTGCTTCTCTGATATAACATATTTTTGCGCGAACACTCATTCTGGTGCACTCCTCTCGCTGATATCATTCCACACACTCTCAGCAATAACCGTCACGGCGGCAAAAGCTTTTTCATTAAAACGAAAAGCCAACGCTCTCTCTTCCTCTGCCGACAACAAAACGCAAAACCATTCGCCTCGAATTACCGAGCCGGCCGGGAGGAGAATGCCATTTCCATAAAATTGCATAACAATCCCTCATTGTGCGCAAAGCGAGGAGAATTTATTTGCCTTGCGCCGCACGAGAGAGAGAGAGAGAGAGAGAGAGAGAGCTGAAATCTCGCACGTGGCTTTCTGCAATCAGCCAATGCCCTCCTCTATTTCAATTCCAAAACAATCATCAAAGAAAAGCGAATGGCGCGCGCGCGAAACAATCCTCCCCGTCCAAACACATATCGAGCGGCGTGTACGCAAGAGGGGAACGAGTAAACGGGTGGCATTCCGCGGCCTGTGGAGGAGCTGAAAAGCCGCGTTTGTTCGCGATGGTATATATACAGCGTCTTGAGAAGACGGATAGAAGAGGATCTCGCGCGGCGGTCGCTGTAAGAAAATCGCCTCCGTAGCAGCTCTGTTGCTACGTCTAATGTTGCTCTAAGGGATAGCCGAGGCTTGTTGATGTTTAATTAAGGGATTGGGTTACGCTGAGGACCTCCTTTGTTCTCAGCTTCGTGTGGGGGATCATACCGCAAAGTTTGGAAGGTTAATTGCGGATGTGGTGGTTGATATGAATTAGTTGAACAATACCGAGTAAGAAAATATAACGTCATATATCTTTTTAGTACTCAGAGCCAAAAGTAGAATTTTCACGGAGAAGGGGGTAAAAGGCTTAACGAAAACTTCTCTATTCACAAACAAATTACGTTTATCAAACTTTGACTTTGTTCGGCGAATTGAAAACAGCCCGTTAGAAGCTCTCTCTTGGACGGGTATTTGGAAAACCAGTCACGGAGCGCGCTGCACGCAACCGAGCGACGGGACCCTCTCTCGACTATTGCGAGCCAGTCAGAGAAGTTTCGTCGGCAGCAGCAGCAGCTATATAACCTTAGGTAAATCCACGACCAGAATAGAACGAATCCATTAACAAGCCTGCACGTATATACAAATTTAGCTAGAAGCCACAAACCGTACACTCGTCATTTTCTTCTGATATAACAGTCAGCGACTTTGATTGTGCGCGCGGATTACGCTTTGTGTTATAAAGCAGAGCTAATTTTCCGTCGTCAATCATCTTAGAATTTGCGCGACAAAAACAAAACAAAGCCAAGTCACTCGCAAGAGCACTTAATCGTACGAAACGAACGACGTCATTAGCGCGGAACCCAAAGCCACTAGATAGGATCTCTGACACATGCAGTCGTCGAGCTAAAACGTTATATAAAAGCAGAATGTAAGGTCAAGATCCACACGAGCAATAAGGCGAATGAAGTACGAGCGCGGAGCGTTAGAAAAAAGAGTAAGTATGTGTGTAAGGGGCCAGTGGTGTGGCCGAGAGAACGAGATACAGAACTCGATACAGAAGAGACAAAAGCCAGGCACTTCCCACGGCATTCATAAAACGACCATAAGCAGATGCGAGCACGTGCACACGTTTGTGTGTGTGTGTGTGTGTGTATGGCGGAGGTACTTCGCTGGGCTGAAAAACGCTATTTATCATCGGCCGGAGTAGATGCACTCTCCGCGCTGCGGGTATGGCCTCCCGCGAGCGAATGGATGTTTCAAGGGTTTCTGGATTTTTGCGCCGCGGGATGGATATTGCTTTGAGTGTTTCGGATGGATGTGCAATTGCCTTTTTCGGTAATTTGATTCATAGTTTATGAAATAATACCATGCTCTGAAGACAAAAACGTTACTTTTCTAGAAACAGAAAACTGGTCGAATTTTTCCAGCTACTCATAGAAGTACAGTTAAACGACAGTTATTCAAACGTTGCCCCACACTCGTCACCCTGAATATTACCTCTTTACGCCACGAATCATTTCGTCATTTCGTCACAGTCACAATAAGTAACAAGCAGGAACTGTACGGAATCCCATCAATCGCGAAGCGCACTTGTTCCTCCTCAAGCCTTACATTACCATTACACACGCGCTCGCAAAAGCTCTCTCAATAATCATTACGGACCCCTTGCGCGAACGATCGATCGAGCGAAAGAAGCGTAATACATCATAACAAAACGCTCGCACTCCTCCCGCTACCTCGTAACCCGACATAACAGGCATTACAGCTACAGACGTGGGGGCGGACAAACTCGCACAGTGCAGCGCATTCACAAAGATAACGAGCTCGCGCGCATGACCTAATGACGATAAAACGGGCCTAACTGGCTCGCGGAAGTGAAAAGCCTTCTCTCTCTCTCTCTCTGCCCCCACGAAAGAGAGAGAGAGAGAGAGAGAGAGAGAGAGAGAGAGAGAGAGATGATGAGTCACGATCCGCATTAATAATGCACTTTTGCGGAGCATGCATGCATCGCCGCGGTTCGGGAGAAATCTCAAAGGGAATTACGCAAGCGAAGCTTTGTGCAGATGCGGTGTGTGTGTGTCTAGACGACTTTAGCGCACAGAGGCTTATGCTAATTTCTCGGGAGTCGCGATAGTATCGATAAGGCGCGCACATTACGCGGGAGAGAAAGAGCTAAATGCTGATAACGATTGGATTTATAGCGGATAGTGCGGATACACAAGTCTCTGTATATAATGCGAGAGAGTAGTTTCCTTGAGAGTGCGTAGCTTTCTTGATTTATGGGCCACTCGCTCTAAACGTGTGGTTTGCGTAATTTATCGCTGTTTGTTTTACCACATGGCTTTGAATTAGTTGTTAACTTTTAGCCGCTGTAAAAATGTTTTATAACAATTTTCACCGCTTATTAGGGTAGACTGTCGTAAATTGCCGTCGATACGCACGTAGTAAATTTCGCTCAAGCTAGTGCAGTGTAACACAGTTAATTATAATAGTAATTACCAGCCGTATATCGGTTTACATATAGAAGCGTTTGTTATTTTCTCGGTATAATAACGCGAAAACCGCGGAAATTTATTCAGCATTTCGAATCGATAATCATGCAACGACGAGAGAATTCATAAATCACGCCTAATTATTAGCGCAAATCACGCACGAACAAATTAGCTGAATTAAATTTAACGTCTGCATTCGCAACTAATTAAGCGGGCGCTGCACAAAACAGTTCTAAATTAACATCTCTCTATTTTCTGATAGCATACCAGCCCGAAAATAAATCCTATTTTTGTCATCTCGCCCACTTCAGATAATATTCTCGCTCCTGGATGTTCAGTAACACGCTATTAAAAGTGCATTCCCACCTTGAATCAGCGGCGCAGCAGCTTTCACAAATAAACCGCATTAAGGAAAATAACCAGAGTTACCGGCAAACGTGCATACACGTGTATAAAACATTATAATCGCGGGAGAGACAGAGAGAATTTCCCCTGGCGCGTTTGCGAGGACGTCGGCGAAAATTCCGGTGCGTTTCGGAATTTTCTGCGAGAAGATAATCAAGCCAAAACAAACAGCGCGGCATTTTTGGTAATGCAGACGCATTCTCGAGGAGAAAAACAGCCGCCAGCCGAATGCGCGCGAGGTGAGAGCAGGAAATAACAAAGCCGTTTATCGATATGTTTACTTGGAAATGTGTGGATAATGGTAAGGATGACTTTCTACTTGCGACACGCCTTTTCTTGGATTTCTCATTTTTTTATGGTAAACGTAAGAATAATAATTGCAAAAATTGTTTGTTCATTCTGTAGAATAAACAATAACGGTGTATGTACAATAAGCGTGTATTACTCACGCAAAAATACACCGATAAATAAATATTATTCTTTCAACGGTGCGCATACGCTAGCCCCGAGCATAGCCCAATATTTACGAGCCGCCGATAATTTCTCCATACGCGGTCAAGAGAGGCGCGAGTAATTCTGTCTTGCCGATGGAGAGAGAGAGAGAGAGAGAGAGAGAGAGAGAGAGAGAGAGAGAGAGATTCTGGCGAGTTGCCCTGCTGCCAAAATGGATTTAGCGAGTCACGAGAGCACAATGATTTAAATTCGAAATTTATGACGTTTCGCGCCTTGGATATGAAGCCCAGGACAATTTGTCAGGGTTTTCTAAACTTATTATGGAGAGATTTACGAGCGTGGAATTTTTCGGGCGGGCAATAATGGCATAATCATAGGTGGGAGAGAGTAAATAACGCGCAGCTGGATTTGAATGAAGTAGAGGACTGAAAGCGCAATTTTTCGAGAAAAATCAACCGACAAAGCGAAATAAAATTGATTCATTATCTCTTCTCCCTTATACACAAGAGTTGGAAAAAATTTCTCTCATTATGCGCACATACGCACCTCCGACAAGAAAATCCACTCGGTAAATCATTGCGCTAAGTACACACACCCGAGATGACACAGTGAAACACATTAAGCAAAATGAACTAACGAGCGTCGTCGTCCCGCGCACAATCGAACTGCATTAATGCGTCGCTTGATTTTTTAATTAAATTACAAGAATCCTCACAATACGCTCGATTCACTTACGCACACACATCCCTTGCGCACACGGCACAATGCTCACGCGTACGCGTCAACTTATTAATAACGTCGCTGTAATTTACACGAGACAATACAAGATTTATCTCTTTATGTAAGCGCCGCGCGAGAAGAACGAGCCGCCGAGTCGTAAATCACGAGTCGGGCGCGAGTTTACACTCGCACTTTCCACGTATCTGTGTCCTCTGGGCAACTTCTTAAAATCCATATGAGCCGCTTCGCTTCGTTATTTATCACGAGGTGTATATGAATCGCGCTATATGGGAAGCGAACGAAAAACAATAATGAGATGCAGTCGATGAGCGAAGAATGCAGTGAGAATCGAGAGATCGCAGAATGCGTTGGAATTGTTGTGGAAGGGCCACGACGATTGGATTCGGGCTAATTTATTCGATCGTCGAGAAGAAGCTCGTTTCGTCGGTGTATTCGTGAAAATTTTAACGGGAAATATCGGACTCGAACAATAAAATGCGACACGAACGCCAGCGTAACAGCGATTTCATTTATGTAAACAAACGTATACGCGCGTTCCGATTATTCGCGAAAAAATAATCGAAAATATTATATTACGCAGTGTGAGATTCGTATATACACGCACTTTCACCGAAATCGTTTTAGAAATTTCGCATATTCTCGTAAAGTGCGCCGCGTGTCGGTCATATAATTTCAATTTTTTTTCCCGCGCGGACAGGTCCGAGAGCGACAATATTAAAACGTTTATTGGCCGCCGTAAATAGGCGAGTGTTTTTTTCAGCTAAAAATTAAGTTTACTATCCTGTTTTATAATATTATTTATTACACGCGGATCTCGATCCGCAAAGATTTGTCTCCAGAGTTTCAGGAAAGGATGTTATATATGTATGAGTGAAATGTAGAGCACTCAAAGTTTATTGAGTCATCGTATAAGCACACTTCCTTGACGAGCTTTTTTGCACCTCGAATCTTTATTCCATTGTAGAAAGTCCGCAGAGTTACAATTTATTCGCTTCCTGCTCGAAAACCACACGACCCGTTCGAAAACCACAAAAATTTCTCGAATCAAAAGCGCTTGCCACCTCCTTATAATACATGAAAACTTCTCACACGGCAGTAGCATAAATGCATATGCGAAGTATAAATCCCACTGTATATACCGCGACACCTAACAAGTTAATATCTCCCCCAAGCGCGACGTCGAATCCCTCGACGCACGTGCGCCGCCGAGCGTTTAATTAAATGTACAATTAAAGCCTGTTAATGCAAATCCATCGCGGCTTATGTATTGCAAATATTCAGTGCAGTTCATTAGTAGAGTCTCAACACACTCGCGTGCGTGCGGATTCAAATGAGGTACTACTACGTGCCGTTCGAGTTCGCTTTGCTGTTTATAGTGCAGCGCAGCAGATGATGGTTGAGTTTTTTTGTGTAGTCTGTGGGTATATCGGGAGATGAGGTTATAAATATACTCTTATCCCGTTGATAGAAGCTGACGATAATTGTGTGTTTTCAATTTTGCCAATGAATGTATACTGGAGAAGTTCGCGATTTGTTCGAAATGCAGTTTAATAGCTTTTCGCAACAATATGCATTGGCTTTCAATAGCATGAATTTTGCAACATAGCGACTCTCGTACCGAAGCAAGTATTGATTTTTGTCAGACTCTATACACGATCTATATTCTATTCCCCGAGAGCAACTATATCGCAAATCCGTTTAAATATGCAAGAAATTTTAACACATACAAGTGCTAGCACACACGCGCTCCAGATATTTGAATAAATCGATGGCCGATCTAATGCATCTCCTCGGCGATGTCGCTCATATGCAGACTTCGTCGCGAATAATAATTATAATTTACACGACTTCATATGTATATTTTTAGCGCGGACTGCTTACGGGATTCGGATTTTATTTGGGAACTTTATGCGCATAAATTAGATAAGCAGCCGGGAGATTGATTTTCAATTTTATTTATACTCTAAGTGATTTCCCACTCGAGATTCAGCCTCGAGATCACGCGAGATTGATATTTATATATGTGAGTGCACTTACAACAAAAATAAGTCCGCACGGACGTTTTGCATTGCATTTCAAATTACTTCGCGCTATGCACGTGTATATATTACTCCCAAACAATTTTTCTCGCTACAGCGCTGCACGCTGATTTTCATTAGAACCGCCCGCACAAGCACATATTGAATATGAAACGCGTGGAAGTATACACGTATCTGTATACAAAAATGGAGGCTACGCTTGGCGTCGGGACGCGGCGTGGGTGGAAGCGCCAGCGGAAGTTAGCGGAAGCTTCCTGTGAGAAGCGGAAAGAGCGTGCGGGCCCAAGCCGTGTACGGCTATGTCCAACGTAAAGTCTGGAGAGAAAGAGGGGAGAGAAGGGACAGCTGCGAGCACGCTGCCACCCCCGCAGGTAGTCAGTTTACTGGGAGAATCGGCAGCGTGAAGATGCAGTCCGTCCCAGTGCCTGCGCCGGGCCGCTTCCTCCCCCGCAGAGCATAGTAAGGAGAGGAGTCGAGGAGTCCCTGTTCGGAAAGTGAAGCGACGCTAAGGAAGATTGCAACGATGCCGCTTGAAAGCCCAGGCGAACCAGCAGAAGCCGAAGCTAACATCGCCGCATAATAGGTAAAATACTTGAACAGTTTAAAAAATTTTAGATTATGCATCTACCGAGTAAAAGAGGGTTGGCTCTTTTTTCTCCCGCAGCGCATATGCCAAGAAAAATTAGTATTTTCAAAAACAAAAGTGTGTGTCAAAGTCGCCTCTCAAGAAGATGACTCCTGCTGCTCGCGGTCGTTATACTACTATTCAGCTTGTCAGGCATTCGATCATCGAACCAATCAATTTGAGATTCACTATATGAGATTCGCTATTTATTTTGACTGAAGGTAAATAAGATCACAGCAATGAGATTCACTGGTTATTTTGACTGTAGGTTCAATGGTCGAACGACCCTGCCAAGTGAATCGACGACAACTACCGCAGACAGTGAGTTGCCATCCATTTACTGAGAAGCATCGGACACACGTACTAAGCCTAATTTTGGAACTATTTTTCTATATATACTAACCGGGAAGGTATCTCACAGCTTGCGAGAAGAGTCAAAGTCTCAATATATGTGATCGCCACCTACTGGTAAACTGCTGGTACTACCCGATGAACATTTATAAGAATCTTAGACAACCGATCAAACCTAAACAAGTGTATATCCGAGTTAGTCCTATTTGTTATTGCAACAGACTACGAGAAGAACAAGTCGGAATACAGTAAACAATACAGTTCTATCTCTTAACGACACA
Source organism: Pteromalus puparum (assembly GCA_012977825.3). Taxonomy (NCBI): domain Eukaryota; kingdom Metazoa; phylum Arthropoda; class Insecta; order Hymenoptera; family Pteromalidae; genus Pteromalus; species Pteromalus puparum. Next base: position 45,469,033 of record CM053171.1, on the reverse strand, counting down.
TGGTGTAGGTCCTCTTTACACATGCATTCTTACGCATATATATATATATATATATATATATATATATATACACTGTAGCGCAAATAATTTTCAAACTGTTTTTTTTAATTTTGCCCATATGTATAAACATTTGGATCAATAAAAAAATTTAAAAAAAAGAATAAAAAAGAAAAATTGGTATATTTTAAAACTTTTGTATTTCGACGTATTATCTGGTTATATAATATGTATATAACTGTAACGCTAATAATTTTCAAACTGTTTTTTTTTTAATTTTGCCCATATGTATAAACATTTGGATCAATAAAAAAATTTAAAAAAAGAATAAAAAAGAAGAATTTGTATATTTTAAAATTTGTGTATTTTCACAGTTTATATAGTTATATAATATGTATATAACTGCAGTGCTAATAATTTTCAAACTGTTTTTTTTTAATTTTGCCCATATGTATAAACATTCGGATCAATAAAAAAAATTTAAAAAAAGAATAAAAAAGAAGAATTGGTATATTTTAAAACTTTTGTATTTCGACGTATTATCTGGTTATATAATATGTATATAACTATAGCGCTAATAATTAAAAAAGAATTTTTTTTGCCTATATGTATAAACATAGACCGGCGATGGCTCCCGGTCAAGGGGTCGTGGGTTCGAGCCCGCATCAGCGCGATCAGTTTTTTCAGATCCGATGGAAATCTTACTCACGACACCGGGTTTGAGAAAGGCGTAGGTGTGATGAGCCTACCCTGGAAACTTTCGAACGCTAAAATTCATCTAGAAACACAATACGATACGTTATGAGGCCATGAACTTTCGAGTTCGAAAAAGCCATCCATTTTTTTTTTTTATTTTTTGTATATGTATAAACATTTGGGATTCTGGATTTTGGATTTTTTGGATCAATAAAAAAATTGAAAAAAAGAATAAAAAAGAAGCGCCGTATACCGCTAATAACCTATTGCTCCGCTAGGAGGCTACCAGTAACCCCAAAGCGAAACAGCGTACGGAAGAGGTATAAGGACCAACGTTGTATCACCGAGAAGCATCGGACTACCAACGGCTACAGTCCAATCGGATTTTTGTGTGTTGCGAATATTGTCAAATATTGTATGTGATGCAAACTAAGAAGGCAAAGGTTTTATTTCCATTTCGCTCAGGCGAAAATACATATATGTATTAGTTGCGTAACGATGATTATACCAGCTGTATCAATTTTTATTGAATTATCTTTCATAGCACAATTAATAAAAAAATCATCGTAAAGTCAGGAGACGCTATAAAAATATGAGAACGTAATTATAAACATAAAACCCTCTTCCTCGATCCTCCAATTGCACAGCGTGTAACTGCGCGCATGTACGTACGTATAAGTGAAAGGCGCGAAAAATACAGAATTTTAATTGAAGCCTCAAATGAGTAAGAAATCACGACAGCAAATAATTTATTAAAATTACAAATTAATTTAGTCAAATTACCATCCATCATCTTTTATATTTTAATTAAAATAATTTATTCGCGCCAAATTGCCCATAAAAAAATTTAATTGCGGCGAAAAAAATATCTTACGCAAGCGATCTCAAATCTCATTAACGCTATCTTAAGCATACGAGCCAAACTATAAAGCCAGGTCAATTTTTCTTTATTTTTGTAACTTTTAATCTTCCGAGTCCGAAAGGCGAAAACAAAAGTAAAACTGCGACTCCTCTCCCCCAGACGCATTTTTTCGCATATACACCCACTAGACGCACAGCCAGAAAGACCCGACTCCTCTCTCGAGCGCTAATGGCATCGTTTGCGGCTGCAATTACGCTCGGAGCGCGATTGTGCGAACCCCCGCCTGGCGTTTTGTAATTAAGCGCGTTTTTTCGCCGCGCACGCGACTTCCGCGGATCTAGACCTCACTTTTTTGCTGATTTGATTTTCATTGATGCTATCGCGCGTCTGTGCATTTTTCTCGTGAAGTGGATGCGTTGACGAGGGCAAAGCAGAAGCAGTGGCATAACGACGGGAAGCTTGTTATTATTTTGTCGTTTCGAGTTTCAGAACGACACGAGTAGTGTATAGCTGTTCGTAATTTGTTAGAAATCGAGAAAAAGTCGTAAATTCAAATCGATTACCGATCGCAGCTTAATGTACTTTACGTAACTTGCGGATAAATATGTAAATTACAGTAAAAATCGAATTTTTCGTGTACAGCCGCGATCGTAAAGATTAACGAATGTTAGCGCATTAATGTTTCATTTCACGCGACAGGAATACCTAGCGTTTGTCTTTATATAAGTCAGGATCGTGTTAGTTTCTCTAAAGTTATTAGGCGACAAACTGCCAGCACGTGTCTATATAACCATAATCTCGCGCAGAAATCTAGATGAATTTTCGCACCAATTCCCCCGAAAGAAAACAACCGTAAAGCGTCTCAATCTTTCCTTACATAACGACATTTTTATGTAAACGCACGTGTTATCAGCCTCATCGTGACTGATCATTGAAAAAAGTTCTAGTTTATGTTCAGAGCCGAGAGATAATGAACCTGTTACAGGTGAATAATTAGATGAATCGCGGTCGTCGGCGTCACCTCATTACTCACCGTATTTCCCTGCATCAACCGAAGGGAGAGACCGCAGAGCAGCGTTTTACGGCCTTTTATGTAACAGCGCTCCTTTAACCCAGTAATACAGGCGAAAAAACGCAGAAGCGGCGGCAGTCTTGGAAAGAAAAAATATACGGCTCTGCCGGAAACGCTTATTGCGACGATGACGTTCCGCGTTTAAGTTGTTTCCAGAGTCGACATGAATGGAACCTTTAGAAAGTCTTTCCGCGCGCACGCCACGGAATTATTCAAATCTCTTGCGCGAACTTTAATAACCCGCGCGCAATAAAATAGCTTTTCGAGTAAACGAATTTGACGTTTCTTTTCGTCGCCAGGAGAGAGAAAAAAAAGAGAGCAAGACGCGCCGAAAGGTATACACATACATCGACTTTCACGCGATAAAGCTGTGTATAATATTATGCGCGCAACTCTTTTTGGAGCTGCAGCGGCAGAGGAAATTTCGCACGGAGGGACTGCTGCTGCTGCTGCTGCAGTGGACTGAGTCATGCGCCGCTACTCTCGAATTTCGCACGCGTGCATCGAAAATCGGCCGGTCTTTTGATCGAAATCTCCGGCGTTACCATGTTTGGGAGGCTGTACCTGATCTGGTATACCGACGCCTTCCGCATGTGTTCAATTGGACAAAGTGTATGCGCGACGTCGCTTTGTCGCGTTACGCGACGTGTTCGAGGGTTACATGATCTTTGCGCTCTTTTCATTGTGTGTACGTGTTGTAGCGATATGTCGATCGGACAAATTTCGAAATGCCCGGAATTCGATTAAAATGTAATCCGCATCGATACTGCTGCAGGTTTTTCAATTAAAATTATACACATTTAATTTGCAGTCGGAAACGCGCGCGCGCCTACGCTTTTTGATGACTTTTTTACAATATAAGTTTCATACGATATCCATTCCACGAATGCTGTTTACGACCCACGTTTATATTGAAGTCGGTGTACGTGCAAGGGCTACAAATTCATCGCGATTCTGTTTGCGATCGATGAGAAAATTGAAAATAAAATGTGTATTGCGCTCTCTGGATACTACTATCAAACAATTAAGTTTTCTCTAAAAGAAAGATAAAATGAAAACGGTTTAACGCAACAAAAACCCAGGCACATTCAATTACGGTACACACACAAGAGCTTATAGAACGAATGTATCACCGAGTCAATGCATAATTATGCAAAAACAGTATCGGCCTTATCCAAGCGCTGCATTTAGGACTATTATACAAACGAAAAGATGCGAATAATTTATAGCGGGGAGAGAGAGAGCGCGTAATAAGTGTGTATCATTTATCTCAATTCCACGCTCAACTAACTCGTAAAAACGTTAACTGATACACGATAAACGCCGGAAAATTTTAAGAGCGACAAAAGACGAATAACTAGTATTTCCAGCTATGAAAATTTCTTACTTTCACGCGCAGCGACAGAATAAAACAAGCACTTAACGTTTTTTGCATAGGCTGCGTCTGTTGCTGCGGAACCTGATTGCGCGTATCAACGGACATTATGCATATGCTCGCGCGAATAGTGCAGAGATGTTTTCGCCATAAATTAAAATGGACAACCATTCGATCGTCGGTATAAAACTCGCGGGATAAAGCGTTTTTACGCATCGATTCGGCGTTCGTTTATTACGCGCGCGCGCGTGTGTGTGTGTGTCAAACAGAGAAGAAGCCGGTAAGGAAGTATGTTTATTGCTAATTCAACAAGCGATTAATAAAACTTTTGATTTCTCCTCTCGACCGTGCGTATACCGGTGTGTTTAATTATACTGATCTTGCACACATGCGCGAAAAACAATATAATATATAATATTTTACGTAACCCTTGGACTTTGATAAAGGACAAACAGCGACAAATCATACGTTGGTATCTCGATCTCTCGTGCGAACGTTTTATTATTAATGTAAATCAGCTGTATATATATGTTCGGTATAAGATTTCTGCCTTAACACATTTCCACTGCAAAAACGATCGCGACTCGCGAGCGCGGCGTTATTTATTACTCGCACTTCATTTCGAGCTGCCCGGCGATTCCTCACACCCTCCCAGAGTGAAATTTCTCTTCCGTCGAAAACTACCCAGCATACTCGCTTCTGTCTGCAGTATTATACGTATACTACAAAATCGAAAGCCACGATATCTTGCGGCTGGTTTTAAACTTAGCCCATCGTGCAGCTCTCGAGACAGCAATTCTCAGAAGCCCTTTTTCGCGCGATAGACCAGACGCGCTGACGTCGAGAACACGCTGCAAGGACGCGATAGCAGATATTATTCGCGAACGCACACACACACACACACACACGAGGCCGTGGTGTATTTCGGTTCGCCGACGTATTCCTGCCAAATACAATCGCGAAAATACATCCGCTGCAGCGAGGAGTCTTTTGTTGCGGGGGAGTATGGCGCCGAGCACAAAGACGATTTGTTTTGTTACGATATCCCGCGCGCTCTTAGTCTCCGAGAGGTGTGAGCGCGAATGAGAGAGAAATTAAACGGTGAATCACGAGCCGATGGGGATACACGACGTTTACCGGGCGACGAGAGACGCTTTTCGTTGACATCAGTGCTGGAGGATATTTTTATATTATATGCGCGTACAATGAAGTGTTTGATGCAGTTTTCGCTGTAGAATCGCGGCCGATCGGATTTTCTCGCGTGAATCAGAGGGGGAGGAATTCTGGAATTGTTTGTTTGTCGAATGCGAGTTTCGGGACGGGAGTGTGAGTCATCGATAAGCTATTCCATTGAGAACGGCTTCATTCATCCGCGAGTATTGTGGTAAACAGCGATGTGTGTTTTGGTGAAGTTGGCATTTTTATTTCTACTAGAATTTAAATTGTTCGCGGAAAGCCGTGCATATCAATTAAATGTGTAAATGGCGGTTCGTTAACGTGATCCTCGTTTAGCGTGTGTTACAAAGGCGGAAGTTTGTCAAAAACAGTATTATACTCGAAAGTGCGCGTCGAATTTGAAAAAGTTGCGCTTTCCGCTGTTACAATGAACCGAGTGCTGCCGCAGCTTTTCAGCGGAATTTCTGACCTAAATTCATATTGTTGTAGCCTTGAACATTTGGCAGATTCATTGTTATTTCGTTTTTTTCTCGAAAAAAGAACGACTTTATTGATATTACTATACAACGTTCTTTTTCATTGGATTGTTTTCCCAATTAAAGGTAAAATTCTGCGGCGCATGTAGAATGTAACCGGATAAAGGGGAGAGTATGAGATTCTACATCGTTATGAAAAAGTTGGCAACGTGTGCTTTGAAAAAAAAAATGTATATAAAAACCTACTTATTATTATATTATAATTTTAGATGAATACGCGGATAATCGATGAATGAAAAAATTAAAAATCCACTACACGCTCCGTTGCAGCGTTAAAAAATAGATTATATTCTACACACTCCGCAAGCTGTTGCGACTACCCACAAAAAACTGAAAAAGTAGGTGCATCTTATAGCGGTTAGAACTGATACATAAAACGAGTATAATGTTACAGTTACGCGCGCGAGGCACTTTTGATAAAAATATTTTCTCGTAATACTTAGATAAACATTGCTTCCCGACGATCTCGTAGCACACACCGAATGCGCGACCAAGCGTGAAATGTTTAGCGTTACTTATTACGCAAAGTACCGCACGTCGTTGATAATAATTAAATGGATCGCGTACACAGTCGTCGACGCGCGGGAATATCTCTTTTGTCGCGGCACAAAACTCGAACATTCGTATACACATCGATAAACAGCACCGTTATAACTCTCGTAATTCACACGCGACGACGTGTTTCACTTCGACGCGCGTGTAATAAGAAGCTCACAAATCACACGCGTGTATACCCCCAGCCATAACGAAAAAAAATTAATAATAATAATAATAATAAGAAGCGCACACATGAGCCTCCCGCGCTTCGAATCAGTGAAATTTCGCGTACGCAGCTGTCCCCTCAAGAGGCTTTTAATCCGCCGCGGAGATCAGCGCAACTTTCACCGCGCGTACAGCGAGTAATCAGCGTGGGCGTCGAATTTTCCAATAAATCCGAGCCCTGCTCCCACATTTTGCATTGTTTGCGCCGCTGAACGAGGAGGAGGAGGAGGAGGAGGAGGAGGAGGAAAAATAATGCAAGAACGTCGGGGCATCGCGTCGCTGAAGTGGGACAAAGCGTATCTCCTTTCCCTGGAAATTCGTAGGTGGTGAATGACGAACGCGCGCGAGCCAGCTTCGTATAAATTTCTAACAAGCTATAAGAGAGAGAGAGAGAGGGAAGAGCGAGCGTATCAATTTCACGTGGGCATTTTAATTCTATACAGTAATTCGAAGTATCGCAGCGAGGGTGAGATGGAGTGCAGTGTTTTATTTTTCCTGTATAGAAGAGCGTGTAGAGCTAAAAATGAGATTTAATCGGTTTTCCGTTAAAAATAATTGGGTAAAGAGCATCAATTATCACGTAACTATTCATTAAAATAACGGACATCACATATCGAAAACTAGCCAATTCAATAACGCCAATCATCGGCAATAGGACACTCGGTCGCAAATCTGCAAGCTTGCATTTTACAGCGGAAAAGAAATTAAAGACGCGGAAACAGAGAGAGAGAGAGAGAGAGAGAGAGACTCGGAACGGAAATGAAAGAGAGAGTGCAAAGCGCACAAAGCGTATGGGAATATCTCGGTGACCGGTGAGTCTCGTATAAGCTATATGGAGAGCAAAATGCGCGTGTGACTTTCCCGTGATCGTAAACATGTCATGGGGGCGACATTAGAAGCTGACTCGGTCAAGCGTCGTGGCTGCAATTTATGCGAGCATCAATCACCGTTCGAAAAAACTTTTTGGTCCCCGAACAGCGACATTGAACTTGCGAAAAGATACTGCCCTGTGAGAATATTGCTCGACGCTTTACGACTGCCGAATTTCTCAGCTCTCGCGGACTTGCTTCTTTGTTCGAAAGTTGGCGGTTTAAAATTTACAGTTTTTATGGTTTACGGTTATCTTGTGTACGTGTATCAGCTTGCGAATACGATGTTTGAGGATCGAGTGGAGCTGATAATTTTGACGCGAATTTCACAGTCTTTCTCACAAGTTTTATCTAAATCCGCAACTTTGTCACCCACCCTGTCATAGCGTCCACTATCAATGACAGTCGAGCTAAAGAGTGCAAACGGATGCGACAAAAAGCGATGATTTTGTCGGACAATATCAATAAGCAGCTTACGCGAGCAGTCATAAATATCAGTCCTCCTTGCCAGCGACAAGTATATAAATCATCTCACTGACTTCGCGCGTCGTTCCATCGCTATTGATAGGGATCAGTTTTCAGTAGTAACAAATAGTACCGCGAAAAATCTCGCCATTCATTATCGCGTCGAGAAACGATCTTCACTCACTCAATTTCTCCATTCGAATTATTCGAACGTGGTGAACTTGAAAAAATCGTAAATCTCTCGAAGCATATAATTCGAGTCGAGGCAGCTAAATTAGTGAGTTTAGGCTCTCTCGCACACACGGTTCTAAAAAGGAGAGTCTTCTCTCACTTTCGCTGCCACATGCAGCGGCAGCGGTGGTACACATGCATCTTGTCGGAGTACGCGGTAATAACTAGAGTCGAGGCGTCGCAGCTCGTCTTTCCGATCTTATCTCGCGCGCCTCTGATGCGGCTCGACAATGAATCATCTTGCGCGAAATGGTTTATTTTGCCTATCAGTGCAACTCGGTATAAGCTCTTAATTGTTTGTTTTTCACTTTTGTAGGCGAGTGATAAAAGGCCTTATTGCGGCTTTTTGCCGGGATGAATGAGACTGATATGAACTGAGAAAAGAGAACCAAATTTTAGTCTGTGACTATAGCATCGATAGGTGGCGTACAAGCTCGGTGTTCATTCTCTCATTAAAATATGCACGCATAATGATAGATATAGGCGTGTGCCAGCTATGTCAAAACAAGATTGTTAGGTCTGCTGCTAAAGTCGCTCATGTTATAACTGCAAGTAACATATTTACCTACGATAGGTTATTCGTAGTTTGTTGTTCGTACACACTCGCGGCGAATCTCGTCAAAATACCAGATAAACGCATCTTTCGTACATACCTGAAACAGAAAAATGAAAAACGTACCATAAGTATACACCGTGGAAATACACACAATCGTGAAATCGACGAGTGAAACGGTTACGAAGCCGCGAATTTTTTAAATCGTCCCCCTTCGAGTCTGTTTTCTAGCAGTTCTTATAACAGTCGCGTCAAATTGCACGTTACGCCGGCGATTTTCAGCGGGCGCGCTGTTTTCTCTCTCCTCAGCTACAGCGCGAGGCACGACTATAACAGCGCAAAAGTTTATGCAAATTCGCGGTTCGCTCGCCTGCTCAGTGATTGTCTGCGCGAATCCCAAAGCGGCGTTTACGTTTTTCTCTCCTTTTATTTCTGCTCGACCCTTTCACCGGAGGAGCAGTCTCTCTATAGCTCTCTCGGTCTCTTGTTTTACAGAAAAGACGAAATATCAATCAGCGCAGCCGTATGCGGAGTTATTAAAATGCTAATGAGGATGTTATTTGGCACGAGCGAGTGGCATTGTATAACGTACGAGTTGCCGATGTGTCTTGTGCTCGTATTTGCATTAACAGCGTGTAACGAGATACTTTAAAATTATGATAATGCTCGGGCCCGCGCGCAGTCGATGTACCGTTTTCGTGTTTACAAACAAAGAGAAAGAGAGAGAGAGAGAGAGAGAGAGAGAGAGAGAGAGAGAGAGAGAGAGAGAGAGAGAAGCTGCAGTGCATCGCTATCGACGAAACAATAAGGGAGCATCTCTGCTCTATAAACAACTGGGATGTTTAGCCTCTGCAGCAGTGCAGTGGTACTATTACCGAACGAGCGAGAAAGAAACTAAAGGTGCAAGCAACCAATCCCAGGGAGTATACAGGTCCCGTTAAAACAATCGTCGTCAGAGATTCAGCGCGCACAAAAATAACAAGATATACGCTTAGACTGCACACACTCCTCAGAAAAAAAAAGAAAGAAAATCGACAAGTTTCCATCACGACCTCTCTCTCTCTCTCTCGACGCGCATATAACACTCCATAAATAAATCGTGAATCTCGAGCGTTGAATTCGCCTCCTAATAAGCCTTCTTCGAAGCCCCATCACGTATTCTCCCAGAGCCGAATATCTCGCTTAGGAATCGCGCGCTCCATAATACACGAGAGCTGTGCGCGCGCGAGAAAAAACGAAACTTTCTAAATATATTTCCCGCTGATTGCCGCCGGTGCGCGCGCGTGATGAACCGAACGGTGCTTTTCTGCAGCAGCAGCAGCAGCAGCAGCAGCAACAATGCGCATCGATACTTCCTGGAGCGACTCGCGTGCGGCAGGTTGGCCTCTCGGGGAAATGCCATTAGCGCCTCGAACGATGGGACACGAGCTTGTTTGGCTTTCCGCGAAAGTGAGCCCGTTCGTTTTCTCTCTCACGGGACACTGTTTGCGCTTATGTGCTTAATTTTGGCGGTTATGTGTATGCGAGAAAATTATTCGGCGATTGCAACACTGTGGGGCTGTGTTATAACGCATGCATGTGTGGGAGTTTGGAGGCAATTGTAATATTAAATTGACTTGATTCCGCTGATGGAACTGTATTATAAACTTCATCGCGTGTTTTATTGCGGAGGAAACTTATTAACGTAATGGTCGGAAAACCTACTTCCAGGAACATTGATACGTACCGAACTATCGACAAACATAATACATGATGGCGAACAATAGCTCGTTTCGGGCGAGAGAGGAAAATGCAAAATAAACATTGTCCTCAGAGCAGTCCACCGCTATAATCATTGAAATTCGCACGATACTTTCCAGCGAAAAGGTAATTATTTTAAGTGAGCAATTTTCCGCATTACCGAGACGCTAGTGTATGCGCCTTTCGAGGTGCGCCCCGAAAAAGCAGCTCACACCCACGCGCGAGAACAGGCGCGCTCGACACAAAAACCGAGAGTTTTTTCGTCCCGAATCGATGTGAGAACTTTTACTGCGGTATATGTTTTGAATAGTGGATTAAGGCGCCGAGTGCTTCGGGAGTTCTTATTTTTTTGGAAAGTCGTATGGGTGTGGGTGAAATTAAGTTTGGGAAACTTTTTTTTATTCAATGCCTCGTTTGCGACAACTTGCTGGACAGTCGTTTTATTGTAGTAAATATTGAATTTTTAGATGATTTACTGTCAAACTTCCTGAAAAAGACGTTTCGTCTAATGCCCACCCGCTGAAATTTCAAGAACCGTAAAATTAGCAGTAATCTACGTCAATTCTTACACCTCGCAATCGGGAATCCCCGCGATCGGTACATAAATCTTCTCAATCCTACAACCATTCAAACAATCCACGCTAGTCTTCTCTTAACATTTCTTCGTAACACCCAGTATTCTCTCTCCGATTCCAAAAACGCTTTATTTAATTCACCTCCAGAATACCACGAAGCAACTCGACTTAAACTTCAAAGCATTCGCAAACACCAGAAGATTGATAGAAATAACCGAGAAACATCCACGTATATCAGTGCAACAAAGAAAGATACCCGCATCAACCGCCAAAAAAAGAACATACCATATTAAGTGCATCATCAAGCCAACACACGTCAAAGCTCGTTGCGAAATCTATCGCTGCGCAATATTCCACACCACAAACTCTTTATTATAATACAGCTAGCGAGTGCCGGGCCGAAAAAGAAACCATAAATCACGCGTCGAGTAATCGCAGTCCCTCAAGTGCAATGAAATTTCCTCGTCTCTCTCTCTCTCTAGATCGCGCAATAAGCCGACACGTGCGAGGGCGGCATTCGCGAGCCCGTGGCATAATCGGCCGGCGTTCATTGACGCCTGCAGATAGCGCGCGTCATTCATTCGCCACCCACAAACGACACTTTGATTAAAATACTCGCGGAAAGCAGAGAATCACATGCGGCGGATAGATTTTCTCGTGTGCAGAAGTAATAATATGCGTATGAAAAAAATAATGGTGCATTGACCTGAATCGAGATTTCATTGAAAAAATTGCAGCATCACTCGGAACAATCGGAACCGAGAAATTATACGAGCTCGTGAAATTTTAAAAGCCACGTCGATGCAGCGAACACACGCTCGCAACCGTTATACCCCTCTCTCGATAAATTACCATTCCGACATCTCTCGGCGCTATCTCTCAATATTCGTTCTTGTCCGAAATTTTCGTTATCTCGTATACACCACCCTGAACGTTATACCTCCAGAGGATGTATGCACGTGCATATACACAGGACACTTTCTACACTGCGCTGACTCTCTTCCGCGCAGGTTTTCTCCTCGTGAGTAGGGATTTTTTTGATTTACCGTCGGTCCCCATTATTTTCGTCCTCCTCCTCCTCCTCCTCCCGCTTGCATATATGCAACGACTGGTGCCTGAGTTGCGCGCACAACGTATTCGGAGGTTCCTTGAGTTCTACAGACCTCCTTCACCGGAGCTGCTATATGCACACAGGGCCATTTAAATACATTGACATTCGACACGAGGTTGTGTTCATTTCTTTGCTTTCTTCGTTTTTTTTTCTCCTCTTCGGTATATACTCGAGGGGTTATTCGGATAACCGTTGCGGCTCCAGGAGACTATATGAAATATCGACGGAAGGGATTATAAGGCGCGTGTACATGACGACTCTTTCTGCGAATTCGAGTCGGAGAGAAATCCAGAGGGTTGATGCACCGGTGAAAAAAAATCGACGATAATGTGTGCGAGTGTCCTGAAACCATATACACCTATTACGGTGTCGGGTTGCACTTTGACAATGCGCGAGTGCGAATTGGAACGAGAGCGTTGACAAACGTAAGCGCTTTGTCGAGAGAAAATCGTGATTCATAAATTACGCAACGAAAAACGCAGAGAAGAGCGATAAGACCTGCGGCGACGGAAAGACAGCTGGATGTTCTTTTCTGCGTGTGCGAGATGTACCAGATATACATTTTTAAGATAACGCGTGTGTGGCACGCGAGAGTTGATTGAAATTAAATTGTTTTTTTACGATTCCGTTTTACGACCGAGCTTAATTATACAAAAGAGCCCCTTTCGATGACGCACGTGGCATTATTTCGCAAAAGTATGAAATAAATTACGAGAGCATAGGTATTTAAATTATTATCCGTGCGGAATTTCGCTCCGATTCAATCCGTCGAAAACCACCGCACTGCAGCCTCCTTGAACAGAAATTAACTGAAATACGAACGATTGAAAAAGAAGCTCGAGTAAAATTCAATATTCATATATTAAAACCGCGCGTGACGCCAAACTGATTTATTAAAAATTATTAAATACCGCGTACACACTCCAGTAAACATTACACCTCAATAGCTGTCAGCACCAGCACCCAATAACAATAAATTCCCTGGATCCTCGTCGAATAATCTCTCTCGTGTTTCTACTACACACAGACGCCAGCGCAACTTTTCACCTTAGCAGGAGCCGATCTTAACTCTCCTCACGTGTCTCGAGAAACACATACACACAACGGGACGATCGCCGATATTCGGTTGCATAAATTTTTTCTTTCCGCGCGCGAGAGCGTGAATTTCAGATTCTGCTTCTTTTGTTCGGTAAGCCTTACATAAATGTCATTTTTATATACGTGCGCGCGCGCGCTTTTTTCGTGCTTTTGCTTCCGGGTTTGTACCACCGATATATACACAACAATGGGGGTGTCTCTCGATCGAGTAATTTATTTTTGGTGTATAGTATACAGTGGAGAAGACTTACTTTTATAACACGCGGGGAAGATGCAACGTCGATGAAACTTTATGGCGGTTTCTCTTCTAAAGTTTCTTTCGGGGTATGTAACTTATTGAAACTTTCTTTTCGCACCGAGGAAGCTTTCTTAGGCCCCTTGTTAAGAGCACGATTTATCGGCGATTCCAGCTAAAAAATCGTTACAGGCTATCAACCTAAATACTCGGTTCACCATCAGAACAACAGCAGTAGCACAGAAGCCGCGATTCTCACACTAAAAGCGTCGGCGGACGCTACAATCTTATCCCTGGCAAATCTAATTACCATTTAATCGCGGTCGCGCTGCCGATTTCGCGTTGCGCAAGTGCAGCGCACGGGAACTAAACGGCCATTTACACGTATAGAAAGCGCTGTGTGCAGCTCGCGCGAGAAAGGTACCGATAAAAGTACGATCGAGCGCATTAGCCGGCGTGTATGTACGCGTCACCTACGACACGATTCGGCTTCCGTTGTTTTCGTTGGACGTGACTTTGTTGTATATACGGAAAGGAGAAAAGTAAGGTTTCGTGGAAATCGCTCGAGCTTTCCAGACTCTAGCACCTGTGCGTAATTACCGACGGCGAGCTTTCGATATCGATACTTTACGCAACTGTTTACAGCAGTCGATTCGCATTAGCAACCTCGTGTGTCACAATATAGAGATCTACGATCGTATCTAGAAATAACGAAAGGTATCCTTATGTCCGAACGCGGCGATTGTGCGATACATGCATAATTGGAGTAAGCAGGAAAAACTCGCAGGTTTTCGAGACAAGGGCTGAGTAGAGGAAAGAGAAAACCGTATACTGTCGAGCGAAACAGCGAGTAGGCATGTTCGTAGACTCGAGGGAATAAAGAAAGGGCGTGCATAATAATAAGAGATGATGCCCCGAGCCAAGGTTCGTTATTATTATATAATTTTCAGAGGATCGTCTAAAAATAGAAGGATCAATCAGTCAGCGCTCGACACAACAATGAACTTCTTCTTATATATACGTGTACGAGAAGTCAACGACTCTAATAGCTATATGCTCGGCGGAAAAAAAAGTGAAAGCACCTTCCATCCAAACAACAAACAACGACCGATACACTTCTAGGCACATACACACACACACACGTATAGCACACAAGCACGAAGACACAGCCGATCGTTACGCCGATCAGCGCCTCTAATTGGCATCGGTCTCTCTCCGATTTCCGCGAAGAAAGGGAAAACCAAAGGCGTTTCATAACCAAAAAGACGGCCATTATTTCCCGGGCGACGACGAGTCTTTTTTTCGTCGCCAGAGAGAGAGAGAGAGAGAGAGAGAGAGAGAGAGAGAGAGAATCGCGAGCCGTGAAATCTAGACTCTCCAGGGCCGGTCACGAATCGAGAACGGAAGAGGAAGCGCTGCAGCACAGGTTCAACGAACGCCCTGCCCTCGACGAGGTAAGTATATTGCACACGCTCTCTCTCTATACTGCACACATTTGAATATCGCTTCGGCCCTAACGCTCGCGTGTCAGCTGGAAATGTAGATATGGATGTGAGTGCGCGGGACGTTGCGCTTCGCGTGTCTTACTGGTCTCCGTATACAAAGAAAGCCCTTGAGCTATAGACCTATCGTCACCGCCTAAAAGCTCCGTGTCTTTGGCAGCTAGAAATAGGTGGCGCATGGGCACTTTTACATTTCACTCACAATAATATACACGCCAATGTCTAGATATATAGTGGATTGTCAGCAATGCTAAAACTGCCTTGTTTGACCTGCTTCGGCCACTCATTCTATAACTGCTCACGAATTCGCCTACAGTATCACAACCGAGATCGCAAGTATCTCTCGTAAATTATTCCAAAAACGCAATCGCATTCTTCCCTCGGACAGGTATCGATGACGCAACGACTGCAGTGTCCACACACACATACACACATGGATAGCCGCACAAAGCTACGTATCTCGTTACAAGGGCGTCGCGCGGCGGCCACCGCTGTAGTCACTGATGCAGTATATAGCCTCGAGAAGCATATCACGTCTCTTCGCGGGGGGATCCATACGGTTCTCGGCTTACAGATGAGCCGCTCGATATTTTCTCTTTCTCTGACCGACATGTATTTATAATGCGCGGGAACCGCTCTCTGTTATAATATACACCAGGCTTCTTTCTCCCGCCTAATCGCATAAAATCGATACGAGATCGAAACGTTATAGGAGATGGATTTTCGTGTGGTTTCTTTTTTATTCGGAGTAGGGGCGGTATAATCTTTTGAAATTCGATTCGACGATTGGCTTTCGAATTGAATTGGTTGTGCTTTTTAATGAACTGTTTTAAAGAGAGAGAATCTAAATTTATATGCCGACTACGCGCAATTTTATGGCTGTGTACATTAGATGCACTTTGAGTTTCGGACAAGCCGTAAAAAGAGCCTTTTTGTGATCCAAAAGCACTTGATAGATTCATTATAACGGAGTAAACAAGACTCTGAGAGAAGCTTAAATTTTAGTCGCGCACAGGATGTTTATTCGAAATTTTATGAAGCCATAAAACTTGAAGTGTACAAAAATCGACTCAGATCTAAATCAACGAGTGTATAGCAAGGGGTCGATAGACTTTTCTCGCGAGCGCACGAAAATATCCGATTTAAAAAATGATGTTGATAAAGTCGACCGACACTCCAAGTCTGTGTATGAACTCTCCTGCGAATGAATGAGTTTCTAAATAAATTAGCTTGGATGCGTGTATTTGCATATATAGAAGCCGTGTGTGTTGCCAATTTATTAGCGGCCTTTTTACGATCGCTAAATTCAAATCGCGCACGCGTAAGAAATCATTGCAATTATGTACATACGCGGCTTTCTAAATTAAATTTAAATAAATAAATCCATCGTGATATTTCAAACGCTGCGCTTTTATATTTGCATTATTTCTGATTTTCGTAGATACACACATATATAACGTATACGGGCGGTATTAGCGGGTATAACAAAATGAAAAATCGCCGCAGCGCAATAATTCATGCAGCCCCGCGCGTGATTAGTTTCTAATTTATACATGCTTGACCGCGAGAACTACACACACACACACACACACACACGGTGTGTATCAAACTGCGGTGATTTTCCGGAAAATTAAACTGCCGCATGATTTACCGGTGTCATCCAGCAAACTAACTGGCTTGAAATTCATTTTTCATGTGCTTTGATCCTCGCGAGAGTTCTCACACGATTAGAAATCATCGGCAGCCATATACAGGTGTTTATTAATATCCGTTTTACGTAAAAACATCAATTCAACGTACGCAGCACCAAATCCCATCAAAGTAACTTCAATCCCATCGAGTGTACAGGCCGATCGATCGTTACAAAATCTCCCGAAAAAGGCTGCAGCGAAGAACGACAGAGAAAATCCAAGTGCAGTAGCCCACAAACGGAGCAAAAAGGTCCGCACAAGAGCTGAGGTGAAAAGGGACAAGCGTAGGCGCTTTGTCGCTCTGCAGGCATCGATTTTCAATAGCCGGCCTTGGGCCCTACATACACACACAGACGCACACACACACACACACACACACTCGCAAACAGCGAGAGACTGCTTTGATGTTACACATGGGCCAAAACCGCCGGGAGCTCAATTTGCGGCTGGCCGAACTACGAGAGTGAGAAGCGGAGGTGTTTATGATACATGGTTTGTCGGCGGGTTAGCGGGCCTCTTGCGCGTGAGCTAACGTCTGCACGCGATATGTGTATATAGACTGTGCGAGGGAGAGAGAGAGAGATAGATTGATCAGGTGTTGCTTGGGTGTTCCTCGAGAGGGTGTGTATGAGTTGCAGAATGTAGGCTGCTTGACGGAGGATTATTTATAACGGACCGGAAAGTGTTCTGGGTGTGGATCGAGAGATCTGAGAGGATGTAACGTAGGTTTGCCTTGTTCGATCTGCTTTGGACGCTCATGCTATAACTGCGCGCGAATTTTGTTAAAATACTAACCCTCGAAGAACTTATTGCCTGAATCCATACGTTACGCAGCGAAACGAAAAAATCAAAGCCCCGTCACGCACCTAATCATCCAGCAAGTCCCAAAGCGAGAACGCCGCCGCTGCTGTCAAGGTCAATCTTTTACGAGCTCTAAACTCTGCGTCCTCGCGACAGATCGCGCGCGCTAACACGGATCAGCGCCGTTAAAGAGCCTTGACCCAAAACCACGAGAGAAACAAAACGTCGTCGTTCTCTCTCTCGCGTACACACACTGGGAATATACGGCAAACATCGGCGCGAATGTGCTGCTGCACCAGCGCGAAAATTATCGGGAGAATAAATTATAAATACGGGGGAGACCTTCGCGAATGAATTAATTCAGTATAGAAGGTGGGAGGTATTGACTCTGCAGCGGCGCATTGAATGATTAATCGAAAAGTCGTAAATCGATCCGTGATTTTTTGCATTTCGGTGCGTATAATTCGACTTATCTTATGGAGCGAAAGGAGGATAAACCAACGGACGGACGAGACACCGAAAACATCGGCAGGTCAGAAGGATGTCTCGCAGGTAGAAGTACAAACGCGTGACTGACCTCACAAGGAGTAAAGTATCGTTTTCCGCGGTGTGTGTGTGTGTGTATATATATATATATATATACCGTCGGCGAAACTCGTGTGTGCAAAGATCGATTCGTCCAAAACTGGGTCCAACGGATGTGTCGCGCGACTGACTCTCCACGTGTCGTTTACCGCTTCGCTGAGATATGCGATGTTCCATTTGCCCGTAGTCCTCAGTATACACTCGTGTAGTTGAAATAATAATTCGAACTGGCCGCTGGTATTTTCGGAACTTTGTGGATTCGGCTTTGAAGATAGCGAGAACCGTTTACGTAGATCGAGAGACGATAATGATGATGGTAGTTTCAAGGTGAGTTGTTATAACAAAGTGGTTGTATAAAAGGGGCTATTAATCATCGGTAAACCCGCGCTGTAAAAACTTTAGGAGAGCAGAATGGATAATAACTATATAAAACGAGATTTACAGCTCCGTGTATAAGATTACGCGATCGAGTCAAAAACACGTTTACGATAGTATATAACGAATATAAAACAAATTCTGTGTCTGTGACGAAATTTATTTCTCATTGCAAAATACGTGTACAACAATACAGGCGAGCCAACAGCGGAGAGTCTCTGCAGATAAAATTATCAAAACAAACAGCATCGGGAGAATAAGAAGTTTTTAAAATTCTGAAACGCACTATACGCACTATATACGAAGACAGAGCCATACAGTAAATAGTATACGCGTATTCTCCTGTTTAAACACGACGAAACTGATAAGCGTCCAAGCTCTGTTTCTTTGCGGAAACGAACGGCGCGCACAAAGATAAAGGCGGGAAAAATAAGTGAGAGCGAAGACAGAGAAAGACTAAAACGGGACAGAGCGAACGGCTGGAAGTACCGCAGGTCCAAGGATTTCACGGAAAATCTTTAAAGCCGTATGCACGCTACCAAAATAATCTTAGATTGACATTAACTACTGTGCAGCACTGCGCGAAAGAAAATTCCCCTTTGAAGTAGCGGCGCTTCTTTGTGTGACGCTCGAACACAATATTGAGACTGTATATACACACGCGCCGCTGGATGTAAATTAAAGTTAGCTGCGTCCTCTTCGTGAAAAGCGCTTCTACTGTAGAATCTTGTACACTTTGTGCATCTGCCCGGACGTTATTAAAAGTCTCACTGCAACCGAATTTTTTTGTCGCAAAAAAAACGCAGCCAGACACACACGGTTCAAATAAACGCATCAGTCTCGAACTTTTTTCCGACAAATACGAGGAAAATTTACAGACACGAGGAGGTCTATTTTCCGCGCGTCTCGTCGTTTTATTAAGAGTAATAAGAGTAAAACTCCCTCGCGCTTATAAATCATTCCGGAGGCTCAAAGCGAAGCGACTGGGAAAATTGGCCGCGAGAACAATACAGGTGTTTGCCCGAGCGATTTTTGCCAGTCGCTCCGAGTAAATATCCGAGGACTTCCGTCGGAAGTCTCGTGAATTATGAATTTCGGCTCTCTGTGTGCATATACGTCTCGAGAGTTTACGAGTGTTTTATAGAGTGCGATGCGAGAGGCTCGAGAAATTAGTCACTTCGCCGCTCACGACGTTTCGTTGCTTTAGGGGCTCTTCTGAAGGATAATTGCCAATTACTGTCGACGCGTAAATTTTTCCCGAAGACGTATAACACTCGCTATGATTTGTTGAGCATCGACGCGTGTATCTTTGAGTTTTCGTATACCTATGCGTGTATATTATCTCCTCGTCTAAATCCATCAAGCAAACGCGTGTCAGCATACGTATCGATTTAGCGGCCGACTAAATCGAAGTGCGCTGTTGTATTATAGGCGAACCAGTAATTACGCTGTCTGGCTGACCGCGAAATGATGGTTAATTAACATTTCGCTCGACGGGACCGGCCGTGAGCGAATCGCGTTAGTCTGTGCCAGCAGCAACTGTTCGTATATTGCGCGTGTGTGTGTGTCGCCGACGCCTCGTCCTCCGCGAGTGACAGTTTTGATTACTCGCGGAGCAACAAGTGAAATCAATTTGGGACGAGGAAGCCAAGAGATGACCTACTGACGTTTTCGATGGACATTTTTTTTTTTTTTCATGGATATTCGAGTCACGTCTGATTTTTTGATTATTCCATATTGGCTGGAGAGATTTTTACAAAGCAAATACATTCTATAGTGAGCGTTATCGAAAACCACGAAAAAATAACATCGCATCGTGTCATCAATATTCATAAAAGCCGCAAAACGTGCTGCCCAACAACAAGGATTATTCGAATAAATTCAATTCGATAATACGCAAACGTCGCATGACACTCGACAAAAGCATTTCGAAAAGCGTGTTTGCAAAGTTTCGGCCCCGCGCGCGCAATATGCAAAAAAGCCACCATCGATCACGCCTTTAATATGTACAAACACGTATACGACACGTCGTGCGTGAACGAAGCAGATTTTTTTCGAAAAGCCCAATTCCATTGTCAGTGTATAAGAGAACGAAAGAGAGACACCTTTCAAGAAGTATACGTATGTCCCACGCGATTTTCGGCGATGTTTACGCTCCTATAGGTACACTGCGCTTTTTATTCCTGAGAGCAAACTCGATATACGATACTCTAGGACTAATGGCAGGGAGAGGGACGAGGTTTTTGCGTAATCACGGCCTCGTGACGTCAGTTCGATTCACGAGGGAATGATAGATTCGCCCGAGATCAGAATACCTTTTTCGGCGCGAGACGAGTCGTGCGCGGGTGACTTCATCATCGGTAGGAGAAAAAGTTTTGAGGTGAAATTGAGCTTGACGTGCGGTAACGGGACTCTCTCTTGCTCTGATCTTCTTTTAATTAGCGAAAACGTGAGGGTTTTTTAATGGGGAGACTCGTGCTCTCGGAACAGATTTATAAAATTGTTGTTACGTATATAAACGATCATCTCGGAGAAAGAGAGATTGAAGTGCATTTTTGCTTATAATGATACACGAGTTTTGTGACAAAATTTTTATGGGATCTGTACTTACGTTCATTTGAATTGTAAATGTGAAATCCATGTAGCTTCTGAGCATACAGCAGTAGCGGACGATTAATCTTCTTATAAATGAAAGTGGGATTCTGAGAATTGAATGGATAAAGCCATTCTTGCGCTGCTGCTGCGCTCATTCCGAAGCAATTTTATTCATTAAATTAAAGTACGTATACATACACTGCTACCTGTACACTCGTTTAAAAAACTTTCGTCTTGATAATAACGTCGTGTATGCGATACATATATCGGGCATGACACACAATAGCTATCTCGCTTTTACTTTTTTTTTTAAACATTAAATTTACTAAACACCGAATCATACTGACTATTCCAATTATAGAATCATATCAAACAAAGAATTCCTCAATAATGCAACAACAGCGATAACCCTCAGTCTGTACAAGATTCGAAGCCGGAATTCTCGGAATTAGTGGACGACGATCAGAAAAAAGCGAAAGGCAAAAATACGAGAAAAAAAGCATCGTCGACCGACTAAGAGTATATAGATACGAGGCTGCTGTTGCCCCGGGGGCGAGATCCGCCGCGAAATACAAAACTTATATTTCGCAACGAGTTTCTCCTTCTGTTTGATTGTGATTCATGATGGGCTTTCATTGTGTTTTCTTTGCAACACGATTTTCGACTTTGTTTTTATGCGTTATCGAGAACACGAGCCATAAGGAGGGCTGTTACGGCCCCTCGTATTCGCCGGCGAATATATTCCCGAGGACTTGTTCATTTCGGCTCTGGTGTGTATACATATCGCCGAAAAATAAGGACGAACCGAGAGCCGAAACGATGAGGGATTTCGCTCCATAAATCATTCTCTGCATCTACGAAAATTATTGTGGCTATTATTTTTTGTAATAAATGAGTCGAGCTGCTTATTAGTAGTTGTCTTCTTCTTCACGAGATCGTCTTATCATCGCTCTTTAGATGAAATTACAGGACGTAAATTGACTTCCGCTGAAGCTCATCGCGACGTTACACAATTTCCGCATTTACCTGAAAATCCTCTAAAAAAAAAGAAGAAAAACGCTCGAATTGAGGTAACAAAAGAAAACGTCTTACCACAAAGCATTCAAAGTACGAAAAGCGTTATTTCGGAGGCAACAATCACACGACACTCGGCTGTGTCAATGGCAGAAGAATGGCTGGCTCGTGGCGTTTTCTCTCCCGACTATTTGTCACTTTTCCCTTTCGTCGAGGCGGAAGAGAGGCATTACGCGCCGCTGCTGCAGACTCGCTTTCACGATCGGCAACTTATTCGGGAAGAGCAAATTTGCCTTTAACACGTTCACGGGGCGACACACACACACGCGGCGTTTATTTGCGGCTATTTTGTCTTCCGCGTGGGAAATGCAATTCGCTTCGACCTGTATGTATATGTACTATATACTTTCCTCTTCTTCCCGCGTTAAATCGATGATTGTCCGATCGTGACGACGTTTTATTCTCCGCGAGTTTTGCATAAGCTGTCGTTTGATGCTTTATAAGATTATGTACAGCCTTTAATGCGCCAGCGATATGAGCTCTTTTTATTGCCGAACGATCGTGTATAAAGTCGCGTAAAATCTCCGAGTGGAAGAGCAATCAAAATTACATGGCGACTGTAGACTCAAGAAAGCTTCTGGGTATAATTACACATTCGCATTGCACGAAAGTAATAAAAATAAAGCTGAGCGAAGAAAAAGCTCAATAATAAAACTCTTTTTAATTCAACGCGCGTGAGATCCTCCCAATGACGAGAGACAAGATCGAAAGCAGTAGTTTTCCCGTCCAACCCCTGCAGACTCATCAGCATTTCTCCTGACTCATTAGACTCGCGGAAGTGCAATATAAGAGAGGCGCGAATCGTCGTCTCACGCTGCCGCTCTTTATTTTAGACTTGATTGCTGTCATTTTTCGTAGCAGCTCTCTCGAGGGGTGGACTTTCTCCTTTTTCATCGCCGACGACTGCATTAACCGCGAGAGCTACGCGCGCGCTTCGAGGCGCGAGATTGTTGAAAGAGCGTTTTACGGTGGAACTGTAAAAACCCGTTTACGATTCGGAACAATTTTATGCATTCGGTTAGCGTATAGCGGTATACATCGCGAGAGTGATGTTGATGGATTTTTTTTTTCGGCTGTGTATAAAAGGCATGCTTTATTTTAGAATTCTCGGAGATCCATATTTTTTCGTGGAAATAAAACTGGATTCATCTTCGTCAGAGACTCGATAAAAATCAAAAATCATCGCAAACAGTATAACGCAGCTCTCGGAACCATTACTCAATTTCTCCGAGAGCATGCACGAGACAAAGGTATACCGACGAGTCTCGAGCGAGCCAATCTCGTAATTAATCCAAGCAGCCCGATTACAAGATCGTTTATTTATCCCGACGCTTCTGCGATAACTTCTTTCGCTGTCTCGTTCAAAGAGAGCGACCTGGTCACACATCCCCCCCCCCCTTCCTTTTCCTCGAATCGGCAAGAGAGACACGCCGCTAAATTTGAAACTCGCGCTGCTATCGCTTCGCTCCACTCTTTTTGCTGCTCCTCCGTCGGTTTGGCCTCTTTCTCCTTCCTTCTTTCACTTTCGATTGACGGGCACCGCGCGCGAGTCTGATAAACGATGCGACCGGCACTTGTCTGTGTGTGTGTGCTGGCAGGGGCTAAATTTACGACGGGTTTCTGGAGGAAAAAATGGTGCGTGTGCCAGTTCATTGGATCGAACTTTTCAATTTTCGACCAGTTTTTCCGAGATTGCGGTCTTTGCTGATTCATCGTAAATATCGCTGGCCAGGCTGAGAGGGTTGAACTGATAAAAATTGGATTTTTTTTATGGTTTACCCGATGGAGTTTAAGAGAAACAAATAGTCAATACACGTGTACATAAAGGTCATCCCGATGGATCGTGTTTATTCGAAATAGAGCGCGATGCATGTTTTTATATTTGTTCAATGATGCGGGTATGTTTGTTTGAAATTGCTTTAATTAGTGACGGGACGAAACTAAAAACAGACTAACGTGACCTACATGCGTAATCACGTGTGCCGCAGACACGTGGATGTTATTTGCGTTCGAATGAAAAATTCAATTAAATAAATTAGCTGCTTGTGACCTTTAGACATTAGCGGCTAAGCTGCACAAATGCCGAGTGATTCTACTTTAAAACAGACATATATATAGCAATATTTCGATTATTTATTTTATTAGATGTTCGCTTCCGCGCTGGATCTATATATATGCATAAATTTCTGAGCTCTAAGAGAAACCCGCGAACAAATATGATAGCAAGGAATGTATTTCGCAATTGTCGCAAGATTCTCGACATTTTAAAATCAAAATTTAAAGCAAAGCATTTTTGGACTGGACTTATTCTGACTGTTAAACTTTCCGTGTTTTCTGGCTAGCGAAGACAGGTGGCGCGTAGGCGCTTTTCTATTTCTCTCATCCAAATCTGCATGCCTAGTGCATATACAGAGGTGCCAAAACGCCCTTTTGTTCATCCTACTTAGGCAGCTCACGCTATAACTGCGACTAAGACTCTCGAGCCAGAATGGATTTTGATAGTTTTGGTTAAGTTATTTTCTTTCTTTGTCCAATCGTGTATTTTGGTAGACCTATTATTTATTCATAAAACAAGGACCTAATACTGACTCAAGAAATTTAATTCATAAAACGCCAATGGACTCAAGCTACCTAATCCGAAAGAAGAAAACGCACAAACAAATTGAAATCAGCAAAGCCCTCACTAAGTTGAAATCAACTCGGCTGATAATCGAAAAGTTCGCAACTCTCGCACCGAATTCCCGGAAGCTACTGGCGAACAAAAACACACAGATAATACGCGAGCGGAATTTCACACAGCGAGAACTCGGTGTTTTTTCAACTAATTTTCTCTTTGTCGATGCGCCCGCTGCTTTTTCCCAGCACAATAGTTAATTTCCGTTTCGCAAACGAACGAATAAGAGAGTTATCTGACGAACTTAACGCCACAAAAATTCGCAAAGTTTAATTAACGAGAAAACGCGCGGCTAGACGCACTTTCCCATTGTCTAGTTATCTCGGACGCTTTGCACCGCGAAATTGCGATTCTCCGTCGTTCTTTGTCTATTCGGCTGCATTGGTTGCTATCTTTTGCCGTTCGAACGCTCTCTTTTTAAAATCAAACACTTTAGTCAAAGAGACCAGAGCTGTTTCGATTGATGGCACTAGCTGTCTGTCTAAACTTTTTTTTCAAATGATCCACTACTATAATGTTTCTTAGCAATAATCTAATCATTTTTCTCATCGCAACGAATTACACGCACAATATCACGGCCGTAATCTGGAACGGCACTGATATTTTAATAATCGTGTAATTTGGTGCCGAGGCCTGTGATTACGCAAACTAGGTGGCAAAGTAATTAGTTAGCAGTGCGCGCGCGCGCGCGGAGAGGCTAATTTCTTCTCTCTCCAGCGGTTTTTAAAATCGGTCAGCAGGTTTCCAATCGGCCGCGTGCATCTCTAATTATGCAAAATAGCCCCGAGAGTCACGAATTTTCCTCGGCCTGTGGAAATCGTTCGCCGCAGACTCTGACCTGACTCTTAAGAGCGACTATAATGCCGCGGCGCTGAAGAGAAAGCGCGCGATATTTGGTGGAAAAACGTGACGTACTGCAAAGAGAACACGAGGCGCCGATTTTTACGGGGCCGATATTTTTAAGCCGCTTTTGCCAGGAAAGCCTCGCACGAGAAATGCTGAGGGAAAAAAAATTGAGTTTTAGGTGCAGCACACGAGAGGAAAATTTATGGTGGGTCTCGTTAAAGTATAGCTAAATTAGTTGTTTATACGAGAATTTCGTTTAATTTCTAGTACGATTTTACTCGAAGGTTCGTGTGAAAGAACGATATCTCGCGCATTCGCAATTTTTTCAGAAAAAAACAATAGCCAACCCTTATCCCATTTCAGCTTCCATCCCACACCGTATACACGATAGCGAGAAACCAGAGGCGCAGCGTATAATAGTTATAGTCTCTCGAAAATAACGCCGTGCGCATCTCACGTGCGAGAGGTTCGTCGACCTTCTCTCTCTGTTCTCACTCCCAGCCTCGTCTCCGGAGCTACTGACGTGGGTTCCGTGACGCAGTCGAGTCTTCCGCAACCCCGATCGACGACGATGATCGACAGGCGCCCTCTACCCTCTATTTTAGGCTCTCGCCGACGCGACGTCTTTGTTTCTTTTTTTTCCTTTGCGATCTTATAAACGAAGTCTGCTGGCCCGATTAGAGAGAGTCTGTTGCGTGAGCGAAAAAACGAGAGCGATTAACCCCGATTCGCGCGGGAAATTTGAATGGTGGTGGGGGTGCGTGGGTGGGCGATGTTCGCGGAATTTTGCAGGGTTTATGGGTTCGTCGAGTGCGTATGCTTTAACGAGGTTTTGTTATTGTGCCTGGCTTGTTTGTTGTTATTGCGTCGCGCGCCGTTGAGCTGGTCAGAATTCGCGTTTACGTTCGTCTCGTTCTCTCTGGGAGTATGGCTGGATGATGTGCTTTTGGTTGTAAAGGGATATATTTTTCCGAGGGATAAACAACTTCTGAACTCTCGGGGCTATTTCGAAAATACTCACGTAGTTTACAGGACATGGTGTAAATTTTACATACCTGTAACAAAAAATAATAAATATACAGCTGTATAATATTTATGTTTAATTAAATAATGAGTGGATTGATAATGCATGGAACAGCAATGGTATGTCAGTTATTCAACGCCTCTGAGAGAGTATAAATACATGTAGATTGTAAAAGTTACCAATTTTATAAAATCTCTACAAAGGAAAACTATAATGCAATTCAAAACTCGTGTGTGCGAGAAAAGCGACTTCCTTAATCGATAAGAAGCGCGTTTTCCACGCCACTTTAAGATCTCATGATTTATTGATGGAATAAAAGAAAGCAATTCACAGATATCGTATACAAGCTATAAATTACTCTATCTCTTTGTGAAAGCCACCTAAGAATGCTAAGAGCGGAAGTCTGTATGGTCAGCCGAAATTCCGGTGTACATAAAAGATCTTTGGAATCTAGATCCAATCGTCATTCAGGCATATAAACGTGGCGATTTTTTAATGTAGAGCGGAAATTATTTCTGGAACAGTATTTTCACGTTTCATTTGATTTCAATGAACCGTCGAATAATGCCATCTCCGATTCTAAAAGGCATTTGCCGCCTTTGATTTTCCAGACTACACGGGAAAAGGAAGTTCGTGGAAGATTTGAATAATTTTATTGCTTTAAACTTCTTTTCATACTTCTAAAATGAAAAATTTTTTTAAATATCAATTTTGTTGCTTAATAACGCGGTAAATTTCAATTACTCCGGCAGTAATTTTAGTCTAGTGCACTTCATTTGCATATAGCGTAGTAGCATATAATTATGACACAGAGTCTAAGTATAGTCTCGAGTAATTAATGATCCTCCAGAGGCTTTAAAAATTACAAAGCTTTCAGCCAGTTTGCGTGCAACATGTGTAAGCACTGTACTTTCTGGTTAAACAACAATAACATCTTTTATGACAGCTGAATGTATTACATTTTTAACATCGTTCAGATCTTCGAAAGCCGAGGCTAAAACGTTTGAAAAATAAACCAAGGTTTTTTTTTAAAAAAAATAATACATTTGCACGAGTCGATTGATTATTCATACGTTTGATTAAACAGATACAAATTTAATGAGACTTATCAATAGAAAGTCGATTTTGACGAATGAAGGACTCGATATCGCACATAACACATTTCAATAATTGAGAAACTGGAAACTGAAAGCTCACAGCTCAATTATCGCCCCGTCCACGCATATATACGGTTCGCGTGCCCACTATTAATTAGCCCGGTCCAAAAAGGCGCCGCCACCGGATAAACTAATCGGCCTCTTCAGAAGAAAAAAGCCGTTTGATGTCGATGAGTGTCTGCAGGCTTTTGATTTCCCATCGTCTGGGCTGTCGATCGAGCGTACGCGCAACTCGTGAAAAGTAAAACTGGGATGAGGCAAGTTTCTATATGCGTGTATGTAGTGGAGAACGCTTCACAGGCTCGAGTCAAGACCGTTTGAAAACCTACCGTTAGGCCTTTGATAATGAGGGAAAACACTGGCTAGTAGCTTTGTAGCGTCTAGCGTATTTGTGAGTAGCGAAAGATACACAAATCCACGTGGCTGCACAAAAGAGAAATAATATTTGTCGAAGTGAATAGAGCCAAGGGTCGTCGAAAAAAAAAGATCAAAGATTTGAACGACACCGAATAAGCTTATACTGATTATTATAGTTTTTCGAGCTTTGGATACAAGCCACAATTTCATTAGGACACACGGCTTAATTAATACACAGGGCAATAACACGGGTAATTTATAGCATCCCATTCCTATTCAAGCCTTAATAAAGTGATTTCGTGCGCGCTTCGATAAACGAAACATCGCGCATTCCGAATAAACGACGAAAACTATTGGAAAGCAGTAAAAAGACGATCGAAGCTTTAAAAGGCCGCCGAGATAAACAGCTCGCTCCGGACGTCGTCAAATATCTTCATCGCTTCGGGTAGGATGTGTTCTATCTTTTCAGGTACGACTTGCGAGAAACGTCTATTAACCGGCCGGACGATGGAAATATCGTCTCTCCCACTGATTCGGATACGGCGAGTGAAAATAGAAATCACGGAAGATGCGCCGATGGAAAAAGGAGGAGAAAAAATATTTATACGGCTCGGCGATATGAGCTCGCGCCGCGAAGATTAATAACGAGTGACGAACGTTCAGCAAACCGAGACAGATCAATCATGTCACGCGGGCAAAAAAAATGATAAAAACCGGCCAAACGGTCGAATGATTAGACAAAGAAAAAATATAGAGGGTTCCTTACGATTCAACACTTTCGTTTCCATGACGTCAATTCTATTCTTCGGACTGTTCTTTATTCAGTGAAGATGATGGATTCTGGAGTTACTTAAAAAGAGACCCAAAATGTGGCGTTAGATCTTTTGAATGAAAATTTTACGCTTTCACCATCATATCAATTTTTACAAGAAACTGTTGCTGATCCTGAATTCCGATTTGCTCGTACATATGGACATCGGTACGTCGATTCAAAGCAGTATTGGACTGGACCTTCCCACGTCGCTTAAATTCTAGAATCTATATAGGTGTCTCTGGCCAGCGAGGATAGGTAGGCGTTTTTTTTTGATCCCCATATCTCTATCTGCGAGCCCAGTGCACATATAACGGTATGTCACCTATGCCAAAACTGTCTTTTGTCGGACCTAGTTGGGCCGCTCATGATATAACTGCCTACTGCTAAAAAAAAGTAGTAGACGTTGAACGATAATTCGAGCATACTGAATACCGTGAAGCGGGATATTATTAAGCTGAAAATTAGGCGAGACGCATTTTGGAGGTGTATACGTTGCAAATCGCTTGAGAGCTTAATTAACGTCGTTCTATGCTGACAATAAAGATAGAGAAGGCAATTTAACAGTTTTTAGAAACCCAACATTTTCACCTAATTATCAAATATATTATACTCTCAGCTTTATCATATGTGGGAACAGACAAATTATACACTCCACTGCTCGGAAAAAGGTTCATACCTCTTGCAATCTCTGGAATATACTTAAATTCTCGAAAAAAGCATCGCGAAACTATCAATAACGGATACCACACAAGCTAACGGACGTATAGAACTGCGCAGAGCTAATCTTTCCACACCCTCGAGCTCGAAGCGCGCAATATCGCTTTGAAACGCTCTAGTCCCACGCGTTCTCAATAATAACTCGTGGCTTTTCGAAGGTTTATCACCGAGGCGACGCATCCGCTTTAATGCCCTTAAACATCTAAAGCGGCACACACACATGCTTTCGTCGTCATGAATTCGCAGATAAGCCGACGAGAGAGAGAGAGAGAGAGACTAGAGCCTCAACGAAGTGAATGCGAGCGAAATTACGAGACTCGAGATCTATCTGCGTATAGACCGATTAGCTGCTCTTTTCATGGACGCTAGACATTCATGGGAGCGTCTGATGAGCGGATGAAAAATTTCCGGGTCGATAAAAAAGTTTTAGGATAATTTAGGATACGCTGTTTTTGTTTATAATGTGGAGCTTGGTCTACATTTCGCTGAAGTGGGACTAACGAGTATTTGATGAGAGCACGAGTGTTTATGGAGAACGTTATAAGCGTAATTTCCTTTATGTGCGTATTCACTGTTTAGATTTGATGGTTGCTATAATGGAAAATTATCCGAGGAACGATGAATTTACTTGTTTTTGTTTAGTACAATTGACATTATTATCAGATCGATGGCTTCCACAAGTGAATTGTGCTTCTGCGAACTCATTGTACGAATAATGAGGTCGTTCAAATATATTCCAAATAACGCATACTCGCACACACAATCATCATTAAATCACTATTTTCCACTATTAAAATCTTTTAACGAATCCTCCAACGAGCTCAAACAATGCGTCACAGTTATTGATTCATTCCATCGACGTCACTCGCGCCCAACCACTTCAGCTCTCGACAAAAACCTTATACACATACCATCACGTATACCCCTTCAAGCCCACAACGAGAGAGAGAAAAAAAACAACAACAAAACTCCAGGATCCCATTCAACTCGCTCTCGAAAAACAAAGCCGGAGTGTGCACGTATACACCCGCGGTACGTGTCCCTCCAGAGAGATGCTGCTTAACGAGCCCGGAACGATTATCAAATTATCTCCTCACCGCAGTGAAATCTCAAGCCGGCCTCCCTTTTGGGATACACTCCGAAGAAAGAGGAAGAAGAAGCCACAGAACATCGCGGCTGGAATCTTTGATGGGCGGGTCAGCGACAGGACGACCTTGCTTGGCATGCGGCAGGTAGGTACCATAGGGGAGAGACAGAGAAGAGACTCGGAACAAAAGAGACGGCGATGTCGGAAGCGGCGAAAAACTGGTGAGCTGAGATCGGGGTTGAGATTAGGCTTGCGGTTGATGAAATGAGAAGAGTTTTTGCGGTGGGTATATATTTGTTTGAAATGGAAGAGATTTCAATCAATTTGTATCGGGGTTTCGTGACTAAAGTTGATGATTGAGGATTTGAATTTTTGAACATTTTGTTCAAAAGTGAATTTCTGATGAGATTTCGCAACAGAAACGTCAGGATTCTGTTTCTTCGGATTGGGTCAATCATATTTTGAAAGGATGAGGGGCTACATCGAAACGCACTTTTTTATCGTATCGTAACATCAGAAGATCGAAATGCAAAGTGTGAGTCTAGTCCTTCATTTATTCAAATGAGATTCTTTTGATGAATATCAAGTGCTGAATCATACAAATTTGAAAGACAATGACTATTTAACAGATTGCGAAGCAAAGATGACGCATATAATCGGCTGTTTTGCTTTTCGTTGGTAGTATGCATGAGCTCGGTTTGAATTCTTCTTGCCTATACGGTCAAAGGATATTGTGATTTAAGTTTTGTTTTCAAACAATTTTCTCTTCGTTATATCAGTTATCGAAAAATAAGCGATCACCGCGCGTAACAGGTCTCCCAAACCCGTTTAGTCCATTAGGTATTTTTGAAATTCTCCTTCCAAACATATCAATCATCCGAGTTGCATTTTTCTAATCTTATCTACACTCCTTTACATGTTTAGAGCTCTCGGTAAATCACCGAAAAAAATCATCCATCAATACACCCAGACGCACCACAGCTGACTTCTCAAGTGCGTGTCCCTTTCGATTTTTGACTTTCTCCGATTCATCACCGCGTTAGCTCGTTCACGCGAAATCACAAATCGAGTGTCTCTCTATTGAGACCTCAAGGCGTCGTCGTCGTCCACTTTGTCGATCGCGTCGCCCGATGTGTGTTTCGAAAATAAGGAGCGCGTACACACACAGGATAAAAAATAACGAATACACTTTCCTCGATCAGATCTCTCGCGCATAAGGTATATACAAAGAGAAAGTGAGACGTGTGTGCGTGTGTTATGGGAGCTGCCCCTCTGCACCGCGGGATTCGACGCAATGCCTTTTTAATCGGAGCCTTCCTCCTGGGTAATACACGTTAAAAGGCTAATTTTTTGTTTTTATTAGCGCGCCGGTGTGTTATATGTCATTCGCTGGCCGAAATTTATGAAATCGCATTTTTTTTCATGAGTTATAAGTTAATCGGACGTCGTAAAACATTCGAAGGAAATTTTTCCTGATCGCCGTATCGGAACGACTTTATAGTCTGGCTCGATAATTCGATTTGCCTTAAATTTTAATTTAATTCACCTGTTTCTGTATAGCTTTTAAGGATTTTTCAACCGCAAAATTAATACCTCCACTTCGAGTTTTTATCACGTTTACAAATGGCACTCTTTGCGCGGGAACAGTCGCGCAATTTGAATCTAAAAAGAAGCCTCTCAAAGACATTCTATACCGTATACAAGTTACGCGCGCGGGAAACAGGTAAACTCGAATCGAAAGGAAGAGGAGCACAACGACCGAAATCCTTTCAAGAGAGGCTCACACTTTCGCTAAACGCCGCGTATAATAAATTACCGTCTTCACAGCTATATACACGATATATAAAAGAAAAGGACGATCATCCAAAAGGGCCCGATACATTTAAATGGAAATTCTTTGTTGAACTTGAACTATAAAACAAGGTCATTTGGTCGCTCTTCCAGCCGAGCTAGTAGCAAAGACACAGTCCACGGGAGCTTAGCTCGTCGCATTCTCTAAAATCCGCGCTCGTAATCTCAAGTTCAGATTCCCTTCTCTCTCTTTCTCTCTCAGCTCTTGGAGCGGATTCTTTGTCGCTCGACTATACGCACTGCAGTCTTTGCTTTTAAAACCTGTCGGGCTTAGCTTAGCGCGAC
Organism: Pteromalus puparum; assembly: GCA_012977825.3. NCBI lineage: Eukaryota > Metazoa > Arthropoda > Insecta > Hymenoptera > Pteromalidae > Pteromalus > Pteromalus puparum. Next base: position 45,436,245 of record CM053171.1, on the reverse strand, counting down.
AACTGGTTTTCTCTATACTACTGCCGCGCGCGCGCGTGTGCACGTGTTTTTTCTCGAGTGTATACACACTCTCGACGCGCGCGAGCCGCAGTTGTATATTTACTGGACGAGCGCTTTTCGAGTGCTGAAATTTGAATTTTGAATTTTTCGATTGACGCACGCGCGCGTGATATTTTTGCCACGGGATACGAGAGTTCTCGGGAAAATTAGCGGGATTTTATTGGATGCAGGCTTTTGAATATGAAATTCGATACTTTTCGTGGATTTCGCGGTCCGTACGTGTATTTAACTTTTATCGAGTCTTTTTATTATTCGCTAAATACTGTGTTTTTGTGTGTTTCAGGGAAGGTTGGACTAACTACGTTGAAATACTTCGAAAATTAGCATCGAAAAATATTTCAAAAGAAATCAAGACCGGACCTATTCTCACCTTGCCATGAGATCTTTAAGTACGAATATTTTCGCGGCGCTTTTGATTTAATTAGCGAAAGGTAGAACGAAGGCTTCGTGACTCAATACAATCCCATCTTCTCGTAGTCCAACAATACTTGCAATACAGCCGAAGAAATAAAGCGCAAGAACTCTCCCTTCTTAAATTACCTCACACCCACTTGGAAAAAAGCTCTTACATTTACACTTGAATCCGCACACGCGAATATAAGGTAATTAAATTCGTATCGCTTTTTAAGGTCGCTTTTGCGCGAGAACTGCCGGCTCGACTTGCGCAAGTGCCGAAGGAAATTGATTCCCAGCAGGAGGTGATTTCGCGCCCAGAGCCCCGTCAAAAGTGCAGCCAAGCGCGTCGTTCTCGAGGATATATATTATATACGCGTGAGTATCGTCCACGATTACTTGAATTATAGTCGAACAATCGCCGCACTGCAACCGGAGCAGTGCTTGATTTTTCCTTTCATTTTTCTATTACGCGAACGAACGTTTAGGTAAGCGCCTTTTTGTGCATTGAAATTCGAAACTTTATACAGGAGTCGTGTCTATTGCAATAGTCATTAAGTCTTCAAACGGTTCCAAGAATAACTTTTTGCTATCATATACGAAGAGTTTTTGACTGACGTGATGGAGAACGTTTTGTAATCAGCCTTAAAACGCGATATTCGGTGCGGTGGTGAAACGATCGCGTCGAGTCTTGTCACATATTATATCAATATGCCCGTGTATTATGCGCACTTCCTATACGTATATTCGTTGTATAATAATAAAAGTAAGTTGTGTGACGTAAGCACAATCAAAACTTATAAAATCATTTATTCGCACACGATGAAGGAGATTCAAAATTTTACTGAGGATATCATTCATACAAGTTTTACGTTCGAACGTATCATTAAACGTATAGTATCATTGTTATTCAAGCCGAGTTTCCTGTACTTTATTGTACTCGTTAAAACAATGAAGATTACGTTAACCGTGCCATGATTCACGCGCAATAAAATGTAAAATAGAAAAAAAACACAAATCTTAATCGATCTCCTCGTTCTTCAACTCTTGACCCAGAATTTTTTATCCCCCCATTATAATACAATGAAGCACTCGTGCCTCAGCAATTATCCACTCATCTCAATCAAAAACACCTAGATCATCAAAAAACCCCACAAGCTATATTTCTCGTCTCACACTCGACGTCTCTACACCATATCTCGAGCCAAGGCACCGAAATCAAGGAATCGAGCACGACCGTTATACCCGCTCACGTCCCACACAAGTCTTTCTCTCTTTCTCCTTCTCGAGCCGAAAGTGCAAAGAGCAAATAGGCGAGAGATGCCGAAAGAAGAGGCGAAAAAAAGGGACACAAGGAGGAATACACGCGACGACCTATAAAAGCGACGTATGGCACAAAACACAATGACCTGCGCTCGCGCGCGAGAACGACGCAAGTGGAACGCGCGGCCCAGCGCATCGTCCTGAAAATGCCTTATTTATGCGTGAATCGCGTAAACGAGCCTGCAAGTCTGCGCCTCATTGTTGTGTATCGCTCTATACGCGCGCGCCGCGGTGGAGGGAGATATTATAAAGACGAAGAGGTGCCGTTAGACGGCACAGACGCACCGCTGACACAGATTTTCCGCGAGTATGAAACTGCGGTTGGTTGCTGATGATGGTGTTGTTGGACGATACCGCACCGAGTTGTTTTTGTTATGGGTTCGTGACCTTCTGGGCTGGTTGTAATTTTATTTTTGTTGGCCTTAGAGATCGACTTGATGATTGAATTAGGGGGTGATTAGTATTGTTTTGTATCGTTGGTTAGTGAGAGGATACTAAGCATCGGGTTGAGACATAGTATGAGGTTAAATGGATTTTGATAGCGGTCTTAAGTGCTGCTGAGGTGCGAGAATTTTTGAGGAGACTAGACTATACAATACTTGAGATTCAATGGTAATGATGCTGCACTGAAGATCTGAAAAAGGCTTGGGCTGACCCATTTGGGTTGTGGCGTTATACAAAGAGGAAGTCTTAGACGGATTAAATTGGAGTTTAATGCAGGAAAAATATTTAATCTGCGGAACGATACACGAAGCGGATATGAATAGATATGTTCATAGATATACTATGGGGTTATAGAATCTAAATCCTAATCGAACCAAGCACGTTATATGCACTTGTATTATCATGTTGATGTTGCGTAAATGCGGTAGCAGTCTAATCGTTATAATTGGAAAAGTTTGCGCGGTTTCCTAAGGTAATTAGCGAATTAACTTTTCAAAATTTTGACACTGAACAGACCTTGAACTTTGTTGTCCTCCACCAAGACCAAATTATATAAAAAAAAAAAACTATCTCTAATGGTGTCAAAGTTCAAGCGCCACAGCTCTCTCTCTCTCTCTCTCTCTCTCTCTCTCTCTCTCTCTCTGTTCGTCGTTAGCGCGACATTGTTACGATACGCGGCGCAGCAACTTGACATTTATCCGAAAGTTCCCGTTAATATCGCGTATCAAACGAGCAAAAGGACGTCGCAGCGATGACGTCTAATTATGTCTCTCAAGAGACAAAGAGGCATAGTCACGCTCGCGCTAATCATTCGCCCCGAAGGCCATTACGGTGCGATAAACTATGAACACTGTAACAGATCGATCGCGTCAGTTTCTTTCCTTATGATCCGGGCTGCGGAAAAACGAGCGATCGGATTCGCATGCTTATTGTACAGCGAGAGAAAGGTAGCTAACGAAGCCGAACGGTACTTGTTTCAAATCAGATTTAGCCGCAGTTTGGATTCGTTAAAAGTGATAGGTTCGAGCGCTGTTCTCGTTGGGTTATTTTTTCCATGTATGAGATGTATTATTCTCATTTTCGAGATATGGGAACTATGGGAAGGTATAGTCGGATAGCGATTGAAAAATATCCTACTAATTTACGGATTAGGGTCAGCTTAATGAGTTAACTCAAAGGATTTGGTAATGTTGATGCTGATCTAAGGGGTGAGTAGTATTTCATTCTAAACACACAATACAAGATTCGTAGAATATAATTGGCGATAGAAAGGGATTTAACACACGATACTCGTACTCTCGAAGCACATCGCATATAAATACCGGGATAATCTACACAAAAACTATTTCCCTTTCAAAATAAAGCCGCGTAACGAAGCTCTAAACTGCGAGAGCCGAAGAAATGAAAAATACCCAAACAGAGTAGTCGCGGCTGAAACGGTAAATGAATCACTGTTAACGCTGTTTAATCTTCAAACAAGACCAAAAGACACTCAAAAACTTTCAAACAGCGCCGAGTCGAGGGAAAAAATTCCACTGGCATAAGGTATGCGACTAGTGAAAAAAAGAGTAACGTCCGAGACTCGAGATAGAAGGAGAGGCTGCTTATATAGTCCTGTGCCGAAACTCCCGGAGGCTCTCGCGGAGGCTTCGAGGAGGAAAAAAATGACGACTATACGCGCCAGGACTTGTGGCCCGAGGGTAAGTGTGTGTACACATCTCGAGAGAGCGACACCGTTGTTGCTCTATTGACGTGTCCATACGGTATGGAGATGATCCGCCTTTTTGGTCACGCGATGGAGGCACGTGTTTTTTATTAGAAACGGTCGATTCGTTAAATACAAAAAAGCCTGTGATTTTGCCCAATTACGCTTTGCGTCAGCCAAATGTAGCTCAGCATTACAAACGTGACACTCAAACCCAAATTCTGAATCGTGATCTCTCGGATTAAAAAAATCACGTCGATGATTTTTCGTGAATTTTTCCCAAACACACTCCTGACAAATGGTCATACGCCACCGCTCGCGCGAGAACCAGTTCGCGCCGAAAACGCTAAGTGGCGCCTTGAGTTATCCGCGGACTGCTCTTTCGAATGATTAACGAGCGCCGAGTCTTTTCCACCTTCATTTATCTCCTCCCGCGCGCGCATTATTAATTAAGAGCCGAACTTACCCGCGTGATTTATGCCGACTGCAAGAGGTTAATTGTTCTGTGGCTGTTTTCTATTTTCAAGTTTGCAGCACACGAAGAGGACGCGTGACGCTGATCAACTTTCGGCGAAACTCGAGACTGCGCGAGATTGCATATTAATGCGGCTGAGATGAAATACTCAAGAGTTTGAGAGCAGTACAGTTTCTTGACGAGGGCGCACGTGTCTTTGGAGCTTGGCTTCAGGCTCTGAGAGTATGTTGGAATTTCGAATTTTCTTGTTTAAGTATCTTTGGCGGCCGGAGCGAGTTTCGCGAGAGTGTCATAACGAATTCCTGCCGTGGAGTAAGTGGTCCTAATAGGACTGATGCACTGGAGTTTACGAAGATCGCGAGGTTGGAATTAGAAATCGGTAGTAAACTATTTTAATCATTGAAACTTACGAGTTTAGCTCTCGGAGTTTATGAGCGTAATCTATTATTAAAGAATTTTGAAGGTTATCCGAGTGTGTGTTACGGAATATATAATCGAGTTACTTGGATGCATCCTGTAATTAATTAATTTACGTTACGCGCTAAAGTCAGTCGTTTTAACTTTCGCATAAATGCGTGCAGTTAATTTAAATTAGTTTACCTTGAAACTCTCGACAGCCATTTTTTAAAATTAAAATTAAAACAAAAACACGGTAAAGAGGCAATTTCACCAAAAAATTGTTTGAGCAGAGCAAACGCTTCCATAGAATCTCGCAACCACTCCCACGACCATTATTTCACTCGACTCCGCGTTGTACGCATAATACGGAACTCGAGAGTAATTTCAAATTCCTAGAAAAAACGAACTTTTTCCCGAAAAGAAAAAAAATTATCCGCAAAGCGCGGTTTCACCGACGAGCAGCAGAGGCCGCGCGTCGATGAGTTACTGTAGAGGAGCTAATGGCGTTGCACTTACTGTACCATTAATATTGTTTACGGTGAACTCGAAGCCTCGAGTGCAAGGGCAAGAAATAGAGAGCGCGCGCACACGTGCGCTTCAGCGCTTCTTGTTATACTGGAGAACTCGTATACCGTCAGCTTTTAAGCTAGAGCTGAATGTACAAACCGAAGGCGAGATTTTCGCTCGGCTTGTTTATTTATAGCTCAGCGAGGCGTAGTTATTGTATTTTTGTTTTGCGAAAACAAAGTTTAACAATTTCGAGTTTCAATGCAAGACATACGTACTTACTCCTCATCACTTAATTGTATTCATTCATTCACTCTCGGTACAAAAACACGACCCCCGGCAATCAAAAATATAACTCAATCCAGAGAGCTGTTATCCACGAGTAAATAACCCCAATAAATAGTATAGCCGACTCTATCGCTATCGAACAAAGCCACTCAATGCATTCGGTTTGATATCGTCCCTTGCAAAATCGCGAAATGCCATAACATTCTTCGCGACAGGCGGCCTCGATAGTATTCAATCAGTTCTGCTGCACGAGCCAACATCATTAATAAAGAGCGACAATATCGCACTGATAGCCCTAAACGCGACTTCTCTTTCATCGAGTTGCAGCTGCTGCTAGTCTCTCTCTCTCTCTCTCTCTCTCTCTCTCTCTCTCTCTCTCTCTCTCTCTTCCATTGATAAATCTCGCGACCGCGTTAATTACTCACTCGATCCGACACGAGCGGCAATTTGTTTCGCGGTTATGTTGCATATAGGTTCGAATATAGGTGGTTTCGCTACAACGTCTTTATGCGGACTCAATATCGATTGCAGTATTTCAGAGTCATAATATTGTTGATTCAATGACTATTTGTTTAAAGCATATACTTAATTATAATAGAAATCCTTAATAGAAGCAGTTGCAGATTCAGCATGAGTGGCTGAGACAGGCCCACAAGGCAATTTTCGCATAAATGACACGCTGCTATATCTAGGCTCCGCACACATATTACGATTAGGGAAACAGTAAAACGATAAAGTGCCACTTATCTTCGACCATGAGCATTAGTTTTCATAGAGACACACGATGCGCGCAACAGCTACTCAGAAAATATTTCTAGACAACTTTTATTTTATTAATCTTTGATAACCTCGTTGATAACTACAAACGAATAGCGAAACTATATGATAATTTCAACGCTCTTGCATTTCTTTTTTCTTTAATTTCAGCGATTAATCCAGTGATGTAATATCGAGTATAATAAGTTTAATTAGAAGTAAACGCGGACAGTAATCGATAAGATAAACTGCGTTGACTGTCGGAACCAGGTCATTATAACGTAGCGCTGCTACGTTATTTTCATGTCCCGCTTTAATCGAAACAACTGAATCCAGCATAAAGTCGAGCATTCGTTAAAACATCGAACTCGCAATACCATATTATACCCTTAATTGTATTTCTAACCTGCATCCCAGACGAAATGAAAAAGAGAACCACAATCCCAAGCAATTCCAATCTAGATAAGAAAGTGCGCACAATGCCGAATAATTAAACGGGAAATAAACAAAGAAGCCTAACGTGAAAAAAAGACTGACAATAAGCTTACGCAATCGTCCGGTAATTGCCTTATCGCGAGCGAATCAGGAGGGATAAGAAAAAAAGTCCTCTTTTGTTATACAGCTTCTCGTCGCACCTCGCAAAAACTCGCGAGCGAGAGAGAAAGATCGAGTGCGTTACATACAAAAGCTCGAGTTGTAGTCCCGAAGGACACGCGGCGCCGGAATATTAATGCGGAACACGGTTACTCTCCGCTTCTCTCACAGCTACTTTTGTCTCTTTTTTCCTCGGTAGGCTTTGAATTAAATTTTCAGCGAGGCAGCCGAGGGAAACGAAGCTGAGCATTGTGTGTGTGTGTGTGTGTGTGTGTGTGTGTGTATGTGTGTGAGAGAGAAAAAAAGGCGTATTGTCGCTGTATTGTTTTTTTTTTCTCGTGATGTGCTGGCACTATTGAGGGCAGTTTTTTCGGAGGACGTTTCAAAGTTTTCTCCGAGATGTGTATCGATTGCATTTTGCAGTCGAAGCGTGTTACGTAAGTGAAAATAAGAAGCCGAGAGTTACGTGCACTACTGTGAATAATCGTAGCTACTCGAGTATTTAATTTCGAATCGATAAGAAAAGTCCGCTGTGTGCATTAATGAAATATAATCTTCATAGAAATAATTTCTGGCGTATAATGATTTTAATAACTTATCGTTTACTCTTATATACCGGTCGGCCACGAGAGCAGCACGTATATAGAGGCAGCCAACAACTTAATTACTGTCGGCCTTTTCACTTTCACGGTGAAAATTGTCGTTGTTCGACGTCAAACGGGAAATTGCTCAATATATTTCGTTAAAGGAACTCCGGCGTCTTACAAGCGACGAGCCCGATAAACTTCCCTCTGCATCGAACATGTTAAGCAATTTCCTTCCATATGCGCGCACACACACGAGCAATTTCAAATTGCGCGCGCGCTAGTCGCAGCAAATGCAAAAATATATGACATTTATCATTGAGTACAGAAGTTTCGTGTTCTCCGTTGCGCCTCATGCTGTCGTACTCTTAAAAAACAAACAAGCGCATAAATATCGAAAAGAATGGCGCGCATCTTCGTAGAAAATTTCTTCGCAGCGATATTATACACGAGGTCTCAGGGCTCGGAACTTTTCCCTGCGCGCATCATTAATTGCGAAGCTGCAGATACGTGCTTCACGTGTATATTCCCATGAAGAGTCGTGACCCGTGAATTCCAAACTTTGTGCGCATCGGCGAGCGACGCTATTATACTTATTAGATACTTACGATCGCTTGGCTGTTACGGTTATTGCCATCGTTCGGGCGAATCTTTATCGCTCGTACAAATAAGGAGACGCGATCATTGAAATGAATTAACGCTAATTAATTTTTATTAAACCAAACACATCAGAATTTGAATAATTTTTCGATAAACATCACACCGGCTTCAACAAGACGACCTGCAGCCTAAGAATAAATCCTCGCCAAAAAGTGATGTCGATAAAATCGATATACGCCCCGGCTAATCGACTTCCAGGCACAGACACGACCTCTTCATCCATTCTCGAGTCTCTCCTCTCGAATCTCCGTAGCGTCAACCCTTTGATCTTGCTCTCCTACACTTTTAGCGGCTTCTCGAGAACTCGCTCATTATTCGCTGCTGCGGAGGTGGGGCGAGAAAGGAGGGCGATTCGAAAAAAAGCGACGCTCGTGCGCGTCAAAGAGGCCGCTTTTCTTTCTTCGGATTTAGTTTTCCTATATACACACACATACACACACCTTTGCATGCGCAAAAGGAAGGAAGAAGATTTCGCAGAAGAAGAGCTGCGAAACGAGGCCATGCGAGTGTATGCGTTTCTGTTTGTTTTGAGCTGCTTTTGACGCGATGGAAATAAATTTGCCCCGGAGGGGCGGGGCTAAATAAAGAGGCGACTTTATTACAATGTTTTCTCGTACGCGAAAGAGAGAGAGAGAGAGAGAGAGGGGGGGGGGGAGAGAGAAGCGGTTTCTTTTTATTGTGCTGCAGTGCGCGCTCGAAGCGAGAACGTGCGTGGATTCGCTTCAACTCCGCTATTTTCTCTCCTGCGCGTGTTTGCCTTCCTAAGTGTATTTACAGATATGGTGGTTTTCATTAAGGTTATAGATTTTCATCCAATTTTTATACTTAATTGCAAACACGTCGAACTTTCAATTTAGATGAGTTATTCAACGCGGATGAAAGTAATGAAATATTTCCATGCTCCCGAAAATCCAGGGAGAAAAAAAGCCAAGCCAAACTTTACATTCCTTCGCACACACGCATAGCTCCCGCCAGCTGAGCTTACACACTCGTAGCACAATGAGTGCGTTGTTCCCGCTCGGCATTCCGCGCCTACGCGCACTTGCGGCAACAGCGGAAACGTGCGCGCAGACCGTTTTGCGGTAATCTCCCGACGTTTCTTCTCTCTCTTTCTCTCTCTCTCTCTCTCCGCATAAGCACAGGCGTGAGCGTAGACTATCCATCTGCATACGCGCATCGAAGACATTCTGAAGGCGTGAGGTGTTGCAGGAATGTAAGTATAGGGTAAAAATCGTCGGTAAAAATCGAGAGGATTTGTCGTGTTTGCGACGTCTAATGAATGTATATCGAATGTATATGACATTCCAAACGCAAAAGCTCTCTCGTTACCCGATATTGCGTAACGAAAATTTCCTAGGCTTCCTTTGTGGCTCGATTGCATTGTTTGATCTCCTGTTACCACGGCTTGCTTCCGCAGAGGGCGGGAATAAACACCGCTAATCTATCGTCGTCGTTATGGCAATATGTTTGTTGAGGGTAAACAACAGATTTTACTGCAAAATCGTTTAAAACGTTGATCGTCGTTGGCTGTTTTATAATTAAAATAAAAGCGCGAATCCATTGCATACAAGTAGAAACGGACAAGACTATCCAGACACGCACTCGAATTTTCCCCTCTACAAACATATCACTTTCACTGAAGATCCTCGGATAAACTGTCACGAAGCCTATTACAAGCCTGTTTGATAATCCCTTGAGACTCTGAAAAATCACCACAAAATCCACAGCATCGTTCATTCACATCTACGCGAGGAAGAATCGCCGCATTCAACGCGACTCAAAAGCAAAACCGCTTGAAAATCAAGATTTTCCCATCATCGCGGCTTTCCTCGCGCGATTCTCCCAGACATGAAGGAGTCGCTTGTCGGAGAGGAATTCAAGTGAGAGAGACTACTTACTGTATACATACTATTTGCGAGGAGATATATCGTGAATACCCCCGTAGGTCAACTCGCGCCATTAGCGCCGTGAGTTTGCGCAGCTGTGCGGCTGGTGTACTAGTACAAACATCGCGATTCTAAGCAGCGGTGTTAGACGAGAGGGAGACGTCGAGGTGTGTGTATAATATGATGAAGGGACGCAGAGAACAGGTATAGTACGACACGGGTGGAGATTTGTTGAGAGCTGAAGGAGGGTTGTGTTGGCTATTTGAACGTGTCTCTTGTACTCGAGATGGGGTTCGCTAATGTTTGATGGTTAGACGTGATTAGAGACTTTAATTTTTCAGCTGTGCTATAGTATGTTTGAAAATCAAATGATAAACCATATCGAATTTTTCATCTCTAGTCCGCAGGACCTCGTGACCCATAACACCCGACTACGTGCGTTAATCGCGGTGTATTGCGTACCGTTGCGCTGAGGTCATTGCCGAGGCGACTGTATATACAGGTGACGTAAGACGCACGCAGCGTGTGTAGGTGTACTACATAGTGGATTTTCGAGTTGGCCTGCCAGTGCCAGACGACGACTGACCGGACCGCATTGTGCGCATTGAGATTTCTCTATTATGCGGCTCTCGCGACGTTTTCTCGTGTCAGACGCTTGTTAGTGGCTTTCATTTGCGTCAGAGTTATTTTTTCGGAATTCGATCGAGCTCGACGATTGATAATAGCGTTGTTATATATGCTATAGCAAGTATCTCCTTGAACTACGATTCAGAACTTGGGTTTACCTCTCTATATGCATTGTGCTGTTGCTATTATGAAATTCACGCCATTTGGCTCACAATGAACCTGTGAATTCCATTGAGAAACATCAATGAAGTAATTTCTCATGCTTGATTAGAAGCTTCTGCACAACCGATTCGCGATTCTCTCCTCGGGTTACTCCGTAACTTTACTGCAATTAGCGAGTAATATGCATTTAGAAATGAAGTTCAAACAACTAAACAAGCGCAGCCTCGCATGACATACGCGGCTCGAGGAATTTTTACGAGGCTAAATTTCAAAAGAAGAAGAATAAGAAGAGGCTTTCTCCCCTTTGGACGAGGCGATAAGAAAAGAATGCGCGTCCTCGCATGCAGCTGCGCCACATAATACGAGAAAAATGCCAAGCTCGTACAGACACACATACGCATATGGTGCGGCCGATAAAATCTCGAGTTTAGAGGGAGATGATGCGCGCACATTCCTTCGTCATTCGTATCGCGCATTGTCAATTGTCGTAGGAAAAATGCCAGAGTCGAGATGTGGACTGCTTACTAGAGGCGACACTTTGGGCGGACGGGTTTCGCGAGGGATCCTCCGATTATCAACGTACATACCATTGCTGTCTCGTACACACGAAGAGTCTATTTTTACGTACCTAAAACAGAAAAAAAAGCAAACGATAAGTTATAAAAAAATATAATAGAGCAACACATCGATTATGAGAAAAGTTCATCGCGCTTTTTATTACACCGATGACGAGAGACGATTTTCCAAGAACTCAGCAGCGGTGATTTCCCGAGTACATCCCTCTGATCAAGCGAGAACTTCTCTGAGCTAAAGCTAAGCGCGCGCACGCACGCGGATTCGAATAAATCAGAAAATACACGAGAAGTCGGGAGCGCTCGATTGTTATCCACCCCGTAATTAACACCGCCTCTCGCTCGAATATGTGCGCGCGTAATTACGCATAGGCGAAAATGCAAATGCCGAGGTGTACTTCTTACGAAAACGTATACACACACAGTCAGCGAAGATAATAAAATCTTGTCTCTAGGACGCTCTCGGTATTGTGGAAGGTAGAAGGTAGGCACCTAACGACTTTAAAGCTAGCTTCTTTCTCCTTGGCTCGATCGCGAGGCGGCTACTTTATGGTGATTGGAAGCGAGGCTTAAAATGTGGAGCGTCGATTTATCTGCGCCTGGCGGTGCTTCTATGCTGCGCGCGTGGAACAAAGAGAGAAGCGACGAGAGAGAGAGAGAGAGAGAGAGAGAGAGAGAGAGAGTGAGTAAAAGAGCGCGCCTAGAGGATAGATTTGCGGCCCTATACGTGTTACCGTTTAATTAATGCCGGCACGCTGCGCGCGACTCCGGGCATCTCTAGGTTTAATCAGCTGCGAGCGACGAAGCTTTACTTCTTCGCTACAGAGAGAGAGAGAGAGAGAGAGAGAGAGGAGAGAGAGAGCAGAGAGGAGAGAGGAGAGAGAGGGAGGGAGAGTGCGGATTTTTTGGCGGTGGTGCGTGCAGTTTTTGAACGTGTGTATTTATTGTTACGATTATAGCCGTGTTGGAATCTATGAATTGGAGGAATAGAATATGA
>CM053171.1:45225659-45423013 GCA_012977825.3 Pteromalus puparum | reverse complement strand
ACGAGAGAGAGAGAGAGGGAGAGAGAGAGAGAGAGAGAGAGAGAGAGAGAGAGAGAGAGAGAGAGAGAGAGAGAGAGTCGGATTTTTGCGGGGGTGTCGGTGCAGTTGTTTAACGTGTGTATTTATTTTACGATTATACTTTTGGATTATGATTGGAGGGAATATAATATGAAAATAAATTTTTCGCTAAATATCTCTCCCAACAAAATGCCGTTTTTATGAGGAAATGCCACACGCATCACGAGTGCAGAAACACAATTAGTCGCTGCGTGTACACATTCTCTTTACCCGTGCAAGCACGTGTTCTGTGTAAACTGATAAATTCGTCTCACGAAAAAGACTCAACAATGCTCGCTGGCTTTGTTATTGTTTGTGGCGAGTCACGATTAAACGAGAGAGAAAAAAATAAACGAAAAAGAATTAACTCTCGCGCGCTGTGACTTTGTTTCAGCTGTTGTTTTCTTTTTGCTCGTCTCCGCGCTAATATTCTCTCTCGCAGCCGTGAAATTATATTCGCTCAGAAAGTTGTAAAACGAACTTTCTTCTGCGCGTTTGTTTTGACTTTTTGTTTTTTCTCTTTGCTCTACCTGATCTTTAGAACTAATGTTTAGAATTTTCATGGAAAGTTTCGTTGCACAACGAGAGACGTTATCCTTAACGCAATTATCTCCTGAAAAGCAGAAGATTAGCCACATAACCCTTTCCACACGTGAAACGAAAAGCACTACAACCCGGTAATTATCATAAAAAAGGTGCTTACGCCCCATTATTCAATTTTTACGTAAGCATATCGACAGATAATCGTCCCCGTAACGCCTTCCTTTACCGCGATATTTTTCATCCTCTCTACCATACACTTGTATATAGCCGCCGTCGATATTTCATCGGCTTTTCTCCTCAATTTCCGGCTCTCGCACCTTCTTTCTTCCTTCACCTTTCACTGCCCGCCGCAACATGAAGCAGCGGCGGCGGCAGCAGCAGCACGTGTTAAAACGTTCGCTCGCAATAAATACCCGATCCAATCCGCGATTTAATTATAAAGTTTAACGATCAATGAAAAGAAAGCGCTCCGATAAAGATTATCGCGCGTATAACTTTCGCGCGCCCGCACTTTGCGGAGAAATGCGTCGTCGTGGCTGGGCAATAAAGATCTCTTCTGTCCGGCTACTCGCATGTGTCTCTCGATTTTCGGATTCACGAAATGGAGATCGAGAGGCAGTGGCCCACCGTAAAGCCGTCGATAAGACGGGACACGTGTATGTGAGGATCCAGAGTTTCGGCGACGCGACGACGTTATGCCGGTTCTCCGGTTTTACGGACTTTTAAAAGGTGACGCGAGGAGTTTTACGGTCTCGGTAAATGATTGCGGGAGGTTTATATAAAGAAGGTGCTTTACGTCGGGGCTCCGACTGTGAATTTCGGAAAGACACAGTTCTGCTGCTGTATACGGGTATAGGTAGCCGAGGGTATTTTCCTTTTTTGTTTAATTGATATTGGCATAAAAGTAAACGGCCTGGCGTATTTTGGATAAGGTTGTATTTTTGTTGAAACGTTAATGTGCAGCTCGTTACGTTGTTCCGAGATTTAAGACAGTCGGCTGGATATTGCATAACGCGTGGACATACGATTAATGCGCGATTATAACGTCAGTCGCGAAAAGAAAAAACAAGCTATACTGTTTCCGATAATTTGTGAAACATAAACCACCTTCTGTATATCGATCAGATTATACGTGCATTACCGAAACTAAGGGTCTTGACTTATAATTAAACGGCGCATAAAGCCTTTATCAACTTTCATGTCGTCGTTACCTTAATTATCCCCCCGATAAGCCGCAGGCGTTTATCAAAACGCGAGACCTCACCGAGCGATCTCTCAACCCATGTGTTATATACATGTATATACAATACATATAATTGCGGCGATCATTACCCTCGAAAGCTCACCTCACTGCGCACGACTGTACACCGGTTGTATAACCGGGCATCGGTAGACGGAAAAAATACCGGCCAAATTTTTATTGTACACCTGTAATCGCTGGCTAATCTATACCTTTGCGTAACCAGCCAACACAAAGCGTTCAACCGGATCGCATTTATCACCGCAGCATCGAGAGAACCTGCCTATATGCAGTCGATATAATCGAGCCGAAAACAATAAAAGCCGTAAACAAATGCACAGCACGTTAATTGGCGCGAGGGCTTTTAAAGGCGAGAATTAACGCGCGCCAAAAGTGCTGACGGCTTTCACCTTTTGCGCTTAATAATACGCCTTCGAAAATTCGAGAGAGAGAGAGAGAGAGAGAGAGAGAGAGAGAGAGAGAGAGAGAGATAAAAAGCGGAGAATGATGATACGAGACTGCAGCCGTTACAATGTATAACTGCGTGTGTGCGTATAAAAGTAGGGGCTACCTGAATTGCATTGCGAATCGCGTGAGAAACTTGGATGCATAAATCTTTAATTTTCGAGCTGATGAAAGTTTGAATAGCAACGCTTGGTGGAAATAAATTTGGTTATTTAGTCATGATTCAAAAAGTCATATTCATTTTACGTTATTTTTACAAATTGTCGCTGAAGCGTGAGAATATGCACTTTTAATATTTTAGCTCGATGCAGAACTCACGCTCAGCGACATTTTTCACATTTTAAAAGTGCCGTAAACCTTGACATCACTATTTTAAAGCACGCTTTTCTGAAAATTAAGAAGCGAAATTTCATACGCACTATACTTTATAGAAGAAAAAGCGCCTGCATTGATTAAATATGTCACGGTATGGGTTATGACAAGCATAAATGCTATAAGTAACTCTGCAATAATAATCTTTTGATTCAAATACGACACAATTTTTACCTTTTTAATTAAAAATAAAATTCCAGTACTGTGCGAAACCTAGGCTTGTATGAGTATAAGTCGTCAATCAATAGTAAAATCAAGGTAATTATTAGAAATTTCAATACGTGTGTGCTATATATGTACTGCTGAAAAGCGGGCAGAGACACTCGCGGGGCTATTGAGAGGGAGCATCGGCCTGCGTTCTGCTCGACGTGCTCACCGGACACACATGTAAGACTGTCGGGTTGCAGCTGAACAGGCGGCTTACATTAATGATGCGCAATCGGATTACCAAAACCAGTCTATCCACAGCGCATTCAGCTTCACTAGTACAAAACTTTCTTAGGAAGGAAGCAACAAGCCAATTATAACCGAAAAACTACTCTCTATTCAATATTTACTTTAGCAAGTTTCACCGTCCAAACACGGACTCACTTATCCTCTGCGGCGCTATTCAACTATTGAAACGCGAAACTTTCGCGGTGCGCAACAAACGCGCGGGCACACGCACATCATTAGAATATACCTGCATCCAAAACGAAAAACAGTCCAGTCCTCTGTCCAGAGTGCAAAGAAAAAAAAACCGATCCCCCATATACGAATTTCCTCTTTACTCCGCATTGAAAACAAACCACTAGCGGCTCTAGTATATAGAACTTTCGCCGCGACTGTACAGTCAGGCGTACAAAGACTCCCTTTGTGTCCCCCAAACGCGCTCGTGGAAAGTGAGAGCGCGATAAATTATGAGGCGCGGAGAGGATAAGGATCGGGATAATTCGCGCGAGATACTTGCGAAATGAGCTACTAGTGTGTAGGTGAGCTTTCTGCTTATTGTTGTTGCGGGTGTCTTTTTCGATGTCGAGATGTGGCGGAATTGGCCTGTGTATAATGTTTGAGGTTTCCTGACATAGTTGGCAACGGCTTTTGTTTATATGAACTACATAACGGCCGCGTAATAAGGTGAGGTAGTTTCGGCGCTTTTGAACAAAGTTGTTGAAACTATTTCAAATATTTAAAGTTCATTAGTCTGTTAAGTAGGTAATCTACTTAGCCGAGTGCTCTAATGCCTTTACTTTTCGAGCTTATTCGAAACTAGATTCAAATTCTGGAGTATACACAAGGAAAAATCAAAGGATGTAATATGAATATTGTATTCCAATCAAGGAACTCAATCACACTGTCTTGTAAATGCACAGGAAATGTGATGTGAAATTAACGTCGTGTACTTACTCTAGAACCTACGAGACATCTATAAACCCTCCCATCAATTTCTCACTGGGGCACTTACCGAAAGAAACTTTTCCTCTTCGAAAAAGTTCCTCCCACTATACGTGACACACAATGGGACGTCCCGTACAATATCATAGACGACAATGTCAACATGATAGTATAATAGTCATCGCCATCAGCTTTGTCAGCGTAATAATAATTGTTATCACAGCATGAAATATTGAAACTGAAAACGTTGACTACTGGTTATTAAGCGAAATGTATTCTGTTTGCGAATTGTGTGCGCAAAATCACCGCAATTTCGCGCACGCGCGAGTCCTTGTGCGAAGGAAGTGCTGCAGACATTTTTTGCGGCGAAGGGGAGGAAATGATCCTTCTGGGGTGCAACAAAGCGGGCTAATGGGCTAATTTTTTCCAAGAGCCCTCGTTGAGATTTTTTGATGTGATTAGGCGAATGAATTTCATGGGTCGGTTGCGATGTCAAGGAAACTTTTAATTATAACTCGTAATTAATGCATAATTTTGCACGACTACCATTTCACATTCTAAATGCAGCTGGAAAAAATGCATAAATCACAATAATCTCGAGAACTGAATCACGAAGAGAAGCAGCAGCAGAGAAATCTAAAAATATTACGTTTTATCGAAGTAGAACGAGCGTTATACTCCCTTCGGAAAAATATGCCGTACAGCAGTAGTAGATTCAAGCGGAAGTCGACACGGCGATAGTACCGAGAGAGGAGGTACATAATAATTACTTTCCGTTTCGATAGGATCGATTCGAATTTTTGCGAAAGACCTCGACGGGTTCTCTCTTGAGAGATCAGAAGAAAGCAACGCTCGCGAGATCCTTATCAAAAGTCCGTACGGTGCATTTCCTTTCTAAAATCCGTAGAGTCAGACTCTAAACTCCTGATGTTGCATTCTTTATTACCGTAACGTCGAGTATTTCTTACGGGAAATCGCGCTCACCCCTTTTCGCGTATGTATTACGCGCGGGGTTGGAAATTTGCTGAGGCAATCATATTTCCTTTATGGGAAATTGATTTTACCAGCTTATAAATCAATTTTTTCGCTGGAGCTGGTGGTCGCGGAGAAAACTGATTTTTTTTTTACGAAAAGATTGTAGCCTAACGCGATTTGTTGGCTAACAATTGATTTGTTGTGACACAACGACCTTACGCGACCCTCAACGTGAGAAGTGTCCTCGACAATGGTCGAGAGAAGTCTGTCCCATCTCTGTATAGCTCGACATAGCAACTACTGCCTGTATAAGGGTTTCACGTGTACGCCATGTGTAACAGCTGGTCGTTTTATTGATGTGTACGATGAAAAAATGTTACGAAACTTTTCTTTCATCTTTAGCTTCAAAAAAACTTTTTTTATCGTGGTAATAACAATAACGGTTAGTTTCGTAAAATTTTTCTCTCTTTTTCAAGAAAATAATAAATCTTCTCAGTTCCGTCGGTTGAATTCTCTTGAAATACATCATTCTGTGGGATAATAAACACGTGATCCGAAGCCGTTATTTGGGTATTGTGATCTATTATGAGCACTTGCGGGATTCCATAAATAAATTCGCTGACCACCGAGTAGACGTGTATATGCGCGCGGTTTTGTTTGAGACAGGTGTCAGTCGGCGAGGCTCTGTTTGGACTGAACTGAAAGACTGATTGTCTTCGGAGGTGAACGTATGTATTTGTTTGACTATTTTTAGTTAATTAATTATTTGGTAATCGTATAGTTAAAAAGACATTCCAGTTGGAATTACTGTAATAAATACACAGAATATTGCACGAGAAAATATTTCAACACAGCCGTTGCATTATTTTCATCATCTCCTCCATAATTTTTCTGCAATTCAGATAAACATCTAAATCTGCACTATAGGGTAATAATGTACATAGCAAAGCACTGCTTTTCAAAGATTCATATACATCTATCGATGAATAATGCAAAGTATAGTGTACACGGACACAAGCTCCTTCAATAAATTTCACTAAACAATGAACGAGCGTATAATATATATTTCATACGTATTTGCCGATCAATTCTCTTCGGACATAATCACACATGCATCGAGCCATGAATAAGTCATGCGATCAAATCCGCGATAGACTAAATTTCGCGCTATCCGCCATCTCGAGAAAGTCCCGCATCTAGACCACATAAAAATCCAATAATAGTGCACTCGACGACGTGGATTTTTTAGCGTATCGCCATCGAAAAAAAATCAACCGCTATCCAGCGCGCCTCGCGAGAATATAAACAAAGCTGACATTTACGAAAAAAAAGAGGCGCAGCAGCGGGACAAAAGTTCACTCGACTCTCTCTCCTCCGTTCGGAATTGAGAGCTGCAATAAAAATCGAGGCTAGATAAAGTCCCTTTGTCCGCATGTTCGCAGGATCGAGGTTGCGCATCGTGACGCGCCGTAAACAAGCGCGCGGCGGACTTTAAATTTCGCGCGCCAAGAGAAGGAGAGAGAGAGAGAGAGAGAGAGAGAGAGAGGGACTCGGCGCGCTGAGCGATTGATGGAAAATGAGGCGTTTTTATCGATCGACGATCTTTCGGCGGCAGCTGCACTTGCGCGCCGGCACGATTCGAACGGTTCGCGGTGTCTTGTATACACGGCCGGAGGTTTTTCTCGCTGTGTGCAAGTTTAATATGGATGTGGTGAGCGGGGAAAATTTCAGATTCCATCGGGGCCGGTTGTTTATTAGCGCTTGCGAAAGTGACTATTTTATCGAACCCTTAACGCTTCGCGGTGTAGTCGCTTGTGACATTGTAATGTGGCTTCCTTCTGGAGAAAGCTCTTGTAATAAATTTTAATTCTAGCAAAATATATTTTTTCTGCAAATTACTTACTACTTGACGGGCAACAAACAGAACACTGAGTACGTACCTGAAACAAAAAATGAAAGACAATATTAAGTACACAATTCAAGCGAAGCGTCGCATTGCAAACTATATTAAATCAAATAAACATAAATAATTGATTAGTGTCTATGCGCAGTGCAGATGCACGCCTCATTAAACCTCAAATTGTGCAAACTTTCCCGCAACGCGACCCAGTACGTAATCAGCGACAAAAGCGCGCGAGCAATTTCCTCCCCGACGAAATGAGCCTCAGCAAGTGCAGAACCTGGAAAATGCTCCACTATCCTCGTGTCTTTTTCATCCCTTCGTGTGCGCAATTGCGCGACCGTAAGAAAAAAAAACGACGGTCGAGCTCTGCATCCATAAATAGTCGCTGATGTGCTGAGAATTACCTCGTCAACTTGAAAACGCAGTATTTCTAATTTTACATTAACAACCTCTTGTACAAAGACAATAATCGCAGTAATAATTCCAGTCCTCAGCTCGCTCAACCAAATGCATAATTCATAAACACACTAGCTTTGATTTCGCCTCTCGCATGTCCTTCGTCTTTCGACATCTGAGCCTCTCTCTTGCAAGGGTGGTTTGTTTGCGTTTCAGCGAAGCTCACTCGCAGGGCGTATCTATATTGACTCCGGGAATAGGTTACTGCGCCCCCGTTTCAGCCGGCGCACTCGGAATCGACTGTTAAACAGGATATAACCAACAGCGAGTCGAGTAATTGAGTCGATGAGGGAATTACGAATGATGATCCACTAAATTTATACAGGCGCAAATCGATGCATCGGGCAGATTTAGAAGACAGCGGAATGCGCTCTCGAGTGCAGTAGTTAATTTAATCGCTTGTTTATCGACCCGATATCGCGTACGTATATGCAGTAGAAACCCCAACAGCCCGTGTTTTATTATACTTCCAGCTCGATTTACTACACTCCATTCGCAATTAGATCGAACACGAGTCTGGCGGAGAAATTAATTTTTCAAGCGAGCGACGTCGAAGTAGTTTTTTTTTCCATCAAGCCAGTAGAACAGTATAATAGTGCACGTGAACGACCGAAGGGTCCACGCGTATACTGCCGCGACTCCCTCAACCGATACATTCCAATTAACCAGACGAGAGAGAGAAAGAGAAACAAAACGACGACGACGACAACTCCCGCAGTGATGTGTCGCATATCCCCCGACGGGGAAGTCAGTCGGCCGTGGCATATTTTCAAAGAATAATGAAATCGGACGAGTTCTCGTCCCGCAAGGTCGAGCAAGCGCATGGGGGCGGGCGGCTGCGGAAGACAATTGACCTAGATATGAAACACCTTTGTTCTTACGAGGAAAATATCGGGTACCACTGCGCCGTACATTCTGTATTCGTTTGAAGTTTGCTATTCGAAGATCATACCGACGGTATAGAATATGCACTTGTTTCGAGTTACGCAATAAAAGCAGTATAGAAATTAAGCGCCATATCAGATAATCGTTTCCTCTGATAAACTCTTTGATAAAGATTTGTGCAGAACGCGGGCGAAATTTACCGCTTTGGCTATTATTTAAAAGCAACCGCATCGTAAATCTGGCTTTTCCCGGCCACGGAAACGTATTGCGACCGGCGAACAATCGACTGTAAACTCGTGTAAAACTGCGCCAGACGTACATACACACGAGAGTCGCGAATTTTCTTCGACGCACTAAATAAACGGCCGAAAAAAACAGAACAGGAGATGCCGCAAAAACAACGCTCCAGTGAGCCAGAAAGCCGATAATCCGATGTGTCCACGCCTTTGAAAAAGTTAAATTTGGTCTGCGCCGAGAGATCGATCGTCTCTACGTATATTTATTAACAAAACTCGTCGAAATTTCACTTTTCAAAATATACTTATTCTCTTCAAAGATCGCATTGTTATTGGAAAATATGCTATACTGGCAATCTTTCTTTCTCAACGCTATCCATAACGCGCGTATACACACGGAAATATACAACGGAGCGTATGAATGAAAAGGAAGAAAAGAGAAAAGACGATTTTCCGCGCGCGATCGCATTCTTTTTCTTCTTGGGATCTGAGTATTGCGCGCGCGTCGATGCATAAAAGGTCGGCGGCGTGTTTCTCCATAAAATGCCTGCGCGGAAAAGTATGTCAAACGGTGAAAAACATTTCCACCTTGAATATATACACACACATATATATATATATATATATGTGCGTATACGCGTGAACACAATGGCGTTGAATAAACGGGAGAGAGACACCCGTATATACCACTTGTATATAGTTGATATCCGTGTAGTGCAGCAGTCCCACATATGCAGTGAGAGGATCGAGCGAGGAGTGCATATGCTTTTATCCTTGTCATCCGTTCTGATTATGCTGTGGGAGTGGATTTTTAATGAGATTGGGAGTTGTTTTACGGGAGACTAATCGGTTATAATTTATGCAAGCTGGGCTATGCCCATCGATTGGATCAAGCGTTTGTTTCCACGTATAAGCTCTTAATCGATCGAGAAGAGGAGAGAAAAAGCGTTGATGGCACAGAGAGCTTTTAAGTTCGTCCCTTTACACGATGTAATGGGAAAAATTCTCGAAAATGGTGGCTTTTTCCCAACCCGTTTCGCACAGGTGCAGTTTGTAACTGGACTCGATCGAATTTGCGTTCGCAACATTAAAGTATGCATTAACGTAGGCAGTACGTCGGAATAGCACCGACTTGATCGAAAAAAGTTACGGGAGTGTTTTCTATTTTTATAAAAAATATCGGTTTATTTTTAACCGCCAGTATAGTGCGTTTATTCATAATGAAAAATGCTTTTAGAGAGAGGAATTTTTGCTCGAGTGGAAACCCGCGTGTATTTGTTCGATTTTATATACGCAATGATGCAAGCCGGCTATTTTAATTGAAATAAATACAAATTTTTACGAAGCCAAATCAATAATACTATCCATTCAAGTTATAAAATTGAATGTAGGCATATTCCATGCAGTATTTTCCTTGAATATTTTTCTTGGGTATTTTTTTTTTTTTTTAATATAAAAAGTGCAACGCAGAAGATTAAAAATAGTTCAGCATTGAAATAGATGACATTCACAGTTTTTACCAAGTAAAGCGATCGGTAAAAAAAAAACAAACACTTCGATTCCAGGGCGCTGGATTTTTACTGTTTATCGAAAATTATATCCACACGGAATGTTAACAGTAGTCCGGTACATAAATCAAATCGCAGCTCATAAATAAGGACTCGCTCGCAGAATCAATTAAAAACAAATTAGAGCCGACATTCGTCTCTTCCCATACAAACGCAGCCGAGTAATCGAGCAATTAACAGAATCTCTGCAGTCATTTCCAGGAACGTCCCGCTCGCAATTATCACTTCCTTATCTCGCATAAAATCGCCATAACTTAATCCTCTCGACTCTTGCCTTAACTCCGCTGATCCCCGTCGAACTTCCCCAATCAATTAACGAACAATCTTCCCATCCCCAATAAGCAACGAGTACAAACTCGATGCGGTGTATAATTGAAACGTAGCTACACTGTCAGCCTGCCCGACTCTTTTGCATGTACATATAAATCGGAATTATTATCCACATTGAATCCATACACACACAGAGCTGCACCACATGTATACGACGAGGTGTGTATCAAAGGCTCGAAAGAGGGAGAGAGAGAGAGAGAGAGAGAGCGGGAGAAAAGTCGATGTCGCAAGGTCGGAAGAGACGTGTTTTGTGCAGCAGGTAGTGTCGCGGCGCTTGGGAAGGACATACCGTTGTAATGGAAGCGCACGCGTGCATCGCCAAGCACGTGTCGCCCTTTTCTCTCTTGCATCATTTAACACCTCCACGAATCACCGCTGCTGTATTGTGGATCTGCCGCTGCTTTTTATGTACGTATAATACGGAGACTGGAACAGTTATCGGTGATACACACGCGCTTGCACTACTCTCCGAAGGCCTATTCTCGGGGATATGCTTGGAAGCTTTTGTTTTTTTTTTTTATTCGGAGAGGGTGAGGGAGAAATAACGGAGGCTGGGAATTACCTGGTGCACTTAGTGGAGACAGGCGCTTTCGGGCTGGATTTGGGTCTCGGGCTTTATTTGGAAATGTAATTTCTGCCGAATATGAGCGCTTTTTAAACATTTTTTATTTAAAAAAAAAATGTAAAAAAGTAGGTAATATAGAGCACTTTATTACGCAGAAATATGCTTCAAATATTATTAACGCGCGTCGCTAGAGGCAAATTCGAAATTGCGTACATCATGCGAAAGGTCAAGAGAATTCATATCGCAGGATATTGAAATTCCGAGAATTCAAACGATTTCCAGATTCATTTTCCCGATAATTTAGTCAATATCATGTGCAGTCATAAAAATCCACACCTATACACTGCAATTTTCAACTCTGAATCCTGTTTGTGTAACAGTCGTCTGCAACATCATACACCTAGATTTCTGTAACGCGCCTCGCGCATATTCTGTTTAAGGTTGCATTATACACGAACGCTCGCGACCCACCTCGACACCGACTGGTTGGCATCGTTGGATACAATAAAATTTTATCTATCACAATTTTCCCTCGCGTTCTTTGCGCAAGCTTCGAATATTTCTTTTTCTCCCCGATACCTTACGCCTTATTTTGCCTTTGTTTCTCGTCGGCACGAACGTTCCCACGCCTTCCATTCATCTCGCGCGCGCGCGCGCGAGTTGCTCTTGTAAACGCACTTTGTCACGCCCTTTTTCATCACTTTTCTGCGGTCACGCTCTCTCACTCTCCATGTGTATTTAATATTTAATAAGCGAGATAAGAAAATCATTATTTTCATGCACGTGTTAGCCTCTGAGTAATGAACTTCAATTTCGATGTAATACGACGTTGTAACCGAAGAAAAAAAAAGTTTTATCGCGTACTTTAAAACTAATGTATAATCATTATACTTATATACTCAGGTTTAAAATCAAATTAGCACATCAGTACTTGGAAACTGCGAGAGCGTAAATTTCAACAGTACCAACTTGTGCTCTCACCTATCCCACACCACACGATGACGTGTCTATTCGCAGATGATTATTATACTCTCGCACAGGTCAAACAATAAAACTAGACCACATTTTCATTTCCCCACCCACATACACATATACACTCCTCTCATTCCTCTGTACACACGTAAATACATTCTGTCGCAGATTTAACGGCACAGATTTGCAGCAGCCTTGGATGCAGTTCCGCAGCGGCACGTCATTTATTAATACGCGCGCGATGGCATGAAATATGTCCCATCCAGCGCCGAACGTTTATCATATACACGCAGGCCGCGCGCGGTGCCGACGACGAGTCAAAGCGCGCGAGAGAGAGATAGAGGAAAAGTTTCCGCGCTCGAGGCTAATGAATAATGAATGGAAGAAAAATCGGAGAGGTGGCTTCCTTTGGTAAAAACTTGCCTCCTTGCGCCGCTACGATGCTCGTCATGATGTTTTGTGCCGTCTGTCTTTTAATAGCTCTTATTTCGTTTCCCCGCGTAGCCGCTCGGGATATGGCTTTTACTTTTGCTTCTTCTGTTCGCCGGGATATTGTAAATTATTGCTGGCTTATATGTGCGCTAACTGAATGCGTGTGTTTCTTGTCCGAATGATTTACCGCGTATATAGTACGTGTGTGTGCGCTATCCTCTCGTAAAACGTTGATATGCATTATGCTGAAGTCTCGCGTTATTACGTACGAAAGAGAAAACGATAGTGAAAATGCATCCGCTGTGATGTACGCCGAGATGCTGTGTGACATCTTGGAAATATATAACGGTATCATTAACCCACATAATTTACACAATCTTCTTCGCAATCCACACAAATATATCGCTTCGCGATTTGATACACAGAGAATATCTTACAATTCGTCGATTAACAAAGCGGCAGCCGAGATGCGCACGCGAGCGTCGATTACGAGCTACTCGTGTACTCTCGAGTGCAGTATTTGCATGAGTTATGACGACGGGTTGCATTGTCTCTCGGGCTATCATTAACTCTGTCGTTTTTTGCTCGGCTCGACGCGCCGCGATGAAAGATTTACACGCTATTATGATGTTTAGGAGGATCATCTTTACCGCCCGAGGGTTACGATCGCTTCGCTATTATCGATCTATCGATGATTACAATGACGTCGTCAAAATCATCGATGATCACTTCATCGTCACGAAAATTCAATCCAGTTCTTCTCCTAGAATAAAACCATCACCTACTATTTCCACCGGCTTTATCGGTAGCCGCGAGTACATCGCCGACACTTCGTAAAAGCGAGAGAGGGAGAGATGCAGCTGCACGCGCGAAAGCCCTTAATCGCGGGGCTACTACAACAGAAGCAGCGGGAGTCTAAAGTGCAGAGTGCAGATAAGGATAATGCGCGGTAAAGTCTATACGCTGAGCCGATCTGAGAGAGCTGGAAAAAGTCTATCGAGTGGGTGTGTGTGGTTGCATTCTAGGATAGAGGATTTGTTGGCGTTGAGAGATTCTCTGCGGTGTTTTTTTCAAGGTTTGCTTTTATAGAGAATGAATCGGAGGAGCTTTTACTTCGCGACTGCGTTTGGAATCTATTTGTTCGGTGCATCGCTAATTACCTGCTAAACAGTTCCTCATATACGAGATGCGTAATCCAATTATACGCGAGTTATTCAAACGCATTACGTATACACACCCCTTTAGGTCCAAAATAGCAGTACTGCATTTTTACGATTTCTCGTTAGCTACAGAAATCCAACCCTTTATTCGAGGAATCACGAAAAAAAAATAAGCTGTTTGGACTTTAGAAAATGTAGGTTAATGAGAGCTCCACTATACCCGACAGTTACCCTTTTTCACGCTTTAGACTTGAAAAACTCCGTCGCGCACATTCTCTTCAAATTTCGCGCTGGAACTTTTTCGCTACTTTCGCCACGAAAAAAAACTTGGAGAGTGTCTACTATACGCCACTGCCGAGTTAATCACTCTGCGATACTTTCCCGAGAAAAAAAGTACGCATATACCCTCTTGGCAACGATTTGAATCTCCGTTAAAAATGCCTTTCGACAAAGACGATGCAGCGAATTCTGATACGAGCACGACTCACGCAAAGAAAATTGCTCGAGTGGATGTATAACACACAGGGGTCGACATCGCGCATACGGTACTCGCATAGAAATTGACTTCGATATGAGTTTTCGGCACGGAAAATACTTTGGCTTTGTCGCAATTATATTATGAGCGTGTGTGTGTGTATTTTCCTGCTACCTGCGCGCAAAAGGCTATGCTTTTGTCTTCGTTGTGCAATATGTAGTAAATACGCTCAGGCTTTGTTTCCACTCGGGCGATTAAGTTGCGCGAGCGTTGAGATGTTTTTCTAAGTGCTTTTTCTCATATGTATTCGACTCGCCTGACTGCGATGGAACGGAAAAAAGCGACTCGCTTTTCGACAACTTGTTTTTTTCCCTTCTCAAGTGTGAACGTAATGGGTGCATAAAATGGGGGTATACTGTTGTAAAGTTAAGTGCAGCGTTTCCTACAGCTCTTATATATACACCCGATGAAGCTTAAGTCGTAAAATGTTTTCGTGAACTTCGTGTTCTCTCCGGTAGCTCCCCCGGGAAACTTTATCGAACTCATAAAATTCAATCACTCTTATTTTTTAAGCATCAGCAGAATCCTTTCTTTGCGCCATTTCCGAGAGAAAATGCTTTCTCTGTTCTTCCTAGACTCTTGTTCTCGCAAAATGTTTTTTTTTTCTATTAAAAAACGAACCATCGCAAAAAGCGTATTACAAACTCAATAATACGGATTAGCGCGCAAGCTTTCCGTGTAATCATCGTAAAATAAAGCGACTTATTGAATCCCGGCGGCGTTTCGTAAGACGAGCCAATGAAAATTAATTACATCCTATGTATACTCTCGGAGTCAGAATTCTGGCATGAGCCGCTTTCAAAACTGCGCAAAAAAGCATCATAGCGCGCAGAGTATAACAGGCACGCGATCGCGCAACGCTCGAGTCCCGTGAAAAATCCGACCGTGAAAGTCGACTCTTCTCCCGTATATGCGCTGCGCTTAGATCGTTTCACGGCTACGCGACGACGACGCGGCAGACTGCGAGGTGCCTCGCTTGACTTTCGTTCCTAAGGTCGAGTCGTGCGACTGTCAGGAGAAGCTTCTCGTTTTATTGTAATTAATTTCGGACTTTTTTATCGCCTCGACTTTTTTTGTTATTTTATCCTTTTACAATGGCGTTCCGTTGGATATACCAGCACAAAAAAAAAAAAAAAAAAAAAAAAAATGATATAGAGGCCAATTATTCCATTAGACTCTCGATAAAAACCCCACAAGGCATCGCTAAACGACCGGCATAAATCGTCCGTCGCCGCGAACGTTTTCCCAAATAAAAGGAATCAAGGAGGTAAAGGCGACAACGCGCTTTCCCTTTGTGCAGCGCGCGCTGTAAGCGTAATAGCAATTTCTCCGTGAAAAAGATCGAGGCGCGCGCTTTTTAGCGCATATAATACACAAGCCGCTCACGGTTATCCTGACTATTTCGTCCGTTTCGCGCGCGCGAACATACCGCGAAGTAGAAAACTCTCCCGAGCCGTAAAAGGAAGAGACGGCCGTAAAGAGCCAGCTGCATCTCTTTGTGCGCGGGTATTTATCGAGGGAATTCGTTTCGCGCCTCGACGTCTATCAGCTGATCCATGGCAGCGACAAGGAGATGGTGTATGTTCGGAGCTTTTACTCAGTTGTGACGAACGATTGACTGTGATGGTGTGGATTTAAAAGCTACTGTCACTTCATGCAGAAGACATCCAAGTGATCAGGATGACCTCTTTGTCTGTTGACGAATCATCGTCTCAGGACTGCTGAAATTTCTTCCACGAACTTGAAATACGTGATTTTTTTAAATTATTCGAGAAGTTTTACAAATAATAAAAATATTTCAAGAATAACATGTCTAAATAAAAATTTCCTCCAAACTCTAGAATCAACATTGCGCCATTTCGAGTCAAGAGAGCGCAAAGAAGCAGCTATAAAATTCGCCCACAGAAATGATAAACAAAGCAAAAGCGTGTGCGGAAAAATAAATCCCACAGCTATATACATACCCACAATACAAGCACACGCGCGCAACATCCCCAATGATACCCCTCGAGGGAAGCTTCTCTGTCTTTCTCTCGTCCAGAAAAATCAATTTGCCGTTTTCTCAGCTGAGGCAGAACCGCATCGCAGGACTCGCGCCGTTATTTTTGCGCAGCGGATCGATCGACGCGATTTATGTGCGCGCGTATATAGATATTAGAGCGACCGCAGAGCTGCTGCTGCCGAGAGAAAAAAAAGTCGAGCGCTAGCGAGCGCTTTGTATAGTTGTAGATATATACACGCACACACACACACACACACACACACACACACACACACACACACACACACACACACACACACATTGTACAGGGCAGAACGGTACAGATCGATGATCGGCGCGCGATTCGAGGAACGATATTTATGCGTTATGAACTGGCGCGGTCAGTGATTTCTCGAGCTGCGCGAGGAAGTTATCGCCTGTGTTGTGCTCTGATGTTGAGGTCTTTCTTTATTTTTCGCGGGAAAGTTGTGGACGTTGATCGAGGATATGGAGGAGAAATTTGAGGGGTTGGGTTCAGTGCGGAAATGCACTTTTGCTGGATTGGGTTGATAAATAACGGTGTGGGGTTCGATCGTTGGGTAATTTCCCGTTAAAAATGTATCGTTTGGAAGCTGGATTTTATTAATTAAATTCTCGCTCATTATACTGGTTCTTGATACCCACGACTGATTTAATCAAATACTTCCGATGCACTCGTTATATTGAGAAATGTGATCTCTAACGCTCCCACGCGTTCATTAACGACCGATAACGCACAATTAAACGATATAGAACAAAAAAATCCTCTCTAAAAATACCATGCTTAAATCAAACACCTCCGCAATTCTAAAAATAAGCCCGAAAACAAAAGGAGCATCGCACACACGACCTACCTGCAATTTTCTTCTCGCGCATGCGCCGCCAGAGCGCCTCGGCCTTGCGCATCGGCCAATTCTCGACTTTGGCGCTGAAGCTCCGGAAGAACTTGTACTCCTTGAAGTGCGACATTCTCCTCCCGCTGTTCGGATGAAGCGTCTGCTGAGGCTTTGTCTCATCGTCCACGTGTTGCTGCGGAGGTGACTCGCAGCTCGGCTGTTGCTGCTGAGTCTCCTCGCTAGCCATGTTTTCCGTGTCTATCATCGGTGTATTCTTATGTTTCAACTTCACTTGGGTTATTCTTACTGTTGCCGCCGTTTTCGCGGCACTTCGAGTTCACTTGCTGGCCGAAACTCGGCCGGCGAGATAAGCACTGTTGCGACGGGCATGTTTCTCTCTTCTTTTTTTTTTGTACTCTAGAGCCTTTCAACTGGCGTATGTAGGTTTTGTTCGATAGCGCGCGCGCGCGGGTCTACGTATTGTATATCACAGTCTCGTTCTTTTTATGGATATTCTCACCGATATTTCGATGGTCACTTGGAATGGCCTGGTTATTATGCACTTTTATTGACACTATTGATTTATCGCTCTCGCACTCTTTCTCCGCAGGTGCAGCGCGATTTTTTTTTTTGTTATATTCAAGCGTGTAGACGCATACAGATATACAGCTCTTTTTTCTCTCGGTTTATTCTCGATTTATGAATATAACGAACTGTTATTGAAATGTGTCATTCACGCGCGCTTTAACTTCAATACACATTATAGCACGTGTCGAGATACGCGTTTTTCTCTTTATCCTCGGCTCCCTTTTGTAAAATTCACAGTTATTGTTGCGCCGCACTCCGTAGGTTTTTATTTGATATAATACTTTGCAGGTGCGAGATTAACTTCGATTATTTGTCTTTTTGTTTTCGGTATCACTGAAAAATTAAAATTGTTTGTCGTTAAAAATTATCCCACTGCTCCTGTGGGCGAATACATATATGTTTCGTCGTTGAAATAAACCACGTCACCGCTTTCACGACCGTCATAACAAAGAACTTTATTTTTATCCTCGAAAGCACGAGAGAGACTACGCGATCCATCGATACATTATTACGCCCTTCGTCACCCCCGTTGTATCCCAAATCGGACTACGTGCAAAATCCCATCCGGCTTTTCCCGTGAAAATCCGTTCTCTCACCCACACGTTATACCTCGACGCGGAAACAATGTATCCACACAGGAGCATCATGGTAATTTTATAACGATATCTCGTCCGCGCGTGTATAAGTATAGACACGGATATAATAAGACGAGTCGATCACGCGCAATTACGCAGAGATGATGAGGATGTTCCAGTGGAAGTCTACACGATGCACGCGCATCAGGAAGTTGTATACGAGCTTGCTACGTGTGCTTTTTTTCGTTGAGGTGCTGGGAAAGCTTTTGACGCGTTATATTTCTGACATCGATGATATATATGCAAATGGAACAGACGCGAATTTTTTGACGAGAGGAGGGTTGAAACGCTTTTCCGGGACGTCGATCAAGCCGTAATTATTTTCACCTGACTCGACAGAAATCGGCTTGAAAAACTAATAATCGCCCGGCCTATCAATCATTCGTGCAGTGCATTGCAATAATCGAAGTTTTGGAATCGTTGATATATAGTATAAGTAGGTCATGCATACGCTGTAGAGATCGTCAGTTTTTCATCGTTAAGTACGATATCACGATGTACAGACCATATGGTCGAAGACTATCGGTTTTAAACCCGATCAAATACCAAAGTTCTTGGCGAAGCGATTATCCACGTGCGCGCAGTTTTACACTGCTATATACCGTGTACTCCTTTGCTCTTCGGTGCAGCTGGTTCTTCCGCGATTTTTTCAATCAAACTTTTCCATTATTATTAACCAAGTTTGCCGTGCACGCTGTGTGCGAAGGGTGCATATTGACTTCGCCGCAGTTTTTAGGATGAGAAAGTGCGTTGATTAGCTTCGCGGTATACAGCTTATTTATCGATTATATCCCGAGAACTTGAGCAAGAATATGCGCCGTTAATTTATGGGAAACTCGTAAGCTAATTACAAACATGGCGAAGGAAGTTCCGCGCATCAGAGGAAAACTTTGCGTCGTTACACGAACGTTTAACTCGAAAACAAAAATATGGCAAGCAAACGAATTCCAGTTAAAACTTTATCTCTCCGCACTCCTGACGTCGGTTAAATAACTGTCGAGACAATAATATTGCGCAATACGTCCACGGGCGCGCGGAATTTCAATGGCGAGAGCGCTTGCTCGTAAAATGTCACGGCTACGAAAAAAAAGGAGCGGAGCAAAAAAGCGTGCATGCATCTCTCTCAGCATAACTTATTTCTCGAGTTTTTCATTTCCAAGTGTGTGCAGAGAGATACACGCGCCGAAACGGATGAAAATAGCGGTATCCGAGAAAGATGTAGAGCAGACAACTTCAACATTGTGTACTTCTTTGCTCTCGTAAATTAATTCAGACTCCCAAAATCGAATCAAACTTTTAATTAAAAGAAAAAGCTGCGCGCGCCGAGAAAAAAAGCCCGAAACATAACAACAACTTCTTTCTAGAAAGGAGTAAAAACAAAAAAAGCAAAGAGCAGCCAAAACTTTAACGCAGTTAGAGTTGGGCAAATGGAAATAGGCGCCGACGCTGTGTTTGACATCGTGTCGATAGTTTGGAGCAGGTGCCGCTGCCACGAGGGTCAAGTTCATTTAGCGCGCGAGTCGAAACACAGCAGCGTACGTCAAGTCAAGTTATAACCTGGAAACGCGGCTCGCGCGAAAATAATCGACAAGAATAGATACGTGTTGATATAGGAGGAATATGATGCTTTGTCGGATTTTACTGATCGATCCGTTGGTACGCGTGCTCACTTCTCTTTGAAAATCATTATTGCGTGATTATGAGATTCTTGCTTTGTTTGATTATAGAAGGTAATTGATTGGATTAGTGTTGCGAGAGGGTTCTTTGATTATTACCGGCTGATGTTGATGATTTTAACGCTGATTCAAGTTATCCTACTGTAAAAAAAACTTTATTTCGTTACGTTATGGCGAGAATCTCAACCTTTTTTTAAATCAGAATTTGAATCTTACTCATGTATCGAACATTTTTATTATTTAGTTTAAACACACTATCGCGAGTCTAAATTAAACTTAATTTTAACGTACATATGTACATAATAAAGTATGTTTGGACCGCCAGAACGATATCAATGGTAGGTGAAAACAGATGGCGCATAGGCACTATTTTATTTCCCTTATGACAATATATGCGCGCCGACTCCAATGATAAAACTGCCTTGTTTTTGGCCTGCTGCTTCGACCGCTCATCCTTATATGATGATTTTATTGTCGAACATTTTCTTATAAAAGCTTAAAGCGTAATTCTATTGATACATTTAACACCATATTCAAATAGCCAAGAATACAAGCTCGCATTATGCCCTAATGAAACAATACTGCATCAATGATAACGAATTCAGCCAACAAAAGAAAATTCCCACTGTTCACAAACTTGATAACGTTGATACGCGCGATTTCAATTTCGCAGCAACACAGCGAATATTCCACAAAAATCCAACTTCTCTCAAACCAACGTCTCGTCAACAACATTTAATTAAAAACCGCCGCGTCGCGTCATCTCCCTTTCATCCCTCCCATCCTCTCTCTCTTCCTCTCTCTCGGAGCTCACGGTCTGCTCTTCTCTCGTCTCTCTCTCTCTCTCTCTCTCTCTCTCTCTCTCTCTCTCTCTCCACGGGACAAATTCATCGAGCGCAGCCAAATAGACCTGCAGGTGGATAAAAAAAAAAATACCGTCGAAGCTTCGGGCGACTTCTCTGTGTATACACGCGTATGACGAAGCAGCCGACCGTTTATCACTCGTGCTTCGGGTCCGTCTCTGTCTGTTCTCCCTCGAGGGTATGAGAGGCTGAATGAAAAAAAAAACGCCAAGCCGCCGGAAATATTGCGCGCGATACGCGAAGGGATGGGTCGAGGGCTCGTGAAAATTTAAATTCGAGGGTAAATCCCGGCAGTGTTTTACACGTGGACGGAAATTTTGGAAGCCGGCTGTGCTTTATTAATTGCAAAGGAGTTAATAGAGGGAACGTTTTCGTTGTTATTGTTCCTTTTTTGAGCTCTAATATTTCTTTCTTAACCTGTAGTCGAATTTTTTTCTCAGTTTTTTTTTTATACGGATAACGAAATGAAAGAATTCAGTTGATTTCAAAATTCACCTATCGCATGTTCGCGCGCGGTAAGCTGTTCGTTCTCTCGACTCTTTGTGAGCTCAGTACTGCTGCAGTAGCCGCCGCTGCACACGTGCGTAAAATCACGCGTGAGCGCGTATACAACGGAAGTACCTACTGCGGATTCCGAGCGGAAGTGAGAGGTGCGCGCGCAATACTGCTGTAGCTTTTTCATAATATTCCCGCGCGGAGAGCTCGCATTATTTTAGTCTGTCTGCTTTTGTCGGGATATAAGTTACTGCTTACAGCTGGTGTGTGTATACTATTTTTGCTCCGTCCGTTTTTTTTCTCTCCCGCACGATTATGATAATTAAAACACGTTGATGTTGAAAGATATAAGGAAACGCCGTGGAGATTCGAGTTTGGCACACATTTGGGCCGACTTCAAGGCTAAATCGAGAAATTAAAAATAAAACTTCTTTTATATGCTATTTCATTCTTGTAGAAGTTATATGCCCGAACTTCCAGCGTTGTGCAACGCGTTCCAAATCGAGACACTACAATATATAATTTTGTAATTCTTGCGTGCGAGATTGCGCGTGTGTGTGTGTATAAGACAGCTGCTTCGCGTTACGTTAATCGTTTTTCCTTTTATGAGTATTATTAGAGAAGCACACTGCAATTACGTATACAGTGAATATCAATTTTGTTATAAACGGTTTCAATAGCTGTGGTATAGAAACGTCGGTAATGAGCTGATAATTTATCACTCATATAGAATAGTAATGAGCGAATGTTAACGAAGTGTAAACAATAGTTTTACGATTTTGACACGTTGCCAGAACCATTTTTCACGAGCTCGTTTGTTAAGCAAATATTATTCGGGACAAGGAATTCGACGGTAAGGAAAAGCTTTTACATTGATTTCAGCTGCCATCGGTGACAGGATTACATTTCATATTTAGTTTTGTTTTACGAATGAGAATTTCTACTTTTTAATGGGTGAAGATAATGAATGCGATTCATTGAATTGTAGTGATGAACTGAATCGTGATTATATTTTTATTCGACGACTTATCTCAGTTTATATTTTATTAAAACTATTTACAGCGGAAATGACCACAGAAACGCAGGACACGAAACGTTACTCATACTAAGTGCAAGCTACACTTATGGTTTACCTACAGCAGTGATAAAACAACGATGACCTAAATATTGATGGAAATGAATCATTTTTATGCTTTTTTCAAAAAAACAACGCAATAGAAAATACTTTTTTCAAGAATTCACTCTTACTATCAGAGTTTACACTGTTTTTAAAATATTGATTTTCCCCTCTGTCTACAAACTTTTATCGTTCACTTACCTTTTATAAACAACTTTAACCATTATGGCGCATAGCAGTAAACAAACACCACCAAAAAACCGATCCCAACTCGTCACCGCGATACACCCATTTGACAAATAAAAAAAAATACTGCATCGTCAAAACATCGCTGTTTACTATTATATCCCCTGAAAATTGATCCATTCAAAACATTATATCTCTCGTAACAACCCGAAAGCTCCGCATCGGCAATAAACAAACTTTCCCCACTACTATGCAAAAATCCAAGACACTTTGTCGCGTCGCGTGCCAAATCTCGCTTTCGCGCACGTCCACATCGTTCGGCAAGTCGTTCGAGCCATTAAAACTTGCAGCTGAGAGCATAATAGCAGAGGGAAAGGAAGGAGGCGCTCGCGCGCGCGCAAATGCGATAAGGCTATCCGCATCCTATCCACGCGACGCACGTGGAGTCTCGAGTGTGCTTGTTCATGCTTCTCCTAATGCGTCAGCCTCTTATGGATTAATTTCGAGTTTTCAGGCCTTGCGAAGAGCTTTGGTTTATTCAGTGCTACAATGTTTGATGTCTGTAATATCGTGATATCGTACTTTGTTATGGAGATTCGATTCTTTTTTCGTTCGCAATGACGAAACGCTGCCTAGATAAAGTAGCGTTAGAGCGTACGACTTTTTAATAAACAGCCGAATTCGTTCGTAAATGTATTCGCCTTATCGATTGTTCCGAAATTAAAATACGGGCAGATGCTTTTCCGCGCAGCTGTGTGTGTCGTCGTTTTAAAAAAGAGCACGGGTCAAGGTCTGCCTCTCCCGGCGCAATAAAATGAATTATTTGGCACAACGATGTTTTCCTTTAACCATATATCAAGAGCTTCCTCGATTCTTTTATATGCAGCAACGTTACGAAACTTGTCGGAGAGCAAAAGTTCTCTCTGGAAAATCCGCAACGTGCTATACTCGCTAATAGTCATTCCTCAGTACCTCAACGAACAGGACACAAGTCTCACAAAGTACACTGCACGACATCCTCACCAGCACTTTGCATCGAAATAAAAAAAAAACAATCACATGGTCATTTACCAGCCACTTGTGCTATCGGCGATCACTTTGCTCGTGTCTTGACAAAAAAAAAAAAAAACACATCGAGGGGTCGATCGATCCCGCAACCGACTACCCACGAGTGCATATATTATAACGACACAGCTGAAGAAACAGCTGTATTGAAGAGAGACAGACAATATATAGTGAGACAGAGAGTAGGAGAGATGAAAATTCGGAAAGAAGCACGAGAGAGAAGCTCGGGCACCGGCTGACAGCCCGAGTCGCGTGGACGCCGCTTGTAAACTGTTACGGCGAGGCTGCTACGCGCGTCTGCTGGGTGATAGCAAGCTGCGCGGCTCGACTCCTATTGGCTCGCCGAGTTCGCGCACTCTCTCTCTCTCTCTCTCTCTCTCTCTCTCTCTCTCTCTCTCTCTCTCTCTCTCTAAGCGCGGGCGTGCGCCGCAACGACTTGCTACTGCTCCTGCTCCTGATTCTAGCTTCTGTGTACAGTGGCTGCTTCGTCGTTTGTTCCCTGACGCGGACAAGCACCTGATTTCCTTTTCCGATTTTTTTTTTAGTGACGCATCAGACGTAGAGTAAAAATGAATTAGAGTAGGTAGTTTGAAATATTAATCGAGTTTTCAATTTGCGTAAAAGTTTTTTCAAAGAAGGTTCGTTTGAATTTCAGAGCTGTTCGCGCGAGAATTCACTTCCGGATTTAACTTTGCTAAGGAAACAAGCTTTATATTTGGAAATATTAAATAAGTACAAACTCCAACGTAGAGCTGCAAACTTATTACATGAAAAACAAATTAGTCGTGAATCAATCCAAGGTCTATATCGGCGAATGAAAATATTGCAGCTGAATTATTGTGTACTAGATGTCTGGCACCACTCGGCTGTTTCTACTCAAACAATAAATTCCCACTAATGCTTGTTCCGCTCCACTTCTACGAATCGACCGCAAATTCCCTCATTATTTATATTAAAAAAAAGAGCCAGCGAATTTTCATAAAACTCCATTTTCCTGAAGCAAACCGCAAAAGACTCGTCAAAGCCCGCCAATTTCCCTCTCGATAACTGTGAAACACGGCAAATCGAATCAGGCAACCTTCGAGCCATCATCTCTTAGCATCATTTTTACGCGGTCGCAAATTAAATTTCCCGCTCGCTTTGCCTCTCCAGCCAACTATCCTAACGTCAAGTTTCGATCATGAACGTGACACGATAAGCTTATTCCGGCGACTAGTTCGATCCACGAGTTTGGGCTCGTGTACTTTATGATTCTTTCATTGAGATGAATCGATAGTCGGACACACCGGCGACTGTAACGTTCGGACGCGAAAGACGAGAAGCTCGCGCGGCCCGCAGCCAATAAAGCGGAAAGCGAAGATTGATTGCGAGCCATTGCTTAGGTATACGTATGTACGTGCACGGAACTGGGGCATAGCAATGTGCCGGGGGTACAGAGATTCGACTTGATCTACGGCGAAATGCTGATGCGCCATAAGCATTTCTCCGACGGTTTCACGAGGGAGGAAGGGATATAAAGCTCGCATTGTTGGCTGGCTCCTTTGGAGTGTATTTTTAGGGGATTATCGGTATATTGCGCTCGTGATGGATTGGCTCTGCGTGTGATTTTTTTTTCATTGCGCTGCGAGGTATCTGCGAAATTGAAAATTTCAGTGTCTTTGAAGCGACGAGGCATCCTTTGGCTGCATTGATGTTAGTTCATTAAAATTTGTTGAGATTCTTTTGAAAAAAATGGAATATCTCTCTTTATTGATGCATTCCGGCTATCGAAATAGCCGTGGATATTTGCTTTAATTAACTGAAGAATTTTTTTCAATTTCAATCATGAAACAACTCGTTTTTAAACTTTTTATGTCTGCCGCTGTGTGAATTGACTAATTTCGTATAGCGAGCACTGTGGTTATAGGGTCAAAACAAGATACCGCATAAATCACGCTATTGCTACAAACGACTTTTTAATCTAACTCGATAAACTCTTATTTTTCGACTACGATTTCAGAAGAGACTTATAAATAGATTTATTTGCAAAAAGTTTCCAACCGTCGGAAAGTTTGTTTACCAGATTCCAAAGCTTCAATACCAAAACACAGTCCCACTCGCCAACAAACTCTTTAAAAAAGATTGAAAAAAAAAAATCTTTTAAATATTCCCTCAGTCCAACGGTTCTGCGATGCATTCATTAGTCATCGAACGCAACGCGGCTTCGGGCGCTGAAAAAACTAAAACCGAATAAAAACGTATATACGGACGGCCGATGTGTGCACCCACGCATCGGCGGCCGAATCGAGCGTGACAGAAAAAAGTCAACCTCGTCTCCCCCCACCCTACGGCCGATAATCCGAAACTCTCTTTTCGTAACTCGTCCGCGTTCCTTCATTTGGAGCATATTCAAAGAGTTTGACGAATCTCAGCCAATCTGACCTCGGCATACGTTGCGCAACGCGCGTCCCATAATAATTGACTTCTCTCTCTTGGAATATTTTTATTTATACACGCTCTGCCGGCTTTGCTCAATATCTCGCCGGGGTTGAACAAACTTTCGGACTGGGCGCACAATGCGAAATCACACTTTCATGCTCGACGCGAATTCGATCAGCCGGTTGAGATTGCCGACGGTGGAGAAGGAAATTTCCTCGACCTTTGCGACGTGCGATGTGTTCTGGGATTTGATTTTTTCTTTCGGTCCTTCCCTCGCGCTCCCATTCATGAGACTATCTCGTCCCAATCTGGAGAGAAAAGGGAGCGCTTCCTAATTGCGCGAGAAGTCACGTTGCGTCATGAATTCCGCGAGTCTGAGACGAGCTCGTTGTGCGCACAAGAGCCGGCACTGTGCCTGTGCCGCCCAAATTAATTGATGCTCGACATGAGTCATTTACTCGACAAAGAATGCGCGTTTGGTCAGTGTCGGCTTACGACTACTTCGAGATTTTGCAGAATTTCAAGACGATTGTACGGTATGATACAGTTTCGTTTTTTGCGGTTCTTCTTGACGAACATTGAAAACAGAAACTAGTGATTTATTTTCAAGCCGCTCATCGAGTGATTAACGTTCGGGATGTACAAGATGAGATTTATAGAGACGTCGGTAAAGCAGGAAAACCACGTTCCCATAAATCAGCTGACGCGTTCGCAACAAAGGATATAGCCGAATTCCGTCAGTCGTATAAGCGCGAAACACGTCGAGTCGAATTGCGCGAATATGGACGATCGATGATTCTCGAGGATCGTGTCGAACAACGTCGACAGGGTTTTCTGGGTCAAGAACGAGCCCGAACTCTCCCCCTTGTGGCGTTTTTGGTTATTGATGTGATTTTTTTCAATCTAACCCGACAGCCAGCGGAATGCGGACGACAGTTTTATAGCGACGCTGATGAGTAGATGTAGAAGCGTTAGACGCTGGCGTGTTGTAAAGTGGCTTGTTTTTAGCGGCGCAAGTGAGAGTTTGCTCGTTTTTACATTCAACGAAGTTTTGCCGTTTGAAAAAATGCGCAGCGAGAAGTTTGAAAGCGAGCGAGAGCTCTTTGAAAGGATCTCTGAATTATGTATCAAAGTTTCATTTAAACGTCTTCGCGACAGTCTCCCTCGACGTTTGCTATAAACATTAGTGGCCGCTCGAGGCTATGCGTATAACGTTACAGTACTCGACGCTTCTGGAGAGCGACGATAGTTTTGAATAATTTCGCTGGAGTTAACGTTTTAATTAACATAAATGAAATATACGAATTGATAATATTAACTTTGAGTGTGTAGCAAAGATAACTTTCGTTTGTTTTATGAATGTAAAGTTACGATTCGTTTGCTCAGTGTAATGTACCGCACAGGCTAATACTTCATCAAGAAGTACACCTGTTATCAAGTTGGATGAACAGTCGTTAGAATATCAACTAATTTTCTGTCAGTTCTTTAGATCAAAGGTACAGTGCACATTTTTCAGCTTCACCTCATTTAACTATATATCGAATCAAAGTAGCTAAACAAAAGCTCGAGATACAAAACGCATAATCTCCACGACTGAAAACAGGAAAATCAGCAGGTTATTCATAAAACAAAACGCACCGCTTAAGCTCAACATCCGCACAATGCACCGTCCGTTCCGAGAAAGCTCCGCATTGTTCGACTATTCATAAGGAGGGCAACCAAGCAGGGAAAAACGAGGAGGGTGAGGAAGAAGAGTAATTGAGATGCGTGAAGCTTCGCTGAAATTGCATTAAGACATTGTTTCTTCCCACGCTCTCAAGGGAAAGAGGGCCTCACTAGAACCGGCGAGTCAGGTCAAATTAATTATTCGGCGACGTCATTATCGCTGATGCCATTATATAAGGATATTCGCATCGCGATACA
Source organism: Pteromalus puparum (assembly GCA_012977825.3). Classification (NCBI taxonomy): domain Eukaryota; kingdom Metazoa; phylum Arthropoda; class Insecta; order Hymenoptera; family Pteromalidae; genus Pteromalus; species Pteromalus puparum. Next base: position 45,395,123 of record CM053171.1, on the reverse strand, counting down.
CACAATAGGCGTATCTCTGTCGGACTGCTCGTTTTTTTTTCTCTTACGGCTTCTATACTACTTACTCCTTCTCGTTTTCTCGGCTCGCGGAGCTCAATTAATCGCTAATTGATCGGAGAGTCGCGATCGTTCTCCGGGCTCGACGAAGCGAGCAGCGCGCGCAAAAGCTCTTTGTGATCTTGAGCGTAGCCGCTTGGCTCCGTATTTGCATGGGATGAGAGCTTCTTTTTCGTTTTTGTTTTCTCCAGTTGGTCAATCTGATCGCGATGCGAAATTGACGGGCGAGGAGAGAAGCGTTCGGATAATGGCTGCTTAATTAGCGGGATAAACGATCGTAATGACAATGGGATACTTTTATTGCGATGAACCGCTTCGATTCCGAGGATAGATTTTGTACCGTTGGAACCGTTTGATGATTTTTTGGAATTGCAAATGAAAAGAAATTCATCGGACACAACCTTCTTAGAAAATACTGCGAAGTACTCTGAGATAGCCGATATTTCGAGTGCAGTAAAATTACAGCAATCTTTCAGGACGTTTCGGACAATAAAACGCTTGCAGCCGAGGCGATTTCGAACGGCACGATGCTCAGTGAACAGAAAAATGAGAAGTTATCTGGCACGAAGAAAGAGCAGAGCGAAAAAGGCTAACTTTTATCTTCTCCTTCAGCTTGGACGATTAATTACCGAGTTTCACGTCGATTGTCGTCATTATCGCAGAATTCGCTGTAATTGCGCTACGATCGATAAATCAACGATTATAACACCGACCTTTTTCTATACACTTCTACATCTTTCAAAAAATCTGAAAAATAGAACACGCTTTTCAACTTTTCCTCCCAAAGCGCAAAACCAAAAAAAAAAGCAACTTCGACGATCCCCATAGCTTCCGAAACAATAACGGAAAAAAAACCAAGCACGTCACATCCCACCCCGGCCATGAAAAGGGAGCGCGCGACTATATCGCATCTCCGCACACGGTCGGGATGAAAAACGCGCCTCTGATATTTCCCAACGTACTGTACTGCGTGTCTGCATCCCCGAGCGGGCCATAAATCAGTACGACTCGCTGGGGAACGATTTCGCTTCACGGATCAGCGACGGATGTTTCGTCCGGACGACTGATGTGCTGCTAATTATCAGGAGGGACGAACGGATGCAGAAGTTTTTTATTTATATCGCGGATGAACCAACAACGAACCAAAGCTCAAACTGTTGAGTTTACCCGCAAAAACTGACCAGCGGTACGGATAAATCACAGCTCGTTATACTCGCCTATTTTCTGATAAAATCGCGACAAAGCTGGAGTATCTGTTCATCTGGTAATGATTTACTCCGCGGCCAAGTCATGCAGAGCGTGCCCGCTTCTAATCAAGTTCCTCATCGACTGCTGCTAATCGATTTTCCATGTAGCAACGTTGCACTATGACCTACACCCAGTTCTCCCCGTGTGCCGTGTGTGTATGATAAATCATACGGGAATTAGCGGCGTATCTCCGAGAAAAGAGTAACTGGGGAAGAGCTTTCACTCGTTTGTTTCGCGCTCAAGTTTAAATTAGTTGGAGCGCGCTCAGTCAATAATTAAAGTCGATCGGTGGTACAGCGCATTATATCCGCTCTGCCGTCATCCCTCGGTTGCTTTCCTTTCACTGCGGCTCGTGTGTATGAATCATTTCTCCGAGAAGGCTACTGATGTAGGGAAAATGGCACAAACTTTCTTCGGCCGTTAGAGCGAGCCTTTGAGATTAATTATTGTTACGGCTATTTTTGCGTGTAATTACGCTACTGGATGATCGATAAGCGAGCGACGCGATTCCCTGCTACTTCTCAGCCAGTCAAACATCGATTTATCATATTAGCAATTAATTTAACGATATCGGCCCTTCAAAAACTACATAACTTAGGCCGAAAGTTCTGAACTCACGTGTGAACAATGTGTGAACAATGAATCTTCACTGAACAGGAGTTCACTCAACTTAATAAATCAGCGATCGACGATAATCGCCCTCCGCGATGCAGCGCGGATAAAAGCTCGTCGCTGCGGCCATTAGTCAGCGACACGCGTTCTTTGTCTCCGCTGTGAAGCATACGTGTTATACGCATCATCGTCATCGCCGTGGGAAAACGATCGTCGCTCTTTTCTTTTTTGTCGAGCACGCTTCGTGTTTTATAAACATAAAAGGATGATAATCGCACGTAAAACGACAACCGCGCCCACTCAATACCTATACACGTGTCCGGCGACCCTTTGACGGGTTAAATGGGAAACAAAGTGCAAATTGCACAGAGATGGCAATCAGGGATGTTGCTGGATAATAGAACGCGTTATTTTCCAATTAATTAAAATAGCTTCATATGATCGAAGTTTCGTGGGCCGATTATTTACTTCATTTCCACGGCACGTGTTCATTGTTGCATAGTTTGGGCGAACTTCGTACAGCAAAAAGCGAACGATAAAATATAGAGAAGTACAAGAGTAAATTTATCAAACACGCCTTGCCGTACACGGATGTAATCTACTTACGGCATAAACATGTTATCTCGCAGAGTCGTAACAATGCGTTAATAACGCACATACGTGTCTACCCGTGCAGGAAGCGTAAGACACGCATATTACTGGAAATAAACATATTTCCATCATACGAAGCAAAACTCATTCGAAAGTTATAGGCGAGAAGCTAATACAACGTTGCGCCATTCAAGCTCGGCCACAATGGGCCAAACTCTCGTATATACTTTATACTTCCTACACGATTGCAGTCCCTTATCCTGTCCCGGGTAGTTTCTATTCCTCGCACGTGATCGTCGGCGAAATAGAGGAGAGCGCAAAGTTTCTAGTTGTCGTCCCTCGCGTTATACTATCCGTCTGTATATATACGCATGTGTGGAAGGGACATGTTTAATTCCGCGTGGACTACTTGACACGTGCAAACGTATAAACTCCTCGAATTGTGTCGCATGTGGGGGTGGAGAAGACTCTTGAATCCTGGTCGATATACCTGTGCTATTTACGTGTTTAATTATTGATACGCGTATTTGCGAGAATGATGCGGTCGTGCTACAAGCGTAGGAGTGTATAACAACGTCGCGTACCAGATATTACATGGAAAAAAAAGAGAAAGAAAGAAAGATCAAACTCACCTGATAGTTGTCGCTCGGACTGCGAACGGGGCTGCTGTCGGCTCTGAAACAGAATTGACGTGGGTTGATCAAAAGAGCGAATTGTTTGCTGCGCTGTAAATTAGCCGGGGTTAATTGTTACTCGAATGCGTGTTTGCCGGTAATTTTCGCGCGAGAGCGAATATTTTACCAAAGATCGACTTTGTAGTAAATACTCCGGAGTGACGTAATCAACGCTGCATATAGATACGTGTGATTAAATTTGCATAAACGATTGGAAAATTACTGCGATCATTAGAAAAACACTAATGAAATTGCAATTTTACGAGGAGAGCCAATGATTAAATCACGTGTATCTAAAAATTGAAGCTCTATCGACATGAAAATCAGCGACGAAATCGCGCATCACCCGCAGCAGATTTATCCTCGTATATGCGCGAGTGAAGCGCAAATAGGCTCGTATCTTCTCTCTCTCCCGCCCATGCGAGAGAAGACGACGGCAATGAGTCAACGACGACTGCGTCGTCGATCGCTGAATAAACGAGCTCGCGATATATAGAGCGATATTATTTTAAAGCGCTTATCTAAATAGCCGGTCAACGACTGATTTATCACAGACTGAGAGAGAGAAAGAGAGAGAGAGAGAGAGAGGAGAGCTAGACCGAAAATATTCGAGCTCTATCGCGCTCTGGATTGAAAATAACGACTCGCACTTGACCATCTGTACTTATTTGGCAGCTAGATCGAATACTCGTCTCGGAGGCTTGGCTGTAAGGCCTACGGCGTTGGATAACTTCGATACGGCTGGGTTAGAAACAAATTTCGTGATTGGAGAGTGTCTCTTTTTGCCGGGTGTGTACAGTTATAAGCGATGCCGAGAGTTTGATTTACGTTCGGAGAGTTGAATTGCTCCGCTAACGTTTGTGAATCGTTACATCGAACGAATCGATGCTCGCTAATTGCGCCGATGTGTTTTGGTATAGCCTTGATGTCGTCGGAAAAATTGTAATGAGCCAATTCGACTGTATACGTATACCGTGTACTAATTAATTCTTCATTTAAATTTTTGTTAACTTTGGCGCATCGCGTTCCTCTGTTTGCACAAGCATTATTTTTCTTCCGAAGCTATATCACCCCCTCTTGCAAATGACTGCATTATTATCGAAATCGCGCAAACAGCTTCGTCGAGTTAAACAAACCCCTGCTCGAATAAAAAAATCAAACAGCCTTTACGACATGAGTAACCTTCCAGCATCAGCCACATACAATCGATTCCCCGAAAGAAAAAAAAACCCCATGAACTTCATCCGCACAATAAACATCACAATCACGTTAGCCCCTTATCGAGTTCTCCCCCTATCGTCTTCGCGGAGCTTTCCCTCTGTCTTCGATTTTTTCCCCCATCGTCGACGTCATCGCTCGTATATACGACAACGTCGTCCAGCCAGTCGTCATCGCGTAGGTGTGCATCCTGCGCGCGCACAACTGGAATCGGTTTTTCTTTCACGTTATACCTATCATCGCGTCATACCTGTACCTCGCAATATTGCTTTCTATTTTCAGAACAAGCGCAACGTCATCGAGTCCTTTACGATTTGAGAGTGACGCGAGGGGATTCTCTTAGTGCGATATGTGGAAAGTATTTTTGGAATGGATAACTTATGACCAGTATGAATTTCATGAATTCGGTTTGTTTGAAGAGCCGAAATTCGGGATATTTTTGAAACGATTGATGTTGCCTTTTTCCGACCTCTTTTTTCGTAAGAGCGCGCTTACGTCAACGGCTACTTATTACGAAGCGATTATTTTAAAATTAGACGCCGGTGAATTTTTTTAGGATGAGTTATTTATAAACTTTGGATTGTCGTAAAAATATAGCCTTCTCTGATGATGTACACAAAAAATAGCGATTCCGGCCATAAGTTTATTGATCTCTTTTTAAAAAAAGGCTTTGATAGTCGCACATCTATAAACAAACGTATATATGCATAAAATCGTTAAATGAATCATCGACGGATATTACTATTTCCGAATAACAACATACATCTCAGCGAACGAGACCGCAAGGAAAATCTTTCTAAAGAGCTCTTCAGCGAACCCCTGAAAGCCTTGCTCGGCGTAACTCAGAAACCCACCGCACAAGCTCACCTCCATAACCAACATCCAAGAGCAGCAAGCAGCAGCAACAACCTGCACCTGAGCCGTATTTTCCATCACTTCGAGAGAGAGGAGGGTCAGCGTAGCCTGTCATCCGATTAATCGGCGATACGGTGGGCACACGCGCGAGCGCCTCGCTTTGCGCTTTGAGCTTGTCGCAGTATTAGTCCCAGTCATGCGAGAGAGAAAATGTGTGTGCATCGACGGGCAGCAGCAGCAGCAGCAGCAGCCCTCGGCCATTGATAATTTTACTCAGGGAGAGTCTTGTTGCCGAGTGGAGAAAAAGTGAACGGCGATGAATACGGCTTTAAAACTTAGTACACGCACGACAAGTAGTTACATGCGGGATTGGTCAGACGTATGCATTTGAGTTGTTTTGGCGTTTGATTATTTATACTTAATGCGCCCAATTACCGAACGGTGTCCAACGCGATATCAATTTATTGCGATGCCGGAGCGGAATCAATTTAAAGCGCACGACGATATTGATGACACAGTTATGCAGTTCGATCCCTCGCGAGAGGATACTTGAGGCAGCAGCGTGTAATGGCCCATTACAAGAATCTATAATTCGCTGAAATTGCTTCCACATTTCATTCGTAATAAGCCTAGTGAAAAGCTCGCATTAAACCCAAGGAGCCTTGTAAAAGTTGTCGGTTACATATATATTCGTCGTGTATGAATAAATCCAACCACAAGATCTCGAGGGCAGAGCACAAACAAAGTTGATTTAGCCCACGGCACACGCGCTGTAATCAATTGGCAAGGACGAGCTACGGAAGCTTTCACACGCTGGAGATTAATCCTGGCTAAATGAAAGGCGCGTTCAAGTATCGATAAAAGCTCTCGATGTATAAATAAGGAACGATTGGCTGGGGAAAAAATGCATCGTGTGCTTGTACATAATATGTATATTGAGTAGCTCATCGGAGCAATTGCGAACGATTTGAATATCGATATGCATTACGAGGTTTGCCATCGACGTAGATTACTCTCGATGAGCTTTGCGTTTTCCGTGACTCGGAGAGAGAGAGAGAGAGAGAGAGAGAGAGAGAGAGAGAGAGAGAGAGAGAGAGAGAGAGAGAGCTTACGCGTGCTTTCACGATAGACCGATCCTGTAACCTTGAGCTCTGCCTCGGATGCATAGAAAGGGACAGCAGCGACGCGTCCATGAATAGAGCTGGGTCGAGGTTTGTAGCCCCAGGCCCTTCGGCAGCCGTTGTTACGCGTACGTATATGTATACGACGCGCATAGTTGCAGCGCGTTGCGTAACAATTACAGGAATTCCCGAGGAGCTTCGAGCGCCTGTTGTGCACTGCATCGGTCGACCGCGAAGCTGTTGCTTGTTGCGTCGAGATAATTAGTGGGTGTGTGCGTATATGCGCGGTTCACTCGCTCTCCGAGAGGATCGTTGATTTTCGATGGCCATAGTTGATGCTAGTTTCTCTCTGGCTGACGATGGCTCAGTATTTCGGTTGTAAACGCTTTTTTTCAAAGAAAACGAATAGGAACTTTTTTTAAAAATATCCGAAATAATTCAATTTTAACTGGTTTTTGTCCGTTTCACAAAAAATAATTCTGGTTCATGTAAAGCTGAACTGAATATTCATCTGTTGCAGACTAACACGTGGATAAAGGTTTTCGCGAGGGCGCGCATATTGCGCGTTCGATAAACCAGCGTGTATAGGAAAGGATTTCGATGCACCTGACAACAAAACACGCTGTGTGAATGGCTATCGATCGGCGGACAGCGATATTTTGCTTGTATGTACGTATGAGAGGCGCACAGCCGTTTTGCTTTTATTATACACAGCCTTGGCTAAATTTAAAACTAGCTACGGAGTATGAAAGAATTTTATAATTAGACCAGTTTTCCGATATTTGCACCCCGTGTAAAGGCAGAGTTTGCTCTTAAACAAAAAAAGCCGATAGGTGACTTTTACATGAAAAAAAGAAGAAAGAGAGATGTAAAGCATTAATGGACGACAAAAAACGAACGATTTGTATTATTCTTTTGAAATTAACTCCAGTTGCAGTTATAGAACGAGTGGCCAGTAGAACTAATGAGGTTATAATGATAAAATTTGGTTCCACAGTTGCAGTTATAGAACGAGTGGCTACTTTTAGCACGCAGATTGTGATAAAGGAAATCGGAAAGTGCATATGCGCCACCTATCGTCACAAAATAGAGAAACAGGTTTTTCAACCAATTTTTCAATATGCTTTTGCATGAACTCTAATTATCTCGAAATTGTACCGTCGCCGCTCGAGTATTTACTAAACGATAAAAGTGTATGGACAATATAATAAAATAGGTTATTCGACTACTCACCGGCTCTTCAGTGACGCTCTTCTCAGGGCTGCTACCGTTGTTGTCCAGAAGTGGCGCACTATTGCTCTTACCCGCTAATTCAATTGCCACGGGTTCGGTTGTTTTAAGTTGCAAACTCGCTGTCGAGGGCGAGGAGAGCGCACGAGGCAAAGAAGTGTCTACGAGCTCTCCTGAACTCACTGAGCTACTCGCAGTCGTCGATAGGCCTATGATTTGTACAAAAAAGTGTATTATTTTAGTTTGTTTTGTGATAAAATATAAATGAAGTATGCGATACAGTTGAGTAAAAAAAAAAAAAAAAATAAATAAAAATAATCCGCGCAAAAAATTTCAATATCACTTTACATTCCAAGCCCACTCCGTCGAAAGAACCTTCAAAAATCCAATATTCCTCTCGCACACATACTATCCATAACGACGTCATTCCGCGCGCCTCAATATACCCCTGAGAATATCGAAAATCACCGCTATATCCAACCCCCCCAAAAAGAAGAGCCCAAGTGAACCAAAATAACGAGCGAATCAAACTGACCGAGCGGCAGATTGTTCGGCCTGGCTGGTTTTCCGGTCCTCGGCAGCGAGTCGTCGAGTCCGCTGCTGCTGTCCACTGCCTCCTGGGAATAGTCCCGCTCCTCGTCCGCCGCTGACCTCGTCTGCGTGTGGACGCTTTCGCGTTTCACCCACACACTAGCTTCGTCCTCGAGCTGCTGATCGCGAGACGAGTTCAATTTCGAGGGACGACGGCGTATCCTCTCCCACGTCTCCTTGCGGTGACACTTGTTCGTGGCTGTCAAAATCGTGCCGGTCGACGAAGATGTCGGAGCTGGGGAAATGATTTATTTTATTTTAAAATTAAAAGATACCTATTATAGACTCGAGCGAAGAATGAGACTAATTTTAGCGGAAGATCTAGCAGAGCGGCAATTTCGACCTCATCGGTCCATTTATTCCTTAGCGATTGTTTCTGTCTGATTGAGCATGTTTCTGTGTGAAACTTTATGGCTATATAGTTTTAATGGAATTTATCGATTTTATATAGGTCAAACGAGAGGAGAAAGAGATACTTTTACACAGAGACGCCCGAGCGAGCGCTCGCCTGCTCGATTCCATTGAAATTAATATTAACTCGCTGTGTATTATATATTCGCGCAGTTTTATCCAGCTCGCCTTTTATACATTGAATTTCATTGAATTTAAATTCATTTCAAATGCAGACATTACAGTCCGGAATTATACGATATTAGTCTTTTGAAAAATCTAACGCGTTCAATGAATCTCGGTTTTCTAAAAATATCGATCATCATTACTTACGTTTAACCAGGCGTCTATCAGTGCTCCTAGGCGGACTAGCAGTTCCGATTCCGCTCTCGAGAGGGGAAGCTCGGTCGGTCGTGTCTGGCGAGAGGCTTCCAGAGGAGATCTCGTCCATGCTCTGCAGCAAGTCTTGCGACGATGACGAGGACCTGTTGTCGTCGTCGACGGTGTTCTGCGGCGAGGCCGGATTTAGGATCGTTTCGTCTTGCAAGGATCCGGCGTCTGCGTGCAGATCTGCAAACGTCGTGAAACGTGATTTATTGGACGTAATTTAAATTCAAATGCAGCCGTTATTCCCGAGCATAGATGACTTACCGTGATGAGGAGATTCGCAATCGCTGACCCATGTGAAGCTCGAGCTGCGGGAAATGGCTGGAGACGTTTGGGTGGCCATGTCCGAGCAAGCGAGACCTTCCATTGGAGGACTGTTGGGACACCAGGAGCCGCCGCTTTTGGTTAGCCGTGAGAGTATGGATTGTAGGGAGATTGGTAGCTGAAATTTTGCAATGATAATGGTTTAGCAAAAAATTTATACGAATATTCAGCGAATTCGGCGACGCACCGGTTAAATTTAAATATAAAATCATCTCTCAATAATCCCGCGAAAGCAAAGACAGCAGAACCCGGAAAAGAGTATCGTATTATGACAGAGCCCGAAAATACGCTCTCCCTCTATCAACTGAATAAACATCGCATCTCCGGCGCGTGCGGCTAACTAAACATCAAACGTATCTCCGGATTCGATTGAAATTCTAATATATGATCTCCATAGAGACTCACCGAAGCCGATCTGGAATTCTGCTCGTCAACCATCGCCTTGTCGTCCCCGTTGTTCTTCGTCACCAGCAGCTCCCCGTCGACTTCGCTCCGTTCGACTTCCGGAAAGTCGCAGCTGACGGCCACGTCGTTAGCATTCGACTTGGCGACTTGGAACCTGCGAAGCTCCACTGGACTGATCTGCGTGACGTCTTTGTCGGACTCAGAGAGTCGCTTAGCCGTGGCATCGGAACGAAGGGTAAAAGGTGACACCGCTCGCTTCTTCCTGCACGTGTCTGTGTCCCTCAACGTACCGGTTTTCACGAGATCCTGATCGGGCAGGGATGACACTCTGACCAGGATAGCTTCGGCCGAACTGTCCCTGTAGACGGGCGCATGCTTGTGTCTCCTGAGGAGTCTGGAGAAGGGCGTGCGCTTGACCTCAGTCGGGGTACTCGGTGCCGACCTAGGCATGTTGTTCTCCAGCGATTTGGATCTGCCGATGACCTCGTACAGGTGCGGGTCATGGATCTCTTCGTAGTCTGGTTCAGCTTCACTGGGCTTCAGCTTCCGGATCTTGCCGTAGTTACTTGTCTTCTTCTGACTCTGATTGCTCACCAAGCCGTTACCCGGTAGACTGGACTTTCGCTGAAACGGCTGGGGAGGCAGTTGCGACCTAGGGTCGTCCAGGTTGTTGTTCCTCGACCTGGCGAAGGCTTTCAGCATGCGATGCGACCTGGGCATCGGGTCCGTCGAGGGCTTTTTCAGCGGCAGGCCTACATTGCGGTGCTGGCTCTTTGGTGAACTGCTGGCAGGACTAGAACTGTTGTTGCGGAGCTCGGCAACAGACCTGGAGACCTGCATGAGGCAGTTGCTCGGCTCGTCGTAGTCCGACGTGGCGTTGGGACTCGCGGCGTTGCAGCTCGTCGGGTATTCGAGGTTCTCCGGGAGACTGCCGCTGATCCTGCGCTGCCGGCGCCGAATCTGGTCGCGCGGCTCGTCGTAGTCCGCGCTGAGCATGTGCTGGTGTCGGCTCTTCATTTCGTCGAACGTCCTCTTCTCATCTTTGGTGCCGGCGTCCTCCTCGGTACCGCTGTCGCTGTTAGGTATGCCCAGGTCGGTGAGCAGGTCGCGGTAGTCGTTCCTCTGCGACCTGCTCTTCGTGAGTTCGCTGATCTCGTTGGCGATGATGTTGTTAAACTCCGCGAGGATGTTCTCCGACCAGTCGTTTGCTCGTCTCGACTCGTACTGCCTCTGCCTCCTGATGCTGTTCGACCTGCTACTGCTCGTCTCCTTGACAGCACTGCTGCCGCTGCCGCTGCCGCTGATGTAGTCGTTATTGTTGTTGTTGATCTTCTTCTTCTCCGGCGGCTCGTCTCGTCTCGGCGGAGCAGACTCTATGATTGCGCCGATCTCCTCCTGCGAATAACAGAAGAGCCGATTAGACGCGCAGAAGCTTTTCGGGGCTGTAGTAATTAATAATAAGTCGGGAGGAGGAGCCGTGAGTCCGCTGGAGTGGGAAGGTCATGTATATTTATAGAGCTGCTGTCGCCGCAGGCGGTGGTTGGAGAAGCTGAGCATAATGAAGCGATTATGCGCGGCGGATGAGAGGAAATTTGATGGGTTCGCGTGATGGGATATGGCTACTTGGGAGGACGGGAGATTGTTGCGCGGCTAGATTAGGCTTTTGGCGATTGCTCGGAAAGTAAGGGGTTCTTATTTTGTTTTGGTTGCATTCGCAGGCTGGAGGACTATCTTAATTTCGTTGGGTAGGATGCTGTACTCCTTGGGTCGTGGGAATTTTGACAAGTTTATTAAATTCTCGCATAGGGATGCGTCTGATTGAAAATTACTTTTTTAAGGCTGAAAAAAATAATAATATCGCTCGCGAAAGCGAAGCTGCAACGTAGATTTCTCAATGCAAAATACTTTAATATCGCCCTTTGCTCTGCTGTTCCAGTTTTCTCCTACAGCCTCTTGAAAAATGCAATTCGAAGAAGCTGAGCTCGCCTATATACTTTAATATAACAGCCTCGCGCTCAAAGAAGAAATACAATTTAATTTGTCTCCATTCCTCTCCTGTGTGTACGTTTTCAAGTGTACACAGGATCGCACGATAACGCAGTTAATCGATCCAAACCACAATTAACACAATCAAATCTCAAGACAGCACACAAAGAGCATCCGGACATGCAAAGCAAGCAAACGCGGTAATTGCTCGGGAGCGAGTGCATTCGGGGGATCATCACGCGCCGTATGAGCCGTGTGCTATCGATTGATTTGGCATTCGCTCATCGCATATACAACGGATACGATTCAATCGGAGAAGCCGTCGGCCATCAATTTTGCCATTAGCCCGACGGATGTGCTGCAGCTTGCTCGAAATCGATGCGGATTTACAATTCGACTGTGGATAACGAAGCGGTGAAAGCAAGTGTTTGCGTATACGTCGCTTATCCAATACTTAGTTTTTATTAGAAAAAAAAAAAAAAAAACAGTCGAAGATAAATGCTCGATCGACAGCGACAATCGAAGCGGCTTTTCACTCTCTCGCGCAAACAATCCTCGAGCTACAGTTCAGCCGTATACACTCGCATCCTCGAGCGATCATTAGCAGCCATCTCGGCGACATAATAACCGCCTCGTCTCATAAATCATCGAGCAGAAATTCTTCGAACGAAAGAAATCCAGCGCGCGAGCGAGAGTAGAAGAAACAGCTAGTAGCATACACACGTCGAGAGAAGGATGAGGATCGATTGCGCCGCCGGAGGTGGTTCGTCGCGCGATTAGAAATCGTCGTCGTTACGGTGGCACATCCCGCGAACACAATGCTAGGAGAGAGCCTTGATTGATCGCCCGCATCGTCGCTACCTGATCGAGATTAGTACAGCTCGTGATGCAGCTTCACAAGATGATGTGAGGTATGGATAAAGACGTCGTTCTTCATAAAGATGAGCTACGAGAAGCGTTTCGTGAGTGTAAAATAGAATACAAGCAATTGAGACTCGAAACTCAGTTGCAGTTAAAGCATGAGCGGCCCAAGTAGCAAGCCCACCAAGGCATTTATTTGGCATGAACGGCACACCGCTATAAATGCAGTTCGCGCGAGGATATTGATGAAAGAAACGGGAAAGTACATATGCGCCACCTATCTTAGCTTACCAGAGAGTCAGGGAAGTTCAAGCGGTTGGATATATTTGCTTTACGGCTTATTCTCTAACTTCCAATACTATTGTCACTATAGAATTGGCCCTCGAACAATTTACGTATTTTAGAAAAATACTTGCTCCTCGATTTCACCATCAGAGAATACAATTTTCCCTTCCAGCCTGCATCATAAACTTTTAACAAAAAGCCTATTTTCCGACGTCGAAAAGCTCATTCGTTGCGGACTTTCTCTATACAAAATTGACAACATCTAATGTAGCTGAACTATATCCACGTAACGCGCAGCAGCAATAACAACACACCCGATACCGAATCGCCGATACCGCTTTCCCTCTCGAGCCTGTACCTATCGATCGGCGTGAATCGCTCCATGATTGGACTCGCTCTTAATCATCCTCGTCCCATACCCTATATATACACATACACATCCGCACGATAAGAAAGGGAAGCCCATTGAAATTGAATTTATGAACAGTCCTTTCGACTTCTTTCCGCGAGAGCTATACTCCTGCAGCGTTCGATTTATCAACGAGAGCGCGATTCGATTGAAATTCTAATCGGCTCTTTGGAATCATCGAAGTTTCGCGGGAGTCGATTGCGATCGACACTGATGCATGAATTTGAATTATTAGAGGCTGTAGACATAGCTTATGGCGAGGAATATGCGCCGCGGCGAATTTCGTCGTCGTCTCGTGGAAAGTTAATTTATGGGGAAGACAATCGCGCGATCGGATTCGTGAACCGTTATTGCCTCGACACTGCTATCGATGCATTCTTTTCCATATGCCCGTTGTCGAACCTATCGGCTTGCTAATCGATTGGTGTACGTCGAGAGTAACGTTACGAAATGGAAGTTTTTTTTTTCGTTTTGCGACGATCATTTGCGAGATGGCTCAATAAGATCGAACGCTTGCGATATACTTATACCGATTTATCATACTTTTTGGATATACCTACCCTTGCAATTTAGCGAAACCGCAAACTAGACTTTAATGATAATGATTGAGAAAATTGTGGCTATACTCGCGCGCTTATCGGAGAATGTTTAGGCCAAGAGCAAATTACTTCCGGCGTGAAAGCGAAAGTAATATTTCAAAAGCCCGAAAGCCGCAATTAAAACAGCTAATTTCTGAATTTTGCAACGACTCGTGATTATACTATATTATCGCTTCGCGTCATCAATCATAAGCTTCCCCGACAAATTTATAGCTTATAAAACAAAAAAATTCGAAAAAAAATCACGCATCGATCTCGACTGCAGCGGCTTTTCAATAAGCCTTAACCTTGAAATTTTATTTATCTCCTCTCGTTGCATCATCATCGATTCGCAATTAACCGCGTGTGCGGCCATTGAAAACCGGAATATCTCCTTACACCGAGGAACAATCCTCGCGTAATCGGACGTTCTTATACACACTCGTGCGATTGTTTCTGCTTATACACACAGCCTCTCCCATCTATACCGCCTCGACAATGGCCCCCCATTACCCTTAGCGCTCACACTCGCAGGATACGCGCCGATAATGGAAGAAGAAAAACTCATGCACAAGCGAGGACAACAATAAGAGCCACGCGAGATATTATATATTCGTCGTCTTGTGTAAGAGCGAGCTGCGGAGTCTCTTTTGTTGTCGTCGCGCGGCTCTATTTCTGCGGGTTTTATCGCTGAGCGCGAATCCGGGAAGTCCGATTATAAACGGGGGCGTGGGCTTCTATGTATATATGTATAGCGGAGAGTTTCACTGACTCACGAGCTGTGACGACGACGACGACGACGAGATTTATCCTCGCGGGCCAGTGCCGATAATCGTGAGCGCGATTATTCAAATTGATTGTTGATCGCTTGGGAGCTATTTTTCATTTATTCTCTATACCTTCGCGGGTTATTATTCGGAGCTCGTTGTTTTTCCACTGCGAAGGTTTCGAGATTGGGGATCGTTATAGATTAGGAGTGGTGAAAGGCGCTTTCGTCTATCGTAAGCTTGTTATTTTTTCATTCGCAATTTTGATTTACGAGATTAATCTGTATTCGCTTGTCTATTTCGTTTTGTACAATCGGGATGAAAAAAAAAAAAAATCATTATAGACCCAGCGTCTTCCTCTTCACTTCCAGAGATCGATGCGTTGAATCAGTCTCACTTTCTAAATCCCCGCATTAGTCGTCGGCGCAAAAAGAAGGCAACAGCCTCATAAAGAAAAACAATTTCGCGGCTGGCATCAGCGGCTCATTAGATACACACACGTATATACCGTTGAGAAATATCGCGCGGGGAGCGCGTCGAATGGTAATTGCGCGCCGCTAAACGATCGCTAATTCAATAGCGCGAATTAATTGCACTACTGCAGTAGTGTGTGCTACGGAAGCGACCTCTGACCGATGCGGGAACGAGTGGGTATTAGCCTGCGATTTCTCCGCTATGCAGCGGTATACGTGCAGCTTCGGAAGCCGTAGATTTCTCGCTCGCGGGGATGTGATTTATCGGCGGGAGTGATGACCGGTATGTGAGAAGCTCTGCTGCCGACGAGAGCTGTGCTACTGCGATGTGGGCGTTGATTTTAGCCTAAGTGATTGTTTATGTGCTCGTGCGATTTTTTTTTTTTTTTTGGTATTTGTTTTTTGCTTTTCTGGTTTGAATCTTGATTGTTGCATTCGAGAAATAACGGTGTGATTTTGATTTTTACGTATGAGAGTATATGAGTATATGCGGTATGAAAATCGAAGGATCTTTTGATTAACAACGTCATTTGCTCATCGACGTTTATGTCTCGCCAATTATAACGTACACGGCTGTATTAACGTGACATTTAATGATCGCAAAGCGATAAAATTCAACGACTTGTTATTTTACGAATTACCAATTAAAATTGGTAACGTATATTAAAAGGGAAAATTTTGAATCAATGAAATACAGCATAATAAAAGCGCAGAAATAAATTATCACTCCTAATGAATCCCATCGCCACAAAATATTCGTGACAGCGTAAATTCGACATTGTCGAACACGCAAAGTCGAAAGTTCGCATCTCTCAACGACCCTGAATATGAACACGGCGGCAATAGCGCAAAGTCCGCGGAAGCGTAAGTGGAGCAACGTCGCAGATTCACACGGATAAACCTTCACCTGATTATGACAAACGCATAACTGCGAACGCTCATCCGTATCCGGGGGGTCGTCGCGAAAGTTTTACGACGCAACGTCCCTATCGCTGATTAATCGTCGTACGTGTCTCGGCGTTTAATTGAATTCGCCATGAAAGTTAATTAGTTCTAGCGGATGACGGCGGAAGTGAAACATTTGTCGACGTAATATCCGACGTAATTTACAAGTTTTGGTTAGCACTTTATGTGAATTTTTCTCCAATTATATCAAAACATAGACGTGCAAAACAAAAATCTTGTTGAAAATATAATTGCGCTGACCTAACATGAGCAACCCAATCAGCAGGCGAAACTATATATACAAACTGCAATGACAATCATCTGATAATGACGAGGGAAATAAGAAATTCCCTATACGCCACCTATCGTCGCTAGCCAGATACTTATGGAGAGCCGGAAAGTTCAAGCGGTGGGGGAAATGCCAGTCCAAAACTGTTTTATTATACGGATATTTTTACTTGGTGCTACTAACCAAGACTGATTACACACATCTCCAGCAGCGGCGGCTTTTTTTTATTCGTGCAATTTAAATTTAATTAGTAATGAACGCAGCTATAAAAAAAAATTTCCGTCGCCTTATTAGCCATATCCGCGGCCGCAAAAAGGAGTCACACACCGGTGATCCTTGGCACGTTGCGCGTAAACTGAAATGGCGTATTTCATCAATGACTGCAGTCGTAAAACTCGCTTCTTTTCTGAAGATCACGTAATCACACGACTTTTAATATCTGGTATATGATTCAATATCGGAGCTTTGGTAGAAAATTCGAAATTCTTGAAAACAAAATCATCATCGCGTTCTGGATTTACATACACACTACATAGGTATAATTGGAAGATGAGAAAAATGTGCGGCGTAATAATCTTTCAGTTTTACGATTCTTATTATGTCATAATCGCGTAATTCAATATCGCTCCTCGAGAGCAAATCCTTGAAGCTCGAGGTGAATTCAACACACACCTCTCCATAAAAAGTCGCGACTTTGACGACATTGTATAGCCAAAAAAGTACCCATCCTCCGCTCAATAACCCTCGCGATTTTCAAAAAATAACACATAAAGCCGATTAATTTATCGATCTCCGCACAACATAACCGCGCGAATAAAGCGCTCGCTTACACCCCCCCATTGAGCCTCGTATACAACAACTTTCACTGCGCGCGTATATAAAACGCAAAGGATCTTCTCGCGCGCGCCTATAATATAAGACGCATCTCTGCGTCTCTCTTAAAAATCCTTCAATTAGCTGGCGCCGCGCACAAAGCCCGCGCACAACTCGTAAATCGATTTCCAGCTGTAAAAAGTGTCATTGCCAAGGTGCGCGCATGATTCAGGCAAGGCTAGTTGACCCTCGGCTGGCTTTGCGATAAATTGTCGCCGAGCTCATTCTTATTTCGACTGTAAGGCGAGATGCGAGAGCTATTACTTTTGCAGCGGGGGGACTATAAATCGAGCGATGTGCCTTTATGAGGCTGTTTACGCGGTTGGATCGAACTTGCAGAGTGGCTGGATAGTTCACGTGCGTTTCTACTGATCGTTCTATTGGTTATACTTCGCGTAACGACTAATGAATTTAGATGCCGTTGACTTACTGAAAAACACTTCCAGCTCGAAAAGTATCACCTTACATATCCTTCGACGTTATTATCAATTTCACGACAAACAGAGTCCTTAATAACAGCCAAAGAAACATCCACTTCGCTCACCATCGATCATCGCAAACATTTTGCCTCGCGCTCAGCCATTACAATAATCGACGTTCTTACAACGCTGCGCTAAAACACTAACTGCCATTAAATTCACTATTTCACCGGCGGGCGAAGCTGCTTTACGACGCTTGCCTCGAGATTGATTTCCGGAGAGAGAGGTGGATGCACATAGGGAAAAAAGTCGCGAGAGTCGTTTTCCGGCAATCTTGAGAGTGCGATTTACGGGCGACGCTCTCCGACGATCGCCATTAGCGATTAGCTCGCTCGTTAAAGCCCCGCGCGCCGACAGAAATTGCTTCGGTGTGTTGTTGCTCGGCGAGGATGAGCTGAGATTCGTTCGTTCGATTTTATTATCTTTTTTTTTTCAAGTTCGACCGAGCAGTCGGTGAAAATTTTCATGTAGGCTTTGCGTGGAAAATAATAATAACCCTTCGCGTATGCATACCTGGCATTGAAAAAAGGGTGGCTCGACAAGGACAGACGGAAATCGATTATTCGCGACGCCCTTTATGCACTCGTGCACCCCTCTCTGTCAAGAGAATTTTTTTTTTCAGCGCTTCCAGTCTGTTGCACCGGAAGTGAACAATTATTTTGTTCAAAACGCATCTTCTTTGTTCAACCAGCTTTAACAATAATTTTCGATACAGCGGTCTCCGGCTCTTTTTTGTGAAAAAAAAAAAAAAAAATTAACCATCCACGCAATCTCGATGCCGAAACGCGAAATCAGGCAAGAGAAGAACGCGCGCCTCTTTAAAAAATGACGTACGCGCGTTATACGATTTATCTGGGCAGCATCTCAAGTAGCCGCTCTTTGCATTCGCGCGCGAAGAAGAGGATAAAAAGAAATTCGGCTGCGCGTATAACGGAAAAGAAAAGAATGAGATAAAAGGCGCGACTTGCCGCCTTGCACTTAACACTCGTGATCATCTGCCTCATATTCTCCCCCTACTTCTCTTCTCTCTTCAGATGCTTTATCGGAACGATTAAAGCCCGGGCAAGCTGTCAGCGAAAAAAAAGGAGGCTGCAGCAAAGGTATGCGGGCGGCCTCGATTTTTAGGGAGGTACTGGGCCTCAAGATTGCAGTATATAATAATTTTCCTTTTTTTGTTAACACACTTTTCTTATAAACAAATGTGAAGTATACGTTATTGTCCGTAGGATGTCGGACTCGACTTCGCGGCTTGTTCTCGAAGACAAGTTTTGTATTAATTGCTCAATGAACCAGCGGCATATATTTTAAAAACTCGTTACGCGCGTAGGATGAAAAAGACAGGTACAGATGGCAAGCGTATACGAGTATAAATGAACAAATAAGTTTTAATTGCATTCGAGCAGCTGACCCATATTTTCCGAATCAGAAAAGGAAGCAGGCAAGCCAAAAGTGCGTTTTCGTGTTTAATATCGGTCAGAAGCGATTATAATGTATCGCCAGCAACATTTCATGTTCGGAAATACCCGCGGCTTTTTCTCTAACTCGCGGGTATTTTTTCACCTACACACAGTGTAAGTTTTAACCAAAGCCGCGTGGCATGATATATACCTCCTTAAGGAGCCGTTGAAAAATTGCGCAGTTATGAAGGCGGGCCGGTCGGCGTAAGTCTCTTTGAGAAAGTGCTACGGGGCTGATTGTTGGCAATAAAGGAGAGCGTTTGACAGCGATCGCCGATCAATTTATGCGCCGATAAAAATTTTCGGCTTATATTCCTTGACGCCGATATGGGTCAGCAATTATTGACTCAATTTCTGTGATAAATCGCGTCGATACGCATTCAAAAGCTGCTCTCGCCAGCTAATTCCTAAATATAAATACACACATGTCGATCGAAATTGCAAATCCGTATAGATACGAACCGATAAGCCAGTTTGTTTACGATCAGATATAAATTTAATTAACGCAATTATCGTTGGTAGCGCGTGTATCGATTCGTAATTCGAACGCCAACGATGATCAAGCGTCGATTGATTTACAGCGAGAATTAAAAATCTCTGCCGATTCCTTGACCAAAAGCAAACACGAGTTATAAAAGCTTCTCACATAAAAATTCCTCGTCCCCGGCAATTACGCCGTGTTTGCGCATCGCTCGCGTCCGGCAAATTAATGCGCGGCGTTTAAACGCTAATTTTTCAAACTGCTCTCATCCAGTGCGACGCGACGGCACCTTGCGGAAATGCGCTCACGCGCCCTTGAAGGATGAAATATCGCCACGAACGTGACGTGCTTTTCGGGCCTCCGGCGGGCTGAGTGTGCACTCGGCGAATTAAATTTACCGTTTCTCATATCGCGCGCACGCAGTAGTGTCCGGACTCCGTGAAACGCAGTCAAGCTCGATGCGAAGCGCACACCCGCGCCGACAGAATTTTCTCGGCGATATGGCGTGTGTGATATGATAATGACGCCGTTGAATTGATGACTGTGGAATTATCTGTAATTTGGGTGTTTATCGAGGATGATTTTTTTTCTGGTGATTCGAATGTAATCAATCATCTTTGCTTGATTGAACGAAGTTTTAAAGAGAACTTGCTGATTTTCTAATTAGAAGATATGAGAATTTAGAACTTTATACACCGCTGATACCAACATACACACACACACACGCACACACCGGCTTTCA
The DNA here is from genome assembly GCA_012977825.3 of Pteromalus puparum. NCBI lineage: Eukaryota > Metazoa > Arthropoda > Insecta > Hymenoptera > Pteromalidae > Pteromalus > Pteromalus puparum. The sequence goes on along the minus strand of CM053171.1, from coordinate 45,374,795 downwards.
AAATAAGCTATACTCTCCAACGGCTGTTTATTTTGCCCGCGTGAATCGATAAATTCCCAAAGCCCAAGCGAGGGGCTGATTAGGTGCAAGAAAAAATCTCACCTTGCTGCTATAGAGCGATACAATTTCAGATAAGCAGTGGGCTCATTTCACCGAATCTAAATCTCTAATTTAGCCGCGCGGTAGCCACAGCTAGCTGCTGGGCTCCTCTCTCGCGCGCATAATCACGCCCCGGCGCTAATTCGCGCCAGTAGTATAATGATACGGTCACGACTCCTGGCGTCTAACTGTGAAATCGCGAATAATATTGCGCAGCAGCGGATAAGTCAATCGCAAAGGTCAGGGTGCGGACGCTTTCCTTTCGCCGAATGGGGCAAGTGTCGGAATAATCGATGAACCGAGAGGAGTGTGCTTTTTTCGCGGTGAAACGACTCGTGTCTGCGTGATTGATTACATTCTTTTTTATCGGTACACACAGATTCTAATGACACTCGTGTTTGGAACATTATTAGCCGAGTGCAGGAAAGTTAGATAAACGTTCGGTCGTAATGTCAAGCTCATTGACAGCCGAGTAAAAACATTTCATTTTCGTTTTCACAATATTTACGATATGCACACTCGGGAAATCAATTTCCAGCCAATTAAGAGCCTCGACTCGTTGTGTTACATAAACAGCGATTTACGTAAGAAGCGTAAAAAAAACTCGGATCCTACAGTACGAGCAAGAAAAACAATCGGTCGCCGTATAAAAACAGAAGTCTATCCCATGTATCATCATCCGACGCGTCAAACTTTCTTCAAACGTCCGCTTGGACAGCCCAGCTGTGTGTGTCTAATAGACGCGTAATCGAGGCAAAAAGCGACGACCAATCGAAGAAACGCTCGGGGCTATCTTCCTCGGTCGATGTTCGCCTGACGCAAGAGCAATTCGTATGTTTCCAATAACCCAACGCCGTGCGATGACCTGAGAGCTATCGGTTTCGCGGGTAATCGATCGGTTCAGATGCCATACAGAAGAACTACAATTCGCGAAGTAGTATAGATGAGACTGAAAGAGGATTACGAGGCTTCATAAAAATGCTAATAAAATCCACGGGAGCAATGAAATTTTCCGAAATCACATTTGCGACGTCAAAGGGATTCTTTATACGAGAAGCGTGTTTTCCATCAGTCCACGATCCGCGACGCTCTCAATTTTCACGCGACACAATTTTACCCGGCTGCAAGTTTTTATCGATCCGAGGATAGGTTTGGCGCGTTTTTCTCCTCCGCGTTTCGCGTATAATGAAAATCGCTTTCTAGCGACTCGTCTACACAACGGCTTACTTATTTTTTCGCCGAGAGAAATGCGCTGCAGAAAAATCTCGTCATCTGTTCTCTGGACTCGATTGAAAGCGTCGCTGCTATAACACGTATGATATTGTGGAATATCAATGTATACAGATGTACATAACGGAATTGTTTGAAATGCATAAAGATCATAAATTTCTTTTGAAAGAAAAACGTTGATCGTCGAGCGAGTGTAAGACACGGTAGATAATCGATATTACAATCGTATACATCATAAACACCTACGTCTCGATTCACGCTGCCGATGAAATCGCTATCCTCAGCACGACGACGACGACGTTGTGTTCTCGCACTTTTGCGCAAGCCCAGCTGCAAACTCTGCGACCATTTTTCAACTACACACTCGTCCCCTCCTGACAATGTAGTCGTTGCAACACACACACATATACACAACGTATGTATGATTTTTAATCGGTCACTATACCCTCGCGAGAGACACTCCTGGATTCTTCATTACCATGATGAACAATAGGACTGTATTTTCCCGGAAAAAATCAGCGGCACTTTTCGAGCTAAACATTCACGATTCGACGTGATCCAACTCTCGGGATAGATCGATCGGTCGATGAAAACGTCGTTGCCGTGGATCTGGAGTCAACTGGCAGCACATAACGGATATTTGTGTTTCATTAAACAGGTTGTCGGGAATTCAGATTTAAATAAAATCCGTAGGTTGCAGAACGGCTCGGAGTTGAAATAATTATTAAAATCCTGTCTCTGTATAGAAAGTATATGCTTTTCCTCCCAGTCGTCGCACAGAGCTTCGTTTGTCATCGAACAATTTTTCCACACTTTAACTCTCAGAGATGATCCAATTCCAAACACACACTATACGATATTAAACACATCCATAAGAGAGCCGAGCAATCACTTAGTTTCCCACACGAAAATTTTCCACTTCACAAAAGCACAGACATACGCGAAAACGTTGCAAAAAGAAAACGAAAAAAGCTAAAACTACACAGGAGTTACAAGAGCAAACAAAAAAATCGACCGACTGTAATACTAGTCCATGTGCGCGCTCGCGCGCGCGAGGTTACGTCGTCGTCTCGAGCGACTGGCCGGCAAAAGAGACTCGATTCAAAGACACGCGCGCGCTTACGTGGCCCACACGCGCCTCCTCGAGTCACACGCACGCGAATACTTATACACACAGAGAGTCGCACGAGCGCGAGTCGATGAAGTAACGAGAAGCTAATAGGGGGGAAACGCCAAGCTGCAGCAGCAGCTACGTCAAGTGCGCGCCGCGAGTCGAGTCGCCTTTTTCGTCGCGATATGCTGCGTCTGTGTTTATTATCGATGTGTGTGTGCGTGTGTGGCTTAAGGATGTGTGGCGGATATGTCGCGCGGCTGCACAATCGTGGTATGGGTGTGCGGATGGACTGGTGGGGGGAGAGACGAGTTTTGACGGATGGGCGAGGAACGAAATTTCGATGGAGTATACCTAGAGGACGAGCTTTTAATGAATGGGACTACGCGTGGGATTGGAGGAAGTCCATTGGATTTTCTTATATAGACACGGCTCGTATTGAAAATAATAAAAATAATACTCGTTTGCGCGAGAATGTATGCATCGAAAAAAATCCTTCCACTGACTGGCAAAGGTCAATGTTTAGAACACGTATATACTTTCGAAGTTGTATACTCCGTACACCTCTTACATTCTATTAGTTCAATCAGTCCGATCTCGCGGATAGCTCGAACAAAAGAAACCGTACACTGCTTGTGAGCATCGCACGAGAGCGTCTGTATAATATATTTATAATATACTAATACTATACGTGTATACATCGAAATCGTTGATGCATGAATTACACGTCAGTGGAGTCTGTGGAAGCACGAGAGAGCAGCAGACGATGATCGAGCTGGTGAGAACATCGACGCTTATTGAATCGCATGCGTCACGCTGCAACAGCAGCAGCGGCAAAGCGAGAGAGGAGAGCACTTTACAAGTTTGCGCTCGTCTCTTTCCTTTTCGCTAGTCGCGCGCTCACGTTATAAACGGCTTTTCTGTGTGGCGTCCTCGAGAGCGATGTGAATTTTTTTTTTTTTTGTTTTGTTTTTTTTGAGCGACGATGAGAGCGTGTATTTAGACAGCGCGCGAGCAAAAATGACGGAACGGTGAACTTGGTGCGATTAGATAGGGTTGAACGGAGTTTGTTCGTGGATGTTTTGGATAGCTGCGTAACGCGTTTTCAGATAAATTTCGCCAACAAAAGAGCAATAAATAACCAAAGATTATAACCAAAAAATTATATAAGAAAGGTGTTTTTAATTTTTGTCGGACACTCGTTGCATCACCGTATTCTCCCGCTCTCTCAGACATACATCCAGATAAATCTTTTCCGGCGCACTTGCAAAACGTGCATTATTTTAAATAAACATCAAATTCAATCTCCTGCATTTCTTCACGAATGACCAACTTTCCGTTTTCGCGATATCGTCCCGCAACGCTCACATTTTATCCTCGTTCTCCAAAAAATTCCTCTCGCCATATCCCCATACACAATATCCCCATTTAGCGGAACTTTATATATTACACCTCGACGCATCCGCGTGGCAAAAGAAAATCACGCGGCGTCGTCGCGCCGATACACGTTATACAGCAATTTATCGATGATCCGCACACACACAGTCCCTTCGCGCGACACATAAATCCCAAGAGCGCAAACTTATCGGCTCGAAGCACACCCTTTCATATATCGAACTAACAAGAGCGGCGGCAGCGATTTTTCACGGCGCGATTACCGATTGAATCCGACGCGTAATTCGATTTTCGACGGTGTATGCCGCCGGCGAACTGGTTCGCCCACCCGACGCTTTAAAATATTCCGAAGGGAGAGAGAGGAGCGCAAAACTTGACATGATGAGCAGCAGCAGCAGCAGCAGTTTTTTTATTTTCTCTTTGTCCGAGAGTTGATTGACACGAAAGTCGACCGGAAATTAAAGAGCGATACATACGACGCATTGTAATTTGGGAGAGTTGTTTCTTTTTTCTGGTCGAGGCGAGAGGATGTAATAGTAATTCGGTAATGGTAATTTTTTAATGGGCGGTGGTACACTTGGTAGATTTTCGCAATGGGAGTGTAATGAATGCGCTGAGAAAATGTATTTACGATTGGCGAATCTGTGCGCTCGTGAGTTTTGAGAGAATTCCCCGCATTATAGATCGAGAGATGTGATGGGCTGTATAACTGTTCCAAATGAAGTATTTCTTTTATCGTCTGCATAACTGTTTCTGGAGCTCGCAACGCTCAAGTTCGATTAAAACTCGTCCCTCGAGTTTCTTTTTTATGTATAAATACAAAACAAAAATATAGAACAATACAAAAATATAGAATCTTAGAATTGTGCAATATAATCTTATTTAATGTGCTATATAATGTCGTCGTAGCATTACTAGTATAAAAGACAAAAATATAGAATCATCTACGAACACTTTAGAAAATATCAACAAATAACTTTTTTTTTATATACAACTATTAAATGGGTTATATGTCATTGTTAATTTTTATATGCAAATACTAATTTTATATATTGTTATCAGAGTTGGGGCGAAGTGAGTCTAGGGACTCCCGTAACCCAACCTAGGTTAAGTGTGAATGAGAAGGATGGTATGATCTGGGTCTGGAAGTCCGACATGGATTTATGCTATCCCTACGTATGAATGAGGCTGTATTGTATGTAGTATGACTGGAGGTTATTGCTGTAAAATAAAGCAATAACTAACCAGTATTTATATGTTCTTGTTATCTCTGTTGTTAATCCGGACCTGCGAACGGAAATACTGTTTTCCTCTGCAGGATTTGCGGCGTTATAGTGTGTTATTGTGTGAATAATATCAGCTCTGTATCGGATGCAAATGTTTGTAATTCTGGAGTTAAATAAATAAATAAATAAATAAATAAATAAATACATTGAAATTCTTTAAATGTAATAATATTGGTTAAAGCCGGGTGGATCTTCACGGAGATAAAAGCAAGCGGAATCAGTTCAGTTGGAAGTGGACTCTTCAGTGTCCGGCTAACGGCGATAGGTGGCGCATAGTTTCACTCGTTACGCTTTGTGACGGATAAAACATAATAGAAATTTTGCAGGACGTAAATCTGTACATACTCACGAATCCCAACTTATAACAACGCTATCCGAATAAGGGGTTGACTAAGAGAAAATATTGAAAAAAAATATTTTACAGAAACTATTTAATCTGATTAATAGACACACACCCAAATCCCGAATTAAAAATCAGAAGCGACTCACAGACAAAATTCGAGCGTTCGACCAGTCAAAAAAGAAAAAAAAATGCCCCGTTATCTCTGGCGCACTTTCGAAGAGCAGCTATCGAATGCGAATCGCGGGCTCGATCCTTTCGACGAAACTTTCTCACGATAGCTCCAGCGCGATATTACAGCGGCGCGAGCTGCATCAACGGCCATTTGAATAAATGGCATATACGAACAACCAGCCCATCATCTAAAATCACCGACTAGGAGACAACAACAATGCCGTCTTCCTGCATCGTCCCCCCTCCTCTCTCTCTCTCTCTCTCTCTCTCTTAGCTTTCCCATATTACGAACGAGTTCCTGGATTCCGATAAACTATCGGAGGCGTATGTGTATGTTTATATAATAAACACACGATGCAGATGCATATAGGCGAAAAAAAAACGCGCACTTTGTTTTGAGTTAATGTTATGTTAAGTCGAAAGCTGCGCGTCTCCGGTATAAAAACACCGTGGGTATACAAGTGCCGTGAAATTCGCATATATGTATATAGTACCTTCTCGATCGAATATACTGCAGATAAACACAATGCGCGAGAAAGAGAGTTACATTGTGACGAGCGCGACCCTTTTCCGGTTTTCACGGGCCAGCCGTTGAAAGCCTGCTTTATTGCAACACAGTGTAATCGCTGTAGCAGGAAATTTAATAAAGCTGCGCACACGGGATGTAGAACGCATTTATCATCCACGCTGCCGCCGCTGCTCTGGTGGACCAAGTGCAGCGGTGATAACCTGAGTGGCGAGAGAGTTTGCCGAACTATGCGCAATCATGCTAGAACAATCGTGCTATTGCGATTTTAGCGGATGAAGGATGAGAAGCTTGATGGGACTTTCTGGCTAATGCACGTTGTGAATAAACTGTGGAATATTCTTTTTTTTTTTTTGCAAGATGTTCTGACAACGTTGGTGGGAGCTTCTGCTTTTCGGATAAAACCATGACCCACAATTTTTCGCAAAAATTATTCTTTATTCCACACGAAAATTAAAGTAGCGAAAAAACAGCGTCGGCCTTAAAACGTTTTTGGTGTAGGCCACTCCGACCTTCCTAAAAGACCATAGGGGCGCACTGGAATACATTTCGACTTCCCGTAACTATTCGCGGGACGCAAAGTTTACACTGTAGACCTTGAATTTTAACTGAAAATATCTAAAATTACGGATCGCGATTGCGCAAAGTTCTGACCTTTTACCAGCGTCGAGAGAGACATGATGAGCAGCTTTGTGAGCAGCTGCTGCTGCGAAGGGAACTAATGCAAACTGGATTGCGGAAAACAAGCTGAATGTAGCGCTGGGCGTACGTCAGATATTCCCGTCACGGAATTGAGTTTACGTGGGATGCTATTAATATTGCGCGAACGCATTCATGTATGGCGATTATTAGTATAATATCAATCAATAGAGATTTGTTCAAACGGGTTTTCTCTCTCTTTCCTCTTCGCGAAGTTTGCGCAATTTTTGCACTGATTAAAAACGATACAAGTACATGAATAATCGCAAAATTTTTTACGACTTTTAATTTCACTCGTCCTTACGTCCAAAGCACTTGCGGTGTTTGACGCTCAGAGACAGCCGCGAGGAATCATCATAAAGCTTGATAAAAAAAAGCAATCATGGTGTCCATCGTAAAAAAAAGGAACTCTGCAGCGTGAGAGAGATTTCTTCATCAATTACGGAAAGCAACAAAGCGATATCCTCGCCGCAGTCGAGTAATACGACGCCGAATAATATAGTCTTTACGCGACTTGCCTGGCGAGTTAATTCCGCGCGCAATTTACATGGAATTCTCCTTAATCAGATTTTCCTCGTGGCGCAATATGTCCATCAGCCAAGGTCAATTGTGTTTCGCGTTATGACTTTAGCTCTTGCACATCGAGGAAGTAACGCAAGATTTAAAAAAAAAAGAACGTCAAAGATGAGGCATTGGGAAAAATAATGAAATCGACGCGACGCGACGATGAGAGTAACGAAAACAAACTCGGAATAATTAATGATGCAAACAATCTTAGCCACACAATGTATTTACGACTCTGAATGGATAATGCCTGTTATGCAAGCTTCTGCACCGGGTGAATCAGTCGAGAGCTATGCACACGCGCGATAGTGTACGATAGCGCTAATGGAATTATAATTTTTTGTATTTTTCATTGATAAATATTTATAAGCGGATTCCTTACATTTCCCACGCGTATAAATATCGTCTACAAAAGACATTAATTTTTCCATTGTAATTACTAGCGACTTTTTAGACGAGCGCAATTATAGCATGAGCGGCCGAAGCAGCAGGTGAAACAAGACAGTTTTAGCATTGGATGGCAGACCGCTATATATCTAGACTTGGCGCGCATATTGTTATGATGAAAATGAAAAAGTGTCCATGCGCCACATATCATCGCTAGCGACAGAAACGGAGAGTTTAGACGGCGATGAAAGGGCTCGCAAAAGAGCCAGTCGAAAACTGTTTTACGAGCTGTTTTATTTTATTATTAATATCTGCAATCTAAATTAGCCAAGTAGAAAAATGCGGCACCTCTGAGCGAAGAGCAAACTGTCGCAGTGCAATTCGTTCCAGCAAACTCGCGGTCTGGCGCGCGCGCGACTACAGCGATGCAAACTTTCGACTCTCGTATATATGTACCGCCGACATACACAGCAACGTCTGCTCTTGGAAAGCCGAGGATCGTTCCCTCCGCAGCCGAGAGTCAAAGGAGCGCACGAGCCAAACTCATCGGAAAGTCCAATGTTTATTTATGAGTCCGAGCGCTGGCTGCAGCGGAGACACGTGCGCGCAGCAGCTGGTCTTGCGTGTGTCTCTCGTGAGATAGTCGAATAAAGCGTTTCTGGACTGGATTTCGAAGCTGAACGTTCAGAAGTTTGATTGCTTTGTGAATTGCGCTGCTTTAGCCAATTTTTTTTTCTTCTTGCTCGAAGGTTTACGAATTATATATCCTTGGGTCGGATCACTCGTGTTCTAAAATTGAACCTCATGAAATGTAAATATTACACGTAGCTTTTATTCTCCGTTTCGAATCGGTCGATAAAAAATAATTTCATGAATAAGCGCGGACACGCTCGAATAACGTATATAAAAAGCGTTTGTAATTCGAGTGCCACAGTGGGATGCAAGTTGTAAAGGTGACCTCGCAAATGTATAGCCGTGTGCCCATCAACGTGCAGTTTCGAGGAGCTTTTGGGGCTCGTATCCCACGCGCAATTAAACGCGCGAATGGGATTCGTCACGTCGCTTTGACCGCCGGCATTTATTAACAACTGTCGACTACGAGCTTAAGATGGCGATTTAATTAGGAGTCCCTCTGGACGGGAATAATTTGAAGCTTTGAGCTGGGAAGTACGGCTTGGAGCTCCTGCCGGTGTGAGTGATGATAAACGTCGTATAATTGCTAATGAGTTCTCGGTTGAGAAATTCGATTAGTTTTGGTTAGCAGAGGTACTGGCGGGATCAAAGTCGAAATTGTTTGCGCGACGTATTAAGCGTACAATATTCAACTGGAATAGCTGGTTAAATGATGATTTCAGCTGCGCGGGTGCGAAAGTTCGTGAATTGAACTAAATTGTGTGTAACTATCTTCCATTGCTGGTGTTTACAGACAATTAACCGCATGCGTCATCGGCTCCTGTTTTTCAGCAGTATCGAGAGACACTTGAGAAAAAAAAATTACGTCGGAGGCGCCTCTTAAAATCATTGAATCGACAGTGTAAAAGGAAGGAGGCTCGCGCGAAAAAAGGACAAGCCAGAAGCCTCATTAATTGCACCTCGTTATAGGAATACGTGCTCGCGAGCGAACAGCGACGAATCGGCTACTGCTCGCTCGAGGTCGCAAAAGTTCCGTTTCTCTCCCTCTCTTCGCGTGTGTTTCTTATTCGAGCCGATGTGTATGTCGCTTGGTCTTGTCTTTTTCGATTTTTCAACGCGATAGATGTATAACAACGAGCTGACGAGAAATAAAACGAGAAATAAAAAGCGTAATTAAATTCCGCTACTGTCCGAGATCTGTGTGTGTATAAGCTTACAACTATGTTGTGTTCAAGAGCGCGTGTCCTTCGTTATTTCTTTCTTGGAAGTTCCGACCTCCGATCGTTTGGTTCTTTTTCATTTTTCATCATGTTTTTCCACTCGATTTTTTACGCCGATATGAGATTTCGTTGACGATATGAGAGCAAATTTTATGTTTCACAGCTGATATAAAAGTGCGATAAAACCACGGGTAGTCGTAGCTGGAAGTATTACGCTACCGTGTGGATAATAAAACAAAAGAATTATTGAAAATTTCACGACGCGCTGTATAAAGCGAAATCGCAAGCTAGCGTCTTTTGGGTTTAATTATAATAATACATTTTCATTTTCGCGAAAAACTGATGTTTCGAACTTTATTATTTTTTTCTCGATCGCGCGCGCATTGTTCGTGAGACTTTGTGCATCAGTTCTCACTGAAACGAAGGACAAAAGAGCGCACGGACGTATCGGTACATCGAATCGACGATGAGTATAGCTTACAGCGCACCTTCTATAAACACGAAATCGCTGGAGAGACAACGAAAAGGCGGACATGCTGCTGCATTGAAAACGGCTGAAAATATTCCTGCGTATAAAAAATAAGGGGGAAAGCGAGAATACATTTACTCGAACGTATATGAGAGGATCAGTGCGTGTGTGTGAGGTAAGAACGAACGACGTAATCCCTTATTTATCGATAAAAAAACAACGTAAATTGTCGAGAACTTCAATAAACGAAATAATACTCGAACGTTAGAATATAAATCTTGGTTTGCCTTATATTCGCTCCGAGAGCCGGTAGTAGAGTATACCGCAACACGTATATAAAGTAATATATATCAATTTAATGGCTCTAAAAGGTACTACCTCGAAGCTTACCCAATAAAACCATCTATACAACAGCAACTCGACTGCTCCTAGCTGTATAGTCTCGCCAAATTGATTATCTTTACATAACATTATAATTTTTCCATTTTCTCACGAAAAGCCAGCTCCAGCATTGCCCAAGCCTTTATTTATTGTCCCGAGCTTATTGTCTGTCGACACGATTCTCTCGCGGCAAGCCCCCGTCGAAGACAAACAACAGAAAAAAAGTGACGACGAAGGACCGATCGGGAAAACGCTTGAGTCTTGGGGAAAAACGGGTGAAAGGCTTTGTGCGGGTTATAGTACCGTACACGGGAGCGAAAAAAATGCTACTGGTATTGAGGAGTCGCGGTGGAAGGAGGGGGACAAAAAGAGCCTTCAACTTTTGCACCCGAGTATTTCGCCGCTGAGCTCGGTAATTGCCGATTTTATCCCGGATCTCGGGCCGATCGTTATCGTTAACGGCGCAACGACGCCTACTCCGCTGGACTGTGTTCATCGGAATAGACCAATGAGTCGATGCTCTTTTTTTAACGGGGTGGTTTGACGGATCACTATTGCAAGCGTTTAGTCAAGAGGGAGAAAACCTGACCTAGTAAAAATCATCAAGAATCCACCCAAAGCGCAGTATTCGCCAACATTAGCCTACAAGCTCGCTCTGAAACTAAACGGCGCGTACCTGATCTACGGCCGATTGTCATTTCTAACAGTATTACAGCCAAGAGCGCGCAAGATCGACCGAAACACCTTACGAACGTACCTATAACGCTTTCGAAGCGGAATTCATTCATGGGAAATTTGCCGTGCTTTACGAGCGCCTCATTGCGAGCCTCATTGTCTCGTCCGCGAGAACTATTTCCGAGCAACCCATGGGATTTCGCTTTTGCGCATAATATACATATATGCGCGAGCACACGTAACGTGTATACCTCGCAGGGATGTGTGTCGAGCGATGTATCTCTCTCTCTCTCTCTCTCTCTCTCTCTTGGCCGGAATCGTTCAATTGATTTTATATACATTCAGCCGCGAATTCATACGCCGAGATTGTATTTTAAATAAAAAGAGAAAGTCGTACAACGTGAGTGTATATGCTATGGCAGAGGAAGAGCGCGATGTAAAGCTGTCAACGGCTTACACGAGCGTAAGGGGCTACAAACGTTTCCGTAAACCTCTCGGGCCCGGTGAAATAGCTTCGCGCGAGTTTTACTGTTAGATTTGTGAATCGACGCGCACAGTATTGCTGCTGCTGCTGCTGAAGTTTTTTAATCTTGATCGAATCGACCCGATGAATTATGCCTTTATGAGGACATGCTTACGTATTGTTTATTGTGCCAAGTATATTATAGACTACGCGATTCAATGCAACGGAGAACTGTGTTAATGCAGCTTGTTTTCTGAAATGCTGCCATTCAGTCAAGTTTGCTCTAGTTTCGATCTATCGATAAAATTATTCAACGTCCTATATATAATACAACTAAATAATTAATGCAGGTTATACCGACAAGATTAACGGACGGCGAAGAAAAAAAAGCTCAGTAGCTCCTCAATTCCTCCACTTCTCTTTCCGGATCGCTCGCGTAAGAGGTTTTTGCAAGCGGGCGCACTTTACCAAGTCGACGCGCGGCGTTCGGTTCATTGAGCATTCCAAGCGAGACGAGCCGAAGCAGCGGTGCATGAGGTCTTCCTGTGTCGGAAGCCGTGTCGGGTCCTTATAGGGCGATTCGTCGTTTGTCGATTCGTTCCATCTATTCTCCTCGGCAGCTCGCCCACGGAAGAACGCGTCGAGCAAGAGGATTTTTATTTAATTAGCGTTTGGAAAAAATATTTTTTATCTTTGGAATTTGGTACGAGACATTTACTGTGATTCACAGGTTATTAATGATTTGTTTGAATGGCCTATGGCGGAGTATTTCAGCTATGCGACACAGAAACGATTTAATAAAGCTCGCATTCAAGTTGATTACACTGCGAAAATGAATTTTTTCTACACAAAGAGAAGAACTCATCGCGGTTACCGATTCGACGTTCACTTTCCAAGTCCAAGAAGAGCTTCAGCAAGAAAGTAATAGCATTTCCACACACCTGTTCCTCTTCATTATTCCCACCCGATTGAAAACACACGGCGCTGACATATCCGAATCTCTCTTAGATCTCCTTGCGGATTTCATAAATAAGAATGAGCTGCGAGCGCCGCGAATCCGCAAAACAGTTTCCCTTGAAAAACTCGTCGTCAGCCGCGTATATAAGAGTAAGCATAATCCGGCGAAGCTATTATCGAGCTCGGAAATCGAGAGTGAAGAAGCTAAGCAGACTAGTGGGGCAAAAAGGTTTTTGTTAATGAGCCGCCTCTCTGACGCGAGCCGCTGCCCGTTTATTTTTATTTCTCTCCCCGCGACTCGCTGTATATATCTCGCGTACGATCGACGTTAAACACGCGAAGGGAGGAGAGTGAGAAGAGCAAAAAATCCGCAGAGAAGTGGACGTAGTCAAGGTAAGTGCTGCTCAGGACGACTGTGCGTGTGTGCGAGGGAGCTTTCAAGGACAGGGAGGATGATTTTCTTCGCAGAGTGATCCCGACGCGTGTCTCGGAATAGAGCGAGAACTGCTTTTTCCGAGTCGTTAGATCCGAAGAGTATAAGGGACTAGGCTTTTTTTTGGATTGGTGGCGTGGATCGAATTAGAGGGACTCTGTGGGTTTAATTGGCTGCTGATTCTCGGTGCGCGTTATGTCGTTACGCGAAACACCTAAAGTAATGTTGTGAAATCTCGTTGTGACGCGTAATTTTTACGGGATATTGCTCGATCGATCAGGATTTTGGTCAGATAATTTTTATTCTACTTCAACTGACTGAATAAATAACAGAATCGGACGTATGCTCGCGCCTTCGATATAATTTTAAACACACAGAGCTGCGCATTCGACACGATGAAATTACCATTGAGGAGATCGGGATCGTCGAGATTATAGCTTCGCGAAAGAAGAAATGATAAAACAAGAAAGTAATTATAACGAGTGCGTATAACTTCACTTTGTTATGTGTATAAATATGCAAATCCACCTGAGAAAGACACCTTCTTTATTTGCTCAAGCGTTGAACCTTATGTAAATAAAATGAACCTGTTTCCCGACATCGTCTCAACACACTGGCTCCGTGAGAAGAAGTCAAAAAAAGGGAAAGAAATACGAACAATCCCTCCCGCGGAAACACGAAACCCACCGAGAGCTATCGGCCCGATCAATCTCGCGACACACAAAACAAGTAAATCACGAGCTTTTATACACATCGGCCGAAACTTTCATCACCTCAGCGCACATCCACGAGTCGCGAGCATTATCCGCGCGCGCGATCTATACCGCGAAATATTCGGGTCTCTCTCATTTGCATTGCAGCACAAAAAGGTCATCGAGCAGCGAGGAGGAAATGGGGTCGACTTTTTTGCGCTGCGCCATGTACCTATTCGGGATGACAGTTGACAGTGAAAGTGAAACGCGAGGGATGTGTCCGTGTGTAGACTGCGGCTGTGCTGGAGGGAATTAAGAGAGGCGAAAGTGAAAATATAAGGATCGCGGAAGGAAATAATTGACCGGAGGAGAAAATGAGGATTTCCCGGATGATGCGAGAGGGGAGATTTTTTATCGGTGAGGGGACTAATGCGAAATTGATGTTTATACGAGGGGGCATTTAGAGATTTTTTTTTTGTGGGAAAGGACGAAGCGACGCGTTTAACGTTATATGGTGGATTGATATTAGATAGAGATTAGAAGCTCTTGGGGATTATATAAAGTCTCTGCGGGTGATGAAAGTACTTATATCTGTGTTCCAACTTTAGAGGAAGTGTACACACTCGATGCAGTACGTAAATCTCGGAGTGAGGTTCGGTTGACAAGCGTTTAATTTCGCAATGCGTGTTCGAGATTGTAGTGAGAATTTAATGGTTTATAATATAATTATTGCGCTTTAATAAAAGGATTATAGTTGAATATTTAATTTATAATTTTCAATTAACGCTTATTAATATAACATGAAAATGCAACCTTCGAATTTCCAACAAAACGAAATACACGGGTATATTCCTCTTACCTTCCACTCCTCTTATCAATTACCCAATCACGCATCTTTAACGCGTACAGCATCTGACATCCCAGCCGAGAGACCTTACAAAACACGACCATCACATTACGCATCCGAAATCACTCTCTCTCTCTCTCTCTCTCTCTCTCTTTCTCTCTCTTCCACCGACACACGCAAACTGCGCTTCCACGTAACGCAGCCAAACGAAAAACAACCAAGCAGAATACACCTATAATACGCAACGTCTATTGTATACACGCTGCACTTCGCTCTCGCGGAATGCACGTCTTTATGGAACTCGCATATACACGGTTCGTTGAACTTCTCCTCTAAAACCGACGCGATTCTTCTACGCCGCGCCACGCGGGCCTTTTTATTCCGCGTACGCGGTCGCATTGTCTCGAAATAAACGGCTAAGCGAGCCTTGCTTGTGTGTGCGCCACTGAAAATTCGCGGCCGAGATCACGTGTGTGTACGCATTCTTCGTCGGAAATCGGCCAGAAAGAGCTGCTGCAGTATAGTGCTGTTCGAAAAATTCCCGGCGGCGCTTTTATCGGGCTTGTTTGGAAAATTGCCGCTGTAATTACGCGCGCCGTTTTGTTGCTGGATTAATGGATCAGCTGCACGTGGACGTGTTCTAGTTGCACATCAACGGAGTTGTTATTAATAATAAATGAGGTACACGTGCTTTGGTTAAAATGCAAAAATAAACTCATTATAGATCTGGCGTGAAAGAGGGTAAAAAAAGAGCAGAGGCACGTGTTAATGTTTAACTAAAAGAGTTATTAAATTGCTTCATTTTTCAATTATCCAAGCTCTGATGGGCTTTCAACGCAAAACGAATTCAATGAAAATTTCAATCTAGTTCGCGAACGCTCGCGCCCGATCGAACTAACGCGCGTGCGGCCGAATCTCGATCGATGAGGCGTGATTAATCGCACGCGGTGTTACGCGTGTGCACGCGAATTCGATTAAGCTTCGTAATTGATGTCCGATATTGCGGAATTCGGAACGAGGACGATCAAAGAAGTGTCCGCACCTCGACGAGCCGCAGACCTCGGGCTACAGCTGCAGTCTCGTGCGCTTGTGAATGAAGTGAAGGTCTGGCGAAACAGGAGTCTGACGTACCGATGCTGTTATAGAGCCAGAGGCGATGGAGTTTGGCCGACTAACGCCATCTGAGAGGCGACGGCTGAACTTTGTGGAGAGTGAAGAGGCCGCGCGATTTTACCATTCGCGGTGTGAGGTTGATGATTTGGAATATCGATGTGATGCTACGATTGGTGATTACTGATTTGATTTGCAAAAGATTCAGAATCGTAGTGTAACGTGATTTTCGAAAAAGTTCAAACACGACAAACTTTTCGTAAGACCAGTACGAAATTTACATCGATAACAATGTGTCAAGCTTATCGGTGTAATACAGTCGAGCAAAGCAATTTTTCACTACAACGAATGCTTTGTAAAAAGTGAAGCTCGCTGTTGTTTGAAACTTTCAAAAATTATCGACTTCCCTCGCAGTTTTATTTCTTGTGTGCTTCCAGAATTCGCAAGACTTTTCACCGTTATAAAAGTTGGAAAAAATTCTTTATTGCGGGAGAAAATAGTACTTACAAGGCTCTCCACACCTCTCCATTGCATTCCTGAGGCGAGCCGCAAGCACGTATTGTAAATGCAAATCTTGAAATACTAGTCACAACGCGCACTTCTTCGACCTGATTCCAACGAAAAAACTTTGGGAGGTACTATGTGCTAATTGTACGCAAAAGAAAATGCTTGCGTTTAAATTCAAATGCAACGCCACAAAATTCTTTTTTTCAGAAATGTGCAAACAAAATACCGACTATAGAAATGCCTTTTTTCAAAGCACCCAGATCATCAACGATGTATATTATTTTAGTGAACGAAAATTATTTTGAATTGGAAGAGCAAAACACAAAGAGTATTCTTGACGACTTAGTTTCTATATCACCAATATCATCAAGACCCAGGAGCTTATTGTTATATTTTAGTGTTAACAGCTTGACAGAACATAAAGATGCAGTTTTACACTACACTTGGGCTTTGAAATCCCTAGATTATTCGATCATTCAGGTATTTAATCACAACGATATAATGACCTTCAATTATAATCCTTTCACTAATGCTTTCAATATAAAATATTTTGACAATGAACCTGACGTATTTCCGGAAAAGTTAAACAATGCAAACAACTATCCATTAAAAGTACCAGTATATGAGTTACCTCCGTCAATAATTAAGACAGAGAATGGATACGACGGTTTTGGATATAAATTGTTTCAAGTTTTGTCAGAAAAATTACATTTTACGTTAGAGCATGTTATCTACAATTTTGATGATTACACTAATAATACAGTAGGACAAGTGGTCGAGACTCTGTTTGAAAGAAACCTTGTCAATTTTTTGCCAACCTTTGGATTTTTAGGAAATTTTATGTACAAAAAACCATTTGTATTTGGAATTCCATTTGAGATTTCAAAATACGTCGTTATTCTTCCTATTATTTCAATACCTAAATATAATTTATCTTTAGAGGTATTGATGAATTTTTCTCTCAAATACGGGAATATTTTAAATATTTTACAAGTCCTCCTGGGTTGTCCAATACCACATCCACGTAAATTAACGGAGAGAATCGTTTGTCTAACCATGGTGTTTGTAGCATTAATAAACTCTACTCAGATTTTTTCAAAAGTTTTCGATATACAGATTCACGAAAAAGAGCTTAAGATTGATAGCGTAGAAAACATATTGAATTCTCATATGGATATTTACATGTTTGACGTATTTATGGGTGATGTTGAGCCAGATTTTATAAAGCTGATTGAAATAAGCAAAAAGAGCAGAGATGCTCAGAACTGCATAGAAAAAAAGATCCTCAAAACTGGTAATGCCATATGCATAATACCATATTTTACTGCAACGTATTTTCTAAAGCTGAAAAAATATACAAAACTAGATGGATCACCTTTAATGAAAAAAGCTAGAATAACATTTTACCCTGACTTTCTTGCATGCGTTTATGAAAAAGCATCACCTTTTGCTACAAAGTTTGATAAAACGCATCGACAGATAATGGAGTCAGGAATCTTTTACTATTAGAATGATAATTTCCAATATGGCAAAATCTGCGGTTCAAACAAAAACGAAGAAACAAACGACAATAAGAACATCAGTTTACAGCATATTATTGCATTCTTAGGAATCGGCTATAGCTTGGCCACTGCGTGTTTTGCATATATTGCGTTAAAATAAAAATTGACGAGTAAAAAATGCATATTATAGATTACCATATATAGACCAAATGCAATCTTATTGTAGCGAAATTATCGAGGAAATGCTACATTATGTAGACTCGGAAAGAAACAATACATGAGAAAAAAGTGGGTACGTAAATGTGGAGAAACAATCGATAGCAGCTTTCAACAAATTATTGTACATTTAGCAATTAGGTATAGCTTAGCTACTACGTATTTTACTGGAAAATTAAATTCCAAGCCTGTTGCTTGGTATTGCTGTGTATTGTGTAAAACGATTAAAAAATATCAATAACATCGTCTCATCGTATTTATTTCTCCTCGTCCTCGAATAGAAGCGAATCTCCAAACCAACCCACATCCCCTGAAATCCCACAACAATTGCTCCACATCCCTCTTCACTGGCGTACATACAGCACACACGTAAATCGCGAAAAGTCACGGAGTATAACGGAGCGGCGCGCGAGAAAGAAAGATGTGTACACATACAGCGGGAAAAGAGCCTCGAAGATCGCTACCACGAGGATCTTCCCACACAGGATCAGAGGCGCGACGCGCGCTGGATATTGCATTGCAGGATCCGCGTGGAAAGGATCATGTTGCATTACCGGCAGCAGCGCGTGGCACCGCTGACCCTCTGTGTGTCTCTCTCTCTCTCTCTCTCTCTCTCTCTCTCTTTTACTTTCTCACTTGTATACTAAGTCTCGACGTGTGCGCGCTTTACTTTGTTATTGTGAATAAATACGCCCCCGGCGATTTGTACTTTTTTTACGAGAAAATATCATTGCTGTACACATCAGGATTCGCGGTACAATTAAAAATGATTAAGCATGCGTTTCATATTTATCACCCTCTATAAGAATGTCAATCAAGTTTACATTGTAATAAATTTGTTCGCCGATTGTGATGTCGTCGTAAATCAGCATAACTTTGAATACATAAATTGATAATGCAGCGAGCTTATACGGATGCGCGCATTTTAATATTGCTGTATATAAAATATCGAATCTACTTAGCATAATCCGCGTGCCTCGCGAAGACAGCGTGTTCTATGGAGATTCCGAAAAACTCGAAGCGGGCTCGGTTGAAACTAGACCAAAAAATGGCGAAACGAAAGTACGCCATCCTGGGCAAGCGTGAGAACGATTCAAATTTTTGCCCCTCAAAACACGCTCTCAGAGCCAAGCGAGCTACCATATACGCGGTGTGAAATGCAGAACGCTCTATCGCACGTTCGTCACGAGTCGGAAAACGTGTCTCTTCTCTGTTATAAGACGATGTCTTCCATGCATATGCACACATACCTCGCGACGCTCTATGCGCTTCGAAAAAAAAAAGAAAATAAAGAAGCAACAGATGGTGCACGTGAGGGGGGGGAAGGGGTATTCTCGCGAGTAAAACTTATTAGAGCCTCACTCGCGCTATACTAATAGGATTCTACGATTTGAGTGATTTGTGATCTTTCTGATTTAAATATGAAATCGTCCGGGGAAGGGCCGCTTTTCTCGGAAGGGTCGCCGACCTCAAGAACTCACGTGTATACACGCGTGTGTATGTGTGTGTGTGTGCGAGAGCACGAATCATTCGTATAGCGCACACTGACTTCTTTTTCTTCTGCTCAAGCTTCTTTATTCTGCGCTCGTAACGTTTTTTTTTTTTTGTTCGGACACGTGATGCGCTCATAGTGGCCTCTATTGTCCGGAGATTTACAGCTGTTGGAAATATTTTAATACGTACGAAAAAAATGCCGACGTTCAACGCGAGCACATCAGTTACACGATAAAGCTCGTGAGTAATTGCTGGTCGTTTAAATATTGAAAAAACATTTTCGACCGCTGCTGCAGCTTCGTTTTACTGAATAAGCGAGTTTTGCGCGCTTATCAAAACGTTAAAGCGAAGATACGAGTTATTTTTACATTCTGAGAGCGAGAACATGTAAACATTACGCAAATGGCGCTCACTCGATGTTTGATAGTCTGTCGATATGTCGAACGGAATAGAGAGTTATTCTAATTAAAGTCTTATCCGAATCGTGTCAGTGAGGCGCTTTGAAAAGCTCGAATTTATTACTTTAGTATAGTATAGTATAGTCTTGCTAAAATAATTTCTCGTTCATTCATCGATCCAATTCGTTCTCCAAATAAAGCATAAAGGTAGCATAATGTTATCGTATTAATTTCGTCATAAAAGTGAGTAAACTTACGAACAGCAAGCTTTCCAATCAAATAAAGATCGCACTTCAGATACTCACCTGCAAAAGAAGAAGAGTCAAAGTTAGCAACAATAAAATTAAAATTCCCCAATCGGAAATAACATAATCAGCAAAATTATACCATCATCGGCACATCGCCGCGATATCCTAAGCGCGCGTTGGGCGAGGCTTTTGCTCTACAATTATTTACACATCCGCGAGTCAATAATTACAGTGGCGAACACATCCCGGGAGCAGTCTCCGAAAGACAATAACAATTTCTTAAAGTCAGGGGGCTCGATAATCGCGCGACAAACGAGTCGCGGAACCTCTCTAATTATCGTCCGTGCGCCTCGCTCTGGAATAAGCCGCTGCTGCTGCTGCGCACCGCAATATTAAACGCGTGCTTGCGGATGGCTTATAAATTCAGAGCTAAATACCCGCGAGGGCCGTAAACTTCTGGCCTTTACGAGCGGTCGACAGGCTTCCTTTATTTATTTTTTTTCTATTCCTTGTCTGGTCTATTTTTTGCAACGGCGAAGAACTAGTAGTATACCGCCGGCTCTAATTGGCGCGCGAGCTTCTGATGTTGCGCGCGCGCGCGGGCGTCACTGTGTTTTACGATGTTTACCCAGTGGGTGATCGCGTACGTGTAGCTGATGGAATTAATTTTTGATAATCTTTTGTTTTAATGTGATTTTCGCCGGTTTTTATAAAAAAATGCGGTGTGGTATAAATTTGGGCATGCAATCATCATTTTTCAATGTAAGCAGGCCCTCTTTACAACGGCGTTCAATTTCATCGAAATCATAAACAAGCTTCGGGAATGAAGCGACGCCGACAAAAAAATCCGAAAGAATGCGGACAAAAAGCCGCGCGAAAAAGTGGAACACTTTACAGCCCGATAATAACCATCCACCTTGCACCTTAAATAAAACCACAAAAGCCATCTTCCCTCCCCCACCAACGATCTAACCCATGTCCCGGGCCTTATCGAGATTCGGCTGAAGGTATACAAGACACCTCGCAAAGAGCGTGTCATGAACCCAAAAGAAAGCTGAGCAAATAAAAAGGCGAAATAAATGCCCGAGTCATAAAGTGCAAAGGTTGTAAGCAGCGCGAAAGGCGAGCATTATTACAGGTTATTAAAAGAGGATGTATAAAGAGGAGACGCCGCTGCTCACGCGTATTCGGCGATTTTTCGACGGGCCTCTGCAGAGATCCCCAGATTCGATACCCGCACGTGTGCGCGAAAGGGAAATATTCCATTACGTGTCCTCCCGTCGTTTCTTTATACCCTATGCGCTTGCGGAATTCGTAAAACTCGCGAGTTAGTGCTGCCATAAAGGACCCGAGGGCGTGTCGCACTCGGCTTCGTCTCGTAAAGTTCGGCGCCAGTTTTTGCAGGCGCGAAAGGTATGACCGGGTTACAATTTAATTGGGACCTTGCCAGTCGCTCTCCCGAGCAACGATAATGGCATCGTGACACGCGGTATTCTTTTCGTTAAGAGAGGCATTAAGAGCTCCGAATCGAAGCTGAAAGGAATTTGTATTGCCGGCTAATGACGGCTGACGGTACACGCGTCATCCTTCGAAACTTTGTAATATAACGATATTAAATGCGCTTCATCGAGCAGTGAAAGCATGAGCGGCCAAAGCAATAGGCCAAACAAGACAATGTTAGCATTGGAGGCATACCACTATATTTAGACTCGAAGCGCATATTGTCTTAAGGAAAATGAAAAAGTGCCTATGCGCCACCTATCTTCACCTACTGCCACAGACACGAAGAGTTAATGTCGAGGTTTAGGCGGTGACAAAAGGGGTATAAATCCAAAACTGCTTGGTTTTGGTAACGTACGCATAAACATTAAAGTTAAGTCTTGCAGACAATACTGCAAGAAAACGACGATTTCTAATTAGAAAAGCCACTGCAACTCCATTAGTCGCCTATCACCGAGAAGAAGAAGCCGAGATAATTGCAGCCAACTAACAAAGAGACACAGGAAGTATAGAGGAGCCCGTAGAAGCACGCGCGCAAAACAAATAGCCAGGGCTCTTTCCGGGGCTGCAACGGCAGCCGTCGTCGGTTTAATAAGACGAGCGCGTGGCGTAGACGATCGTTACGCCGCTTCATATGAGCCGGGACTCGTGACCGGATCCTCGCCTCGATGAGAGCCGCACAGCTGACCGACTGATAACGGCTCGTCGACACATCTGCTGCGCGGAAGATATATATACCTATATATGCCGAACTGCGCTATTGCAGTGTACAAAATATTTGAAATATGCTTTGCTTACGAAATCGCGTTCGAGTTATTCATAGACGCCATCGCGTAGTGCGTATAATGGCTCTGCGATTTCTCACGCGCGCAACCCTTTAATTTTGGCCGTTAACGCTCTATTTTCAGAATGCGCGAGTCTGCGCTTGCTGCGCGCATTGAGACTCGGCTCCGGTTATAAACTCAGTGAGTATGTGCAGCGGAATTGGTATTGCTTTATTGTGCGAATAAAAGAGAAATTCGTTGCAAATATAGACTTTTATTTTTATTGTTAACCAGCTCATCGACACTAAAAGAAAAATGACGAGCGAACGGTTTCGTACTTAGTAATTACACACATAAGCAGTGTACGTAGGCCGTCGCCTCACTTATGTACACGCGGTTATCATAAGTTTCAATCAGTTTGACTAGACGCATTCGGTGGATCGCGATGCCATGCGTCTATCTATCTCTCTTCTACACGTACAAATTTCCCTCTCATTAAAATCGCTTTTAATTGGCGCTCGAATGAGGGGAGTGCTAATCTCGTTGTATCTACGGTGAGAGAACGCTTATTGGAGAGATGGAAAAAAATTTCCGGCAACAAAGCGATGGAAAATGGACAAAACAATCACTCGCGCTAATAGGAATAATTGCCGGTCTCGCGGCGAGTGATCGAAAGCTCGACAAGCTGTGTGTATATATGTGTAACGGAACTGTCGAGCGTCTTTTAGTCGCTTGATTATTTTGCGAACGTGGGATGGATGGATGGATGGGTGAATTCGTTATAGCTCTTATTGTGCGAGAGCCTTTGTTTCGATTGAGTTTCTCTTTGCGAATCAAGAAAAATTCTATATTTTTCCCGTCAACTAAAACAGAATATCATATAAAATTTTATAAATCCTCGTTATCTCGACAAGATTACTTTTATCGACTCTCCTTTTCACGGCCACATACATTATATTACACACAGCGACCGAAAGTCTACCGCGAACGCGTGTATGTCACTCGCCACGCGCGCGACTTCCAGGTTTTCACGTGGTGTGTATCAATTAACTGCTGCCGGTTTTCAAGTTCGCCATCGGGACGACGCCACGAGAGTGTCTATACTGTGTTATTTGAGCGCAGGAAGAGATTTATCAAGCGCGACAGAGCGTTGAGCGCCATTTTTGAATTCGCCAAATGAGTATATACGCCGTCTGAATTAATGGGACGCGTGTACGTATGTGCGAAGGCGTTTAACTTTCCTGTCGCGCCATGTGTCTTTTTTGTCGGCGCAGCTGAAATTTTTTTCGTGTACTTCACGTTGCACTGTGGTGAAAACTTAATTAACAAAGATGTAATAATAAAACGCGGCGCGGCGCAACGGTTTCTTGCTTTTTGCCCCGTCGATGTATAAATTACGTAAATCGAATTCCATCAAATATAAAGAAATTTGTTTGAGCAAGTCGTTCGGCGGGTATGTGTAAGGGATTTTTTTGTTCTTGCTTTTATCTCTCGGTGAACTCTTGGGAGGAATACAGCTGCTTCGGGCTGAAACTGATGTAGTCTGCAGTAGTAAAGAAATATAGATCAGAAAACTTTTGGCAGTTATAGCGTGAGCGACCGAATCAGCAGGCCAACATTATGAGGGAAGTGGAAATGTACCTATGCGCCACCTATTATCACCTGTCAGAGACACGGAGAGTTTGGGTAGCGACGAAAGAGCCAGTCCAAAATTGCTTTGTTTTAATGAATTGATATTGTTCTAGCGGTCCACGCGTTTACGTATATACATTAAAATTAAGTTAAGGCTGGACTCGCAAGTGTGTCTATAAAATAAGTTCGTCGAGTATGGGACGCGAACTCGTGACTTTTGTTTACTAATCAAGCGATCGAGTATAAAAACCTTAATTGAACGAGACGCAACGTTGATTAAGAAATTCACTTCGCAGCGATCTTGTTAGTTTCCGGCGCAAAATTCACAGCGTTTTTCATGTTAATCGGAGTAATAACCGCGTTTAAGCAAGGATAAAGCTCGCCAGCGTCAATCCATCAATCCATCGAGCGGCATCGAACGAGACTATGGCTGGACACATAAATAATAGTCCGACATGCATTTATTCAGAAGCAAACACGCTTATTAGCGTCCATAACTAAACCTCTTCATAATTGAACTTTTATCCAACAGATAAGCGATAAATTACGCTACCAGCAGCGCGTATACAGTATATATATAGCAAAAAATTTCTTTAAGAATTATCGCGCGCAAAAAGTCGCGCACGATCGAATCGCGAGAGAAAGCTGGAAAGAAAAAGCTCGTATGATGAAATTAACGTTCGTTCCGCACAAATCAATCGCGTCTCTATAAACCGTATAAAAAGCACACACAGAGAAATCGAATTACTTTCATATCTCCTACAATAATAATCATGATCTAAAAAACTAATTTAACCGATCAATTTCCTCCTCGTCTCCGTATAAACCGTATCAGACTCTCTCTCTCGCGCGTCGCAATTTACAGCGCATAATAATTCAATAACAATAAACCCAAAAGAAAAAGTCTCGAACATCGCGCTATACCAATAATCATCTGTGAATCACTCCTCATAAACGACCAACTCGCGCAGCAGTAACCACACCAGCTCATAGCCAAGAAGAGCAAAAAGCTCTGGAGCTAGAAGGAGAGAAAAAAAGAAGGAAAAACCGAGAGTAAAGTGCTTCCGCATGGCGCAAAACAAGCCGCTCGTGCGGATCACATGCGCCTAGAGCACTCAGGCATCCCGGCGAATAAATCGCAATAAAGACTCTGCGAGTAGCGCGTGGTAGCAGCCAGCGTGCGTAAGTTCATAAACTAATCGCGCATCCGCCGCGTCGATATCGATCAGAGAGAGGGATCCTATAGGAGCTGCGCAATTGCCGCCGCTGTTGCTGCTGCTGCTGCTGGCTTATTTATCGCTGGAAATTATGTGCCCGGACCTTTTTCTCCCTTGCGGCACAAGCGCGCGCGCTCATGGCTCTCTACTGCTCGATTATTACGCCGTGCGCCCGCTATTAATTATGGGCCTGCCGATCATTAATTCATAGGTGGATCGGTCTGCGCTGGTATGCGCGAGATTGTGGTGGGGCTTGTTTTGATTTTGGGTTTGTAGGTTAAATTTTGGCTGATTTATGGCGAGTTTTTTTTCTTCGCCGCAAGAGAACCATCAGGAGTGGAATGTGGACCCCAGTGCTACTGGAAATGTATAAGGAGAGAAAAAATTTGCTTTGTGGGTTAGGTGTTTGGTTTGCCAGTAGGAATCGTCCAACATTTGCAAATATTTACACACAAATCATTCGACATCCTCGTGTCAGAAGTAGACTCAAAAGTCCGAGCGCAAACTTTCCATATTTCACGCGAGCCTATTTTTGTAGAGAAGAGGCGCGTAAAAGCGCGGACAACGGGCCGCCGCTAAAACACCTTTGACCTGAAATTTCCATTTGCCAGGCTCAAGCTCGTAAGGCACTATTGGTCTTTGTTGTTTCGGTGGATGGTTGTCTACTAGGCGCGTCAGAGAGACGAGGCGATGAAGAGAGTTCAAGATGCGTCAAACGCTACCTAGCTGTTTTCCGTTCTACAGCCGGTTGACATTTATGGGCGGTTTCGTATGGGTTTGTACTTGCTGTGACAGCTTTTAATAAGGGTGAAACTTTCTCATACTTCAAAAATGGAAACTTGGAAATCTTCACTTTTAATGGATAGTTCGATCCACGCTTTGACTTTATAGTAAACGGCTTTCTCTGAGTACACAATATAGTATTAGACATCATCTTTGAATTTTATCTTTTCTAAGCTTTTGATTACTTTTCTGCCCATCAAACTTATGCTTTCAGAAATAAATCAATTTTTAACCACGCAGTAAATAATACCATATAATAGCGAAGGATAAAGCAAGTTATACTTAATTGTTAATGAACCCATTAATTAAAATCCTTGAATTTCAATTCCAATAAAACGCTTATGAAATCTCATCAATACGCCATTCGTTACTTCAACAGCAACGCGTGTAATCGATATTCCCAAGACACTCGTAGGTATAAATAACACAATAAGCAAAAATCCGTTAATTATGGTAGCTCACTCTGGGATCCATAAGACATATTCCAACTCTGAAATCCAGAAGAAATTTATCTATACAATCGGCAAGCTTTCGCTCGCTTTCGCTTTTACCACGACTACTACTTCCTTAAATCAATCGCGCCAATAACTTTTTCATCGTTATACATCCGCAGCCGCCGACTGTTCGCGGAAATTAGCGAAAACGAAAAACAATTATACTGAAAAGCACCGCGATGGACGACTGCACTCTCGTGACCAATTATTTACTGCATAACGGTCGCCGCTGTACAGCACGTTTCGGTCTAAACAATCGCGTATACATGTCGATCGGTCTAATTCGTCGCTCCGTATACACTCCACTGTATATTAGGAGAACCTCGAGGGAAGCACGAAGCCGACGACTCGCGGCAGCGGCGGCAATAAACAATGGAAATTGTCCAAGTGCGGAGAAAGTGCGGAAATTAAGCAACTGTACCATAGTCGAGGAGCAGCGCATATATCGCTCGTGTTTTTGTTCGCGTGTATAAGTATATACGCGCGTAGTTATGTGAACTTAGAGCAGATGAATTTTCGAGATAGTGTAGTGTTGTGAGAGTTTGCAAAAATCCACGGTATATGGGAACGACTTCAATAGGTGAATTATGTTATTTCGAAACATGAATTTGAATTATTAGTCAAGAGATATCATTCGATGTATCGTGGATATATTTGCCATGGGAATTACGAGGTGAGAATGAGATTTGCTTTTCATCCTGTACAAATTCGTGATTCGCTATCACAGCGAAACTAACACTATGTAATTAATAATATACATTCTATCCATTGTCGATACACATTATATCCTCGTGTATACACACGCAGTCAAGTCATTACGACCCCAGGCGATCGAACGCGAGTCTCGAAAAATGATTTACATCGGCGCTTAACGCAACGCGGAAAATTTATCAATCATCTCTCAAGGTGCAGCCTCTAATCCCACGATTATTAGCTGATCTCAACATCGTTCCGCAAACATCATTATAACCGCGAGCTCGCATTCCAAGCTGTGTATATAACATAACACAATCGGCAGCAGCCGATGCTTATACTTATCTCGCGCAGCGTTGCTCTCAAAGTCAAATTCTCGAGACACGCGTACGCATTGCAAATTAACGTCGCTGAGATTATGAATAATGAATGCGCTCCCCGCCGGGGGTATCGCACGCAGAATGTAAATACTATACACCCGACGCGGAATCGCGTACAGAGTCTTAGATAATGACTGTGCGCTGGAGAAAGACAAAAAAGAGTGTCTAGCGCTGATGCTATCGCGATAGAAAGAAAGAGAGAGAGAGAGAGAGAGGGAGAGACAATGACGGATACCGGGAACTACAATAGCCCACTCGGCGTTTAGCGGGTAATTATTTCGGCCGGTCGATCGTGCCGAACGATTGCAGCGAGGCGAGAGACACGCTTTTGGTGTAGGTGTGGTTGCGCCGGCTGATGTATTCCAATGCGGAATCGACTGCTGGCTATTTTACTGCCGCATTTTTTAGTGATAAGCATCACCTTTACGCTCGTTTTTACTTCTTTTTCTCTCGACTCAGCTTTGAGCTAATATGACTAACGTCGACTGGATGACCAAGCGAAATCCGATCGCTTACTCTACAACAATACCACGATGCAACAAACAACACACCGACAAAGCAGGCGTCAAGTACACCAGGATCTCCCCGTAAACGTGTATCGCGTCGAATCGAATGCTTCACGGCCAATAAAAAGCTTGCGCTCACGAGTATATACACCTCCTCCGACCCTTCGATGTGTATTAAAGACACACCGCGGCAGCAGCTGCCGCAGAAGGGGGTGTCAGCTGATTACCGAGCGCCCGCATTCATAATCGTTCGTTCCGCCAATTTCGTAACGTCTTGCGCGGTGCAACGAATCGTGCCGCCGTATGAGTGTATCGGACTCCTGCAACAGGTATGTATATGTAACGAGCGCAACGTCGGAATCGATCGGCCGAACGATCGATTATAATGGCCGAGTGTTTTTCGTGGGGCGGGTGCTGTGCTCCGCGCTGGACACATTGTCGGAAACGCCGTGCAATTTTTCGTTGCGTAACGCAGGGGTATATGTGCGAGTTAGGAAATTGATAGGCGATCGGTTTTGCCCGGTCTGTCGAGAGATGCAAATGGGTCATTGTTTGCGGCGGAAAATTACACGGTTTTTTAGCCACAACTGATTGCAGAGGTTGGTGAAGTTTTTCTAGTGGTGTTTGGAAATAGTAAGTTACTCGTGTATGGGAGAGTAAGGAGTAGGGATGAACGAGTGCTGTCTTCACGACCTCATTAGCATACGTTCCATCATCTCATAAAGATCGACAGCGACAACTTGATTCCAGATACAAACAAAGCCGTCAATCGTGAAGATTTTTCGAGTCGTGGGGTCCCACGTCAAATTCCCCGCCCGCGGCTTCATAATCTCGACTCACTTACGTAATGTACCCCGCGACGACGCTCCGCTGGATATACTGACAAAGTGACCCGCATATATAATTACTCGTTTCGAGCCCGTAGCGCTGCGCTCTCTGCCTATCGGCTCCCACGAGAGAGAGAGAAAGAGAGAGAGAGAGAGAGAGAGAGAGAGGATCACCGCGGGGACACCCGTCGCTCTTTTCGCCTGGGCAAGCATAAATTCTGGAGACGTTAAAAGCGTGTCCGCGAGCCATAGAACTCGATCTCGAGCGATCGTGTTGCTCGAGAGTGGCGCCCTCTATCTAGTCGGACATAACCTAGAAACGTGTCTCGAGGGATGATGAAGAAATTACGCTTTCACGCGGAGAGATAGACACGTAAGCTCTAACGGTCTGAATTCGAAGCGATGTGTACCATTAACGATTATACCCGTAGGTTATCGTTAAATTTGAATAACATAATATTACACTCAACTACATAGTTTCGTGGTTACGTAATGCGTGCAATTTTTCAGAGTGAAAAATGATTTCGAAAGCGAAATAAAACGTATCCCAGAATGATCAGTCTGAGTCAGCTATCCGGAAGCATTAGACTCGAGCTTTTCAAGCACAGCGGTGTAATTAGTTTAACGTGTTCATTAATCCGATCAGTCCACGTTATACGTTACAAAATCGTCCGGCGAAATTATGGCGCAGTCGGCCGAGCGCCTAATACACGGCACTTGACGGCTTCTTTTTGAAATTCTCGGTACATTTAAATATATCACTCAATTTCGCTCCAGTATATACTGCACTGCAGGCACACGCCTCTCTCTGCCCCGATGACTCACTTTTTCGAGTTCGCGCTGTGTAATTTCCCCTGAATTACAATGTTTTTCCCTCCGTACATGCAACACGAGATTATTTATCGCTAAAGCTGGAAAGAAATTCGCATCACCTGTAAAATTACGAGCCCGAGGGGAACGACATACACACGCGGTGCGGTTCGTAATGAGAAGCTCGTCGCAAACATAACCTCCAAAACAACGCGCGATTATGACGTCCAGCCACGCGCAACACACCGACATTTTTCTAATCACACTCATCGCGCGCTCTTTTAGCCCCATCTCTCGCTACAAGTATAGGTACCTTATAACGTAACGCTTTCTCTTCCGAGGATTCGCGGAATCCGTTTACCGTTGTATCGACGATATCGGACGATTCTTCGCGCTGTATAGCGCTGTATAGTTTGTAATTGCGACGCGGCTGACATTCATTAATAGGCTGAGGAGTCAAATTATACCCCGTAGTTTTCACTTATACAAGCCGAGAGACGTAACTAAGCGCCCGAGTTATAAATGCGGCCACTAATTTTGATTTACCGCGCTTTACGCTTCGCGTTACGTGCACATACATGAAGCAACTACGCGCGGATTGTCAAAGTTTATATACGAGCCGGTCTCGGAGAATTCTTGAAATTTATCTCCTCTACTTTTTTTCACCCCGAAGCGCTCGCGACATTTCACTCGAGAGATTCTTATCTATTGTCGCAAGCGTGAAAATTTCGCTCGCTCGAACGCCGTTTCGATATCGCTCTTGGAAAAAAACGAGGAAATGCGAGTATGCCATAGCGATAAACGCGTGGAATTTATGCAGGGAGCACTGAATTACTCTACCGATACGTCGTACACCGGCGCGTATAATAATAACTCAGCCAGTCGTCGTCGGGTGTGCACAGGTGGGCAGTGCGCGAGATATCCGTATAGTATTATATACAGGATATAGAGACGGAACAGTGGCTATTCGAAAATGAAGGATTCACCTCGAGTGAATAAATCTAACGTGCAAACACACGATCTCCTCATTGCGCGAAGAAACAAAAGAGCAATAAGTCAGGGTATCGCGATTGTCGCGCAAGAGAGGCGCGAAGACTTTCCTAAAAACTCGCCGAAGAATCTCCTATCCCTCTGTCTTCTACCGTAAATCAGCGATAAATCCTAGCGACGACGAGGCTGTTTTCCATACACACACACACACATATACCCACACGAAGCTCTTCCCACAGTTTGTCGCTTTCATCGGCTTCGGGTGTATGGAGGAAGTGCCTACCTCACGGCGGCGGCGGCGGCGGCGACAGACGCCTTCTGGTTTTATGTGCCTACGCGATCGCGATTCTCCTCCTGAAGTATATGTGTGTATATGGAGACAGAGATCGCCGAGGCGAATACCGGAGAGGCTCATAACTTTCCTCGGCAGGAGGAGATTCGACGCGTGTATACGTATATATATGCGAGGAGGTGTCCCTATATAAAAAAGTCATGACCGGATGAAGTGAAGCCAAGAATGCGTCAATATGATTGGCTCGTGTAGTGCGCATGCGTCAAAAGTATCGTTAGAATTTTTTGATTTGTTTTTGATTTCTAAAATTGATCCTAATACAAAGAATGTAATATATTACTATAATACATATCAATAATTATTAGTTGTGTATTTATAATATTCTATTGTAAATATTATCATTGTTACAAAAAGTGACATGATGTGAACGTTGACACGAACTGAGTTGAGACATAACCTTAAAATTTTAAAAGGTAGTTGGTGACGAAACCGCGGCAATTTTGAAATTTACATGAGCGCGAAATGAATCAATCATATATTGTAAAGTTTGATATATTTCCGTAATAGAAAACAAATATTAAAAATATCAATCAAGCATTTATATTTCATTTAATAAGTTAATGAATTAATATTCTACTACAGTGCGCGCAGCGCACTGCGCCAAAAGTCTAGTATAAATATAAACGTGTGCAGTGTATACGTGCGAAGGGGGAGATTGTGCGAAGAGCTGCCTCTTGTTCTTGAGACGAGGAATAAATCCTTAGGGAAGTTTCTTTTTGGACTTTCGAGGACTGCGAAATAAGGTGGGATATTGTAAAACGAAGCAAGCTTTAATTTTTCGAATTATCAGAAGCAACTCGGTACATCCTGTAATCGCAAACATGCTCGCAAGTTTGCTACACTTTACTCTGTATCTACCGAGATCGCGTGGGCGAATATTAATTCAAACTGATAGCGGCTATTAGTCGTGTACGGATGTGGCCAATCGAGCGGCGGAGTGATAGGCGACAAGCCCGAATATAATTTCCAGAGGGGACCGCTCGAGATTTACGAGCTACACAAGCTATGAGCAGACATTCAACTGCGGCCACTTGGCAACTGGTATGCGTTAAGTTTTCGCGAATGGCCCGAGGCATTTCTGCGATTATCGACAGGTTGATTCGCGAATTTGCCGAGTTGCGTCATTTTCACTTGCAGTAAAAAAATCAATCGAGACGCTGAGATAGAGTGTCTTATATTACTCAATATATGTGTGCTCTCGAGAAAAATACGCGGACGCAATAAACAAATACTCGAAAATGACGACGTCATCGCGGGATGTTACAAAATAATTAATGGACGCACGTGAGAGACGTGGACTCGGGGACAGTCTGCCAAGACTGAGCGCACTTGGAACCATCAGTGACTCGAGTGACTCTTGGCGTTTGGCACACGACTCGAAGCTTTAATCGCGCGGAGTAAGTATTTACATTTTGTTGTACTTTACACTCACAGTCAGAAGATCCCCAATCAACATCTTCGAACGAACTTTGGGACAGATCTTCCATACCCCTTTGGCATCGAAAATTAGCACGTGTGCATCTCACAATCGCGCAAGGTATTTGCCTATACGGCTTCGCGAATTATCTACCTACTCGCGCGTGTATAACGGTGCAGCTGCGAGAGTGAGAGGTGCCGCGCGGCGGAGCGATGACATAACGCTTTATATACCGGCTGCAGTCAGTCAGTCAGTCGCGGCGGCGACGGCAGCAGCCAAGTCGGCGACACACGGGAATTCTGTTTATTTTGCCTTCGCTGATATTCCAGGCATTTCGAGATGTGGTTCTCGTATACTACAATAATATCGAGCTGAGATGAAAATACAGAGTCTTTTATGCGATACAGAAGAGAATAGTAGAAATTAATAACACGTAAAACCGCGAGCCGTCGAAACTGTGAATACCTCATTACACTCTCGACTGCAGCGAAAGCTGCGGTCATTAAGAAATGACCATAACGCGCGGCGGCGGCACATTCCCGCCCGCGAATGCAAATCTCGTATACCGGCTCTCTGACACACTCGCAGCAGCAGCTAACGGCGGAAATAAAGTGCGGCTCGCGCTTTACGATTTACTTACATGCCATTACGCGCACGAGCGACGCTGCCGTCGTTGTTCCAGGGATTTTTAGGACGACGGAATAAGGTTCGCGCGTGTACGACTGTTATCCGAGATTTTTTTTAAGTAGTCGGTTAGTGTCTTGTAGTTGACATCGGTGTAAACACTGGCAGAAGCTTTTATCCGCGGGTTTACAAGGAAGCGGACAATTGCGGACTGAAGGTTGATTGCACGCGATTGCGAGTGGATCGGTAGGGATTCCGCCTACACATTGAGGAGCGTGTAATTGAGTGGAGAACGGGTTGAAGAGACCGGTCGTGGGAGAAAGTTTTTTCAGAAGGTTCGATGCACTTGTACGCGTTGATCGAACTGTATACTTTTGTTGTGATTTCAAACGCTATCTTAGTTTACTTTAATTTTGTTAAAATCAATAAACAGACATATCGATCAACTAGTCTCTAAAGTCTCATTGAATCCGATTGACTCGTCGCCAAAACAAACCTAAAAGCGGCCTGCGCACAGAGATAGAAAAATAAAAACAATTTATCCCATTCATAGGACGACCTGCAGCTCTGTATAGCCCGACTAAATTACCCGTCGTGCACGTGAATGGCCGGAATAGGCTGGGCGTTGACAAAGAGGCACACAGTTGCGCGCCGGGTAATTTAGAGATCACTTGCGCGCATCTGCCGATAGTCTCTCTGGAAGAGGCTGTGCGCACATAGCTTTTCCTCGGAGGCAGCTGCTGCAGCAGACGACGTGTGGTTTCCTGTGCTATCTATATTGGATTTCGATATAAAGGAGGGGAGACTTTTGCTTTGTCAGGCTCTGAATAGAGCCGATGATTGCGGTGGTTTGTATACGGTATAAATATTTTCATTTCGAATTAACAGCTGCTCAAGCTTAAATCTTAGGGTTTATGAATGCCGCCCTTTGAAACTTTCTGAGAACGGAGTGCGTTAAGGGAAAAAATTTACTGCTGGAACCTTTGCGATAAATCATCATCGGGAAGAAACAAAGCTTCGCGAAGGAGAGAAAACAACACTTTTGACGAACATCACGTATTTCAACTAGAATATCACCGCGTGTTTGCCGGAGTAATCAATTGCGCGTCGATTCTTTTCCATTTTTCAGCCCGACAAATATTGTCTCTGCTCGTTTTCACGTCGTCAGGCGGCACACTTTGTTTAGTCCCGATTGATCCCGAGCTTTTTTCTCGGAATCGATACCCGCTAATTACCTTTCGAGGAAGAATAAAGGAAATCGCGCAGTAAAAATTGCTTTCCTCCATTGCGCATATAAAACTCTATTCTCACGTGTCTCTCTCGACTGTACGTGTACAAGATTGATTCAACACAGAAGAGAGAGAAGGAATGCCAAGCGGCTGGATTGTACAGAACTGTACAAATACGTCCAGCTCATACATACGCAGCCGCATTTTCTCAAGCCTAACCCGCATACGAGAAGCCTTCCTCTCTCGAAGAGATACAATTTTTTCCCTCCTCATTTTAATTTGCAATGCTGATGTAATGGAAATGCTCGGGTGGATTTGTAAGTCGCCCGACGTCGTAATCGTCTCTTCGCGTCCTCTGCTCCTTCTTTTTCTTCTTCTTCTTCTTCTTCTTTCTCTGTGTATACCGACGACGCGAAGATTTACTTTGTATTTCGGAGTGTCGCCTGCGCGGATTTGAGTTACGCGGTAGGCCTTGCTTTTTCGTACGAGCAATAATCGTCCATCACCGGAGGTGAACGAGTTCGCTGGTAATATACGTATACTGAGGCAAAATATCGCACGGGGCTGTGATAAAATTTTAACGACCTCGTGTGCGTTTGGCTAAAGTCGAGGTAATTGGGATTAAATGATGGGAGCGATAATTGAACCGCTTACTTAGTAGCGTTGTTATATTTGTAGGCTCGAATATTGCGATGGTTGAAATAAATTTTGACCCGTGAATTTTCCAGCTGAATAAGACATCTCACCTTACCTCGGGATTAAAAATCCATCGCCTTCTAAGGCCTTTAAACCCGATTTAAAACGCAACAGAGGCCTGTCCATCTGCCCCTAAGAAACCCGGAAAAAGAAACCATCCCCGATATCCGATCTTCCTCTTATACAGTATAGACCAAAGAGCCCCGTGCGCTGACCATATCCAAGTCTCACCCTCGGTCCAAAAAAAGCCCATCTCCAACAGCTGTTCGAACTGTAGGCTTCTCCTTGCACCGCAGGGGGAACGCGCGGCGCGCATCTCACCTATACACCTACTTTCACTCTCGATCCTCGCGAGCTTCGTATTCCAGCGAGTGTGTGTACCTTCGTTCTAAGGCATATACACGTACGAGAGCGCGAATGAATGGGTGCGTGTGTGGGTGGCCGTAACCAGAAGGAGAGAGGGGGACAGCGCGCACATCCGGTTGGGTGTGTCGAATGTCTTTGGCTGCAGCTTGGATTCTTTGTCGTCATTGCGCTCTTGTGCGCGTATGTTTCTTTTACGAGTAATTCGCGTGGATTTGAATTTGGCGCCAAAATCGACGTTTGAAATTCAACTCCTCCGCGATGAATAATCAGCTGTCAGAATTGTCAAGCCTCACGTATAATTAACTCCAACAACAACACGCCTGTATTTTCGTATAAAGGCTACTTAGCATCTCCGGCGCGTATATGTGTTCTCAGCAAACAGCTGTCTGAATGGAAAAACTCGTTCTTCGATAAACAAGAGGATTATTACCCTCAAGCGAGTTTCGGCTCTCGAAATCTGCATCGTAACGCTTCCTCGCACGAATAAATTTCCCAACAACCAAAGTACATCGACACTCGGTCGCTGATCCTCCGATATTTCGATTGTTCACTATACCATACAGACATAGTGAATGCGTCGGCTAATTGCTTACGCTGCGGAAACAGTATACACGCAATAATAACACGACGTGGTCAAGGCCGTGTGGTGCTGTGTATCATGAATCACGTTTCGTCTTTCAGTTTTCATTCAGGTGAAAAAAACTCGTGGCCTCTCGAGGTTGATATGGTTTCTCAACGCTGAAATCGAGTCTCTCTCTCTCTTGTACATATACACGCCATTGTCCGGATCGAATTTCCGCGGAGTCGCCGAAAGAATTATGGCTGGGCTCTGCGGCTTTTCGAGTTCTCGCGCGTTTTGTAAGAATGAATTATGCGGACGGAGGGGATTTCTTCTTTTTGATTCATTAAGTTGCTTTACGCTGATTTATAATGATTCCCAGAGATTTATTCAGATCTACCAGTGCGTTCGTTTTGCTCGTTGGGTAAACACGTTTTAAGTATTTTATAGCGAGCGAACGTCTATCCGGAGCGCGATGATGATATTTGGAGTGAAAAATAGCCGAGAGAGATAGGTCTTATCGCTCGGAGGCAGCGGAAGGAACTCGATTTCATCACCCAGATTCAAGAAGCTTGCATTGGGATATGCGCACAATAGAAGTCGAGTAGAAAATATAAATAAACATTTAAATGCTTTTGTCGGCCGTGTATACGAGCGTACGGGACTCAAGAGAAGAGCAGCGCGAAGGTGTTTATCGAGCACGCGTATCTCTCACGCTTCGAGAGGACTCGAAGTTCCGCGATAAGGACGACACAGCGGTTGCCTACGTGACGCGCTTTCGTGGGACGATCAATGCATTTTAAACGCGCGCATAGAGATTGATTAAACTCGGACGGAAGGTGTCGAGATAAACTCGAGCTTTTTCTTCTATCCCACCCACGAGTTGAAAATAAACGAAACCCCGCCCAAAATCCAATACACTCACTCACCGCATCATCGGGTTTTCCTCTGACTCGCGCAGAAGCTGCACGCGCGCAACAGGTGAGCGAGTTGTTGTGCGCAGCAGAAGCACCGAGTCGCCTGCAGGGGGGCGTGGAATAAATCAGCTGACGTGTACGCGCGCCCGCGCATATTGTCCATCCGCCGCGTGGTCGTCCCTCTCTTCCCCGCGATAAAATCTCTCTCTCTCTCTCTCTCTCTCTCTCTCTCTCTCTCTCTCTTGGATGCAAAGCGAAGGCTTAGAAATGCGCCACGCGAGCAGCAGCAGCAGCAGTAGAGGAAAGGCTATAGGTATGGAATACAGAATGACATCCGGCTGCGGCGGTTCGCTCGCTCTCTCTATGCTGCTGCTGGCGGTGCATTTGAGAGAGAAATGCTGCCGCCACTGCGGCGCTGGAAATGTAAGGCATTGTGTTTGTAGGCAGCAACCCTTCGCGGTTGTTGTTGTTGTTGTTGTTGTTGTTGTCGCGGGCGAATGAATGAATGCGTAATGAGAGAGGACGGGGGTGAATGGAATTTGATTTTAATTTGATTTTCAGCTGGAGTGGCTTTAAAAGAAATATCGAGAGCTGAGTTGAATAGAGTTCTAGACTTATTTTAAGGGGAAACAAGGTCGTTCAATAAGCTTGTAACCGGAGAGTCGAGACCCTGTGGCATTAAGAAAAAATCCGAGTATCATATACAGTCATGCCTTCGAGGGAAAAAATAGAGGCGCCTCTGTTCTCGCTCGCACCGCGAGAGCACGTTCCGTTCTGATTATTATGCGCTCTTATGTGTGATGACCCCGAGGCTCTTAGTCGGCGTTCAGCGGCTGCTTGGCTATTATATACCATTGACCGCGAATTAATTTTAATTTTAACTCAGTGGTATTTTCACAAAAATGTTCCATTGAAACGATTCACCTTCTTCAATCGACAATTAAAAAATTAACGACGACAGTGCAAAAAATTACGTGAAACGGAATTCGTGTCAAGATCAAACTATCCCGCAGTTCATATACTCCCTCATCTTGCACAAAGATCGCCAGCTCAGAAGCCAAGAATCTACCGATCAGACCATACGCTCGTTCTCGCCTGCTATACATGCCACATATAGTCTCCGGGGGGATTAGAACGCCGGCGAAGCGCCACAGCGACGTTGACGGAGCGCAGATATTATTCTCAAGGATGCCAGGGCGTCTTAATTGCTGCAGCACCGCCGCGGTGTCTTCATCCGCTCGGACTTTCAATGCTGTGTGGTGTACAGCAGCAAAAAAAGAAAAAAAACGACGACGACGACGACGACGAGAGTATTGCGAAGGACGCGTCGTAAATTATTTTTAACAAACAATTAATATTCATCCGTGAAGTGCACGCGCAGGCAGCGTAATCCGTAAGCGAGTGCTGTTGCCGCCGGGGGTATATGAGAGTTTTATCGGAGCGGTTATAAGTTTAAGGGGCTTTCATAATTGTTGGCTGGCGCGGCTGCCAAGAGGTTTGGAGTGAGTTGACTGTCGAAGTATAAAATACCAATTGGATTTCAACCATACGAATGACTTTTACATGCCCAGTTATAGTATTAGCGGCCCCATCAGTAGGCCCAACAATAAGCAGTTTTGGCATACTATGTGTACCGATGGGGAAAATAGAAAAGCGCCAATGCGCCACCTATCTGCGCTGGCCAAACACACGGAGAGTATGAGCGGTAAGTGTCGTGGGTAAGAGTCCAGTATTGTCCAGTCCAAAAATGCTTTGCTCTGATGCATCGCGATGATTTGTATTTTAAAAGGTCGAGAGTCTTTTAACAATAACAAAAAGGTTCCCTTGTTACCATATTATTGTAATTTTTACTGTCTTCTCACTGGATGCCAGTGTGGAACACCCATAAAGAGCGCTGATTACTTTAGATATTGATGATGATGAAACACGGCTATCAATTAATCCTCTTTTTACAACAAGCAAGAGATGAGCAAGAATGTAAAAAAAAAATAAAGAGAAAAAATATACACGAATAAACGATGGCTAGCAGTTACATTATGTCGAGGAGTTGATTTTGCAGGTAATGTCTGTGTTTAATGCAATACGTTTCCAAACTTTTTTCTGTACCGGCAATTTTTTTACGATGTTTGATGAGCCCGGTACCTATATCATGCTCGCAGAACTTTAAGGGCATAAGGTGGCCATCGCTCAACGAATTCTTGTAGCTAACTATACCAAACTACATTATTATTATTATTATTATTATGAAATAATTTTCTTTTTGTAACATGTGCAAATTTTTTTCTAATAGTGGATAAATTACTCGATTCCGAATAATATTTAACTTTCATGAGTGCGCGGGCGGCATTCGAAAGTTGACTTAATCGCTTTTGATAAAATTAAACTGTCACGAAATCACTCAAATATCTCTCGCCTTATAATTTATTCTAAACACATACGTTCATGTATGCAAAAGCAAATTCCTGCCAAATACCCGCTCGTAAACCCACCGCGTCGAAAGTCCTAGTCCGCAAAACTCCGAGACATTAAATATAAACGAACTAAACGCCACCGGCAGCACTCGATCAAAAATAACGAATATCTGCCGAGCGTCGACTGACGTATGAATGAGAGCCACAGCGGAGAAAGCAAATAGGCGCTAACTCGAACGCGACCATAGAAGCTGACATTGGACTTCTGAAACACACCTGCGGAAAAGCTCGAGAGCAGCTATTTCGAACTCGGCAAGCTTCGGCGCGTTATTCGGAGATCGGTATCGCGATCGGAAATCGCAACCTGCAGCCGCGAGGGTTTTAAAGCCGACATAACGGGGCTGGCGCGCTTGGGAAAAATGGATTTCTTTCTCGACGAGATTCCGATATTTCGAGATTACGCAGATGATTATCTTTAAAAATTGAATTTTTTCGATGGATTTTAAAAGTGTGCCCACACTTATCCGCGATCTCGTGGATATTTTTTCGCGATTTGCATTATAAACTGCACTGTACACTGTATACACATTATGGCTTAAATCAAAATCAAGGGATTGCGCGGCACGACAGGCGGCTTAATTGACGACGCCGCCAACGCCGATCGGATCGTAGCGGTTCTGCGCAGCAGCAGCGAAAATACGAGCGAGAGATGGAATCCAGGAAGGGAGCCGATGATTATAAAAGACGACGGCCGAAGAAACGCCTACTCCGCGCGCGAAGCTTTTTCTCGCTCGAAAGTCGAGCAGCCGCCGATACCGATCTTACGTAAGGTATTTGCATCACTGACGTATTGAAAGGAGGCACTTTTGGCGTTAATATTTACAGCCCCAGCTATACGATTTATTAATTTAGTTTGTTTTAATTATCATTCCGTTGGATTTTTATCTCCTCTACAACACTGTAATCATTCAAATTTCCCGCGGTGATTTACGCGCGCGTCATCGCACGATTCGCGCTAATACCGAAAACGAAATGAAGCGCAAACAAAAGCGAAACGTAGAGACTCACCAATCATCTGCGAGCGCGCACGCAGTGGAGAAACAATTATGCATTCGGCAAATGAAACAATTACTCAAGCACCGCTGCGCATCTTTCACAAGGTTTCCCAGCGAAAAACGAGCAGTTCTCGAGATCGACTCGGTCGACGAGTGAAAAGAAAAATCGAGTTCGCAGAAAATATCACTGGGTTTCGCTCGCTCGTAAAGGCGCCTTTTTATCCCCCGCAAGAAGAAAGAGACGCAAATGCGTTTGCGAAGCGCTCTCTCTCTCTCTCTCTCGCTCTCTCTCTCTCTCTCTCTCTCTCTCTCTCTCTCTCTCTCTCTCGCGTCCATTTATCTCTGACCTATCCCAATTCTGTTTTACCTGCGGCGAGCGATTAACGGTGAACTATATTTAGAGGCTACAGCCACGGCGGCGGTCCCGCTGATGTACGACGTAGGTGTACGTATACGTATATATGTATGCCGTATACCGCGCAAAGAGAGAACTCGAATCGGCAGCGACCTTCATAACTCAAAAGCTCTCGAGAGCTGAGCTCGCCCGCGCATAGCCTTTGACTTTGACAAATGACTAATAGAAATTCTTGATATCGGACACGTTTTATTTGCTGCTGAACGTGCACGTATGATGAATAAGACAATTAGCGCTGTTGAAAAATCCTCGATTAAAGATTCAATTCGATGCGACTTTCTTTATTTTTATCATCTCTCAGGGATTCGCTGATCGATTTACGCTTTCAATTTGCGCGCTCTCCGCGTGCGTCCGAAGTGTTTAATTATTTTTATAGAATTTTTAATCGGCGGATCGTTAAAAAGCTCAAGCCGAACAGAACAAAAGCAAATCAAAATTCTCGAGACGTTGCGCGCACGATTTTCCCCTTTTTCTCGGGCTTTTTCCTGCGCGCATCGCCGCCGGCTTTAATTGCGCTTCCGGGAACTTAATATTCAAGGCGTTTCCTCTTCCACGAACAAATCCCTCGGCAACCATTACAGAAGCCATCCCGTGCAACGAGAGACTCGAAAACCTTGGCCCAACTCCATGGATACGCGTCTTTTTTTCACGCGACGCAAAAAGTAAAAAAAAAAAAAAAACAACGTTGTCGAGTCGCCGGCGACGATATTGTGTTATGACTGAGCGTACGCTGTTTGCGTCAATACGGGAGTGAGAGTTTATAGTTTTACGTGAGGATTTTGCCAACAGCGGAGAAACTTTCAATATTTTGCGGCGGATTTTCGCTTCTCGTGGCCTTGAACTTTGTGTCACATATAAAATACATATAGCGCTGTTTGCAGAAGTAATGAATCAAGATTGTAACAGCCTGAAGAAATCTCGTATAAATCGCATGTCAAAGTGACCGATACTCGAATCTCAATCATAATAAATGTAACGTCAAATCAAGAACGTTCGCGTAGTCACGATTTCATATACTCGGTATCAAATACATACAGATACAACGTCAACAAAGCAGTAAGAAATGAATAATTCTGAAAGTTTTTACGCTTTAAAAAAAAAAACTCGACAAAAAGTTTCCGTACCCACGAAACCCTCCGCTCTTCGAACGTGGGAGAAAAGCAGACATCATACCTCGAGCCTACGTCGCAGATCAGAAATGACGGAATGACAAAGATGAGACAAGACAAGTTCGCACAGCCAGTCCGGAACCGGAGATGATGCAGATGACACGATCTCGCGCTCGCGTGAGCGAAATTTGCTCTCCTCTCTCTCTCCTTCTTTCTTCGAGTTGCACAGCTGGCACTCGATGCTTTTTTTTCTTCGATGTACGAATGCATATAGAGGCCGATGCAGCTGCGAGAGCGCAGCTGATGACGCGAGTGCGATGCTCTCTTGGCGTTTCATCGATGAGTCGGTCTATTTGATTATAGGAATTTCGTGTTTGTTTGCGGTACGTGCTGCTGACGCGCATCAGGCGTGGTTATATTATTTTGCGGCTCGCTGCGGTTCGAGGAATTAATCGATCGGGATGTGCAGTGTCGGCGGGGGACGCATATTGTTATGTAAATACGAGAGCAGAGAGAGGAGCAGTTCGAGGTTAATGACTTGGATTGGATAATAAAAATGTTACGCTTTCGATTGATGTCTTTATAAGAGCGTGCGTCATTGCGTTCGCTCGTCTTGCTTCAAAGTGTGTTTTAATTGGCAGCTGAACGTTTTTTTTTTTTATCATCTTCGACGAGGAACAACAGCTAATTACGAGCCTGATAAGCTCTTCATTGTCCTGAATTAATGTTGAGACTATTCGAGCCCACGTAGAAGCATAAACCATCGAATTGTTAGGACATTGTTAGCTCACAGCTATCGAGTCCTTTGACTTTGTATTACTCATGCACAATTGATACTTAAATTCAACGCGCGAACTGAGAAAGAGCTGGAGCTTTATAGCGTAACGATCAAACGATATTCCAAAGTGCAGCCAACGCCATAAATTTCAGTTTGCTTCTCGGAAGCAGTAAATAACAAATTTCCTGCACGTGCTACCAGTGTTAATCAACGCGAACAATAACCTCACACACTCGCGGCGTTTCAGCGAGAAAATAGTTCACCAACACCGATCCGATCTCCGACATCTGCTTCCATTCATTCAACTCGCGTCTTTCTCTCTTTCTCTCTCGACAACAACGAGTCGTCGTCGCCGCGTGTCTAAGTAAGAAAATTCCAGGCCGTCAAGCCAGTAGTCGCACGCACACACACACACACACTCACGCGCATAAGAGCTGCGGTATCGCGAGTCAGTGGAACGACCGTGGACGGTATGCGGTCTTACGCGGATTCGAGGGAAGGCGTGAGCTGAGAGAGTCTACGACGCTGCTGTTGTGTGTGTTTGGAAGCTGAAGAGAGATTTTTTTTTTCTTGGGGAATTTTTTCGGAGGAGTCACTTCCGTAGACGCTTGGGACGCAGATAACCGGGACTGTTTGTATGTTGTACAAACATGAAAGTGCGAGTTGATAAGTATGAGGGAGATTAGGAGTCTCACCTGAATTGATACGTTATTCGGTTGGTAGATAAAACGTCTTCGAAATTTTGATATACGCGCGACGTCTTAATTCCGAGATGCTTTGTGGAATAACTAGTTTTCTTCAGAAACCGCCAATTTCTCAATCAAATTTTATCGGCAAACTGGTAGCGTTTGAAAATTCGATAGCGCGCTATCGAATTTTCAATTTCACTACAGGGCACGATAGATAACACGACTAGTCGCGAGTTCGAATCCAGTTCGCAGTAAGCTCTCTCTTTGGCAGTTAATTCAGCGTTTATTCCCCTATGCTAATACCCTGTGACTTGTTACGGCGCACTATCTCATCTTAATACAAAATTATGAAAGCGAACCGTCTCGTAAGAATAGATTAGACCTTATCGAAGTGAAAAGTTCGCTCTGCCGGGCCAGTTATACTAATGAAAGTTTGCTTGTCAGCGAGATGCACACGCATAGCTAGCCTCTCTATCTGTACGTTTAATATATCGACTAAGAATTCGCCGCCGGTATTGCCGCCGCTATATTATATACTAGTTTCGTATTCATGAAGTCTGACACTGTGTAATTTGTAAAAGCTCGTACCATCAACACGTTCGCTTTTAATTTTATTGTGCCTTATATCCCAACGGCGTTTTCGCGAGATTAACCAATTATCTCAATGACCGAGCCTATCTAAACTTTCTACGCGCCGTTTCGCAAATGCCGAATTAATAAGACTACGAAGAGAGACAGACCCGTTTAATTTTCACCCGATTCTCG
Source organism: Pteromalus puparum (assembly GCA_012977825.3). Lineage (NCBI taxonomy): Eukaryota > Metazoa > Arthropoda > Insecta > Hymenoptera > Pteromalidae > Pteromalus > Pteromalus puparum. The sequence goes on along the minus strand of CM053171.1, from coordinate 45,330,761 downwards.
ACAAGGCGAGCGCGTTAGAACCAAATTCCAAAGCGTATCTTTTCAATTTCACCGCAACGACGGGACTGACACTCCAATTAGAATCCATCTCCTTTACTCATGTATAGAGCAAATTTATTCCTCGCCGAAATCACTCATCCACGTCGCTAGATCTATTACAGTCCGGCGGCCGGACACAATAACCCCTTTAGAGATCGTAGTATGGCTGATCGGTAGCAGGATCGGATCGGATTTGGTGAGGAGGGAACCGGTCTCGAGACAGGGGGGGGGGGGGCGACTTTTACTCGTTTTGCTCCTTTTGCGCAATTTTGACAGGCCGAAAACGAGGCCGAGGTATTAGAGAGCTGCGCGCAAGTGCACTTTGAGCGTGAAATTGGATGAAGTCGCGAGAGAAAGGAGGTGTACAGGGGGTCCGATAAAATTTTTCGGCTGAGCGTGAGAGCAAACATTTTGCGAGGGATTGATTCGCGTGAAATCGCTGAAAGCGAAAACGGAGATTATTTTTCCCAGTCGGATTATCGCGCGAGCATCGGGGAGTATGATTGAAATGTCAAATGTTCTGTTAAACTATGTGCTGAGTATTAGAATATAATATCGCGAAGAAGCGTTTTTAATTAAAAAAGCCGTCCCTTCACTGAAATTATTCGGCAAAAAGGCAATTCTTACTTGGCACATTCATAACGCCTGGAGAGAAGCTCCTCAACTTACCCGAGCCATTACCGATACTTACTCGCAGACAGACAGCGATCCACAAGCGATTCCCAAGCTCGTAAACAAAATTCAAAGTGTCAAAGTGCGCACGTGGAGAGATAAAGAGCCGCCGAGGCGTCAGAAACACGCGGAGACAATCTCTGCGAGCAGCACATTTACATTCCGAAATATATACCTTACTTCGCTCTCTCGACACAAAGAGAAAGAGGCAGGAAAAAAAGCGCGTGTGTAGTTCGCATGACGGACAAGAGAGAGAGAGAGAAGAGCCAAAGAGGACAAAAGGTTTCGAAGATGGTGTACACACACATATAACGCACACGAATCGGCTTTGGCGAAACACGTTTCGGAATCTCGGGGCGGGATCGCGCGCGTCGCGTCCAATTTGTTATTACGCTCGGTTACGCATCGGCCGGTACTCCCTATAGTGTATGTGTGTATGTGTAAGCGCGAGCCACCGCCGGAGAGAGAAAGAGACGCAACGATCGATAGCGCCGAGATGATTGATGCCCTGCGGAGGTGCCGCACGGATGCACCTCGTTTTGACGTGCCGCGGGGGCATCTCGGATTTTTTAAGAATTTTCGGGGGAGCTATACGCTTATGGGAACGACGCTTGATTTAAAATGTTTTGACAAATTCGCAATGAGCGGCAAATTAAACTTTCCTTACGCTCACCGCGGAGTTTAATAAGCTTTGACAGCGATATTAATGAAGCGTTGCTTAATGAACGTATACCAGAGAGATTATCTCGAACGCGTGTGCGCAGAAGGTAAGGGGATAAATAGTCTCCGCGATCTGCGATGGGTGAAAATTCCGAGGACAACCTCTCTCTCTCTCTCTCTCTTTCTCTCTAAAACCAAGAGCGATCCCATCAGAAAATCGCACCTACCACTCTGCGGTACAAAGACACACCGCATACCGTTAGACTCGACGCTGGCGCGCGTCAAGTTAATTGTGCACGTGCGGCCTAGCACAACCCAGCCCTTATCGACCTAATCGAGCGACTCGGCTGACCCCACGGCCAGGAAGAGTCTATGAATCATCTGCGCACTCCTCCTCCTCCTCCGCGGGTCCTTTTACGAGCTCTCCCCTCCGTAAGCCTTTCCCTTCGTTCTTCGCCGCGTTGTGCACGATGATACAGAGAGAGAGAGAGAGAGAGAGAGAGAGAGAGAGAGAGATGCCGAGTGGTAATGAGAAATTATGTTCCAGCGTAGAACAGCGCGTCTTTAACGCTCGGTTAGTCGTAGGAGTACGTCGGCTTGCCGTTTGGGTACTTACAGCCGGGGATTTCGCAATAAAGAGAGGAGGCAGCAAGCGCCTGCTTGCAATGCAAATTTACAAGTGGTCGGGCGATGCTTCGTTCCTTCTTTTTTCCGCTATCCACGCGATAGAGTGGAAATTATGTTGTTGCTGTGAGATAAATTCAACGGGATTTCGTGCCGAAGGGCGCACTTTCGATTTCGCATACGTGTGTTTGTGTCCTTTCACTGAGATGCGTATGCATTTCACGCGAGTTGCGAAAGTATATATGCGAGCGGCCGTGAGTAATTTACATCAATTTCCCTTCGTTCGCTCGATCTTATAGAGCGCTAACGAGTCGTATTTAGCGAACGACTTTCGGCGGTTAAATAGCTCGCAATGCAACCGCGGGAATGAGGTATTGCCAAAGAAGAGCGATTATTTCGACACGTTTTGTGAAAGCACAATAATAATCGCTGATCTGCATAACGAAATTTTGAAAGAAAAAAAAAACGCTGTACTCACGTTTACTTTGGCGAGGTACAGTTCCAGCTCCTTGTAGGGATCCATATCAGCTCGATTCTTCTCGCTGGTCAACTCGTCGTCGACTGCGCTTTCCATAATTTTCAAAGGATTCACATCCTTGCTCTTGGGCAAGCTCAGCGCTGCACTTCCTGCGCTCGGTCCGTTGAGTCGCGTCGGACCGCTGACGCTTTGCTGGACGGCCTTCATAATGCCGGCTCACCCGGAAACTTTTCGCATCTTCGCCCTGGCTCTCCTGAAACATCGGATAACGTTTTTTCTTCGTTAGTATTACGCTATGTAATTAAGTTTGCATCGCTGAAACGTTAAAAATCAGGTAAGTTATTCGCGAATTTCATTTCGTGCTTGCGCGGCAGAAAATAAATACAATTAGGTATTTTTTAGCGTGAAGGTATACAACCTCGCGTTGCAAAGCTGGTCTAAAAATACACGTATATACGCAGCCGAGCTGATACATATACAAATATTCCCCATCTTCAAAAACAAATACCCAACCGACCAGCGACAAAAGAGGGCGAGCAAAAGCTCGTCCGCAAAAGGAAAACGAGCTTTCAATCGCGCGTTGCGCGAGCTTTCCCATCCAAGATCTCTTTGATCTTCGCTCTCGTCACGGACTCCATCGGCGCGATAATTTATATCGTCGCGCGCGAAACGGCACAAGGGCCGCAAGCGAGACAGAGCAAAAGGGAGATTCCCGCAGACTTTCGACATAACGCCGCTGAGCGACTGCGCGCGAGTTATAATTAACGGCGACGCGTTTATGCTTTTCTTCAGCTTTGTTTTTTTGTAAATTTCCGTTCTTCTGGCTTTTGCATACGGCTCGAGCTTTTACCGTAATTTAGAGACTCGTTGCGAGGCTTTTCGATGAGTGTGATCAGGATAATTTTGAGTGTACTCACTTTTAAAGACAAGTGGTATTAAGTATATAGAATAGAAGGTTTATTGAATTTCGAGAATAAATTGAGATGGCAATGTCAAGTCGAATGTAAGCCGAATGGTGATAAGTAATGCGGAGACTCGTTTGTGTTTGGAAAAAGTACGAGCCATTTACTTAACTGATTCTCATAATGAAAATACAAGACCTTATTTGTTATTCATGCATTGAATTGAAAAGTAATAAAGCTGTAAGTATACGAAGGAAACCATATTGAAGTGGCTTTGATAAGCTTACCGCTGTTAAAAGAAAATACACAAGTGCATTAATAATCGAGTTTAATACACTGAGCATCGAAAAATACAAACTGGTTTGACGAAAGAAAAAAAAACTTGATGAGTCATACACGATTTGCACAGCACTTACGCTTTTTTTCAAAAACTAAATATAATTCATTTATCCCGCGATGCAGTTGGAGAAATATTTCATTAAATGTTTTGAAATAAAACAGTTATTTAGTACGCCAGGATCGTTACACACTGCTAATTTTAGTTTGCCCTAGGGTTAATTACGTTCACTTGAATTATCCTCCCTCGCACGACGAAAGCGTCGCGAATCATTTCCTACTGCGTCGTTCGTATTCGCTCTGTTAATTCAGCCGCGTGTATACTGCAAAAAGTTAGCGTGTAACCGGAATGCTTCTCTCTGGTGTCACTGAACTATTTTCCAGTCACAACTCATAAGATGCCTCGTACTTTTCAACATCAAAACAAGCGTTGTTTGTTAATAATCTATTCGCGCTGATAAATAATAATAATAAATTATTGTTACGAGTGGCTTGAAAAACGGCCAGTATTAAAAACGTTGAATTCTCGCTGATTATGAGTGGTGTATCGCGATTCGCAATGAAACGTTATAAATATTGTAGTCAGAGATAAATTCAAGTGCATTACCATGATAAAAAGAGAAGGTTGTAATTAGAAAACACTTCAATCCAATAACCACCACGTGCGAGTAGTCTATTGGAAATACTTTACACGAGTAAAGAACTACAGCGTGTGTATAAAACAAACATGAGTATGTAAATATGCCGTGTGCAGTGCAGGAATGGCAGATTGTTGCGAGACTACTCGACCTTTTCTTAATTAAGCTAGTTTGAAAGTTACAAAACCAATGCGCTCGATAAATCAAATGCACTCGGTAGTTAGTATACACAGGCTTCTGCAGCTGCTTTTAATTAGAGATTATGCGTCATAGGGATTTTACTTATTTATTTTATGAACGCTTTGTTAGTTTTTAATTAAGAATAGCAACTAATAGTCGTTTAGCTTTGAGGTCGTGGAAAAGTGGGACGGGGTTGATGAACTCGAGATGACGAATAAAAACAATGTATATAAGTACTGATTCAATCACCTAATTTTTTTCGCGTTTGATTTATTAAATTTTTCGTGGTTTCAACACTCATACGACGTGTTCTATTTCATAAACAGTTGAAACAACGAATTAATAATAGATCGAACCAGATTAAGAATCTACTTAAATCGCAGCCTTTTCAAAATAGAACGTTCGCGCGACCTCGTCCGGTACCAGCAATAAACCCCAATGTCAAGCCAGAAAATAACCGTCAATCAAAACAAATACTTCGATAAAAACGTCTTTCTCCTCTATCCCCGAAAATCCATAAATCCCACTTCATCGAACCATAAAGCAGAAAGCATCGATCGAACAAGTCTCTGGCGTCTGCGTCGAAATGTTTACAAGCCTCGGTCAAACGTAAATTTCTCCCTCTAACAAGGCACTCTCCGCTACGCGCGTACCACGAGTAGCACCTCCAGCCTCGATATCATCGATGTGTTTATGAAGCTTGCGCCCGTGTCGTATCACACTAGCGCGAGCCGCGAATTCCACAGCCGGAAAATTTCGCGCCTGAATTATGCAAGCGACGATTGACAGGCTGTCGTGTTAGTGCCGAGATAGGCTTGAACAAACGACGATCACGTGCCGCCGAGGAAGGACATTCCTCCCGAGGAAAATAGGGACTGTTCTTCCCGATCGTTGGAAAAGTTTTTTTTTCGCAAGAGTATATAGGGAATATTTTAATCGCATACAAATTAAATGACACGGCTTTTCTAGCGCGTGTCTCTCGTATAAGCTATTATCGATTGGCTTGTCGATAATTATGTCTCATTGAGCAAATTGCGCAAAAGATAGCGGATAAATTCAGCGCCAATCAATTCAGAGGTGCCTAGATACAAAAGTATATACAGGCTCAGTGGCTGTCTCATTAAGATTAAATCACGTTCGCGAATGATTGCAAAAACTCACTTAATTTTTTGCCTCATTAGAAGCAAACGCGCAGTTTTATCCCACACTGATTACGAAGCATTCAAAACAGCCATTCGTTTGAATCTCTGCAGCAGCGGCAGCAGGATGAGCAGCACAGAATTATGAATTCACAGCGTCCGCTGCTCTCCCTCCCGACTAAACCAACAAAACCCACGAAAATCCCTGGTCGAGCCGAGACTCCTCTCTTTTTCTCCGGTCTCCAAGAAAATAATCATTTAATTATACAAATAACGATAATCGGCCACGGCGCAACATATCAATTTTCCTCTCTCTCTCTCTCTCTCTCTCTCTCTCTCTCTCTCCCTCTTTTGCCGGTACGCGCGTGCGCGCGCGATCGAGGCCCTCGATAATCCCGTCGCGTTCTGCAAATTGCAGAAAAGATAGGATCAGACGCCACGTGCTATATTTGTTTGCGCACCGAGACCTAGAGAGACAGGGGAAGGGGAAGAGATCCTGCTTATACCCCGAGGATCGTCTTCGCAGCGGCGAAGCCTTTGCATAATCAGGATAAAGAGCGTGCGCGCGCGCGCGCGTGGGCATCAGTATGCAAAGTGCATATTATCCGTCCGCGGCTTGGCGCACGAGTCCGATGTGTTCGAGTGTAATTCTCCAAAGATGAGACTGCCCTTTTCCTCGGACTTTTTCTACTCTCGCGCCGCGATGATTTTGCTTCTCTATGATATTTTTCTTCAGAGACGAAATTTGAATTTCGCGCCCGAGCTTTCAACCGAGCTTTCAACCGGTCCAAGTATCGTGCTCAAAATAAGCGGTGCGTTTATTCCAGAGTTTTCTCGAAATAATAGATCCGTCCATGCATCCTCGCTTCATTCATCCGCAGAATCCTGTCTTCCAGCAGAAGGCCTTCACCTCGTTGATCCTGCACAGGTTTGTACACGAGAGAAAGAGAGAGAGAGAGAGAGAGAGAGAGAGAGAGAGAGAGAGAGGCAATGCCACAAATTGCCGGTGTTCTTACACTCGCCGCGCTCGCGCGCGTTTCCCTCTTTTTCTAGCCGTCACTCTTTCTAATAGATGCTTCGGAAGCGCTGCGAGGATCTCGCCTTCGTTCGCGCGCTGCTCTCTTTGTTTCGAGGAATGAGTTTTCAGGAAAGCCAATTTCGAGGAAGCAGCCGAAGATTGCTTCGTTGTATATTTACGCTTAATTGCAGTGTATTCGTTTCCTCTCCACATTACATACACTCTCTCGGTATCGCGTATATATTTTGAGACAAACACGAAAAGACATCCTCACGGCAGTACACGCGACACACAGTGTGTGTGAAGAATTAATTAGAGAAATGCATCAATGAGCAATCAGCGTGAGATCAAGGTCCAAGCGCGCGGCGCACCGATAAGGATCGCGCGCATCAGGAGCCCGAACGACCGCAATTAACCTTACGTAACTCGGTCTCCCCCCCCCCCCGCTGCAGCCTACTACATTGCTGTTGCAGCGGCAGCAGGGGAAGGAGGAGAGAAAGAGCGGCTTGTTTACCGCAAGATAAACTACTGTACAATGCCGAGGAGAGCCGCGAGGGGCGCACATCCGCTGATATGCTGTACTTGCTACTCTTCTTGAGTGAATCGAAGGTGAAGTATCGTCGCTAATGGATTTGCATAGAAGCATTGGAAGATTCTTCGTTTCAAAAGATCCATTCTAAAAACTACGAATACACCGTCCATATAATGGTCTCGACTATTATGCAGGAAGAAGAACCCCTATCAAGTCTAAATCGGCAAAACGTTCTCTGTGTTGTAGGTAAGAAGAGCATAGCTCGGAAGATCCACCTGGCAAAGAACTGAGATCCCTTTCATGCGACCACTCGGCAATACCACACGGCGCGCATCTTCGTGGCTCATTTTTTCCTCTCCTCTCTCTCTCTCTCTCTACTCCCAACAATATTTCGCTGGGCTATACACACGAGGAGGAGCAGCTCGGAATATATCCTTAACGACCGACTGAGCTCCAAGTCACGACGCTTGCAGCAGCAGCCAAGGGATTGCGTTGTAAAATTTCACGATTGCACGTATACAGTGCACGCCGCACTACTCGGATATATGCCCCTTTATTGTCCGGACGATTGTGCGATTTTTTTTTCTGAGCATTGTGTGCTGCTCCTACTGCTGCTTGCGGAAAAGGGACGAGAGGATAGAGATTAGCTCTGGTGTGTGCTCGCACGTAAGTTGTTCTTGGGAATTTTTCCTCGAACGCGTGTTGTGTACGTTTACACACGAGGATAATTAAAGTTTCCGCTGAATTTTTGACCGATTTACGGAGAATAAAAAGGAGATTGAGGCCCTCGCAAATTGTACGCGAGATTAAGATCGGTGCCGTTTATCTTGACAGCTGATCGCCGAGGCGGAATTTCCGAAGTTTAAAAAATTGCACAATAATACACGTATGGCGTTTGGAGGGTATACGATTACGATTAAGTGCCAATAAATAAGCCCCTTTTATAATCTCTCTCTTGGCTGCGGCGAGTGTATCGAATATATTTTAAACCCGATTTCATGGCTACGCCTTATTATCGGAATAAGTGTATACCTTGCTCTGATCATTGCTATTACTAAATTTAATTTCAATCGATACTTCGGAAACTCAGTTTCTCAAAGTGAATTGGGATAATCGGGCGCGCTCGAGAAAGTCGCTGTTTATATCCTAAAGCCGCATCTTGCCAGAAATTAAGCTGTAAAGTTTTACGATGGCGTAAATTATCTTTTGCCTTTTTTTTCAGCTGGAATTCGCTTTTTTACAAAGATTTTTAACTTAACGGATTAGCGTGAAAGGAACGATTAGCAGATTTTTGTTAGATCGCAGTAGGCACTAATATTATGTGCTATTGTAAAAGAAGTAGAACTGATTTGGAGGCGCAAATGTTTGGCGTCAAGCGATTCCTGGACAAAGCGTCGATTGACTAAAAAAATCAGCAAACACCGTTGGAAAGAACCGATAAACAGCGTGCAAACACAACCCGACAACTGAAAGCTTCCTCTAATTCGAGAAAAATAGACGGTCGCGATAGCCGAAAAAATTATCGCTAACTCGTTTAACAGCCGGCCGAGAAGAATTCCAGCCTGTAAACGTCCGAATAACACGAAATACCGACACACGCATATATACGACGCGAAAAGAAATACAAGAAACGACTCCCGGTGTATAACCTACACATACATACCGTATACTTCTCAGCTTTGGTATATCAGGAAGTTCGAAACGGTGACTTTCGCGCTCGCGCGCAACCGAAATCGTAAATCTAACGGCTGGCGGACATGGAAGGACGATGACTGTCGAGCCAAGGCAATATTCATGGAATTTCACGAGCTCTCGATGTATTTTAATGATTTCGCCTTGAGCTCGACCTGTGCTCGAGAAACAATGCGTCTGCGCGGTGCGGGTGTGTGTATACGAGCGCGCATATCTCTCGAGAGGGCTTTGAATTTTAATTTCTTTTCGAATGCTCGAGAGAAGTATGTTTACTCGAAAGTGTTGGTTTAAGATTGCTCTGTGCGCGAGTATGCCTTGTATTTCAGGCTTTATATGCAAATGACGTAAATCACAGGGATAAAATTCGAACGAGCGATAAATTAATTCCCTCAAAAAGAGAGCTATCTGTCGGTTGAAGGATTCGATAAATCAAAATTTGAGTTTATTTTTGAACTAAAATATCTTCTCATATGCGAGCAATTTATCTGGCAGCGAAGGCACGTGACATCGAGTGGAATCGAGAAGCCATCGGTCATCGAAAAAAATGTCAAAGGAAATCATTTTTTTTTTTGTTTGTTCATTATCTTTCGGCGATTGTTTGCGCATCACGCCTTTGACTGATTTGACAACAGGTTTTTTAGCCGCGGTCAGGGAGGACCGTCAAATCAGCTAGTCATGTTATCGGAGGACGTCTGGAGCCTCTTTTTTCGAGATACTTAAATGATCAATGAGCAAATTCTGTGAATTCTGTCTGGTATTGTTAGAAGACATGAAAAATGTTATTCGTTTCGAGCGAAAAGCACATTTACATTAGGCAGTATTTAATTTTGAAACTGAAGAAATAGTCAGAGAAAGATTTATTGATCGATGTAACAGCATGAGCGGCCCTTCGTTTACTTGGCTGTTTTGGCATGGGTGGCACACCGCTATATATGCCGTACTTAAGCAAATAGTGATGAGAAGAGCAGAAAAGTACCTATGCGCCACCTATTTTCACTGCAGGTACACTAGAGAATCGGTAAGTTTAAGCGGTGAGAGAGAGAGACCACAACACATTTTGTGTTAAGACCGCTACGGCTGGTATCGGATCTTTGCAAACCGCGCGTCAGGATCGCTAAAATTTTTTCGCCATAACTGGCGTTTTCAGAGGAAAAACACACAAAACGAATTTTACGAATCTAGCGCTTTTTCTTGAAGAAAATAAACGCCTAAACGCCTATTATAATTAAAATTCCTCAGTAGGCCAGCTCACAAAGCTGTCGAGCTCACCCGCAACAGCAAAAATGACGGTTATTAGAAAACTGGTCCGTCAGACTCGGAAAAATAAACAATAAGGCATAAACATAGAAAAATCAAAGATTCTGTTTGAGCAACAATGCACTAAAGCGAAATCCTCTCGTCGACTTGGCGATAAATCCTAAAATACTTCAAAGTGGACACTTTCCTTCCTAGCATAAACGTCAGCGCGGTACCTTTTAAATCTTTGCTTTCTCGCGCCATACGGGAAAATCAAACGTGCGCCGCGAGTTTTTCCCTGGATACATCATAAAACGACGAGAAGCAGCCGTTAAATCAAGCGGTCGATGCAAAAAAAAAAAAATCAGCTTTCCCCTCGCGGCCGGAAGTTGCGCCTTTTTCAGATTTTTTCGTGCGTAAAGTGCTATTACGAAGTCTCTCTGCAACCTACTGTCATGGAGACAATGCGCACGTGTCCTACGCTTCGGAGTATTATTAAGAAATAATAATTTGCAAACTGGAATTATTGTGCGTTTTTGCATATAATTATCAGTCGGTATTCCAGGATGTGAACTTTCATAAATTAAAGCAAAATTGATATTTATAACTGGAGGCGACTAGGATATTTCTTTTTCTATTTTTCCATCGAAACAGGTTCACATATAAATCAAGATAAATAAATGTCGGTATACGTGTTGCAACTAACGTTTTTATTGATATATACACAGCCGCTTAGCAGTGTGAGATCATTGATTTCGTAGATAAAATATATCGAATTTGTGAAATTTATAGTTGTACAAGTGCGCGGCTCGCACTTCCTGGCAAGACTTTACACTCGTCGTTAATGTTTATCGCTTATCTAAAAATGTTATGTTACAAGCCGCAGGTGTCAAGTATCATTTAAAAACACGTATAGCAAAAGTAAGTCTTGCGAGCAAAAAGCAAACCCATATCCCAATGACGATTACACAACGATTTCAAAATTGAAAACAGCGTCGCGTCATCGCGCTAACGGTCCCTTTATCACTTTCCCAACGGACCTAGGTCTATGTAACAGTAGTTGCCAAGCCTGACACCTTGATAACGAATAGCCACAGCTCCTCTCGTCGACAGAAACAAAAAAGCTACGCTATTTCTTCTCCAAACAGAGGAAACGCTATCAGGTCTAAACATCCAGAGAGAAAGCTCGGCACTGTTGGCTTCTTATCGTCGCTCTGAACAACCCCGAGGGCAGCTGCAAACTAATTGCGCAGGAGAGAAGACGTCGCGCGCGCGGATCATCAAGGACGAACCGTTAGCCGCTGCGCGAGTGCGTGACTCATTGTCATCATCCTCATTATCGCCGTACAATGGCTTCCACGTTTTGCGGTGCGGGTATATATACGCGTAATATTATACCGAGCTTTGCATGCGAAGGAGGCTTTTTCCTGCTCCTCGTCGTCGTTGTCGAGGAAGTGAATCATTTTATTGTTGAGGGGAACTGGCAAGATTGTAGAGTCGCTTGGCTTTGCGATTTTTATACATGGATTCACTCTGATGCCTTTAGAGGGGATGAGGGTCAAGATACTTTCATGCTCGAGCTGATGTAATTAGTTGAATTAATGGTCTAGTTGTGTGCGCGGATCCGAGAAGCGTCTTTGAGCGCTGAACTATCGCGAGAACGTGCTGTTATGAGAAATAAAAAGTGAGTCAGTTATATATACTCAAGGATGATTTTCATTCTTTAAAATCATTGTCTTATACGATTCTCGTAATTTTAATACAGAATATCGAGACGCCATCACTCGAAGAGACAACAATCTCTATAGGAAGTGATCGATCCCGAAGAATTCCCTCCGCAAACAATAAACCGTACCCGCCCATGAGGCACACTTATACCCCCATAAAGCTAATACAATGATTCACACACACACAGCGATCGTTAGCAAATATCGGCTGAGCGCAAGCATCGTATCACCTAGAAAATTTTCCCACCACAGGAAAATCGTCAATCCATCCCACGCAGCTCGATTGTTGTATATACCAAAGCCTGTGTATAACCGCCGACGCATCAGCATTTCATTTATACACGCTCTCGCGGATCAGCGACCCTTTCCAGGGCCCGCGTCGCGGAAAAACAAAAGAGCCGGAGATTCTATTCCAAGAGAGAAAGAGAGAGAGAGAGAGAAAGAGGAAGGGAGCTGTGCCTACGCTATAACGGAACCGCGCGCCGCGCGAGAAAAGAGCGGAGGCGTCGCCTGTATACGTATACATATACATATACGTATACACGTGCTATCTCGAGCTGACGGCGCTGGATTGCAATGCGGGAGCGGAGATTGCGGGGCGGTATGCGCAGCTGGTTTTTCGGTGCTGGTTTTGCCGGCCGGGAAAATGGGCTTTTAATTGGTCGCAAGTGATGGCGATAAGGAAATATGCTCTCTCTCTCTCTCTTGGCGATTCCGATCGTTATTCATTATATGAATATTGAAACGAGATACGATATGTTTAATTCAGATGTATCAAAACGACTCATCCGCCTCATTGATCAGAGCGTTTATAACAGGAAACTAGACTGGCCCGTCGGAATTCGCTGCGGTGACGGTGTGTGTATCTGCATACTTGGCGTATTTTTCGTTGGATCGACGCGCGCTTGCGCATATCATTTCCCGTTGACCGTTAACTTTCAATAATAACGAGTCCAATGTTTTTGCCGCCTTTATATACCGTGTCGAACTGGGAGCTCGCTCAATTACAATGTATAATTCGACATCGCCGATTTAAATTTTAAAAGTCCTGCGCGCGCGCGAAAGTGCATTATTCAACGGGCGGCGAGTAAATTGAGTAATTTTTTCCAGCGAGAATAAGAGAGCCGCTTGCGCACGCGTTTATTCATTCCTGCGATAAAATCCTCGTCCCGAAAAAATGTTTCCCCTCTTGTTATTGTAATTACTATCTTGCGCCCGCGCGGGCTCTTTGCTTTATCGTCTACTTATATAGTTATCGACCGGTATAAATTATTTTAATTACGAAATGTCGGATAATGTCGAGTAGATATGCAGCCGATCTTGTGTGTCGAGTCGAAGGAGAGAGAGAGAGAGAGAGACCGATGAAAAGGGTATATATGCAGTCTTCGTTGGTGGTATTTACACAATCTAACGAGTTTAGCGCGCTCGATATTCGGCGATAAAAGAGTTCACTCGTGTCTATATCAATCTTTCAAATCGAAAAAACTGTCTCGAAGACAAGGCGAATACACACATCGATAAAGACGAAAAATTCGATAGTCAGATAAATAATGACAGGGCCTGTGAATAACGAGTGCAAAACTCTCTCGGCTCGATCGTCGTCGTCTCGAAGCAAAGAAGAATACAAGACGAAAGTAAAAGCGAGAAGGAAAAGAGCCCGCGTGTGTATACGCGCGAGAGATAAGAGGAACGAGCGCGTCGAGCTTTTCAATAAAATTCCCCGCGGTTTGGAAACAGGTTCCACACGTCGTCGTCGTCGTCGTCGTCGCGCGTATATACAAGCGAAAGGATGTGTGCAGCGTATACGCGTAGATACGCCGGGCTAATTGGAATTAAATGCAGGCGCTTTTGTAGGGCCGAATGAATGACAAATGCCCCGATAGCCGGGGTAATTAGCCGTACACGGTACGTCCATTTTCACAAGAGAAGGCGCCGGCGCGTATATATATATACACACACACGTATGTGCACCACCACCGCGGCGGTGAAGAGCGTAATAAGATCTCTTATACTTTTTTATCTCGTGTGGGAGTGCGCGGCTGGTTTATCTACTGTTAGAGAGACTCGCTGTGATTTTACGGCCGAGTTTTTACCGTTTAACGCGCCGTTGTGTTTATTGGCCGCAATAAACAAATCGAGAGAGGGATGTTTCCTTTTTACGGACTGTTGCTCAAGGAAAACACCGAGCGAGAGCGTCTCGAATCAATTAGCGTCGTTGTCGCCGATACCGACACTGACAAATAAGATACTCGATGATAAATCGGATTCTTTATGGAAATTTCTGATCGGATAAGCGAGAGAGATGCGCCAAGTGATAAGAGGAGACGGCGACGCACTGTGTATGTATGTGTGTAAAATATATTCGTACGAATTTTTGCGTGTAACAGTGGAGTTTTTAAGCGGTGTCCTTAACCCACTTGCAAGCCAGCGTAAAAAAAATGCCGTTGCCGATTTTTTTATCTCTTCACGGGTGATTAAGTACTTTGTGTGTCGCGATTCTCGAGGTATCTCGTTATGGTAATCTTTTTACGTAATGATGATCGTCGATTTATGAGTGTATCGAAAATCGTAGTTTTATTGTACTCAATCAATTACACGCCGATAACATTTTTGCTTTACGGCTCGCATCTTCATCAAGAGACAATAATGATTACCGTATGCAAAATAAACAGCGAAAAAGTGTCGACTGCCCCGTTAACGGTTATGCACACCCATCGGTTTAACGAATCACAGCTCGTTCACTGTCCGCGTTAAAGTTCCAATAATGGCATTTTTCAACACGTCCGCGTTTTCATCACATCACAACCGGCCGCGTAATTATAACGAGAACGTAGTCGCAAACGAGAAAACGGGTCGCACGCGCGAATAGGCCTATATATAGCTCCTCGCATACGCGCATATAAGTATATGCGAAGAAGGTCCGGACGATTTACTTCCTAGCCGTCGGCGGCGCCCTTGTAATCATCGCGTCAAGTCGGGTAGCGCGGATATATAATGAAAGCGCGAGATGAGAGACGAAAACGCGAATGTGTATGGTGTGAGCGAGGGGCCAATTAACGCCGATGCGTGTACCCGTTTTTCGCGAAGAAATAGCGAGGAAAACGAACCTTTGTGCGCGTGACTTTGGATATATGCGTATGAACGAGGGACAAAGAAGAGGAGGTGTTGACTGTCGGATGGATAAGACAAGGTTGCTTTTGAAAAATTAATAGTTTCGTGTATAATTCAGCGAAGTGTGTATGCGGTTGGAAAATTTACGATCGACCAACACGAAGGCGGTGTTTACATTATTGGGAAAATCTCTGTACGCAATTTATCGTCGTTGTTTTACATCACGAGGTTCAGAAGTGAAATTTCGAGATGTACGCGTTTTTCTCTCGAATTAGCATAAAATAGTTCATATAATAGTTCGGATCATACTGTCCGTGTGACTAACGTTCAACTGCTCTTAGCGAGCTTATTATGTAATTGACATCGTTAAAATTATCGATGTATACTCACATAATCGCATTGTAGAAAAATGCCAGAGTTCATGTAATGAGCCACGTTGCATAACCCAATATTCACGTTCTATAATAGCCGCCAGGCCTATTACTCTATACGATATTCCATGTTTTCCTAGCGCGAATTACGACCTTTCCAATAACCGAACACTGCGCGATATTACAGTGATTCCCCCGAAGTGAAAAATTCGTTTATAGAAAGTTCCACAACGAACGGCCATCCCACAGATCATCGGTCCCACACAACAACGGTATAATACCATATCCCCTATAATACGTAACCGACATCATATATTTCACGGCGATATTCCGATCGGGAATATTATTACCATATCTTAATAAACCGACACGAAATCCCATCCAGTCGAGTGACTGCGCACCGCCGCGGCATCATCGTCCGTGATCCCGTCTCATAACTCAAAAATCTCTCCCCTTGATACACACACGCCCTTCAGATTCCCCGAATCGTGGATCCCAATCGAAAGCGTCGTGTTCATAACCCGAGCAGAGACGCAGATACAGAGATATATACGTACAAAGAAGACACACAGAGAGCGAAGAATCCTCGAAAAGAGAGAGAGAGAGAGAGAGAGAGAGAGAGAGAGAGAGAGAGAGAGAGAGACGGAGAGAAGAAGGAGTGGGAGGGTCAGGGTGCGAGAGCCGCCGAGGCCGTTTAGAGCCGTTTAACACCCGCTAAACACCGCAGGCATCCGACCAGTCCGTTTCTCACACACCACGTGCTGTGTTGTGTGCGGGAGAAAAGGCCTTGCAAGGTTACCTGCGCGGCGCGAGAGTATTACGGCTAGCGATAGCTTCGAGCCTCTCTTTCGACGCTGCTGATCAATGGGGTTGTGTCGAGCGGAGAGGGAATCGACTGCATAGTCGCGGTTATCTGGACTCGTCGAGCTTATCGGATCGCACGAGGAACGAAGGTGAGAGTTGAGTGTATATATCTATACGGCTAAGTATCTCACTGGGTGAGGTTCGAAGTTGTTGTTGCGTTTTTTTTTCCAGTCGCGAGTGATACCAAGTTTACAAGATTAGAAGGAGGATGTCGGAGACGATAGCTTATCGATGATGAGCTCGGTATAATGGAAGATATAGACTGAGTTGAGGTTGTTCGGTGTTTATTGTATATTTTGATCGATATACTGTATTTTTCAAGGCGAACGACATTGACGATGACACAGTTTTGAGCGCGTATAACCTCACGCGTATAGTTTTTCGTTTCAGGATTGTATATTGGTTACTGACATGAATGAGCCTCGGTATCTATTACATTGTTAACCAATGACGCCACTATCAATTTTCGACTTGTCAAAGCCCATTATCTACCTGTTATCTCGAGCCAAGAATCATTAGCGAGATCTACTACCAGATTAAACTCGGAGGAACAGGAAGATCATAATTAAGGACCACTACCTTCGAAATTGGCCCCCCCATGGCTCTACCGGAGCAGAAGCTATAAACTCGGATGATCATCGGGCTATTTAAATTTAATAAGATGAATTTCTGGAATTTTATGCGCCAGACATGATCCTCATCGAAACGACCATGAAATTCCTTGATCATCGGTGCGGAATCACCTTCGGATCTGGCTTCACATCGCATCGAGATAAAACTTGCAGTGGGAAAGTACACAGTATGGAAACGCCCGAAAAATCGGCGTCACCTTCTGTGTCCTTGCAATGATACATCGAAACGTAATACTATACGCGACATCTGCGGTAACACGATTCTCCCCCAGCATGTCGTTGCATAATCCAACCGAAGAGTACTAACACACATAGGATTTTCTTTTTGTCCCATTTCCGCGAGCGCGCCTCTCAATCAACTTCAATTAGGGCCTACTGCGCGCAATCGAATCTGCTTTCGCTCAATAAAAGCCCGCGTGTGTGCTTTATTGAATTTTTTTTTCTCCGCTCAACGAATAAGCTGCCTTGGGCTTTCGCAAGCGCGTGTACTCGATTGGAGAATTCGATTATAAAAATTGAAGAGCGAGTATAGAGCGTCTGTTAAAATAACCGCCGGTTTATTGCTCTTTCGTTGCGGGATTAGAGTTGATAAGAAGTTAAAATTCTTTCGAACAAAGCCACTTCCTCGCAAAAAATTAATAACACCTTCGTGGGACCTCCAAAAGAACCCGCACAAGACTGTTGACAAAGGCTCGATGCAATTTACACACACGCGTGTTCCTCCGATCATTCCCGTCCGTTCGCCGCGTGGCTGAGCAACTGGAACACTTTTACTACCAGCCGAGGCTGCTGCTGCACAATAAAGCATGACGGGCCGTTTTCACTCTCGGCCAGCATTGCGGTTCATCTCTCGCGAACTTATAAACATCGATCTTCGAGAGCTTATCAAGGTCCTGCGAGGTGTATATGAACAAACAGGTAATGGAAAAAAAATGTCAAGTGCGAAGATCGAAGGAAAAACAAGGCTTGGCGTGTACAGCGTGTAGTACAGTGAATAACCTCGAGAGAGAGAGAGAGGCTGCGCTATGCAGCCGTCAACCCAATACCCTCCCGATCATCTCCATAAACTGCCCCTCCCCAGAGCCATCCGGCATACCATCAGCGGCTCGTTCCTCTCTAAGCCTCTCTCGGCTCTATTCGCGTTCTCTATACACTCGCGTGTTGTTCCCCGGCGAACAGCAGCAGCAGCAGCGGCAGCAGAACAGGTTTTCCCGCGTGTACATACGTGTCTAGCCGCACTCTCGCCGTCGCTGGTGTGTGTGTATATGTATACAGTAGGCGCGATATGCCGACGCTGCAGATACGCGGATCGTTACTGCGAGAGAAAGAGAGAGGGACTGTCCTCTGGATTTCGTCTAATTGGCATTAGGCGCGCACAGAGGAGGTATCACGAATCTTGGCGTAAATATGCGAGACTTCTTCTCTGTTTCTCTCTCTCTCTCTGGAGAGATTTGAGAGGGTCACGATACCCTTTGTAACTCGAAGACACGTTATGTGGATCGCGGGAAACCATCGACTGAAATAGCGTCGGCCCACTTCGCTGCATCGAACTAATCAAAATTAACGTAATAATAACAAAAAGTCGAAAATACACTCGTTTATGCGAATCAACACCTGTTTCAGAAATAAAATCGTCGATCGGGCAAAGTGTCATTGCAGTCGCCGAAGCTGATAAACTCGCGTGTATAGCCAACACACTATAGCGTATACCGGAAACGATCGTAAAAAGGGCAACGATTGCGCGACGCGGAACCGAAAATACATGCACGACTGGGAAATCGGTCGCGTGAATTTAATGGGTCGAGTCTGAGGCGCGTGGGCGCAGACTATTTTTCGTTCTAGGTCGACAAATTATTCTCACTGAGAATGTGCTGGGAAAAGAGGGGGAAAGCCAGATATTCTTCTCACGAGAGTTATTGTGAGGATGATTCATCGTCGCGTAGTCGCAATAAGCCAGAGGCTGTAGCATGTGTGTGTGTGTACGAGGAGGGAATGGGAATGTAAACAGAAAATGTTGAAAAGTAAATATTGGCGTTTTTTGGGATTATGTGGAACATGTTTTTTTATTAGGCTATCTATTTTTGTAATACTTTTTTTGCCACCGCAGGTAGCCTCGTCACGTAAGACCAGAGCTACCGCAGTTTTCTGCGAACTTGCGCAGGAAAATTAAAAACGTGCACAAAGCCCGGAAGCCAATTTTCAATTTGAAAAGACAATAGCTCTGGCCAACAACACAATTTCGAGCGAGCCAGCAATAACAATCCCCTTTGAGATTAAAAGCTCAGTGTCCAAACAATCCTCTCTCTCGCTCTTTCTCTCTCTCTCTCTCTCTCTCTTTGGACTTCCGGTGTGCTACCAAGTATTTTCTCTATGTGTGTATGGTAATTCGGGTCACAGGACATTGCGCTCTCGCAGATAACAGCCGGCTCACGCTACACGACGTATATACAGTTCCCTCTCTCGTGGGAGAGAAAGAAGAAGAAGAAGAAGTTGCAGCAGAGCGTGAGTCGCGCGTAGAATACTTACACACAATGAAACCGCGCGCGCGCGAAGCGAAGCGACAAAGGCATAGGAGAGAGAGAGAGAGAGAGAGAGAGAGAGAGAGAGAGAGAGAGAGAGAGAGAGAGAGAATCTTCGGCGGCGGCTTGAAAGGATCGGTATGAATTTACACGAGGGAATCCGCGAATGACTGTGTCATCGAGCGGGTATACGCCGCATCGTCTCTTGATCATTCGCGGCTCGTCGTCCGCATGAATAGAAATGTTCGGCGCGGCGACTATTTCATAATGGAACAATGGCAATTTTTTTCTCCAGTGAGAAAGGCTAATGAGACGGTGTACGTATATCGATGATGAGCCGGGCTCTCTCGCTAAAAATCTAGATCGGTATCTGAGATATCCAGTACATAATGGGCTTCTGCTGATCTGTGTGTATGGACTTCGAACGATTTCTAGCCGATACCAGAGGGAGAAAAAATTAGGTCGACGGAAAAAGCGAGCGGTAGCTCTGGTTTCCCCATTACGACACCTCGCGCGCGCGCGCGAGCCGTTAGTTCATCAATTCGACTAGCCATTGTTCCGACGCGATATAGAGACTACCGGCGGCGATCGGTTGATTACACGACACCGAGTCGACGGTTTTCACTCCGTAATCGCCGTCGCGAAAAGAAGATCGTGTGCAATTTTTCTTCTCGGTTCTCGTAATATTGTAAATTTCATAACTAATATTCCCTCTTCAAGAAGCGCATGTATACACGCAGTAAAGCAAAACATAACGGCGCAGACTCTGCGCTTTCCGTAAATACCCTCATCGATGATATATCATTTCTGTTAATTTCCATTCCC
Organism: Pteromalus puparum; assembly: GCA_012977825.3. Lineage (NCBI taxonomy): Eukaryota > Metazoa > Arthropoda > Insecta > Hymenoptera > Pteromalidae > Pteromalus > Pteromalus puparum. The sequence continues at coordinate 45,310,566 of CM053171.1, read as the reverse complement.
GAGCATCTGCTCTCCGCGGCGGCCATAATTCAAGTTTAACAAAACATTAGTTAAAGTCTCCCCTCGCGGAAGCTCGTCCCCCCCTCCTTACAACGCTAATGAAGCGATTACGGCTTGTAAAAAGCTTCTCCACATTCGCGGCAAAAGCACTACGCGAATAAGAGTTACAAAAGTACACCCCGCGATAACCACGTGTGTCTGCTGGTGACTAACGCGAACAATTCTCAAGTTGATTTGTAATGCAAAGTACAATTATTATCGCGACCGGTCGAGAATGCGGTTCTTCGTTGGAGATGGATTCCCGATCGGTATCTTAATTTTTAATGGCGAGAAGCTATTAGCAGGTATGTACCTTACGTAAAAGCTCTTTTTTTCGAAAGCTACATACGATTAATTATTTATCCATCGGCAAATATTTGATTTTTACTTCGCGCAACATAATGAAGTCGTAAAGTCCTATGTCGCTCGGCTTTAAATAAGGCCCAAGGATATGCTAATGTCAGACTCTCATTACTCAGGCTGTGTATTGATGAATCGTTAGCTGCCAGTTTTCCGCCACACGGTGAATCATACGAAACTATTGACTCGGCGCGTATTGTTTCAATCATTTATGAATAACGTCGCGAAACGGCCATCCGATGAATATTCACGCGTTGGCAATTACCGCCTATAGGCTTTACGCAACCACAAGCATGAATTCTGTGCGACAAAAAAAAATCTTCGAGAATGTGGAAGCTGATGCTCGTAACGTTTCCGCGAGTGACAACACACACATTGTCCTCGTACGCGGCTACCAGACAATCGGGCGTCGCAGGAATCGTCCCACTCGACGAGACGCGGAGCTAATAACCGGGTAATAAGACGTCGGCGCGATTTCAACAGTCGAGGATTAATAAGCTTCAGTGTGTGTGTGTGTGTGTGTATCTGTCTCTCTCGAAAAGAAAAGAGCGGAACAATGAGGACAAGACACCTCGGCGGACTTTGACAAGCAGAGAAACACGGGTTTACCGGCGATTGTAATAGCGTCCGTTTGTGTAACCGAGACGTGCGCAGCCGAATCGTGATCTATCGATTCGCTGCATCACGTCGCGTAACAAAGTCTTTATCTTCGTGTGGCTTGAGGTGATACATATTTCGCAGTTGATTCTTTTTTGCGATACGAGATCGTTGCGAGATCTTGGATTGAATAACGCTAGACTGGTGTGAGGAAATTATTACGGAACAAAGACGTTTTTGGAGGAGTTGGTCTAATACTCCCTTCATATATAGGATGCGCGAAAGAAACCGGTATATAAAGGGCCGACTAATTTCCTCGAGCGATTATGCAAATTCTCCAGCGGAAACGAGCTAACCCTTGGAAACTTCTACACACGCGGATTTTTTCGCTTTTGAGCTATTTGCATGCATATTGGCTGGTGTGGAATCGCTGTGAAGAGCCGCGGATGTTGTTTGAATCGAACCAAACAAATACAACTTCGTTATGCAAGCGCGACCTTTTATCAGCGAAATTTTACCTAGACACCTCCGGGCCTCACAGCAGCGCAGAAAAATTACGAGAGACTTGGCTAAAAATCATTCAATTTTTTCCGCACGACAAGTCCTGTGAACACATCATAAGCAAGTCGTGGACTAAAGCCGAATGCCTAGGAGCTACCGCGCCTTTCCACGCGCTTTTCTAAGATATCGCGCGGGAGTTTTGCATGATTTTACGTTGCGTCATAAACGCCGGGCGTAAATCATCGAGCCTCGCACGAAAGAAAGCATCTACACGTGTATGTGAGTAGCTCGCGTTCCTCGGGATGGCACGTGAGATGGAAATTAGAGAGGCGGAAAAAGAAGAGCGACGCACTAGAGAATATAGGATTGAGATTTAAAAAAAAATTTGAACAATAGTGGAAGGTTTGGTAAAAATTTACGCAGCCGAGTACGAGGCTTTAGAATATACATACTCGTATGACGGACGGACAGACAGACGGGAGAAGAAGCAGCAGCGAAGCTTGTACGAAGAAACATCTGAATCTTGAAAGTTCCGCGGCGCAGAAGAGAGAGAGAGAGAGAGAGAGAGAGAGAGAGAGAGAGAGAGAGAGAGAGAGAGCCGAGAGGCTTATTTCTCGAGACACGATATGCCGACAAGAGCGGGGCGGAGGAGGAAGTCCTAAATTTTTGAGTTAACTTTATGTGGCGTACGCCAATGCGGAAGATAAAGGGGTCGGATTTTAGAGGAGAGTCTCTTTCTTCGCGAGTCGCCTATTGTGTGTGGAGAGAGAGAGAGAGAGAGAGAGAGAGAGAGAGAGAGAGAGAGAGAGAGAGAGAGAGAGAGAGGCGAAGCGGGAATCTAAGTGCGTAGATTGAAATATGGTTTCCTCTCGTTGGCTTCTAATCAAACTCTATTAGTCGCTCTACACAATAATATTATGCTGGCGCGCGTATCGCCAAGTTCTGTTATTTTATGGCGAATAAAAATTTCATTCGTTTATACAGTGACTTTTATTTACTGTATCCTCTTTAAGAAGTGTATTAAAAAAAAGTCGGCGACGTGTAAATGAACGTCGGAAATTCCAATCGACACCCTTCCCAAAATCGGCAATAACGCTTTCCATAAAAAACAAGCGCGCGCGTCTCTCTAAAAATCCTCTCCGGCAGGAGCATAAAGAATATTTACAGCGCATTAAAGCGGCTCGAGAAATTAAACTGCAGTGTTTCAAATTGGCCAGTTTTCAATTACAAAAAGCCGCGTGAAATATCGTTTATAAATAATAAAGCCCCGTCGACGACGGTAATGCATAAGGCACAGCGCGGAGCAATAACGCGGCTGATTTATTCTCGAAAGGGGTGAGTGCGCGTAACGAGCGCGTCAATCTCTCGAACTGTGTCAACATATTAACAAAGCCCCCCCCCCCCCGCGAGTGATTGATGGATTTGGATTGTTTTTTGCGCTATTCTAATTTCGGTACGTGACTTTTTCTAACGAAATGAATAAAATAGCGGCATGGTATAGCAGTAAAAACGAACAGTTTCCAGAGGACCCTCGGAGCTGATGCGCACATGTGTCGGCCACGTGTTTTTTCACGGCTTTCCCTCGAGTGGCCGAAACGGATAATTGCTTTCCACTTCTGGCTGGATACCACAGAGCCGGTATGCGTGTCCAGATGGGCGACGCTGTACGAACTATACGTGCTTTGCAGGGAGTTATTCGATGCGCAGCGAATTATGGCTGACGCACGCTCATATTGGCTTCTTAAGTGCGCTGTAGTTTTTAGAGTTTATCGCTCGCGGCGGCTTTTTTCATAGTTATTTACGTTTATAGATAATTTTTAGCCGTGTTTTAGCGAAATAATCGATAATGATGATTTTTCAAAGCAATACATTTCAAGTGATTTATAAACCACAGTCCGTCGAAAGCCTATACTATAAATCAATGACTCATCAATGCGCATTTCCACAACGGACTCAAACCAATTAACCGCAAACACATGCACGACCGCAGGGAAAAAATCGCGAACTAAAGAAGACCCCGTGTGTAAAAGCTTTGATCTTCTCGCTTGGAGAAAACGGAAGCCATACGGCAGCAGCTCTCGCTTAGGAAAGTGACTTCCCGAAGCCTTGCGATTTCCCCACCGAAATTCGCGGGAGGTATCAATCACACAAGCTTGGGAAAACGTCCGAACGGAGAAAGGCATCTACTTTGCTTTGCGGCGAATTTTTTTCGAGTAAACGCGCGCTCCCCGATTGATGGATGGACTGGCATCAATTTCTCCTTATACGCGCGATGAACTCTGGCGATGACTTCCGTGGAGTCGCTGGTTTTTAACGAGGCTTTGGGAAATTAATCAACTACTGAGATTTTGCTTTGTTGTAGGGATGGTGTATTCTTCAAAATAATATTTCGCTTCGACAATAGAATTTTCCCGTTGTATGCGTTCGTTGAATATCCTGTTTTTTTTTTATCAGCTGCCTGTATTTCCATTTTACGCGCATAGTAATAAGATAGTGCAGTACCTTGAACGTGTCACACTGATCAGACTTATCGATGAAGTGTTTTCAAAGCCTTGGGCTTTGACTCGTAATTTCTCCGCGGCGTCGAGATAAAAAGCGTTGGCCTGAAATCGCCGGTGTGATGTTTACATTTACATACACGTTACGTTTTTATTCTCACACTATACACAGAGATTCTATTTATCATACACGGACGATAATTTTTTTAATATAGCAAAACAAAAATCGTAAATACCATCACGCAGCCGCAGTTCTGTAAACAACTCGTAAAAAAGATTCTCTAAAACGCAAGAGGAAGAATAAAGCATATCACCGGAGCTATGCCTCGACAAAAACCACGAATGATTCGCGGAATAATCCATACGGATAATGAAAAGTGAGTTTCCATGTACGAACTTCGACTCAGCATGACAAATAAACAATACCTCGCTTGCGCTGCCGAGCATTGAGAGAAGAAAAAAACACACACATACCCGCAGCATTTAACTTACGTATTAACAGGAAAAAAAAGTCTGATGCGCCGTTTGTACGTGAACTTACGCGCCACCTCGGGCCATTAATCATTAATTAATTACATTCAGGCCACGTGCGGGCGTCATTCGCGTCACGTGCGATTTCGCGCAAAAATAGCCGTCGTTCCTAGCCGCAACGTTTGATTGCCGAGAAGCGAATCTTTAACTACGAGCATCGTGTGTCGAGCGAGGAATTATCGCAATTAGTTCATAATCGCACCCGAGGAACTGGGACTTGTTTTTCCTATGGTGACGACGACGACGCGTATAATTGTTTTTCATATTCCGATTTAAATCGACGTGACTGGATTACTGCGTAGGATTACCGTACTTGGATAAGATTGCTTTCTGATAAATGAAGAGTTTCGCGGTAGCGTTTGCTGACCGTCAATTATTTAGAGCAGATTACGTTCATTCACAGAATCGTTGTATATATGCTCAGAGTTATTAATGGTGACTGATGCGATCTCTTGATTGCACGAAATGACGTTGAGACTAGGTTGCTCGTTAATTATCGCGAAATTTTACTAAAAGATTCCTCTCATCCATAAAAAACGAAACTTTAAATAAAAAATATAAGCGATGCCGCTGGAAGCGCTTAGAATCTCGCCTTTTTTTCAGCGCAGCAATTCGCAACGGCGCGCTCTAATAAAATGGCAAAAAAGAAACTACCGTGCCTGGTCATTCATGCAAATATAATCGAAGGGAAATTCCACGACGTGCAGAGCTGATGTCACTTTCCGTGAAGCTGAATCGGAGCTTCGTTTTCCTATCACCCACAGACTCCAGCCAACTGTTCGAGATATAGAATTTTATGTCTCGGGATGGGAGTGTATAGTCGGATAAGAGCCAAACGAGTGTCGATTCGTTGCTCTCGTTCGAGAATTTTATCACGTGTGTTGGGCTGAATTGAATTAGTTTCGAGAATATGCTGCGTCAATGTCGATTCAATTAAAATTTCCAAACGCGGTCATTTATTACGCGACGAATATTTTTCTGTATACCCTACACACTTCATAAATTACCGACAAAGATCAGCCGCTGACAGCGTTATAGATCACAAGCGCAATTAAACCGCCGCGAAGCTTTTGTAGCATTGCATCAAGAAACGAATCCCGTCTCGATTAAGTGTATCAATCAAGCGATTCATAAACGCGTGTATTGCGTTTAGGAATACAATTTGCACGCGCGTGCGATGCTCTCCAGGTTTTGATCGAGTGTTTCGCCGATGCTATCTCCCGCGTAAAACCCTACCTCCTCCCGCTCTACCAGAGCAAATATTACCTGTCAGAGATGCTTATCTCGGCTCTCCGACGATTTTTTTTATCGATAATCATTATCGCGAGCGGAGCGTAATTTTTTTTAGTTCTAAACCGCGAATTCCATTGTAGACGCAGGAGTGACTCACTCCAGCGCAAGACACGGGATCGTAAACAACGCAAATGTAACGTTCTCTCTCTCAGTGAGAAAGTCAATGAACTCGTTTATAAGCGAGATACCATCGATTTTTCATCGCGTCGCGTAATTTATTAATGATGATAGCGTCTCAATGAAATGATCCATTTTCCTCACTGCTCGCATTTTTTCGCGATGTAGATACATGACTTTGTTGTCTTCAATAAGTACGACACGTGTTTCATTAGATCACTCAATATTTTTAGCGTCGCACCGCACACTCGCCAGATGTAACCCAATTTATAACGATAGATAAGTAAGGCATCCCGACTCAACTATACATATAAGCGTCGAAATGAAGATTTTCTCGAAATCACGCGTTCGGCTAATTTTTATTAGGAAAATCAAGCTTCGTTAGCGCCGTATCGACAAACAAACAACGATTGTCTCCCCCTCTCCCATATCATTGCCGCAATTAGCACGAGAGTAGACTGCAAAAAGAAATCGCCGCGAGAGAAAAAGCGCGATTATCAACAAGTCTGCTTGCTCTGCAGCACCTCGTAAAATCCAGTTTTCGCCAAACCGACAAAAAAGCTATAGGCAACAGCAGCGACCGCCAAGTTTCTAAGCCGTTTCGCTCGTTAAAAAACTCTCGGGAGCGATTATCGTCGGGAAAACAATAAAAAAAAAAAAATTCGTAATCACGCTGCAGCCTCTCTCGCTTGCCGCAGTAGTGTAAAGTATAAATAAATTACGTAATGAAGCGTTAAACGCGCCGGCGGTCATTGCGTTACATACGGTTGGCAAGAATGAAATAATCAGATTAATCTTACCTCGAATAACGCGAGAGAGAGAGAAAGATAAGATTCCACCTCGGCGGCAGTTTCGTCAATGGCGCGCCAGCCGCTCTTTCTCTCTCTCTCTCTCTCTCTCTCTCTCTTACTCGCTGTATACGTGTGTATATCGTGTCCACGTGCTCGACTCGCTCGTGAGTGTGTATAGCTATATACTGCGCTACAGCTGCCGTCGCTTCGTGCGTGTGATATCGTTATAATACACTCGCACCGATGAGAGAGAAAACTGAAACTTGCGATCGATCGCCACTGCACTATTTTCTTTTTTTATAAAATCTCACGTCGTCGCGAGAGCGATGCACAATATATTCGACACGTCGACGCAAACGACGTGGCCGCACTGTATACACACTTTTCTCACACTGAATCACTCCCCTCGAACGAGCTCCACGTGTGCGGGCTCTATAGAACCGAAAAATCCGTCGTCTGCTTATCGCTACTCGGTCCCAGCCAGCAGCATCAGATAAACATCTAGAAAAGTAGCGCCGGCTTTCTTTTTCTCTTATAATACTCTATCTCGTGTCCACGAGCGCACGCTTTAACAGACACGCTCTTGATCCACCGGATCGTTACATAAGTCGCGCACTTTTTTTCAAATCCTCCGAAGGAGCTTCCTCGACACAGTCACAAGCATCGTCGCCAGGAACAGCTCTCCGACAGCGCGACATCTCGCTCTGTACACTCTTTATCAGCTGATATCTCTGACGCGTTTGACGCTCATCGATCGGCTGCTACTGCACTACCGAGATAGTAACAATGGTCGAATCGTACTTTCATCCTCGACTTTTATACAAGAGTACATGCAACGTGGAATAAAAACCGATAATGTTTATAAGGGAAAATATCGCGCGGGAGATCGACGATTAAAGAGGCGCGCGCGCGGCCGGTACATTCGAGATCCGATTTGCTCGGCGGCCGAGGCAACACTGACTGCGAGAGCGAGCAAGCAGCGGCGGCGAGGTTCTATACGCTCGCCGGCTCGCTACGGCGCGGCGCTTCCCGCCTGCGTGTGTTATGCTATGCTGCTGCTGCGGGAGCCAACCACCGGCGGAGTTGGAGAATCGGTGAATGACAACGGGATGATGCATCGCGGGATATAGGGATCTATGCGTGAGTTGGAGACTGGGGTTTTTAGATTGATATTGTTTAAAAATAAAATTTTTGTTATTATGAAAGTTGAAATGTCGATGTACTCGATTACTGTAAAACTGAATAAACGTTACAATTTATAATAACGATTCCTCTGTCTTGAAAAAATAAAGGAATGGACGAATATTTTTACTTCTCCGCTGAGAGTCATTAAGATTTTACGATTTCTTCACGATTCGAAAAATGCTTGCTGTTTCAAGTGTTTCAAGTATAATACGAGAACTTTTTCAAACAGCCGCAGATGCTTGAATCTTACGTCAGCGGTAACCACAACGTTTCAGATTCTTTTTTACGATCACTCATTTGCATTTTCTCATTACTTTTATTGTTTCTATTTTCTCACATTAATAAATATAAGCCGTAAAATTTCGCGTTTTGAGTAATAACTGTATCTTTATTTATTGTCGGATATAAAATTCAAAGTCAAATTTATATTAGTTTTTTATCAATGAAATATTATGCAATAGCCGTAAGCCGCTGCAGCTCAAAATAATAAACGAAAAAATAAAAAATCCGTATGAATTTTCAGCGATACCTTGCATGAAGAGTCGCTCCATCCTCATAACTCGCCGAAACCGCAATCCATTTTAATAACAGTACATTTTTATATTCCCTCGCGCATGTAGCATCCTCAAAACGAAAACATTACCGCGGCTTAATTCCAAGCAAAAAAAAAAGAAGAAAATAAAATAAAAGAAGAGAAGGAGGCTGCGGCACACACGCATTTTTATACGTCCCATTCGGCCGTTTACTACCTCCGCGAGTTTCTTCCTTTTCGCCTATCTAAATGCATCTCTCCGTCCCTCTAAATATCTGTAAGTATCTCCTCTTTTTTTATACTCCTGATGCGCGTATCTCTTCTGCCTCCGAGCCGCGCGCGGCTCCTTCATCTCCATATCCCGTGAGCGCGCGACGAAGAGAGCGTCTCTCAGCTGTTTTACCCACGTGCAACGTCGGACGTGCAAATGCGAGCTGCTCGAGAGCACTTCGCACACTATTCCGCGACTGAAAAACAAATCCGATGACGCGGCCGAGGCGGCGTTTTTTCTTCTTCTTTTGGTTAGCGATGCTATGACGGAATACGTCGCGGGTTATTTATAGGCGAGAACTTTATTGCTCATTGTTTAGATTGGTTTTGCATACTCCTTAGTTTAGTTTTGATGCGACAAAAATTTTGTTGACGATTCTCGGGGAAGTGTCCTGCTCGGACATTTGCATTTTGATAACGTAAAAGTTTGTTGCGTTGACGATGGATCGGATTACTGGTGTATGGGAAATTAAGCACCGTGCGATATCGGTTCGCATATTTCCCCAATAAGTTTCCTCGCGGCTGGCTTTCGAAACATGCAAATGCGAAAAACACACGACGCGGGAGGAAACTCATGCGGAAAGCCGCGTTTACGTAAGTCCTTCATTGGACTGATGGTGTGTCTTATACGGCTGACCGATTGCCGAGGCGAGAAGCGCAATGATAAGGATATACGGTGAACGATGCCCTGTGGAGAGGAAATTGCGAAAGGAAACCGTGAGAAAAATATAGTGTGAGCCGTGGGTGCGAAGTGTGCGTTTACTCGATATATAGATTTGGAGCTTTCTCTGAAGGTCGGGGTAATAGTCACCTGGATAGAGTTATCAAGATCAGATGTGCCGTGAGAAAACCTACTTGGATGTGTTTTCATAAATTGGTAATAGAAGTGAAAAGTACGAACGACAGAAAATAATACATTTTTTGAATATTTAAACGCGCTTCATGCGCAGTTATCAGTTATAGCATGAGCGGCCGAAGTATCTGGTCAAACAAAGCAGTTTTAGCAGTGGTGGTACACCACATATCCAGACTCGACACGCATATTGTTATGAAGAAAATGTAAAAGTGCCTATGCGCCACCTATATTCACATGCCACAGACACGGAGAGTTTAGGTGGTTGCGAAAGGACACGCGAAAGGGCCAGTCCAAAACTGTTTTTGCTTTGGTATAGTGTGATCATATATTCTAAATTTCCACTTTTTGAGGACGCGTAGAATGATTAACATGTCTTTTTTAGAGTAGGATATGACACAAAAATCCAAAACGCATTCAACCGATCGGCCATAAAATCAGCAACGACATTTTCCAGAAAAATTTCTATAAAAACAAGTAGCGCCAAATGACTCTCGGAACACACAGCAATCATCCACACATTCTTCCAGCCCTAAACATTTTACGCGCGCACATTAGCCTCTAAGCGATCGTCGAACGCTTCCGCATAACTTGAACGCCGCTCGAGGTCTTTGGATTCTCAAAATTACAGAGCTCAGCTGAGAGCTATACACCATAGCGAAACAAAAAAATTAAAGCGCAAAACCAAGTAATTCGCTGTACAATTCTCTTAATGAGCCAAAGAAGAGGACAACCGTGTGTGCAGTACCGATCGGTAGTCGCATACGTAAAGACACACGGGGACATGCAAATATAGGCGCCGAGAAAAATGACGGCCACGCGCGCTGTTGTATACCTATACCCTATAGTAGAGACGATGCTACTCGCGGCGTATACGAGGAGAGACGACACGGGGAATACGAAATCGCGGCCCGTGTCGATGCGCTGTTTGTGTCTTGCTTTCGATGCTAAATAGCCGTGTTGTGTTTTGCTGGAAATATAAATCGCTTCGTCACATATTTCACGCTTAAGAATATAAATCGCGATCCGAAATGAAAAGTTGGAGAAGAGACGTTTTCATTTACTTTTTAAATTGCTCGCGTTCACAGAAGTGCTGATTTATTCGCGTATAATCCTAACGATATCTCAAAAATATTTCTTTCACTCGCAGTCGTATCACACTACACCGAGGGATATCATAATCAAGCTGGTTAAAAATCGAAAGAGCGAGGATAAAAACACCGACTAATCCGACGATTAAGATAGGATTACGAGAACGACCTTTGGAACACACCTCGGGCTGTGTATTCTTCCGATAACTCGCACGTTTTCTCCCGAATAAAAATCGCGTACATAATGAGCCTGCATTTTTACGTCTTAAGCTGCGTCGTTCCCTCCTCTCTTTCGAATACACACGCCAAGCATTAACAGGTTCTCAGCGAGACACCAAAACAGCAGATAGACAATTTTTTTTTTTCGGCGCCGCTGAAAATTCCTCGACAGAGTTCGTATAAGTCGGATCATTGCGCGGAGATATCTCTTGAATTCCATACCTCAAAAATCAAGGAAAGAGAACGAATGCAAACACATAATCATAAACATTCAAACGGTCGCGTTGGTGGTCAGCTAAAAAGCCTTTAACGAGCTCGCGTATTTCGGCGCTCTTTCGCCTGAATTAGGGGAGACACTTACGGCCACGTCCCTAAAGGAAGATAAAGAGAGCGAAGAAGTTATATACGACAGGATAGGCGCGCCGACGATATACATACAGACACACACTCGTGGAGTCTTGTACGTGCAGGACAGGACAATGACTGACGACGTCCACATCATGACGCAGTCGTCTCCTCCAACTCTCTCTCTGCTTTCGAGTCAGACACCGCTGTTTGCGCTTTCGTGGAATAGGTGTAGTATGCATATTTCAAGGTCGTCAGGATATAATATTATAATAAAGTAAACAAAATCAAATCTGTCGACGTCGGTAAGTAAATAAATTTTTACCTTTTCGAAAGCCGGAATACAGTTGCGTCAGAGCTTTCGCGTGCACTTGTTAGCGCAAACCGTCGGACACAGAGTACTGCAACAAGCGGACGATTTTTTCTTCTCCCTATCGCGCCTAACGAGTCCCCGCGCGCCCTTTTAAAAGCTGCTGGCTGCTGCTGCCGATCGGTCGCGGTTGTTAGTTGTTCTCTTCTGCGCCGAGACACGTACGACGGCGACGCATACGTAAAGACAGCCGAGGGAGTCTCGGAGGCATGCAAATAAGCGCCGCTGTCGACAAGCGCCGGTCGCGCTCGAGAGTTTGGTTAGCATATTGATTTGGGAAAAAATTGCCGTTTTCGTGCGCGCTACTTCTCCCTGTGTTTGTCTGTTTAGGTTTTAATTGATACTTGACGCTGTTGATGTAAGAATAGATCAAAATTAAAAAAAATTCACGCAGATCTTAATCAAATCACAGCAGATTCAACAAACGATCTGCCCTTCATAGATCAGCCGAAAGTGTCCCTCGCATAAACATCAGCCGAAAAGCCAAGCCAACCGACTGCACATTCCCGGGCAACTTGCATCTTTCCAAGTTGAGTAAATTAGGGCTGACACTTATGGTTTCGCCGAGAGCAGCGCAAACACAAGCGCGCATATAGTCTCGCACCGCGCGAGAAAGCAGATAAGTCGAGATTCGCATGAGCCGAGCCCTGCACATATGCAGGAGAGGACGACCGTCGCCGCCGTCGCCGTCGTCATCACCCAACGGATGAGTCAAGATCTTACGATGGTTTGTCTTGAGAAAGGTCGAGTCTGTTTTCGATTTGTTCCAAGAGGGCTTTCTTCGTAGAACGTGTTTCAAGGTCTTGTAAGCTTGGAAATAGAGGCGGGTTAAATTAGAGCGAATTTTACACTTTTGTTCATTGTTTGTAGCCTGGAATTTCCCACCGCCACTCAACATAAAGCTACAATGTTTACGATCCCAACATCTCCATCACCTATTACTTGAACCTCTCCAGCCAAACTTCCATGTAACGAAGCCATTATCACCACCCACAGCCACGTAAAGGTCGAAAAAAGGTCACGCGTCGAGAAGCGCAGCAGAAGCGTACTACACTCGCCATATGATAGAATCGACGGAAATAGAAATCGCAACGATGCAGATGCTTGCGAGCAAGCAAACGCGCGAAAAAGTCATCGGGCAAGAAAGCGAGACGCTTTCCAGACATCTGTTGCATCGCTCGCTCGCGCGAGTTTATTGCCGCAACGATAATTGCGACATGGGGGAACTCGATTTAATAGTCGCGCGAGTCTCTCGCTCGAGACGAAGAAAGTCGCGCGCGGCAGCTCACACGCGACGACATCGGCCTTTTCTCGAATCCGTCGAAACGCGCCGTGGATATTTTTTCAAGGCTGATGACGCGTATATAAACGCCTGTTATACCGGCTGTAAAGTAGACGTTATAGGATTCGAACTGTGTATTTGCTCCCGATAAATTTCTCGGAATTGGAGAAAAGTCGAATTACAGACATGTGCGTATAATACTCGTGGTGTTTTATTCGCACGAAAGCGTGTAAATTAGAACACACCAGTGGAAAATTGGATAGTAAATCTCGAAAATTAAATAAGAGAAACTATCGTCCCTCGCGTCGCCGAAACTCTGATTTACAGCTCAATTTTCCCCCGTGCACGTGATGTCACACAGCTCATAATTACGCGCCGTAGTAGCTCGCAGCAAAACGAAACAGCTGTCGCGCCGCGATTTTTGCAGACGATCCTCGCGCGCATTAACGAAGTGACGCGCTTATCAAATAAATTGTCCCTAGATGTATCCCCCCTTCTCTCTATCCACTTAATCTAAAGGATGACAAATCGTACGTCGCCGCTATTTATTATGCGATCGAGAGGGCGAAAAACGCATTTGCATTTCACGAGCGTGTGTGTGCGTGTGTAGGGCGTTTCGATGAATTACAACGTAACTTCTTAAGGGCCGCGACAACCTGTTGCAGTGGTACCACCTACCGCTAGCGCCACGAGATTATCGAGAAGGCGTCGAGCGACTTATTCGTGACTCGGCGGAAAAAGGGCACACGGGACTTATCGTGTAAAAAGTTTAAAAGCGACGAGTTAATTTATGCCGTCGCCTTGTTAATTCGTCTGTGTGTGTACGTTATGACGACTGAATCACCGCAGTGTTTAGGAGAACACACTCGGATCGGGTGGAGAACATTTGTCTTCTGGTTATCGCTTAATTAAAGCCTTTGAATTTAAAGTCGTACTCCGTACTTATGTAGTAAGCCTGTGTACAATGTTTTCGATGATGATTTACGAATCGATTTTCTCAATGGGCAATAATCAAGACTCGAGACAAACGCGCAATACGCTGCATCTGAAAAAGTTTGCTACGACCGAGCGAAAGTCGACTTTGTTCGACCTCGCGCGATCACGCAGGCTATAGGAACTGAACTATCATCGAGCGTATCGCTAATAAAACAAGCCCGTAAACAACGTTATTAGGCCAATATACAGCGATAATTTGCCCATAAATTCAAGGCGCAAAAGAAAATGCATCTTTTGCGCAAGCGCAAACAAGCGGCACACATACGCCGATTGAAAAGAATTGCACAATGCGGTCGTTATAAAAGTCCTTTTTTCTCCGAGTCTATTCGTGCGCGTGATAACGTAATTCGCGGGAGTCGTGCGAGTCTCGCAAACTTAAAGGGTTTTTATCCCACCCTAAAAAAGACAAATTGAGAAAATATGATAATAAGGGGCGTATTTTAATATATACCGCCTGAATTCTTTATGCGTGTGGCAGGTGAAAAAGGTGGCGCTTAGGCACTTTTCGATTTTTCGAATTTCGATTAACAATATGAGCGCCGCTACGACCAATGCTAAAACTGCCTTGTTTGGCCCGCTGCTTTGTCCGCTCATGCTATATAAACTGCGCGTAAAGCGTTTCTATTCGTCTTTAGGACTTCGGTACCTATCGTCTATTCGTAATTGAATATATTGTGATATATTATGTTCTTGAAGTGTTATAATCGATATTTTAAAAAATGTATATATGCAACCATTTTTTTATGAAAACCGAATAATATAGTAACGATATTTGAAAAATGACGCATCAATCCTCTCTAAAAAAAGTGATAGCCGGATGTTGTGAAGCCTATAAAAGATGGACGATGGCCGTGATTGGTCGACAGATGTGTATCCGGTTTAGATCCTCTCTAAAAAAAGTGATGGCCAGATGTTGTGAAGCCTATAAAAGATGGAGGATGGCCGTGATTGGTCGAGAGATGTGTATCCGGTTTAGATGGCGCCAACATTTAAAATTCAATATTTGAATTTGAATGGTAACGAGTTTANATGGCCGGATGTTGTGAAGCCTATAAAAGATGGACGATGGCCGTGATTGGTCGACAGATGTGTATCCGGTTTAGATGGCGCCAACATTTAAAATTCAATATTTGAATTTGAATGGTAACGAGTTTAATAATAAATGATCGTGTTTTATTAGTTTAAATTTTGAGATTAGGTTTGTAACAATTAATTATTTAGCTATAAAATAAATAACGAATATCTGACTTCAAAAATTAAAAAGCACATAACCTACATTATATTATGTGACATGATTGGTGAGACAAGTCTACATATATACAAATGTATTATATTATAGTGAGGAAAATGTTAACATTTGGATTCTGTTTAGAATGTAAAGAAAGAATTGCGTAACGATATTATTCGCGCGAAGCGCGGTCGATTTTCCTAGTACTCAGAAAAACACAATACAAAGCTTTTACCACGGGATCTTCTGCATACGAAACGCACGTGGTCATCCATTAATCTCAATTACGCCATAATAAGAATTGCTAATATACGCCGTGAGCGAAAAGAAGACAAAAAAAAAACAACACACACTCGCGCAAACTTTTCATCCGCGGAAAAACATGTAGCGCTTATCAGAAAAGAGCAGCAGCAACAGCAGCTCGCTCAGTACGTATATAATGGGAAAGCGCCATTCATCAAAGCCGAGCTAGCGAGCGACGACGTGAGATATGCAGAAATTCATGCTTGCGATCGCTCGAGCGTGTACTGCATCGGAGAGTCGAACGGGAATTCCGATATGGACTCAAAGTGGCGTTAATAAAGTAATGCATGTACTCATTATCGATTTTTGAAGCTATACACACACACACGCGTCGCGATTTATCGACTGCTAACGTGCAAACGCTGATTTGAATTTAATGCGGGTTTTATTTCGCGGAATACTGTGCAAGTACACACGAGATCTGCTCAAGCAGTCGCTTTGAAACTATCGTCGGTTTTATCGAAGCGTTTTGACAAGTCTTAAAATTTATTGCCCTGCGCGAGAAATTTCTTCCTATCAATGAAGTATGTACCGAACGCGTGAAACAATCAACCGGCACCTCATACTCCACCCACGCGTATAGCCAGGATCTCGCACTTGTCGCGCCAGAGACGAAAAATCGCCGCGAAAACAAGAGCGGGAAGATACGGGCCTCGTAAATCAGACGCTCGAGTTTTTCACGAGGAAAGCGAGTAAACAATGGCCGTCAATCGTGATGTTCTATAACGACTTGCGATGCGCTATGGTTATGTACGGAGCTAATGAGCGACAATCGTAAATTAGACGAAGTAGATTATTACGTGTGGATATGGCCGCGGGGGAGAGTTTGATGATGTGTTGGATCGTTTTGTTTCCGGGGTAGGGGAGAGGTGTGATGCGTCGGTGGTTTTTGAAAAATTCATTGTTAGGGGTTGATTGGCAGTTAATGCTATGTTGACTGACATTTAATGGGGGTGGGGAATGAGGAAAAGGTTCGAGGTTTGATTGGTGATCCACATTTAGAATCGACTTAGTGCTACTGCAATAATGCAAACTAATATGAAAAGGATGGTGAAACAAACAAAAACCAGATGAATTATATGACTCGACAAGAATAATTTTATTCGATCAAAGAAAAAATTTCAAATTTTCACTTAAATCTACACTTAAACCTACAGCCGCCACACTACTTCCAAGTCTCCCGCTCGTGAACCCTACATCAGAGCTCCAGGACGACAGACTTCGAAATCAGGCGGACCTCTTTAACCTGAGCTTAAACGTAGACAGCTGGGTATCCGCCGTAGTACGAAGCGTATGGGTACGCAGAGTAGGCAGAGTAAGCGTAGGGCAGACCGGAGTAAGCAGCGGCGACTGGAGCGGTGTAGGCTGCGGTGTAAGCTGGGGCATAGTCGACGGCGGCAACAGCTGGTGCGGTGTAGGCCGACAGGACGAAGCCACGTTTGTCACGACCCTGAGCTTGGCTGGGCTCAGCCTCCTGGACTGGGTCGAGCTTGCGGCTGGCGGGCTCTTCGGCGAAGGCAACGGCGACGAAGGCGGCCACAAGGAGAATTGCCTGCGGAGAAAAAATGTAGTTTTTAAAAGGTTTGTAAATTGAAGATAAAAAAAAGTTCAAATATTTCAAAATGTCAAAGATATAACTTTAACTCTTGATCTATAAGATGAGAAAAAAATACTCACTGCGAAGAATTTCATGTTGGCGGTTTTGGTTTTGTTGCTGGATTGGCTGGCTAGTGTTGATTGATTGAGCTTCGAGAGCTGAATGATGCTTCTGCTTTTTTTCGTTCGCCTTATATACCCCTACCGAGTCAGTCGCTCAGTCGTCCCATAACGTCGTCTTCGCTATTGAACAACAGCCAGGCGACGTCGAAGATCGTGCGAGGACGAGGATTTGGTAACACACAGGACGGCAAGGCGGGGGTAGGTTATACCGATCGGCTTAGTATTGTCCCGAGCGCATTTGGAACCTTGGACGTTGGCCAAACATGGGCGAAACTGTGTTATAATGCCGAACTCGTCGACGGTATGCATGAGGCGTAGCGTCGAGCAGCCTTCGCTGGAACGATGAGTCCATACGAGACCGGCGAGCGTCTGGACACTGTGCGCTTTTGATTGGCGTTTTGGCATTCAATTAGCGCGCCGAGCTGAATAGCAATTGGCGTTTCGGTCGTGAGCGATTTTCAGAGTCTAGTATTTTCGATTTTGAGAGTGAGAGTAAAAATAGACTCGAGTCCTATTTGGCTTGTTGAAATGTTTGAATAACGACGGGTTAGCTAATTCGAACACGAGTTGAAGTGATAAAAATCTTATCTCTACAGCCGTAATTACATCTCCGAAATCAGCAAGAATGCCATATCCGCGCTCCCTATGTCTAATAAATAGCGAAACGTATCGATAATCCCCTCAAAATCCAATTTATAATCAGCTCATTACCATACACGCGTGCATCCCTCCAAAATCCCGCGAGAGAATCTCGAGTCAGAGAGGACGGCTCTCGCGAGAAGGATCAGGTTTTGTATATCGGGCAAAGCCGCGAAAAAAAAGGAGAACAAGAGCCGCGTCACCTTGAGGTCCACACGGCGTTTTAATCTCTTGCACTTTAGACAAAGCAGCGAAACGCCCCAAAGAAGAGAGAGAGAAAATGAAACGACGCTGAAATTCTCTCGGGGTCTCGTCGCCGCATGGGGTCCAGTCTTGGGAGCAAATAAAGGATAACAGAGTGCGTGCGTCCGCTCGCTTATGCAGCGTTTCGAGCGAAAGGGAAAGAGAACGAGATGCAGGAGAAAGTGAGAAAAAGGAGCTGCACTGCTGCAGTCTTGGTCATTCTCGAGGTTGATTTGCTTCTTTAATTAAAGGGCGCGTATATGCGTTTGCTTAATTTTTTTCGCGATTTGTGTGCCTGTAGAGTGTGTGAAAATTTGCGTAAGCTGTGAGGAGAAACTTTTATTTTTTTATTGCTAATTAAATTTGGTAACTTACATCGATTCGAGTTAAGGATGACGGTCGTCAGGAGTAAGTGGAAGGAAAAATTTAAATAAAGAGATGAAAAATTAGAGTTAAAAATATACGAAACGAAAGAAAAAGAGCTCGGACGTATATGAGAAGTGTCTACCGTCTAGTGGATCCGTATTTCAGCGGGGAGATTATGTTTGTGCTTTTGTAGGCCGACAGGCGTTAAATTCCTGCTAAGCTAAAAAAAACTCGTAGCTATAAGGTAAACGTTCTCAGTGACGAGACTTTCGTCATAAGGCAAATATATACATTCCAGTTGTCAGGACTACAGAAGGAGCGCCGACTACCGAATCATCGAGATCATCTCGGAGGCGTATTTAGTTGAATGAAGTCATTATTTGTCATCGATTGGGCTATTTTTAGAACGGCCGTGTCAACATTTATTTTTTAGAATGTTTAAATAGCGCGTCTATTCACGTTCAATATATCCGCGTAATTTTTAAAACACTTGGAAAAGCTATCCAACCCTCATATAAGACACTTTCCCTATTGCTGGTGTAAATATGACACAATATGGAAAGACGACACCTCGGTGAAAATCGAAAGAAGCTTAACAAATTTATTTCTCCAGCTAGTTAAACTTTACAGCAGCAAAATAAACACACTCTTCTTCTTGCGCAGATGTATGCGTATCAAATTAAAACCTCATAAAATAGTAATAAGCCGTCAGCCACAAAAGTTTCGCAGCTCGCGCCTTTGTGAACATCCTCCAAAGCTTCCCGAACAAAGTAGATTTTCACGAAAGTCTTTCATTCACATTCAAAACCACACACACGCCCGAGCACGAACCGTCCCTTTTTCACCCGATACTCTCTCCGCACTCGAAATTTTCTTTTCAGTCCAGGTCACACTCCCGAAAACGAGCCTCTAATATACGCTCAGGTATCTCTCCTCTATATCCCCCAAAGGTTATTTTCCTCGCGCGCGAGCCATTATTACAGCCATTCACAAAAGCGGGTATCCATTGTCATCCCTTCTCACGTATCATCTCGTCTAAAATTATTTACGAAAAGAATATACACACATACGTAAGTGTGCTTGTGTATGAGAGGGAAGAAAAATGCAGACGCGCCAGGAATGCTAATACTATGCAGTCGAGCCGCGGTATAACGGTAAAGTGCAAGCGTTTCCAAAATAATGCGGAGACAAGAGAGAGAGAGAGAGAGTACTGTTGCGGATTTCAGAGAAATTTATCAAGGCGATCGGCCTCGCGGAAACGCGTTATGTCAGCGAGTTCGTAATTCAGCGTTTAACGTCTCTCGACTGTGCATTTCGCAATAAATAAACATTCCATAAACTGCAGAAAATAGCAAAGCTATCTATACACACATACACGAGATGCAACGTCTCGCATGAAAAACAGCGGCTTACATAAACGTAAATAGCCACGCCTCGGTAGCACCTTCGACACACGAGTCTAGTAGCAACTAAAGGATTCCGCGAAGAGCACGTCCGAGACGTGAGGTCGCGGCCGAGGCCTCGGCGCACTATAGTGTGCGCGCAGCCTTGATTATCTGTATATATAACTTGGATTTCGAATTGCCAGTGACCTCTTAACGAGGGCGAGAGGTAATTAATTATCATTCGCGCCGCGCGTTTATACGAAGGTATATATTGCTGTGAGAGTGTGGAGACAGGCTTAGTCGTTCGCAGTTGTTCACAACAACAAAATAATCTCCGACTAATCATCCTCTTTTCCATTGAATCATCGTATCACACACCTTATACTAAACAATTCGGTAGCAGCCACCTACGCTTGCTCTAACGCAAAAACAAGATCACGCACGCGTGTAAGTTAAACAGCAGCGATGCGTTGTACTCTCGGGCGTATTACAGCTTATCACCGGCGTTTTATCGGCATAAACAAAAGCCGGCAACGCACGCGCGCGTCTCCGCATTACAATATACCGCTTGCGCCGAGATCATAATTGATAATACTCGGCTCTTCCATCTCGCCGAGCCGTAAGTATATGGGTGATTCTGCCGTAACTGGCTCAAAACGGGCACACAAATGTTCTATACTAAAATCGACTATTTTTAACTTGCCGGACGGTTATTCTAACTGGAATTACATACAAAACAAGTCCCTAAAGCTAAACCACAACATATAACTTTTATAACAAGTTATGTGAAGAATCCATATTCGACTAGGTTACGGAACTGACATTTTTGTAATTCGCGCTACTAAAACTCCATTAAATTTTAATTTAACTTGGTAAAAAAAAATTAAATCGTCTAAGATATATATATATCTATCTATCTATCTATATGTATATGTATATAATATTTGACAGCCTGTTCGTTTATTCACGAAGATCGCAATATCGTTAAATGAGGAATAATTTAAAAAAAATTAGACTCCTATTAGACGTTTCCTTGTAACTGGAGCCATTTAAATACTAAAAAAGCAATGATTAGGACATTATTAATGTATTAATGATACTTACTGTATTATGTGTTACGGAACTGACGGTTACGGAATTGACATTTAGGCGTTTATCAGCTCGCATAGCCTAGCGTAATTATTATAAACAATTCTTTGCACATATATTCGAAAATACTTACTATTTACTCGAGAAAAACGCCCTATATGTTTAAATACATTGTTGCTAAGTAGTAGTTTACTAGCGTTACGGAACTGACAGGTTGTGCTTTTTTTCGAAATTTCTGATGAAAAATCAGCTTTCACTTCCATAATTTTGAATTTTGGAACCATGCTACGGTTGGATTTCATAAATAGTAGTATATAGTTTGAAATTCTACCGATAGGCGGCGCTATATGACACACTAGAACGCTTTTAACATAAGGTAATGTAGAGGGTACCTTTTTAATGGAAAAACGGGCGTCAATGAGTAAGCGCCCAGCTTTAATATTAAATAATTAATTTTAATCCCAAAACCATGAAAAATATATTGTAATAGGTCTATAGTTCATACTATATATGATGGAATTTTTTTGAGATGTCGTACTTTTATCTGCATCGACCTTTTAGATTGAAATCCGTGTTGGAGACAGGTTACGGAACTGACATTTGAGGCATATTATATTCCGTAATTTTAAATATAAGCCTGCATACTCGGTTTTAACTATTGGTAAATATAGTTAGTTATGTCAGACATACATAAAACCGCTTGTGCGATTTTTTTCAAATGTGTAAACGCCTGGGAAGCAGGCGCGCAGAATGAGCCAGTTACGGCAGAATCACCCATATACGTGTGTATGTGTTCTTGTGTACGGAGAGGAATTCAGTGGAAGAGAGGAAGTCGCGCGGTGAGAGATGCAAAGAGACTTCAGCCGCTATAAGGAGAAACTTTGTAGAAGATTATTATTCGGTACGAAGGTGCTGCTTCTTTCGAGTTTTCGTTACGGCAAATTAAGTCGGAGTGATTTAGCAGCGAGTTGCGGAGGTATAGCTATACGAAGAAACGCATTTTCTAAACTTTGCTCGAGTTTAAACTTACGAGTAACGATCGAGATATGAAAATATCGCGTGTTTACGAAGTAAATTTAACATTGCTACGCCTTGGATGCTCCGCTCCAGCATAAAGTCATAAATAACGTTTTTATCTAGCGCTATTTTTCGTTACCGTGGATACTCGTGCTAAAAGCTTCGGCATGATTATCTCTCTCTCTCTCTCTCTCTCTCTCTCTCTCTCTCTCTCTCTCTCTCTCTCTCTCTCTCTCACACTACCACGTACGTCACACTTACTTTTGGGTATAGTAGAAGTTCACCAAACTAGACAAAAAATTGTACGATGTACAAGATTTGCAGATATAGTGTGAGCGGCCCAAGCAGTAGACCTAACAAGGCTGTTTCAGCACTGGTGACATCCCGCTATATTTATACATTCCGTGCCAGACACTGAAAGCCGGAAAGTCAAATGGGTGGGAAAACGCCAGTACAAAAATGATTTGTTTGCTTACTTCTTCATGTACAATATTATACCAGCAAATTATTTTGAGTAGCACAGCCATACACTGAAAACCAAAAAATGACGATACACTCATTACAGAAGAAATTACGCTATAACGTATGTAATATAGTTATGCACTTATGTAACCGACTCCGGACAAATTCCGTATGCAGCACACATGACCCGTACGTATAGTACGTACGTACACATACAAGCGTGTGAAAACAAGGCTATGACAATACGCCGTTTTAAGTGCCGTGTGAGTACAATAAGCAAATTGATACCGCGCGCACAGCTATGAGCGCCAATTGGAGAGAAAAAATATACTCGCACGAGTCGCGTGTTTGCCGACGGCTGCCATAGAGAGGTGAATTTTCAGTCAGTCGGCTCTGTAATCTAACGCTCGCGCTTGTAATGGAGCTTATTGTTTGTTCTACGAGTAGCGCAAATATAATTACGGCCTGTTTCGCGGATGTTTATTGTAATCGCACGAGTCGGCCATGCGCGAGTGATAATTGATCACAGACGCGGTTAAAAAATTATCCTTGAAACACTTTCGAACGTATGGAGTGTGTAAATTATTTGATATAAATCACATCCATTATATCTATAACTTATTCGTAAAAAAAAAAATCGAGTATTACCATAAGCGATCGACCGTTTCTTACTCGAACCGTGGCATTCCAAAGCTCGTTTTATATTGTCTGAAAAAAGCCACACACTTTACGATCACTCCGTGTATACGAGCTGCGAACGCTCGTGCACGTCTTTCATAACGTCTCCCCCTTTTTTGATGCAAAAAGCGGCGCGCTGTATTCAAAACAGTCTCTCCGCGGCAGAAGTAAGTCATTTACCGGACGCCGACTTAAAATAGGCTAGAACCTCTCTTGCCCGTCGGAGAAAAAGGTGCACGTGCTGTTGCTGCTCGAGACGAGCAATAAGACGTTAAAAGTCGCGCGCGCGAGCGCGACGAGCGGGTTATATGGCTCCGGTCTCTCCCTTGGGGGATTCCTTTCTTCGGATGAAAGAAATCGTACAGACTGCTAACCCAGTTTTCGAACAGAGCTCCGCGTGTTTTGCTATACGAACGTGATGGCGGCGATGAAAGCTGGAATTTTTATGGAGAAAATTCGAGAAAACAGAGCGCTGATTACCTCGTCGACGGCAAAAAAAAAGTTGTAGTTTAGTATCGCCGCAAAAAAGAAAGAGAAATTTACGGCCTAAAAGAACCTTGATCTCAGGAAGGGCTTATGAACCGCGAAATCGCATTCGTCTTCGTTCGTAGAGATCGCCCTCTCTAGAATTCCGACTCTGATGTGTTCGGGATTATATCAGGCTTTTTTGCGGCTCTTTCGTTCCGCCTTTTTGATTCTACCTTACGAGAGTCGCGCGCGAGCGGCGTTATGCGATTTTTCGCGCGTTCTCTCCCTAGTAGGTTATATACTCGACACTTGGCGGCTATATATACACGCAAGCAGTGGAAACAAGAGAAAAACAAAGCTTTGTAGCTCTGGCGGCAGACGCTCTTCTGAGAATCTCCATGGCTCTTTGTCGCGCTTTTTTCGTTTCGATATTTACGCGGTGAAGTGATCCGTACTTACAACACACTGTGGGTGGTGTCGGAGAAACGGATGAAACTTTATAAACAAAAAAAAATCACATAAACGCTGCAATTAGCAGCGATTAATCGCAAATTTATGTCGCACCGCTCAACTCGCTTCGCCTCCGCGAAATTCAACCGCCAAAAAAAGACGGCTCCTTCTTACGCGTAAAGACCTCCGGCTAATAAGGCCAAATTTCTCGGAGGCACGCGAGTGGCATATCAATCTTTCGACGGCGCGGTTCCTCCTTTTTTCCTCCCGTTTTCGGAGCGGCGCTGCACAACAGCTGGCACAATATTTGTAGGAGCAGCTCGAGCTGCGCCACGACGAGTTTTTCAAAAGCGGAAACGCGCGTGAGCGTGTTTACATTTTTTTCATAACTTCAGGGGCCGGGTGAGAGCGGCTCCTTCTGATGTGATAGTGCGCTGCACTTGCCGAGTGATTTTTCACGCGGTGTACGTTTTACGTGTTTGACAAAGTCGGCGCGCTTATTTATGGAAGTGGAGCTACGGAGATGTCGGAGGGTATATCGGTTGCTTTATTTTTTTTTGTTGGAAACTGAAAGGAATGAGTTTGCGCGTAGGAAGATAGGAGATGTGCAAAATATCGTTATCGAGTACAATACCGTAGGTCAAAATAATCTTTTGTCTGGAATCGGCGGACTAAAGCCCGAAAACTACTTATAGATACGCGTATACGCATCAGCATAACGCGCAACAAAGGAAGCTCGAAGTGCACTCCAGATTAGCATAACAGAGCCCCCGAGTGGGCTTTGTGTGCAGCGGATTCTCAAAATACGTAAGAGATGAAAAGGTCCAGCGTTTGAACTGTGATCATCGAGAGAGCCTTTTCCAGGAAGACTTTTTCCGTCCGTGACTCGCTCATCTCGTCAACTGGTCACTGGCTTCTCTCTCTCTTTTTCTCAGAGAGATATAGTCATTTTCAATTGATCATCTTTTGTGTGTCGCGATGCTGCGAGTCATCCATCATTCCAGGCACGACTTTTCGGTTATCGACGCGACGATCACATAGCAGATGCAATACTCCTCACTGGGCCTTGCGTAATCTCCTAATCAATTTATCACAATCAATTCGATCGGAGCGCGATAAATCTCGAGGATGTTTGATTCAATTTTATACGGGTAAACGCTCAAATGACACTTTGCCATCATCAATATTACAAACGCAGAGTCTCTCTCTCTCTCTCTCCCTCGTGTTAATTCGAGTCACGGCGTTGCACAATCGTAAACATAATGTCTGGTCTATTTGAGTTATGACCGCACGAGCGCAGGAGAGAAGTATATGTCTTACAAGGCAAGTATTGCGCGATATAACTAAAAATAGGAGTACAGCGCGCTGCGAGCACACATCGCGCGAGTTTAGCTGCAGCTGAGATTGTAGAAGAGTTATACAGCGCAAGATCCAAATATTTGTCCCCGTAAAGGTTTCCTAGTCGTAATAGGCGTCTGATTTCGAAGACTAATGAGCGTGAAGCGAGATAAAAATTTCGAGAGACACTTGCTTATTGTTTCTAAAAGCCGTATATCATCTTGATTTTAGAAAACACAAAATTACCCAATCAAAAGTATACGCTCGACACACGACGCGTATATTCACACTCTTCGCGCGTAAAATGCATCGCTGCAGAGAGCCGATGATGATTGCCTCTTCCTCAAGGAATTCGCCATTAACCCCACGGAGAAACTTTTTCGCCACTGGAATTAGCCTCTCATCTCGGAAGCACCTCCTCATCGTATTTATCCGCGGCGCCAGACAAGCGTGCGCGCAAAACGGACAACGTGTGCGGCTCCTCGTCTCCTCGGCAAAGCGAGTGTATCGCATGTACACACGTGTATATATATACGCAGGAGACTATACCCTGAGATTTACAGTCAGCAGCTCCTCATTCGCTCCTTCTCAGGAAGATCATCGCGTACACGGCTCCCATGGGTCGCGTTGGCTAGACACACACACACACACACAGAGGCGGTCACTATTTTTGACGGGAGATTTATCCTCTAAAAATATTGCCTGACCTTCGCTCGGGAGATCGAGAGCTTAGACTCTCTTGGCCGCTTATAAATCGAGAGAGGGAGAAAAAAGGAGTAAGGGAACTGACGAGGGAACGGCTTCTTTAATCTTTACGAGAGAGATGAGCTCTTGGATTCGTTTACAGCGGCGGAACTTATAAATTCGCTCCTCGAGCGGATATTCGTGAATAGGCTGTATGGAAATTTCGGAGGAAGGGTTTAATAAATTGAGAATCGACCTACTTGCGAAATACCAATGTTCTCTCCCGGGAGAGAGAGATAGAGAGAGATTGATTGCCATAGGCAAGAGCCGTGTTATTTTATTTAAACTCTACCATATTTTATGCAAAAATGTATACCATCGTCTACTAAAAAATCAAGCGACGACTGTACGCGCTTATACCGTTAGCCACTATAAACAGCTGCATCGGAATCGCATAAATCCTGAAAATCAAGAATTCGCGGACGACGACGACGACACTGAAATAAAGTGCGCGCAAAAACGAACACGAATTTCCCTCATTCGCGGGTAATACATTACGCGTGGATTTTTCACGACGTGCGTGTCTCCGTCGAGAGTCTCTCTCTTGATTTTTTAGTTCTAAAAACGAGAAGCATAATTCTTTCAAGCGGCTATACTCCCGAGAGTGCATTGCGCGCAGCTCGTCGATTCGCGGCCGCTTCCATGCCGACGAGCAATGAAATTTATGTTCGTGCCGCGAATGAATCTTTCTCGCGCCTTCGACTGCTGCTTTGGACTAAAAATATGTACAGCTGCCGCGAGTGAGACTGAACAGCGTATAGTATAATTATGAAGGAATCGAAACGATGGGATGAGGATTTTCGAGGCTTGTTTGATCTAATGCTGCTACAATGCCGCCTATGTCTTATTTCCACCTGAGTTTCAACTGGTCTACCTTACCGAGCAGTCTATCTTCCCTATGTCTATGCAGAAAACATCGCTCGAGCGATGGAACGGAGTCTCTTACTCTGAAAGACTTTCGGCGTAGTGGCTATACCGTAACACGAGCAAGCGAAGCGTCGCAAATCGGAGCAGTGGGTACTCTGATTCGGCGGAAAAATCTCGCAACAGCAAAAACACGAATTTGGGTGTATAACATACATTGCTAACATAATTGTTGCAAATTGTTGTACATAACGTAAAAGTAATAACGTAATAACGACAATTTGTAGCAGAACAAATGCGATTATTAAAATATATATTGGTTTATCAAGAGTAGCCTCCACTACCACGATTCAGGGCACCACATACACTTGAAGAGTAGTAGCTATACCGAAAGTCTCTCAGTGTAGTTCGGAGGGTCACCGCAGGGAGTTGGAGTCGGAAGCAAGGGGTATATAATATATATATATATATATATATATATATATATAATATAGTCAGGCTCCCCGCCCCACCCCCCCAAGGTTGGGCCATAACTCAACGGAACATGGGGCGGATGTAGAGAAAATGCGACTCTTCCCCGAAGAATTTCCCCCCTAGTTGCACAATATAATACTATAAGCGTTTAAGCAGGTATCACACATCAAATCATTTTCTTAGGAAATTAATGAAACTTTGCACACTGCTTCGTAATGGTTTTGTCCATACACACCTAAAATTTCAGATAATATCGATATTGTTAATATAAATAATATCTATTATTTATATTAACAATTTGTCTACCAGATAACAGGATATTATGAAATAAAAGTTGATGGCTTTGTTCGGTCAAGTTAAATGAAGTGCAGTGCATGCGTACCATATCAACTTTTTAGAGATAGTAGAGTAAGATTGAATTAAATATGTCAAGTTAAAGTATTAATAAAATCAAACTAATTTATTTTGGTGGTTATTATCCTAAACTCTTAACCTCAAATTATGTGGACCTATAGTTTATAATAATTATAATGACTTGAATATATTTCCTACAAATTTTTTCATGTTCTTTGCATTTCCTACTTTTATTTAAATTATAATTATAATAATTACATTCATTGATGAACATTTTAACCTCACAATTGTACATGCATGCCTGGTAAATATGGAGGTTAGAGTACAGGAGAGGAAGCGCCGTGTATAAGCTCGGAGTCAGGCACGGGGTCAAATCCCGTTGGGGGCGCTACTGTAAATAGACGTTGAATTCAAATGCCGTGCATGAAATTGCTGAACTCGTCTTCGCTTATAAGAAATACTTATCAGTATCTCTTTATCTACATATAATTTCGATACTATAATGCGAAAATGTGAATTAGCCTTGCATAAACGTTTATAAGGTCATGCAAGGCTGGAATTTCACTCTCGCATGTATCGAACCGTACTTATTTCGTTAAAACTGTACGTGCAATAGGCTCAATTTAGCTTCCCGTTTTAAACACAGCGTATGCTAAACCAAGTTTTTACACGGACCTCGGATACCCTCGGATACTCTCAGGTACCCTCGGATATCCTCGGTATACCCTCGGGTATCCTCAGTATATCCTCAGCATATCCTCGGTATACTCGAAGATACCTTCGAGTACATGAGGTCGGAGGGTAGCCGTATGAGCACCGCCGGCGTCGCTGCCGCTGCTTGCGAATGCTAAAGCAAGATGGCAGTATATCTGAGGTAGCCTCGAGCGCCGCAAATGCACGGAGACACACCCAATACTGTACAAAGAGGCAGCACCTACTCGAAATAAAAATGCAAATCTTGCTTTATGCTTGCGGCGATTCGCAGGTACATCGGTATAGCCTTTCACCGAGAGCATCGAGCCAAGCATATGTTGTGGTACTTAAGCATTATGTCAGTATGTTCAGGTTTTGAATTATTGACTTGGCAAGTATGGTTTCACACTGAGTCTTGAAGACAAAACGACACCTCCCTAACGTAGCCTCGACAATTGCCATATACCCGCACGTCGGAGTTAAAATTACTTAACCCACCCGCCACTGTGAAAGCGCTATTAGGATCCACGTCAAGAGCCCGGCGGTATCTCAGGATCCGTTTCTAGAACCTTGAATCTTAATCAGGAACTCTACTTTGACTGTTTTTAAAATTCAAAACCGAAACATGTATCGACAATAAATAATTTATAGGTATACCTATATATATATATAACAACGTCTATTGACAAATCTCCACCTTGCGGCTCAGTTGGGAACTAGCCTTGCGCCCCGCTTTGAGGGTTGCTAGCAGACGGAAAATCCTATCCCGTTTCCTCTCCTGTACTCTAACCTCCATACTGGTAAACAAAATTGCCGGCCGTTCAGGCGAAAAACGGCGCCATCTACACGCAACACTGCGCATGCTAGCCATGAAATTCGTATGTTAACTATTAACATACAGACATTTCCCGCAATATTTTGTTACACTTGTAACAGAAATATATAGGTGTTACAGAAACTTTTTTGTTTAGTATACAATCTTTTTATGATACACGCAAACATATTTGCTATTGTTGCTACTAAACATGTGTACTTGTTTACAGCAAACTTATCTTTCTCTCAGTATGTACACTCGGCGGTAAGGTATTCTGTTAGAACGTTTTGAACCAAATGGCAACGTCGCATGGTTTTTGACGGTACCGGCCCATATATAACCTCTGCAAATTTAAAATCATCAAAACCGTCAAAAACCGTCAAAACCCGTAAAAAAAATTGGGCGACGTTGCCATTCGGTTCAAAACGTTCTAACAGAATACCTTACCACCGAGTGTACAATTGAACACACCTATTCGCTGTGTGCATGAGTGAGAAATTGATGACAGCACTACCCGTGGCGCTATCTTAAACTTCATGGTCGATCAAATGCATCACTCCTTATGGTAAAGAGTCAAAAAGAGACGAATAATAGTCGCGTATAATTAATGCGTTAGCATTATTAATTATTGTCATATCACTGATTGTTCTGATATACCAGTCTCGAATGATTTCTACATCTAGATACTAATAAAAACTACGGTGCGAACTACCTAGACCTCGTCATCGGCCACCCCATACACCTAGACACCGCCCTCGAATTTTGTCTACACCTAGACAAAGAAAGCTACGGTGCGCACCACCTAGACTTCGTCATCGGTCAGCCTGTACACCTAGACACCGCCCTCGAATGATTTTTACACCTAGACACAAAAAACCACGAAGCGCACTACCTAGACCTCGTCATCGGCTACCCTGGCTACCTAGTTACTGTTACTGCTCCGGAACCGGTCCGGAACGCAGAGTATGCACCGGCAACATAATATATGAGAAAGCAATCCCCAAATGACTCTCTGAAGTTCACGGTCCTTTCACTTTCAGATCAGCTGATTTCATGATAATGTAGAAGGAAAAACGTTGAAACATTTCGTTTCGTTTTATACAATCTAATTAATATATTCGTTAATTTTATTATCTTATTATATAAAGTTTTTCTCCAAAATTTCTATTCTCAAACTATGTTTTACAACAGAAATTGTTACCGCGCCAATTGATATATACATGTATAGTCACCTTCTGCAGCCAATTTCACGGTCCTACCACATTTCGGACTGAAGAATAAATACGTGATTTCAGCATTTTTGTATTATGTACTCACATATTATAAAAATAAGCAGCTTTTTCAGTAATATTTTTGTTGGAAAGCATAGTTTCGCTCAGAAAACAAGCTAATAAGCCAAAAAAACTTACTAACAGCATTTTTTTTTTTTGTATAATGAAAATTCTGAACACCAATATAGAAGTAAATATGTCACGGGCGCCGCGGCTTCGTCTGCTTCTCAAACTCGCCTTCGTGGCGCTACCGCGCCACTTGATAGGTATACACGAAGAATGAAGAGTCACGCTTATAGCAGCGGTGTATACGCATGATGTATGAGTTGAGGTAGCGCCAAACTGGACTGGCATTTTCCTAAGCGCTTGAGCTTTCGCACTTCGCACATAGGTGGCGCATGGGCACTACCTGGTTTTCTTCATCTTAATTTGCTCTCAGAATGCATATATAGAAGTGTGCCACCTATTTAGAAACTGCATGTCTTGGGCTTGCTGCTTGGGCCGCTTATGCTATAACTGCCTTCGATAACTTATAGAGTCCTTCTGATTGTACAGACGATCATCCAACGATCTCCGGCAGAATTTCACTCATTGCGAAAATTCGCACGCACACGTGTATATTATAAACAGAGAGTTAAGCATGGTCGTTACGAGCGTGGGGTCTCGGAGTCTCGCACGCCATATGATTTAGCGCGGACGTTAATGTCTCGCTCGATTGTGGGATATGCATCTCGCTCGAGCTGCTGACGCGTCCGTCCCGACGATTTTTGCAGCGGCTCGAACAGGGCGTTTCGTGCATGCAGCTCTATGTGCCGCGAGCTTGTTTCCGCCTAAAAATGACAAACGAGCTTTTGAAAGCCCTTTATTATTTCTATTACCGAGCGACGGGTTACGACCGGCGTTAAACCGTCGCTGCAACCTTTGGAAATTGATTATTTCAGATAAGGGAATGTGGCGTGCTAGAGTAGAGCTTCAATTTCCAGCTTGAAAAATTTTCTCAACTAAATTTACAGCGCAAAATCGACGCCGGTTAAACTTTCTTGTCTAATCTGCCGCTAACAAGTTTATCCTGCCGACAGTTCACTATCGTGGAATATTTACCGTCCGGCCCAATTGAATCCCGCACACATGTGTCCCATAATTATTATTACCCAACAATATTTACACAGCCGACTAATTACACAAGCGGCGGCCGTCAAAAGCGTTTAGCTCTCGAAACAGCTCAATTAATCAGAAATTCCGAAAAAGCTCCACGATACGAGAGAGGGAACACGTGGCTGAGCGAAATATGGTAATTAGTAAGAGCGATAACGACGGAAAAGCGATAAAACAAGAGCCAATCGCTATATTGCGCAATAACAGCGAGCGGTGAACTAACGCTACATGGAACTGTTTGCTCTTGCAGTTAGATCGACACACTGCTCGCGTGGATTTTCACGACTTCATTAGACAACTAATAGAAAGACGCAGACTAGAAACTTCAGAGGCGCGAAGAGAGAAAAGTACCGACGACGCTTGCGATGACGGAACAAAGAAGAAGCGCGCGCGGCGAGATCCATTCAGACCCAGTCACTCTTTCTCTCTCTACGTGTGTGTATATAAGCCATTCATGATTTCTCTCCCTTGAAGCGTCGCGTTGCGCCGCACCTTTTGCTCGTTAGAAAAGAAAATAAGAATGGATAAATCATTCCGTCGATGAAAGGGGTAATTATCCGAGAAATTTAATTGGCGCGAAAAGCAACGGCGCGTGGAAAAAAGCTTGGAATGAATGATTATTGGAAAATTTGCATACAGTCGAACCTACAAATCTCAAAATCAAGATTTCTATACGACTACTACCGGCACATTGTTCACCATGATACCGATGTGGGTAAGTACCTAAGCATCGTGTCACATTGAATCAGTCAGCTGACGCAAGACACGCGCGTTGCACCGGAGACACAGCGGGCGAGGCGTACACAGCACGTACGCGAGATTTTTCATCGATGACCGATGCCAGACTCTTGCGAAAGCGAGAAAAAGGGTGGCGCTTGTTTGAACGATATTTACGACCGTTTTTGCACCGTTACGTGAGCGACTGTGTCATATTCCCTTCGATCTATGAGAATCTTGCATCACTGATGTTAATGACCTATACACAATCCTATAGAAACTCCGATCGCTAATCCCAATGTAAAAATTGCGAAGAATGAACAAATCGTACAGACTCTTATCAAGTCGCGCTTCCGTCGTAGCGCACAAGTAGACACGCGTACGTGATTTCAGATCGATTCCGTTATCAAGAAGCCGCAGAGTAGTAGTAGCAGTGGAGAAAATCATATTTACCGTCAGCGTTTTATTTTCAATCGCAGACGCAAGAGGTCGGATCTCTTACCTATATCTTATCTCGCTTAGCTCGAGGCACTCAGGAAGTCGACTTGTCCGACCAGGTCATTCATAAGAGCATCGTCCAATACAAATCTGGAAAAAATCGCGTCTCTCGTGTGTGTACTCGCATTAGCTCGAGATAATGCGACAATGAATGAATGGCTCTCGAGCGAAATCTCGTTCGTTTATTATTCCAGCGCAGATTTCTAATGCGAAATTGATGACGCTGCTCTTGATTTATTCTCTGGGACGCCCTGTCCGACGAGTATCTGCTTTTAAATACTTGAAAACGTTTTGGATTTCTAGACTAGAAAAGCCTCGGTAACACAGCGCATTAGCTCTAAATTATCATTCGCTCGAGAAAAAAAGCTGCAGCGATGAATAATGCAAACCCTCGCCTAGGAAAAAAAGGAGAGACTTTTCCTCGCGCGTCGTTGTCATTCCGAAGAGGCGTTCGCCAGAAAGACACATCCATGCAAACGAAACAGTCGAGCGAGCGGACTAGAATCTTCGGAAGCTTCTACGCGCTGGAGAATGGAAGCCTAACGAAGGCTATACAATGCCCTGTACAATTACCGGCAACGCGTGAGGCTTTTGCTGGTTTTTATATACCTTCGTCGTCGTCGTCGTCGAGCGAAATTTGCATCGCTTATCGCCTATACCGTGAGAGAGAGAGAGAGAGAGAGAGAGGGAGAGAGAGAGAGAGAGAGAGAGAGAGAGAGAGAGAGAGGGAGAGAGAGAGAGAGAGAGAGAGCGAGTGATGAATCGCTGGGCGGACGCGACGCTGTTTCGTCCCGGTTGCACTGCACGATGCGTTGCGGTAATGAGCTCCGAGGTATGGGTTGGTTATTAAGCTGACGGAGATTTGTTGTTGCTGCTGCTGCTGCTTCGGGTTGTTGAGAAGATGGGCTTTCTCGGAGTGTTTGGCGGATTTTTTTGGTAAAACGGGATGTGCGTCGTGTCAGCTTTTTAATTCTTTTAATTCTTTTAATTGTATTTTTGGATCCTTGACCAAAATAAACTATTATATTATTCGAGCAAAATAATAATGTTTCAAACCCGAGACTTCGCCCGAAACTGCGTGAATTTTATTGCAAAACAGTTATATATTGTGGCTATTTTGGCGTGGATGGCACACCGCTATAAATACATTATGGACGCATATAGCGATAAGGGAAATATAAAAGCGCCTGTTCGCCACCTATCTCATCGCATCAAACTAATTTTTCCCGTTGAACCAGTTTGTCATTATAGATAGCTTCTATTGAATGAATTCAATTCAATTCAAGTTGTCACATCGACTGGCTATACAATATTACTCGCAAAATGCGATTAACCCTGTTTACACAAAAAATTATATGCATAAAGCCGTCATCGAGTGTTAAAAATAAAATGTAAATGAAGATTTCGCTCACTGGGACAGAGTGAAAGCTCAATGCTTGGAAAAATGGCAAGACATTCTCATCGTAATCAATCACTCATTTGACACCGACGAGTTGACTGACGGAACTAGTACTCGATAGGTGTGGCGCAGTTAAAGGCTAGTCAAAATATTGGCACGACATGGATGTTTCAATATTGGAACACATATTGTTATCTTAGATTTCGAGATAGCAGGCTGCACGTCGATTCGAAACCGAAAATAGTCGAACTACATTTTAAAACTCGGTAGAGACGCGTGTCGGTAAATACAGCGTATCTGCTTTGTTCAAAGCTAACCGACAAATTGAAGATCAACAACTTATCAGTCCCTAACATTCACAGAAACGACAATTTATTTAAACCTCGTCTCGTCTTCGCAATCAACCACGTCAAGTCCATCCCTCTCGAAATGACGCACGTGAATACGAGATGATTTTCCCGTTGGTACACATACATACCCACATCGCTAACGATACAAATGTAGCAATTGCTCTTGGGCGCGCGCGATGAGCAATGGCCGATTAGCCAATTACCCGAAGGATTAATGGCCTGAGCCGCATGTAATGGATGCGGCGAATCACGGGTTGTCCGATGCACATACACACAGAACTCGGGTAAAAGGATACCGAAGATTTTGCCCGATTATTATCCGCGACTTGTCATAAAGCCGACGCTATTGCTGAGCACGTGTACGTAACGAGTCACGTAACTATATTCGCCTCGCTCTTTTTCTCTTCTCTGATGCAGCGCGATCGTGACGGTCCCTTTCGATCCGGCTGCAATCACGTTGATTTTTACGGTCTGTCGGTAATTATTAAACGGGAAAATCCGATGCATCCGCGATGATTGCGTCGACGGAGTTTATTGTTTCTTGGAATTCAGATGATGAGTAGTATCGTAACGAGACCGTTTCGAAGGATACTGGCATCGGTTTCAAGTAACTCTAGATTTTATACAAGCTAATAGTTGGAAACAATGTTTCATATATTAGATCAGGTAAGATTTCACCGCGCATATACAGCAGTGTATGGCTTCTGACCGCAACGTGGTCGCCCGGAGGTGTCACTGACTCTGTAATTAGCAAATACCGCTTGCGCTACGTCTATATAGGTTGCGTGTATTGGAGCCGTTCGTAAAAATCAATGTTACAATTTATCTTATTTTCCGGCGCAATACGCGACAATAAAGCATATTTTTTTGCACCGTTGTGTATAATGTAATAGAATAACGTCCCTGAAAAAGTAACGAAACTGTTGATTAGTTACGCTATCACGCGCGGCACAAATGTTCAGTCAAGCTTGTATCCGCTGCACTTGCAAAAATATCATACGTTCGTATACTACATCATCTCGCGAGCCATTGTCGCTCAGACTTCCTTCTGCCTTATAGCGTCAAGTATTTCATCACTCGAGCAAAGCGTAACCTCACCCAAAAGCTCTACTCTTAGAGATAGATACCGATCTCTACTACTGTACCTCTTCAGGCGACAGCAATTCACGTCCCGGCGCCAGTGAGCGTTACACGCTTTTTCCAGCGAGATTTCCGCGAGAGAAGGTGATAAATTCAACGCGATTTTCCACCTACGCGGCAGGAATATGCGCACCGTGTTACGTAGGAAGAGCGCGAGAGGATCGTGCCGCACGAGGTTCGCTTGAGATTTCGTGAATCGCAGGAACTTTCTATATAACTTTGAGTTGTGGATTCTGCTTTGATGCATGCACAATAAATATAGAACAACTATACCGAAACATATACATCGCAGTTATAGCAGGAGCGGCTCAAGCGGCCCAACAATATTACAGTTTTGACTAACACTCCTATACTTATACATTCTGCACGCAGATTGTCATTAGAGAAATTCAAAAGTGCTTATGCGCCATCTATCGTCGCTAACTAGACACTACGCACACGCGTTGCGCAATGAAAACACCGAGTAAACGCAGCAGTTCCGCATCTCTCGGAATATAAGCACGGCGAAACCAATCGCGACCGCGATATTTAAACCCATTGCAATTCTTGCAACGACATTCCTCCCGCTGCAGTATTATATACTAAATCCGTGAACAACTCGGCGTATACATCCATTAAAGCGAGCTAATACACACACAGTTCAGTTCTCTAGAGTCGAGACACACACAACACACCGCATACACTCGCGGAAAGAGACACGAAAAACAGCAGTCAGTCAGCTGCTGCGCATAATCTACACGATCTAGGAGCGATCCGCTGCCAATAATAATTCACTGTCACCGCGCAGAGCTTGCACATACACTCCCGAGATACCGATCTCTGCGTGCCAGGGGCGAAATATTCGATACGCGCTCATGGGAATAGAACAGGTAGTAGCGGCGGCGAATTACAGCTCCCCCCCCCTCTCTCTCTCTCTCTCTCTCTCTCTCGCGGGCACCTGTGTGCGCATACTACTATAACGTGTACGGAAAAGAGCTGAAATTATAACGCCATAGCTTTGCCGATCGGACTAATGCGCGGCTTGGCGATCGCTATCTGCGCGGTAGATATACTTGCTTCCCCTTTGGCTATTCGTGGAGTACGTATATATATATATATATATATATATATATATATAGTGCTTTGGCTGCAGTGTGGAAGCAAAGTTGCTTTGTGTAATGGGATCCCGCGGGAGGTGTGAAAACCGCCGTGTGCGGTGTGATAGCGACTCGCGCGTAATTGCGCGGACCGAGTGAATTTGTGCGGTACTTTTGCGCAATTTTTCCTGGATTTTTATATTCGGCTTCCTGTGTATTTCTCTCAACGACGCTTTACGTAACTGTTCTCCATACGCATATACACACTTAGGGGTAAAAATATGCACACATCGAAATCCTTATACACTCGCGCGGAACAATGAGCAGATCGATTAAACTTATAAGAATGCACCTCTCGCGTGAATTTTTAGGCCACCGCTCATTGTTGTAAAACAATACCTCCATTGATTTTTACCACGAGAAAAGGGATCCGCGTGGCACACTCGTCTCGACGACGTAATGCATTCGAGCGCTTCGAGGCACCGAGAGAGGACTTGTTCCGAGTCCGTTGATAAATAAGTATGCTTTGGCTGTGTATACGCTTTGCCGCCGATTTAAAGAGATCGTCGCGAAGGCGTTTACGAGCAATTGATACCGTTGATTTTATCGATAAGATTAATAGCGCGCGGAGACAACCCGAGAGAGAAAGAGACGCGGTTTGTTTGAGGTTGATTTTTACGTATAGTATATACCAACCGGCAGGAGAATGTCTGGGCGGACAATGAGATCGGCATTGAATGAATTACACATCTTTTGATGCAAAAATTCAAAAAGAAGATCGAAGACGGAATTGACAACTCCGAGATGTATCATGTGCTTCGGGCCGACAAAGCATCCGTACAACTGAATTGCCAGCTACCACTCCGGTGATATGCATACGAGCGAGAGAGATATTTCCTCAATCATTTCATCAACTCCATCAGCAGCAGCACCGGCTACACGCCGGACAAGACAAATCCCACGCGATCCTATCATAGTGGATCAGCGTCTATCTCCCGCTCGTTCTGAAACACTATTATATACGTGTATATAAGCTAGACAATCGTTTTATGTACGTATATAGCTACTCTTATCATGCTCGTGCGATCTGGATGGATACGTTGTTGGCTTTAGCAGCGTCGATCGACTAGATCGCGTTTTCTGAACGTCTATTAATGTAACGTTTTACT
This sequence comes from Pteromalus puparum, assembly GCA_012977825.3. Classification (NCBI taxonomy): domain Eukaryota; kingdom Metazoa; phylum Arthropoda; class Insecta; order Hymenoptera; family Pteromalidae; genus Pteromalus; species Pteromalus puparum. The sequence goes on along the minus strand of CM053171.1, from coordinate 45,272,593 downwards.
GCTGCAAAGGAAATTTGCTCTGGTATTATACGGATTATATTTTATACATTACAGATACGCGCATGTAATTGAACGATACGATCTCGCCGAGTAGATTGAAAGCATATCAATGGCTCTATTGGAATTGCAAAATCAAACGCAACGCAAGTTCAAGGCTACTTGGATCACGGCGCAGTAGTGTAGGTCGGTTTCCAGGTAAAAATACCATAAGCCGCATTAGCTCGCGGCGTCTCCGAGCTTCCGTAAATGGTCGGCGCCGGTATATCTCGCAATCCGTTGCTCTATTTACCAAAAACGTCGCGCTGTTCGCGACAAAGAAGGAAAGGTTCCCATCGCAAAGTCGTTAAATTTTTTTGACAAAACTCAAAATCAACACTAGCACACGTATACACAGCCATCGGCGCGTTTAGGCATCCAGCCAAAGCATCCGGAAACCGAGTATAGCGCAGCACTTAAAATCAAACCTGTTGCGCGTCACCTCGTGCATACACTCACGAAGCGTCACCTTGCATATACATACCCTTTCCGTCCGTCTGGCTGCGCATCGATGATTTAAATCGACGCTCCTCGTCGCTATCTCTCGCAGTCTCGCACGTATGTAAGCGTCGAAGACCGGAAGCTGCGCCTCGGTCACGTCTCTCTACGCGCGAATTTCACGCGAGCGATGACGCGAGTTCAACGCTCGGCTGCGTTTTGTAATGGAAGCGTCGAAATTATTATTGGACTGATCGCAGCCAATTGCCGGAGATAAATGGGTCGTCGAGGCTCTAGCAAGTGTATTGGAGTTTGTAAGTGTTTGCTATGTTGTAATGGACGAGAGAACGTTCGGCTATGTTATGGTTGCGCAACGCGTCTAAAATAGATTTGCAAGAGAGAGAGAGAGAGAGAGAGAGAGAGAGAGAGAGAGAGAGAGAGAGAGAGAGACAATGCTCTTAATATTCAAAACAGAGAGAGGGAGTATTTTTATCTATTGAAATGCAACGAACGGAGTTAACTGTACATATAAATGTACCCAGGCGGCATTCAAAGCGTAAATCTTCGTCATAGCTTCTGCAGCTGTTCGCTCGGCTTTTACGACCATAAATTACGCTTGCCTTAGGACTAAATCATCTTTGTTAATTTGTTTTGATGCTTTATAGGATTACTCGCTGGACGGATGCGTAAAAATGCCTAGCCGACTCGATGAATTTTAATTAAACGATTAATTGAAAAAAATTCCGCGGACTTTACGGTCTCTGTGTTCGTTTCCGCGCGGGAGATTATTGTCGTTTACGACGTTTGACCTACATCCACCGGATTCGATCATTGTCCATCGCTAAATCCAACAGAATTCCAAAGTCCAAAGAAACCAACATCTCATCCATATATTATACCTTCCTTACTCGAGTCCCTCACAATTTTCGCATCTCTCGAGAAAGGCTCGCGGCGCCGCGGCGAAAAAAAAGGCGAATAGTCAGCAAAGGAGCGCCGGCCCATCACGAGTCCATTAAGCACTTGGGCTTCGTCTTCTCTCTTCTTCGTCGCGTCTTCGTCGTCGTGGTAACCGGACGTCCACCCACGTCAGCTACAGCGCAGCGGTGCACTTAAGTGCCTCCTCGCGCCGTCTCTCGTTTGTGCATACGTGGCGCCGCGCGGCACGTTCCGGTAATTTGTATTTCCATTTTGCCGTGCGCGAAGCAGTTGTTTTTTTTCGACTGCGCGAAGCAGCCGATGTAATTTATGGATTCGGAGGCCCGACGGATGGGTTAATTAACTCGACGATTGTTCGGCGAGTTCGTTTTTTCGATTCGCGCGCGCGCGCCTGGGTGAAGAAAAAATGCGATTGAGTTATGGAGAGCGAGAGGATGAGTAGGCTCGTTATTCATTGCGAGATCGTTTTGTCGGTCACCGCCGCATGATAATTTAATTAATTAAAATAATTGAAAATTGATTTATCGATTCGGGATGTCAGAGGGATGCGTGTATAGGTTGTAGACGCGTATACGCGGCTGCCGGTTCTACGAGAGGCTAACGTCTCATTCGACGAAGTGCAGAAACGAAGTACGCCAGTAAAGTCTGAAGTTTCAGATTAGTTTCTTGATGTTTTAAACATCAACATGAGTGGAATGTTTTCTCGTTGTCTATCATGAAGCAACGGATATTCCACAAAACAACAAGCAACATCATCCCGTTGCTGGTATTACGCAAGAGCTTGAAGAAAAGGACGAAAATGAGAGCAATCGGCTTGTCAGCGGAGAGGGCACTCGCGGTCAGAGAGCGAATACGAGCGACGAGAGCTGAATTGCGTGCGTCGAGCAAGCCGCGGCTCATTGTTTCGTTTTTCATCCGTAATTACGGCAATGAGGGTCCACTTGACGCTCCGCTAGATGAAAGCGTGCGAAAAGGCGGGCTTCGAGTTAATCAAGCGGACTGGCTTTATTAAATGAAGGCGAGCAGACCGTTTGCGGACTCTTTTTAGGCGGAGGCTGTTAATGCCGGCGAGGAATGCATTGCAGTATTGTTGTATATTGAATTTTTTATCTAAAATTTCTTTTAGAGAAATTCTAGCCTCTACAACACCCAACACCTCGAGTCTGAAAAATACTCTTCCTCACACCTTATTAAGCGGGTGAATCCGCGCCAGATGCGCTTCTGGCAAACGAGACGAGGAGGAGGACGATATTATACATTATACTCGAGGCTCGTTATATACACGGTCGAGAAGTGCATGCATCCACGTAAGGTTTCGGTTGCATATAATACTACCAGCTGCCTTTAAAGGATTCGCTACTCGGCCCGAGAGCACTTGAATGATGCACTGTTGATTCTTTTATTGTAAAGCTCGCGCGTTATTGCGGCTTTTTAAAGCCGCTTATTATTATATGCTCTTTCTCTCTGTGGCTTTGTTCGTGGACGGCCATGGCACATGTTATAGTTTTGATAATGCGGTTTTTATAGCGATCGTATATTTCAGGATATGTTCGACTTTTATTGGGCTCGCGCAGCCTTTCCTTTATTTTCCCGCACTTTTATGTCGAAGCGATGACGACGACGCGACGCGCTCGTGCGTGTGTATTTTTATCCAGAGTTTAACGGCGTTATCATTTCAAATATCCGCGGTTCTTATTGCTAGCTATACACAACTTTTCTAAAAATAATCACTTCGGTATGAAGTAGCTCGTCAACCTACCACTCTCCGCATGACACAGCAATCGCCTCAAGGAATCAAATCTACGACGCGACACTAACGTTTCAATTTCCCCGCGAGTCCCGCAAAAAGACTCTCGATTCAACCGCAACAACAACAAAAATAAACCCACGCAGAGCTCGACCCCCATTGATCAGGATTTCGCGATCATACGCCCACGTGCTCGCGCGTGCGTGCGTGCAGCGAAGGTGAAAAGCGCATCAGAGCCACTTTCCAGCCTCAGCTGCTCCGCTTATCTTCATTCATTCTGCTGCTACGCGCTTATCTCAATCGATCCGCGGACAGGTTCCGAGCGGCTCGTAAAGAGTTCGATGGCCCCTATACATACTCCCCGACGTCCAGCGATGAATCATCCGAGCTGCTGCTGCTTCTGCCGCAGTTTTATCATGTAAATTGAGCGGCTCGAGGGGATTCGCCGGCGTAGTTTTCTGGGATGTGAAAATGAACGGACTTTCGGTTTCGAGGACGTGTGCGACGGTGATTTTTCTATCATCGATACGTATAAGGGTCGCAAAACTCGATTTAGTCCGACGAACAAAGAAACCAGCCGATCATCGTGCCTAACGATCCAACCAGCAGCACTGGAACTTTTTCCAACGAATTCCAATCCGCAATTTCTATTTGAACAACTTTCGCATCCCAAAAGAAAGCTCTCGTCGAGCGCAATGTGTCCCGCCGGGTTCACAATAAATTCATCAGTGCATTATATTACTCGCATTAAAACGGCTGATCGCCGCGCGCACGGAATTGCATGCATTTTCGTGTCAACTCTCCGCGCATAGCCGTATGACTTTCTCAGCGCACATAACTGTCAGTCCGAAGCGTCTGCAGAAGAACAAAGCGTAACTCGAGAGAGCAGAGGAGTGATCGCACGATTTTCACTCTCGACGTGAGAATTCGCGTAATTTCGTCGTCGCGCGGAGATGGCGACAAAAAGCACGACTTTCACCATTAGCGTGTGTGTGGACGCGAAAATTTAAAAATAGATTCCGAACTAGGAGAAACAATGCCTCTGTGTACACGTGTGTGTAAGAGACTTTTGGATGATCGGGATGGACGTCGGTAAATACGTGGAAGTGCAGAGCTTCGAGGTGGTCGTTGTGGAGAGCTGCGGGGGCGTGTACTTGTTCACTCTCGAGAGAGCTTTTTCGAAGTATGGGAAATCTATTAGGTGATTAAAAATGTTAAGTACTATAGCTATGCCCCTGACCTGTTTTTCGAGTAAAAAATTACTCTCACGAATATTATTCATCGACGTCGGAAGCAACTAATTAAATTACACAGCCTTATACACGCACCAGATAATTCTAAATAGGCATATCTCAAATAACAAGTCGTTTCTAGAACTACAACCAGCTTATTGCCTTCTAGATCGACGGCATCGATAATCCGCATAGAATCGAGACAAGTTTGTCGCTGCATATCCAGTTATGTCCGTTTCCGCGACTTATGCTTTAAAATTTATTACGCAAAACCGTCCCTACACCTACAAAAAGTCCTTTACAGTTGGAATCGAATACAACTAAAGAAAGTATAAAAATGTTCAACCCCTACGGCGAAGATGACAAATTCCCTAAGTTTCCCGTTCCCCAACGTTCTAACGCTCAGCTCTAAGCGCATCGTCCAATATCCGGCGCAAGAACTCGTCTGCGATTATTATGCTCTCCCGGCGGACACCGAGCGGATACTTGCACGAGCTTGGGTATAAAGAGGCGCTTCTTACGAGGCTCTTTAGAAAACGCGCCGCTACAGCTGGCCTGCATGACGTCTTTCTATCCGCTTTCACGTCACTCTCTTCTCTATCTCTCTAGCCTATGGTGTATATACATTCTCGTATTATTTGCACCTTCTCATCGTTCACTCTCTTATTTGCTCACCGCGTATACGGCCTGTGTTCTCTATACACACGCGCTTTATATTGGAATTCTTCAGGCTCGCGTTCCTGCCGCTTCTTCTTCTTCTTTATCTTTCTCTCTCGGTTTTTGCGAGGAACAATGGACGGGTTCTTTGATGCGTCGCTCTTTCACGAGCGCGCGCTAAATTACTTTTTATCGAATTGATGCCTTGAATGGAGATTGTCGAGTTTGAAGAAAGCGCGTTAAAAAGATGATTGATTTTGGATTTTACGTCTATGCTTCGCTTCTATGTTGTTGCATTTGTAATGTTATTATTTTGTATTCGAAATATTTTTTTTTTTTTTTCAAACCGTGATTGGCTTGACGCTTGCTCTGTGGAAATAAGGGATGCTGTGTGTAAAGACCACAAAATATGAAAAAAACCAGAGAATCAAAACAAAGACTACTATAGGCAGTTATCGCATGAGCTGCTCAAGCAGGCCCTATTCAAGGCAGTTTTGGCATGGGTGGCAAACCTCTATATATGCAGTGTGCGCCCTAATACTGCTGAAGGAAATACGAAAGCGACTACGCGCCACCTATCTTCGCTAACCGAAAACACTAGCTAGAGTGCGGGGAAATTGTCAATCACTCTAAACTTTTATTTTTAAATTTCTCAAGTCTCTCTTGACAAGATCAACAATCTTGACTCTCTTATAGTTTTAGAAACCCCAATAAAAGCATAAAAACCACCGGAACAATCTGTTTTCAGTTTCCAAATAACCGGAAGGTCGTAATGACGATCCGCCACGTATGGACTATCATATGAAACGAAAGTAAATACAGTCATACGCGATTTTCCGCACGACTCGTCTCATCTAATACTCGACAAATGGGAGATCGAGTCGCGCTTTTGGATGGAGAATAAATTCGCGGCGACACTACACGTGTTGCTCGTATAGCGGGATCGTACCGAGATGTGTTTACCGAGCGTTCGAGAAATTGATTACGGCCGAGTTAATGCGACAAATTAAAGCTCGCGAGGCCGGAAAGGAATATATGCGGCGCGATCTCGAGTCTGCGATTTATGAAGTTGATTCGAATACTTGTCGAATGGCTCCGAGAGAATTATAACGTGAAAATCGTGCGGAATCATAAAGAGTTTGGACGACGTTTATACGTAGATGGTTGAATTTTATTATTTTAAAAACTTATTAAAATAAATAAATTATTCAATAAAATAAAAAAAATATCAACGAAATGCAGTTGGATGAAATTCAAGAACAAGTTACTACCGCAAAAGTACATCCCAGCAGCACCTTCAAAAACTCCGAAACAACGAGCTCCAACCATCTCGATCGAGCGCAAAACGCGGAATACCTTCAACGACGCGTTATGATAATCACTCGAGCTGTGCAAGCGGCTCATTGTTGATCAAGCTTTTTCCCCGCCAGGTATCCAGACCAGTTTTTATCTCCATCTCTCCGCTGCTCTCTATATCTCGTTAAATCTTTCGCGTTTTTTGGCGCATGCGCGATTCCGGATCTCGCGCCTCGACATCAACGAGGCCGGTCACGCATAAGACGATGCGATGAATTAAAAGAACATTGCGGCTTCCGAACGATCGTTACGGTAAAGACGGGGGGTATTCGACGAACTGACGACGAGGCGCGATAATCGCTGTGCGATGGTTTTTGCGTGACAATGAGATATTGATTATGAATCGGTAAAGATCGATATTTTTTTGGAAGAATGAGATTTTTTCGAATGAGTGCGTTGTTAAAAAATTTTAACGTGCAAACATCGTGTGCGGTAATATTCCAGTAAATTCGAACCTTTCTGAATTTGACTAAACGAGGAAAGTTTTTTCCAAATGCAAAGAATATAGTGTTAATATATTTAAAGAGCCTACCCGATTTTCTTTATATTTGATTTCCGGCTGCAAAATATAGAATGAATTTCGACTCGATTGGATTACGAGAATGAAATACCAAACAATCGCTATATTTTAGCGTGATAACAATAGCTCAGACGAACGAACAGGTGTTCAAGATTGTACGACGATGAGTGTCAACGCTGATTCTATATTCTTACATCACTTTTCGTCAGTATCTAACAATCAGTTTATCTCTTTACCACGTGTTCCAGTTTTAGAAAAGCAGCTATACTTAAGTAAAAGAATTAACCTAGTCTTACGCGGAATTTGCCGCTACTATTAAAAATTGTACTTCACTTGATGCTCATCGCATTTGCACAATGTGCCGAGCGGATCAAATGAGGCATAAAGAAAAAGATGCGGGTGTATAATCGTGACGTCAGACGAATTCAAACATCCTCAACGAATGATTCCCTCTTATAAATGCGGGCCAGGCTGATAGCGGAGCATACAGATTTGAGTACTCGAATCGTTAGCAAGTTCTTCTCTCGTAGCAACACACTACAGTAAGAAAAAAATCATCGCCATGGCTCGCAACGCTTTCATTCTCTTCTCCCTCGTCGTTGCCGTCGTCTGCCTTCTCAAAGTCGCTACCGTAAGTTCGACGTAATAGCATATAATAATCTTATTTAACGCGTTATAAATCAATCACTCGGGTACTTAAGCTGCTCTTGAAATGTATATTGCTAACTGTAGAAGATATCAACGCGTGGTAAATTTATTTCGTACTACAGATACTTAAATTTTTATCGCGCTTTTAACGGGTATACATTTTTTTTGAGCTGCATCATTGTTGTTTTTGCAATGACACATAAATGTTCATAAAATATATGAAGTAGAAAAGCTTTGTATATAACTTTTGCACTTTTAATTTCTAAGGCCATGGAGCGTTTTGTTAAAATTACTCCTATCTGTTGCAGGCATTCAATCTTAATCAGTCCGTCCTCGACAAGGCTAACCAGATCGTCGCCAGCGTAAGTATTTTTCAATGATAAAATACGTACTAGCATTTAAGCGTAAACATCAGCAATTGTAATAATTTTATTAACTTGATCTTATAGGCGGGTCTGAATTGCGCTACCTATGCCAGATTCTGCGAAGCCAACCCCTCTTCCTTCGCTAACGTTCAGGACGTCGACGGTGCCGATGTTTCCGTTGCTGTCTGCAAGGTATAAACACATTTAATTCGCTATCTTCATACATTATTTGAGCTGATAAATAACGACAACTTACTTTATATTCTGTAGGTTGCTCTTGGTGCTGCCCTCAACTGCAGTTAAATATAATATCTAAATATAAGATTATTGTAGCTTAATTGACTAATTAATTTATTCCATGATCTAATAAATATAAAAATTAATATATAAACCTTTTTATATGAAATTACTAACCTCGTAACTCACTCCTAGCACACATTCGAAATCACAGCACTACACCATAAATTATCATCCTCTTAAAACTAAAAATTTAATATTCAAATTCCAAGCATCATCAACGCAAGTATTACGATTCTTCCCGGAATCATGTTTAAGCATCGCATTCTAGTACGCATAAAAATGTCCTGCTCTAAAAACGGTATCGAAGGTCCACACATATACCCACACACTTCCCTTTGTCGTCATGAACCACCCCGCTGCGCGATTCCGCGAAAGCGCGCGGGAGAGAAAGAGAGAAGCCTGTGATTACCTCAAAACTGATTTACGATTCGTCGTAAGCGCACGTCGCGCGACGGATGTGCAGTGCGTGTGTTCCCTCTCGCGGAAGACGTACGGCGCGATAAAACAATGAAAATTACACGCCTCGACAAGGCGCGCGCATCAGCTAATGGCCGCGCGAATAAAGTGTGTCTAACGACGACGTGAGATTACGGTTATTCCGGACGCACGATGAGAGCGTAAGATCATCGATGACAGAGGGATATACGCTATACTTTTTTTTCTTGCACTTATCTCGCCGATGAGCGAATCACGGGAATTAATCTGTATTTGCATAGTGTACACTGTTAATTGTTCTAGAGAATATAGCAGTGGACTGTCTTAGATCACCTTTCAACTAGAGCGGGCATTACTTAATACACCCACACTACCGGCTACTGGCCGTGACAAACTATCACTCTGAACTGGCCGCTTGCGCAACTGTACTACACACGACGTGTCGATGAAAAGATGTGGCCTGCTGTCGTTACCGCTGAATTATTGGATAGCTAATGCGGCTGTCGTTTGTACTTACAAGCGCCGCGTGATTTGGTCGTATCGGTGGACGGGTTACGCGATCGGCTGATTGGAAATTATGGGGCATTCATTGACGGGCCCAGTTTTTCACGAGATAGCTTTGGCCATTAATAAGCCTGAATCACGTTCTCATTAAATTACTCAAAGCATCGCGACTGCCAAAAAGCGCAGCCGAATCGATCGGATTAATTATGCAGCTTCGGTCGGCTCCTAATAAATCACTCCGAGGACTACTACGACTGAGTCCGACACCACAGTACGTATATTTCACGCTTCTCTGTCGATAAAACCCACAGCGAAGCAAAACGAATAAATGCCAAAATCCGCCCTAATTCGATACATACAGAAGCGAAAGGGCGGACGAAACTGGCCATAGCGTATCCCGCTTTTCGTTGTCATTCGTCTCTGTCTCGTATGCATAATTTAAGAGACGAGAGACCGGCCTGTCATCAATGGCCAAGAGAAGCTCATGAATGAAATGGAAATAGTCGGGCCGAGCAAAGGAAGAATTTCTTCTTCTCTGTGCTTCGTTCGTCCTCTGATTCTTCTTCGTTTTTTCATTGATGACTTGTTTTTTGCCGCCGTCGCCGCGAGGAATTCTCTCATCTCGAAACAGTTTGTTGACAAATATCTCGGGATATATCCTCTTTCAGTATCATGTGCGACTCGAAGAAGTATAGGCTTGATTCATCGATCTTACGTCGGATTAAGGAATCGATGAATTTTACTGAGATACGACAGCCTTTTCTAGTGGCTATTTTACTCTCGATTTGGACTGATTGGCCAGATCTTCATTTATACTGTGTCTGAGCTGAGGCTGTGCAGCAGTACAACTTTATCGTAACAAAATACAACTGATCAAATCGCTTTGTTCGACAGCGCGAGTAAATCCGGAATATCGAATTACCTCAAACATGAACTTGAATGTTTACACAAATATACCTGCTGGATAAGAGAGAAAAAGAATAAAAATCCCCCTTTTGTCCTCTTTTTTCAGGCGACGACGACCCGGAACGACATCGAACCGTCGATCCCATTCAGTCTCAAAGACAGATGGACTTGAGAAAGAAAGAGCGCGAGAGAGAGAGAGAGAGAGAGAGAGAACAGAAAGTCGTATAGCCTCGAGAGTGAGTGTCTCGACTCGATCGAGAACGACGGACACGTCAAGATCATAGCTTGAGATGACGCGTTTTTTCTCACCGGCGAACAAAACCCCGTATGCACGTCGACCTTACATGTCTGACCTGATCTACCTTTGTACACGACACGTGTACTTACAAAAGAGGAAAAACGCTCGACGATCGACCAATGCGAAAAGGAGAATAGTGGAGAAAGCTACGTGTGCGAATGAGATTTTCGCGATTTTGAGTAAACAGCGTTTCATACTTTAAGTGCGGGAAACTACGAGGTGAAGAAGTGAGTAAATACCCACGAGTTACCTAGTGTTAACGGGATAATAAACTGTGTCGTTATATTACATACAGGGTAGAGCCTCTGCACCTGTAGGTACGTATACTATGCGAAGAAAAGGAGAAATCAACGAGTGCAGTGCTAGCTTTCTCGCGCGATGTGGGAAGTGCGAAAGGTCTCGGTCTAGGCTTTCAAACTTATTTCTCGGCGCAACGTTTTGCATCCGAGACGTTTCAAAATAGAAGCTGACGCGCCGTTAAAGCTCCCACGACGAAAACGTGGGAGAAGTCCTTGTTATACTGGATATACCTTACATCCGATTCTAACTAGACGTGAATCTCTTCGTTTACCTGAACGTGTACTGCCTTAACAAACGGTTTTCTAACTAAACAAAATATTACACTATGCACCGATTCCTATTCCTCTTTTGCAGACTCGGAGGAATAACTCACGCGTTTTTAACGCAACTTCGACACTATACGACACGGCGTCGGCTCCATTCATCGAGAGCAGCAGCATGCAGTGACGAAAAAATAAACACCGAGTGCACATCCGTAAAGAGGGGAAGAAGGTGCTCGAAGTTGCATTAACAAACAATGTGAGGCTGCGCAGCGAACAAATGACGTCGCGACAAGTCCCCGCGAAACGGAAGCTGCAAACAACGAGCGAGTAAAGCCTCTAATAGGGTTGAAGAGGAGTAACGCTGTGCGCTCGCTCTTAAATGGTCACTCGAGTAGCCATGTGCAGCGGTAGATTTGTAGCAGTGTCTCTGCTACTGTTATACATTCAAATTTATGACTCTGGGGTTGGCTAATGATGCGTTTATCGACGAAAATGAGGGTCGTTATCAATTTTACTAACAGGTTTGTTTTCCCTGCTGGCTTACGTATACAGTGTATACACGCTTCGCGATAATACGTATTATTCATACTCTGCGCACTGTATACTTTTGAAAATCAACTCTCTTTTCCGTGAAAGCAAAGTCGCGAACAATATGCCGCAGCGCAAGAGACGTCGTATAACTTTTGCGCGGTTTGTAAAGGCGCACTCAAAAATAGAAGTGTGTTTAGCCATACAACGTACACAAACGTGGCCATCTATTTTCGCGATCGACTACTATACACTAGTAGGCCAGGCGAACGTTTGCGGAAGTGAAGCCGTGTCGAAGTTTGCGGAGCGATAAACTTTGGCTTCCCTGCGTTACTCCGATTTCCGCCAAGAAGTTCGTTGTCCTATACACAAGCTACTGAGAATATTTTAAAATAGAAAATTTCTTGAAACACAATATTTTTCCTTTCATCCAGTGTAAATACAAGCTCTAGAGCAAACACAATGCTTGACTATCATACACAGCATTTAATTTCAATTCAACGCAGTTCATCAGCGACGGCGCGTGTTCTAGTTTCCTCTGCGAGTATCACGCCCATGAGAGACTCCAGTACTCCGAGCAACAATGCACGACACTGTTTACAGTTGTAATTGTAGAGCGAGACACGATTCACGCGCTTATACATACATATATCCCGGCCAAGAAAGTCTTTTCTATATTCCTTTTTCTTATTCAGACCATGTGTCTATTTTATCGCCGACGAACAAAGCAATCTAACGCTCTAATTGATTCGTCGCTCTCTGAGCTGTTGACTGACAATGGGAATTCTTGGGATTTTTTGCAGACGCCATATAGTCGACACTTGGTGCGCCACTGTGAACTAATTTTTCTCGCTATCTCGACGTGGGAAGAGGCAGAGTTTCACTGAGATCGATAGTATTAGCTGTAAATTCAATGAGTTCAAATTTGATAAAATTTTTATTGCGTATACGTAAAAGTTCCGAAAAAAGCAACTGTACCGTACAACGAAAAAAAGAAGGAAAAAAATCATCCAACCGAATATACAAGCACTGTCCTTCTTGCTAAAGAGCTACCAAGCGCAGAATACAAATGATTAAGAGAGATACCGAGTAGCAGATGTAAAAAGATCGCTCGCGCGACATCAGAGGCCTCGAGCTCTCGCCTCGAAGAATGAAAAGCGCGGGGGGCGAAGAAAAGACACGAGAGGATCAAGAGAACCGCACCGCCACGTTATTCGGTGAACAGCACACATATAGCCACTGCTGAATGGCCGATACATGCGTGAAACTCGTTTCGTCCTTCGCGTTTTTTCTTCATATTAAATACGATCGCGAGACGCGCACACCACATGCGGCGCAATGATCGGAAGAGAGTAGCGTGTGTCTTTGTGCGGATCGCGAGACAAAAAATATCATGTGCACTTGCCCGCGGACTGCTTTAATTCTTGCGTCGTCGTCGTCGTCGTCGGACTTTTGGATTTTTTTTTTCTCTCTTTGAACGAAGAGATTAATATCGTAGTGGCATTGTTTATGAGTCGTACGAGTGCGTAAGTTCGGTCGCGACGCCAGAATTTATATGCGACGGAGCTTAATTAAAGTTTTTCTTCGGCGAGAGCTGCGCGGTTACATTATTGCGGCGCGACACTTTGAACGGGACACATGCTTGAATGATTCGGGTTTCTAAAGGACCATTAAGTTGTGCCTGAGAGCGTACCGATATTTTCGATTCGAATAAAAGTCTCTCGTATACACCTTTATAATGCTCTGTCCCTTAAGGAATGACAAAGTTCGTTTCACTCGATCGTGCCACAGAACTGCGTGTAATTGTGCGTTAAAAATGAGGCGAGACGCTGTAACGTGGATTAATTAGATGCAGAGCCCGTTCGCGACAATAAAACCAGCATCAATCAAATTTCTTGTACGCATTGGTCGGACCGCGCAAACGAATGTCTTCATCCTTCCTCGTGTATATATATCTGCCGACTAAATCAACCCGGCTTATTATTCATTTACGCAGGAGTTACGCGGTATATTTCGTGGTAATTCGCATCAAGATCCAACGGTCACGCAGGGCCCAATAAAACTTTCGGAATCAGCCGGGTATACGAGTCCCGCATTTACAACGAACTCCTCTTTATATCTGATGCGGTAAAATTATATAGTCCGTAAGCACAAAATTAAAGCATGTAATCAAAATTAAATAGCAGCAAAATACGAACATTGAGCCATCAAACTATAAATAGACGTAGGAAGTGTAGAAGTAAAGGATGGCAAACGTTATACAAGTGCGATCATACAGATGCGAGAGTAGCGAGGCGTCGACGGGCGCGAGGGCGTTATCTCACGCAATGGGACATTGACACACCGTTCGCGGTTTTGCGGCGTTGGACGTGAGTGGGCCTAGTACACACGTCGAGAAAAGCGATAGCGGTATGCAGAGGCTTCCGAGGTTGCCTGTGATTCACGAGCCGGTTTTAAGTAAATATACAAGTGCTGAGATATTTCAGTGCAACCTATGGAAGAAGACATTTGACGTAGCGAAGCAGAGTTAAGTATTCGTTCGATTCAACTGTAACGTGTTGGTATACCCATTTTTATTGTATGTTCCAGGTTATTGAGAAGAAAGGTTCGAATCATGTGTGATCCTCAAGTTTTATGATGGTATCTATTTACAATAAGCCGGTTAAGTGTATACACATCGTTTTAAAAACCATCTGTGGATGTCAAATCTAAGGATATTGATATTCAATTGTATGAATAAATAAAAGGTGCCTCGATTAAAGCAGTCCAGCTTAATCAGGTTCGGTACTCCAAGCTGGTAGGAGCTCAATCAACCGCCATCGAGGGTATAAAAGGAATCTTGATCCAGCAGTCCAGCTCAGTCAAGCCAGGGCCTTCTAGCTGGGAGGATCTCCCCACTCCTCGTTCGCGATCAACCGTCATCGAGGGTATAAAAAGAATCCTGATCCGGCAGTCCAGCTCAGTCAAGCCAGGGCCTCCGAGCTGGAAGGAGCTTCTCCCCCACTCCTCGCTCCAATCAACCGCCATCGAGGGTACAAAAGGAATCTTGATCCAGCAGTCCAGCTTAGTCAAGCCAGGGCCTTCTAGCTGGGAGGATCTCCCCACTCTTTGTTCGCGATCAACCGTCATCAAGGGTATAAAAGGATCCAGCAGTCCAGCTCACTCGACTCTCGGACTTCGCGAGGTTCCGAATGACTTCGCCTCCCCTTCACCAAAGCTAAGTTTACTAATCCATGTTATATCGCCATTTTCCTCCATTTTCTTACCGGTGGTTCAATAAACCAACACATTCCAAAATGCAACTGTCAAGCTGCACTGAGGCTTTAATATGAGCTGCATGCTGGGCTTTTCTACCGTGGCAATGGTTCAGCTTCCATAGGTTGTCACGCTTCGGCGTGAATTTAAAAGCCCTATATCAGGGGTCGTTCCGTCATATTGATTAGCTACGGGTCACCTCGGATGATCGCCTCACTTGACGTTGCTTTGCTTTGCTTTCCTAATCTAGAATTGAGAGTCATTTTTTTGTTTCTTATACTTATGTTGGTTAATTATTCTACTCTCTGATTCTGGCGAGTCAGATCCCCGTCACATACATTTATCAACCAACAATTCATTTCTTGATACTAACATTTATTTATTTTTTTGTTTTAGGTGCCGTTTCCTTACTTTCTCCTGTAGGTCAGTCAACGTCGAGAATGAAAACGGTGCCCTGGATCAGCAGTCCAGCTCAGTCGACTCTTGGATTTCGCGAGGTTCCGAATGACTTCACCTCCCCTTCACCGAAGCTAAGTTTACTAATCCATTTTATATCACCATTTTTCTTCATATCCTTATACCGGTGGTTTGATGAACCAACACATTCCAAAATGCAATTGTCAGGCTGCACTGAGGCTTTCTATGAGGTGCATGCTGGGCTTTTCTTTTTGGCAATGGGGTTCAGCTTCCATAGGTTGTCATGCTTCGGTGTGGATTTAAAAGCCCTATACAGGGGTCGTTCCTCGTCATTTTGATCGGCTACAGGTCATCTCGGATGATCGCCTCTCCCTTGACGTTGCTTTGCTTGGCTTTCCTTATCTTAAATTTAGAGTCATTTTTCTGTTTCTTATACTTATGTTGGTTTATTATTCCACTTTCTGATTTCTTGTAAATCAGATTCCCTGCACATTTTTTTGAGTTAACAATCATTTTTTCTTTGATTATTAACTAACACGTATTTGTTTTAGGTGCTGGTTCCTCACTACCTGCTGACTTGTCGAGATTGGATTAATGAGTGCTGGAGACGAGTGGCTAAGTTTTATCATAAGTATACTTGTATATACATACTTATTCATTGAATTTTAGTTATGTCTTGTATTTGTTATTATTAAATATATGTTGGTTATGTCAATGTGTTTAATATATATTTTTCTTTCACAATATTCATAATATATATATTTTGTTCTAATATTGTATTAAATATTTGCATGCCTACTTCGATACTGCTCTCTTTTATTGATATTTTTTCCATTTCATCTTCTTATATAATCTATTCTTTCTATTTTATTTATATTTACTAATTATCATGCTATAATTATTTTAATTTTGTTTTAATAATATCTTATATCACTGAATGTTAATTGCATTCTATTTACATACATTTGTTTACTAATATTATATATAACTGTTATTTATTATTTATAAAATTTATGGTCGTTATGTCAACGTATATGTTTAATATTGTTACGTGTGCGTACGTGACAATATATATATTTTACCTTCTACAACATTTATAATATATTTTGTTCTAATATTGTATTACATATTGTATTTGCACGCTTACGATGATACTCATCTTTTATTGATATAATATAATTATTGATTTAATATGCCTATTTAATGATAATCCATATCTATGTATTCTAAACCTGTAATCAATCAGGCATTCGAAGTCTACCACCGCTGGAGGGCGTCCTCGAAGTTCAGAAAGAGGACGCCCATTAGGAAAAGTCTTAGAGAGGATGTGTTTTAAAGTGTTCGCTGCTTGACTTTTCTTAATGGTTATCCTCTTGATCAACGGGAACCCAGTTTGTTTAACAACAACCGGCTATCAATTAAATTAAATTTGTAAAATTTGAGAGGAGGAAGGCATCGTTACAAAATCAAGATAATCCCTCTATATTTCCTTTAATAATATTATTCCTTCTGATTTGTAATGAATGCTACTAATATAGAAATATATTTGTCAAAAATTGACGCTCATCAAGGGAATATCACTTGATATTTCAAATTACCTTCCATACAACCGCGAGCATTCACGCAAACCATGACTCAAAAGAAGAAAGTCAATTGCCTTTCATATATTAGCAACTTGACCACTGTACACCAGGTAGCAGACCGTTGATTGATTCAAAAGCCAAACGCAACCTTACATTGAAAAGGAATGCGATACGTCCGGTAGCTAAAGTAAAATTTAAGAGAAAACGCTGCATCTCACTACTTCGGTACAGCTAATATGTGCAGCATCGCGATTCGACAATTTACGAGCGTAATTCGTACGCACGGCAATAAACCATGACTGAAAATGATCCGATGATTGGAATAGCTGATTGGCAATTTTTTTCTCGCGTGCTAAATCGTATCGTTTACCGTAATTTGAATCGGGCGGGGCCAGTATACCTCTTCAAATTGATCTCATGAATTCGCGGTAATCTGCTCCTGTGTAAATACAATTCCAATAAATTTACAGTTACGACATTAGCAGAAACATACCTCTCTCCACACGCACGTGCGAAGGGAATGATAGCGAAAAAAGTCCCTTGTGAAAAGCAACGATCGAGCATTCATATTCAAATGCCAAATTGATAACCTCATTGTTAGATCAAACACGCACGAGCAAACAGAACCAAGTCAATCGTCGCGCACGCGAAAGGGAGAGCTCCAGATAAAGCATCTCGCGCGCAAAACAAACATATAGAAAAGCTCTATACTCAGGAGTTTTAAAATTCGACGATCGTCATACACCTCCCCATTGTCTTCATTCGCAGTAATCCCACCCATATTCGCACGCCGCCTTGTGGTCCCTATATGCGAGAGCGCTAAATCAATCTCGCGCTTGCATACGCAAACGCACATATTCCGCTTTCATTATGTAAAGCGTCGGCTTAAATCATCGTCGATCGCGCAAACAAATCACGTTCGCGTTTCCCAACTGCATTGCCCTCGCTTTCACCCGCCAGGCCAAGCGCACGGGAAACGACAAATTCACACACACATACATGCGGCGAGTCGCGATGCGAAACCCTTTGACGGAAATAATTGCGACCCATTGTAGCGAGTCGCGGCCGCCGCCGAGCCATCGGTCTTGTACGACGACGACGAAAGGGTCGCGAAACGCGCAATCCGCCGCCGGATGCGGGAGAGGGATTTATGTGACTTCATAGGAGACGCAGGTAAATCGGTTTGCGTTGTTCGATTCGATCGTCGATCGGATGCTGTGTGTGGATCTCTGAATAGATGGCAATGATCGATTGGACTATTTTACGGGGACGGAGATGTATCTTATTGAGCGAGACCATCAGTAGCTCCATATAAATGGGACTTGGAAATTAATCCGGGAAGAGGATTATCGTTGGAAAACGCGAGATGAAAAAAAAAAAGGTAACTTAATTAGTCTCGGCGAGAAAGTGTCGATGACAGGATTTCACCTTGAATTAATCAAGCCGCGAAATCAAATTAATTATACGACTTAGCGACAATTAATCCTCTCAAAAAATAAATCCTTTTTCGCTTCGGCGCTGCGATCATTTTTCAACTGGCTGCGGAGAGAAACTGCAACTATATACGCCCGCGGTACGCTAATAAGCAGCGCAGTCGATATGAATGATGCCGAGGCGCCGATGGCTCATAAATAACACGGGCCGAAAAACTTCATAGATCAATTTAACGAGCAATTCCAGATGCTCTCTCCCTCTCGCTAGAGAGAGAGAGAGAGAGAGAGAGAGAGAGAGAGAGAGAGAGCAAATTGACCAGCCCGCGAACAACAAGCTCGTCCTTTGTAGCCGAGCTGACCCGATTTTCTCCTGTCAGCGCGCGCGCGAGCTCGGCAAAAAGTCTAGACTATACGCGACACGATTTCCTACTCGGCCCCTTTCTCGAAGACCTTGTGTATCGGCTAATCGAAAGATGGATTATTATATACGCGAGTGTGTGCTGTTTTGTTTGTAGAAGAGAGAAGACTGAGAAAAGACGTGGACGACGGTCATTAGGTGGCTTGTGCGGAAATGACACTTTGGGTCGGCTGTGGGTTTAATGGAGGTGTTGACTAAAGGTGTAATATTTTGAATAATTCAATCGACATAAAACTAAAATATGCAGCAACATTCAATACAAATCCCACGTACAAAACAAGCAGACAATTACAATCTTGGTAGTCCAAAAGAAAGTCCAAAACTAAGGCCTATCTCATCAAATTACCACGTATACACGGCATGTCTTGATTTCGCGCGACGAAAGGACCACACAGGCACTCCGGCAGCAGCAACAGCAGCAGCCCGTCTTTCTCCGAGAGGGCGCGGACATAATGACCCAGTGTTAGCCGTACGCGTACACATATGGTTAGTCGCGCCTTCTAATACGCCGTGTCGGACGAAAGGCGACGCGAGTGCAGGACCTCCCGAATCATTTCGTTAATGGCAGGGATCGTTGCCAGCGAGCCAGACGAGTGAGAGACTTCGTCCAGAGGGTTTGGGCGTGAAAGTTCCTCGGAGGCTGGACCCGTGTTTGTTTTTTACACTCGCTGGGTGGGTTGGCAGCTTGAAGAATTGAATTTACATTATGGTGAAGAGGTGGCGAGGGCTGTTTTGTTGTGGGTCACATTATTTTTCTACGCATCAAATGCACACTCGTAATTGCATTCAAGAGCGTGCGACTGTGTATCGCTCTGCAAAAAATCACTATATGGAATAATTCGTTCAATTAAAGTTTCCGTCCTCCAGCGACAATCAACACAGTACATCAGCTACGTTTGACATCTCTCTTACAGAGTCGATAAAACGCAATTAGCTTCGTCTAGTTTTCCATCCATCGTGCGAATATATCTCGTGGCCGCAGACGACTGTGTGTGCAACGGACAGGAAGAGGCTTTTTAATGATGCGCGCGTCCGCTGCGTTCTCACACGTCCGCTGCGTATACGCAGCCGTCACACACGTATATGGATATAATAGCGCAATGCACTGGCCGTCGACACCTCGGGCGTTTGATTACTTTTGGAATAAACAGTTTGCTTACAGCCGAGCGATAGTCGTGTAATGACTGGCTGGTATGCGCGCGCGCGAGCTCGAAAGGGTGTTAACAAGATGTTACGGAATACTCGGGATCATTATCGCGCGTAGATAGCGTCGCGGACACGCGGCTAACCGTTATATTATTCGCGCGAAGGAAGCCTGTGTATCAGATTTGCAAAATGATATGGCATCATCGAAAGGATATTCATTGTGCGAGAGAGGTGTGTACAGTGTAAAATAGTTGCAGGTTGATTTACAAGGTTCGCCTGTGGCGATTGATGTGTGTAATTTTGTTAGCTCGAAAGGTAAACTGAAATTTTTCGCGGTTTAAATTTCTAAATGCATGTAATCTCCCGCTCGGTATAATGTAAAGCCGCAGCGGAGGATTAAAATACTTATCTACGTGTATTACTATGTGCCAGAACGTTCAAGATACATAAAATTTGAATGCATAAACAATCCTCTCTCCCTTATCATCGTAAGCCTCTAATACCAATTTATTAACGAAATCAATTCGCGTCTAATCTGGATCGACTCATCCGCACCGATACAGCACATTTTCGACCCGATAAACCTTGCCATTTCGTCGCGTGTGCCAACCAGCGGTCACGGGCGGCTACATAGATATACGGTTTGGAACTTGCTAATATGGTTCCGCGTGTGCGGACAGCCACACGATAGAAAGCGCGATACATGCGCATTATGAGTATGTAAACGAGGCAAGATTTTCCTCTGCGTTGCGATCGCTTCGCTATGCGGGGCTTTTATCGCGTATGGTATAAGATGAAGGAAATATTAGAGTATTTTTACGACGAGATTCCAGGTGAGCTATGCCAGCTTTATTAATTCCCCCGTAGTCGCGAAGGAAACAACAGTTTAGTCACGGTTAAACTATGCCTTTTGCTTCATTTATTTTGTCCCCTCGGTATTCCAAGGCTGAATGAACGTATGCGTTTGTTGACGCTGCCGCGACTGCAGGACACAACGTTTATTCTTTTGCCAGCTTTTATTGTTATGCAAAATGCCGCGTTATTTATATCTGGCATCTGGGGTCTTGCGTATCGCAACACCTTTCGCTATTTATATGACTGGACAATAATTCTCTCGTTAATTGAAAGTAATAGCCTTTGTATATGAATATAGACGTGAAAACAATGTCATTACCGCCGTAATCAGTAGCACTGATAAATCGTCTCGCCCCCCCAGATTCTCTAACACATGTCCTACTTGTCATAGAGAGAGTATAGTTCTACCGCGTTACTCGCAACAGGAAGTAGAAACATCCCAATAAGGAGATAATGTCAACAACCTCTCGAGTGCATGAATCCAGTCGCGGCGAATGTAAATCACGCGGCCTACCACCTATACTGCACCCTCAGAGCGCAGAGGAAGGATTTGCGGCCACGACGGCAGCTATAATACGGAAGACCAAGAGAGCGCATGCAGCCGTCTTTCGCGTATACTCTTCGCGTTTGTGATGTATATTCCTGCGCTGAATATTATTATTCGATTTATGGGATCGTTTGTAACTGTTCGCTCGAGTTTCTTTTTCTGTTCTGGGTGTGTGCGTTGACTGAATTTGGGTCAGTTGGTGCACGCAGTGACTCATCATTAATAATACATCGATTAAGGGATATATGTATGGTTAATAGTGGTAATTATGAAATGGCAATTGAGAGCACCTACTTGGTCGATGATGTGGACACGTTGTCCGGATGATCGTTGCGAGCACACAAAAGAGCAGCAGGCGAGTTTCTGGCGTCCATTGCGATTTTCAAATTTCCAATTTGCCGTTGTAGCGCCAAGACATAACATTTTTGGACTGGCTCTCTCTGACTCTTCAGTCTGTTCAATTTCTGAAGGATAAATAAACGTGAGTTAGTATATGGCAATATTAATTAATACTTGATTTTTTAATTTATTCCGAATTATTGTGTTTTTGAATAGCAGATGTAGAAAGGCATTGCATTCAAACATAGAAATCATCGTAACACAGACGTATTGTCCAGTTGCCTCTAGAATATGCGTATCTAGATAAGCCGGAGATTGATAGCGCAATGAAAGGGTCAACGTCGTTGTTGTCGCGCGTATATATATAGGCGCCGTTAAATCGACGAATAAAAATGATAATACGATTTTTCACAATTACGCCGGCGAGAGAGTCGCACGTTGTATAACGGGGAAAATTTAATGGGCTGGCGACTGGATTTTGCATTGATCAACGGCAGGATTTGATTGATGCCGAGATTACCGGTTTTTACGAGCGCAATTAAAATCGCACAGAGGTAGGAATCTTCTATATGCAAATTTCACTCGATTTTATTGCACAAAGCGCTGTTGATTCTGATATGTTGCATAGTTTATACTCGTCGACCAAAGTCAAGAAAAAGCAGTTTTATTATAAACAATAAATTATGACTATGAAATTGTTGAGAGAAAAAATCAGTGTCCCTCGATAATTCAATCGTCCTGAACTAATGATCCTTTTCTAGGTCGCAAAAGAGAAAAGTTTAGAAACCTAAGCAGTTGACTAATTAACAATTTACGATCTTAACGCGCTAATTTGCATCACAACGTCAAGAATGATTAGCCGATCTCGCGTTTGATCCGTCTAATTGATCGCGCAATCTTGCGACTGGACTATTTTTTTCTATAGTCTCTATAATAGCATTATTCATAGGCAGCTGGTGCGTATCAGGCGTCGAGATCAACGCCTTACGCGTGCAATATAAGTAGCCAACGGTGAGGTGTTAAACCCGTGTTATTTTAGCATAATTCGAGTGGGGAAAAAATCCGCGAGAGTAATGAGAACCTCGAGTTCGCGGTGATTTATAAAGACCGAGTCCTCGTAAATCAGCCAGCTTTTTCGGAGGCTTTCGCGCCTGTTTGTATAGGAGTGTGAGTATTATTAGTCCGGAACGCGCTCGTGTGCGTTTCGCCCTTTTTTTACACTTTGGCACAAGCGGTGTGGTACGTGACAGCGTTGAAAAAAATCCGACGGGTGTGTGTTTTTCTCAGAGGTATAAGCTGCTGCTCGGAGTAGTATAGAGTGAGAGTGCATTTTTATTTTCTGGACGTTCATTTTTTGAGGTTGCACACCGCGTAAATTTTAATGACGGATCGGTCGGACTTCGGATGCTGATGGAGGTTATCGTAATCTCGGTTGGTTTTACGCTACCGAAATAAATAATTTATCATCGAGCGGGTTCGACCTCATTTTTAAAGCGGTTTCGTAATTTGTTCGCTATTACACGATTCTTCGTATATACATTGGAAAACAATAAACGTCTATGAACGCGGTTAAGCGCCTCATGCTAATGCCGCTTTCAGCAATAATTATATTGCAGTGAAAACAGTAGTAATTGGCGCTATTTAGAAAATAATTAGAAAATGACGGTATGTACTACCGTCTTCAGAAAAACGCCAGCCGTGAAACTCGAGCGTCGCATTCTCTTGACCGGGAATAATTTATGACGTTTTAATTGAAGAAAAGTACGATCGCGTTTCGCGGAAAAGCATGTAGCGAAATGTAGGCCATAGCGTTCTTTTATCAACGGATCGAAACCAAACGCGCCGAACAAAAAAATACGCAACAGCTCTTTCCACCATTATCCAAACGGAATTCGAACCATTCGAATATTAAGATCGATATGTTGAAAACACAGTCGAACAAAAACATTCCCCGCCGTACGCATTCGACTCGCAATCGTTTTCGCATATATTCTCCCTGTCTCCACATTTCCATATAATGAAATAAAGATACCAGGCTTGCGGCCCAGATAACGACTATGCCGAGGAAAATCGAAGGTGAATACCTCTCCGCCTTTTCCATCGACCCGCGCGCGCGCTCTCCATTAGAAACTCTCCTGCCTTGATAGTTCCACACATTTCGCTCTAATACCGCTCATTATGCGCGAACCCGCGCCGATAATATTGCCCGCACGCGCATGCGCATTTTGCCTCGCGATAACAGATCTGCATGAATGCCGCGGCGCGATCGGTTGAAAAATCGGAAGTCAAGCGTAACGGTATAACGCGGAGGTGACGTTTTAATTATAATGGGCCGTTGTTGCAGAGTTTTTTCGTAGTTTTCGATGGATTGGCTCACGGTTCGTCGTCGGGTTAGGAAGATTATATGATCACGAACGGTGTGAAGAATGATGTCTTTATTCGATCCCGATATTCCGGGATTGTGCAAGGGAGCTTTATCATATTATTGTCCGTAGGCGTTGTTTTATACGCAGCCATCGGTTCGATTATACGCAGCGCTTTATTATGCTTTCACAATGTACAGAGATATACGTTAGGTGATACATGGGAAATTCTAATTTTATCAACGGAATCCCAATGCTATTGGTCAAGGCTTCAACGAAAGTGCAATGAAAAAAAAAAATCGCAGTCTCAGACGTTGGAAAAGAATTCCATGGATGCAAGGCTAAGAAAGAATGGAGTCAACGAACTCCGATCGCGCGAAAAGGGCGGAAACAGCGAGCCGTGCATAAATAAGTTTGCGCGAGAAACGACGAACTTCCGCCACACGTGAGCCGATCGCAGTATTTTTATTTGACGACGCAACGAATTACATTTACCATATAGCTCAGAAAAACATTTCGCATCTGAGTGACACAAACAAGCATGTAAAACGCTGCCGTGTGCAGTGTGTATCAAGATTTCTTGAAAATTAAAATATGCCGCGCACAGCATGAAATGTGTCAAGCTTGATAAATGCGCGATCACGATGTATGCATCATCTGTCAACTACTTAAACATTCTCGACTTGAAGAAACCATATGATATACTTGTAAAGCCGTTACATTCGCAATAAAAGCTCGTTATCTGTTTGAGTAAGTGCTGTATCAAATTATGTTCTCAGGTTAGCTCAAATTCGCTGCAATTGCGCGGGGGCTTTCATTTTTCTGGAATGCAGCAGCAGATGTGATTCAAATCACGACTTCTCGCGCGTGGTATCAAGTGACAGGCTGCTCGTCCGTTTGGAAAATCGCCTGGAATAAGTACAAAGTTGAATAATCGCGTAATTCAAAATTACCCAAGAAGAAAACAATTAGTTAAAAATAATAATCGAGCATAGAATTTCCGCAGATTTAGCTCACCTCGACCTTCAAAACTGTTATCGCTTACGAGTATCGAGGTCGATTATGCTTCTTCGAGATATAAAGTTCGGAGACATATAAAGCACAACAAACAGCATAAATCGAGCCTCGAAAACTCGCGGAGATAAAGATAACTCCCTGGGCGTATACAAGTCAAAAATTTTAATTCGATTCACGGCCCCATCGTCACGTATTCATTAGCATCGTCGTACGTGGAATCGTCTCGTAATGCGGGAGAACCTCTTGGCGCAATGGGTCAGGAATAAAGCTCACGATGAAAAATCACAGTCGGTCCGCGCGGTAGTGTATATAGTGTCTTCTCTCTCTCTCTCTCTCTCTCTCTCTCTCTCTCTCGACGCGCGGCATGTAACGCATCGCAGTCACATTGAATTTACGGCGCGCATAAATACGAGAGCCGAGAGCGGTATCGTGTTCACCGCTTATGGGGAAGATGCGCTTTGCGCACTTATGCTTAGTGTTTCCATCTTTCAGTCGGCTTGCGTCTCGCGCTATCTCGCGACGCGTTTCTCTTATTTAAATTAAAGGGCTTATTGTTGCCGCGGGAAAGGGTGGATAGTCACTCATGCGATTGTGGGTGAATAATGAATGTTGCACAAAAATCATAGTTTCAATATCACTCTATTTAGTAATATGCAACCAGAGCAGTATCAACAACGACACATTCTAGCAACCTCACCAAACAAGAAAACTACTTAACGTACTCCTAGAAAAACCCACAAGATAGGTATACATACTCAGCCGGTACTCGCTCTCCTATCAAAATCTAGCGCTTCCACCTTCTTGCCACTATCAAAGCGAGTAGAGAGAAGAATAAACGCTCCATTCACGTTTTTTATCTTGCGCGCGTAAATATAAGCGGCGTGTATCAGAGTTTTATCGGAGCGCGGGAGGGCAGCAGCAGAAGCAACTGCCTACGGCGCCACGAACTCGCAGCCGCGCGATTATCAATAGGAAGCGCTACCTGCCCCCTTATCAGCCGCCGGCAGCGAGCCCGGATTTCAATGTAGGTATGCGCGCGTGTATAAGCACGATCCAGCCACGAGGCCTGCACTTACGTGAAAATTACTGGGATCCTCGCTGGGATGAGATGTGTCTTGGAGGTTTGACCCGATTCGCGGTTTGAGTAGGATGTGGGATCGCCAAGCGATTTGTAATTACTGTAAGCGTGTAAATTTTTGATTTGAGAATTTTTTTTATCCTACCGCGATTACGTTGCCGTTTTAAAAGACACTGTTGCAAGTCTAACTTTGTTTTAATGTATGTACATACGTACGTGTCGACCGCTAGATCTATATCAATTACCAAAACAAAGCAATATTGGACTGGCCCTTTTGCGAGCTCTTTCATTACCACCTATAAACTCTCCGTGTCTGATGTGGCAGGTATATAGTGCTGTGCCAATTGAAAATAGTAATTGCGTACACATCGGACGACAGGAATAATAGAGAGCTGTGTGTGTATAGCAGAAAAGTCATCGGTTGTGCGCATATATACAGAGAGGAGACCACTCGAGCGAGCGATACTATCGAAAGAGAGATCCTTTCTACTCGATATTGCTCCGCTGCATCTCGGGGACTACTGGAGAGAGAAGACAGTTATGTGCAGCGTCGCTTGTAGCGCCGCTTGTTTAACATCGCGGACAAGGTCGCTCTTCGTCGCCTTTAAATTTGGATTTTCAATTTGAATTTGCAACAACTCGCGAGCGCGCGCGACACCAGCTGGATCATGTAGAGGTAGTATATATAAGAGGCTTTTGCATAGTCCCCCGCAGAGACGTCGCTGCCGCGCTGCAGATGAATCCGGAGGGCGTGTTGCCAATGAACTCGGCCTTTGTCTTGCAAATATGCCTTCAGTTCTATTATACCAATACTCAGTGGACTCCCTAGCCGCAGATTGCTTGTACTGCATAATAGCAAAACTCTTTGCCAAAGTGTAGTTGCTGTCGCAATTGTTTTTCTTTACAGTATACCTTGCTAACTTATTGCAATGACAATGCAAATTAAATAAAAATAAAAAATAAACCAAAAAAGTGGTAGTCATAGTCGCTACTACAGTAGCGGGTTGTCTTATCAATCCGCTATAGTTGATCGTGGCACCACACAGCATTGGTAAGTTAAACAACGACTCAGCTCGTACTGACATTCTCTTTCGTTGGAACCGTGAATTTTGATCACAGTTTAAAGGAGAAACAGTCAGTCGGGGTTTTGAGAAACTATATACACTAATAAAGCTATTTTATACGTATACTGATAAAGCTAATAATTTCCACGGGAATACGTTTCCAACAGCAGAGATGACCTTTCCAAGAGAATCGAAGATAACTGCCGCAGACAGCGAGTTACCGACAATCTTCCTGAGAAGCAGCGTACTACCGATCGACACAATTTTGGAACTTCTATATATACGAACTGAGTGCGAATCTCTGCGCTTGCGGGTAAAGTTTTCCGATCGCCATCTGTTGATAAACGCTTTGCGCCTTGCCATCGTCTCCATAGCTTTTCGTCGTGCTACTGATGTAGTGGGATATAGCTATAACCTTGAGACTCGGGCGTCGGATAACGTCAACAAGTCCAATGTTCACGAGAGCTGGTTTTCAATAATGCAATGAGGAAGTCCTATTCTGTAACAAAAATTGAATAATTTAAGACAACCTTTTTTAAACGTCCCGCAAATTGTACGCACACGTAGTAATTCATCGATACTATACAGTTGCACGCATATGTATACAGATAGAGCCGATCACTCGAGCGAGCGATACTATATCGCAAGAGAGAGATCCTTTCTAGTCGATATTGCTCCGCTGCATCGGGAACCACTAGGTATAACAAGAGACACATGCAGCATTTTCCCGAGAAATATAAAGAACAGCAAGCCAAATCCGCTGCGCACGCGAGCGTCGCGCGATAAAACGAGAGACTCTCTCGCTCGCTCTCCTCCGCAGGACGATCAAATATTTCCGGAATAATATATCGGCAACGGTACCGCATGCGCCGCGAGTGAGAGAGAGAGAGAGAAGAAGTGGATAGGAATTTAATGAGCCATCATTAACACCGCGCCGGTGTACTTAGCCGTGCCGGGCAGCTCTTACGAGAGGAGTACTTAGCAGCGCGCAGCTGTACAGCGCAGAACCAGCTGACCTATCGCTGATTTCCGAGTCATAAAGTCCCGCACACGCCACGAGGGACTCGACTAAGCCGTAATGTCCGTTCTATGATGATCGTGTACCCGGGGTTGAGCTAGAATTCGAGGAGTATAAAGAATAATTGTTTGATTTGGTGCGCGTCGAGGAGTTTCTTTTCAAAAATTTTATAGGCCAGAGGAGAAATTTTATAATATACAATAAACTTGCGGGTAAAAGCTAAATAAACCATAATCATCCGCAGGCTGTTCGTGATATAACTCTTCATGTGGCAAACTTTACTTTATTTACTTTATTTATCCCGATCGGATATTTGTGGATACGCAATCCACAAAATTCACACGCTGCCATAAAAGAAAGTCCGCGAAAAGAAATCTCGTAAATAACTATTGCGGTGTATGTATGAACGGATGATAAATAGAGGGACACGAACGCGTGTAAAAGATTATTACGGAAGGAGTCCATAGTGATATTTTAATCGCGTTGTTTTATCGAGAAGAGTGCGCATTTATGATAGTCGTAAAGCGCAGTTAGGAATTTGCGAGCGTTAGAGAATTCGTGAAAAATTGACGCTTTTTATGGGTTTCACGATGGTGCATAAACGTAGAAGTAATTAGTAACGGCTAGAAACGGATTTTATGCGGCTTAGTGAGCATTATCCCAAAAGCGCATTTTGCTGACTGCTGGATAAATATGAGTCAAGTTTAATTTATAAAACCGTATATTAATTATTATACGTTTGTAAATCGTGAGGTTTTCATTAGAAATGTAGGTGGGGTATAGTTTTAAATTAAGAGATTTGTAAATAGTTTTTGTTGAGGTAGAGGTAAAATAAAGCAGAGAAGAGTGGAGTAATTATTTAGCGACAGCAATCTTTATTCGCACACAATTCCGATCCCTGGATTACAAGACACGCTACGACCGGGCGACTATATATTAGTACACCTAACCATTAGGAAGGTTCGGCCAGGACTGAACGCGATGAAACATCGCTATTCGCAGGAAGGTACTACCGAGCACACACACATAAACGCTATGCCTAAACAGACAGTGTTTACACACGCGCAGACCGCTGTCTGTACACATCATCCATACATACGCGTATTATACGAAATACGAAAAGTGTTTCCTCAACAGTTTTAAAGTTTTTATTTTTACCGGTGTCTTTTGTATAAAACTTCTTATATGCGATATATATTTTTAAAGATCTTTTTCAAAAATATAACTACAATCGACTGCCTTAACTATTAAAGCCATTTCGTATATATGTGTATCTATCATTTTTACAAAATGATTGTTTAATTCGGTGGTAATGGATCGAGATTAGTGAGATGACGTCTTTTAGGCTCCCACAAGGCAACCAGCGGTTTCAACGCTCCAGAGGTCCTTCTGCAATTCGGAATGAGTGTTCATAAGTAATTATTCTATAAAAATTTTATAAAAATGTATTAAATAAAACTTACACCGCACTGGATGACTTTGGAGGGATTGTACCAGTGTTTCTTGCACTTCTTGACAGCTGACTTCAGACACTCCTCAGTGGCGTGCTTGAAGAATTTCTTGAGGATTTTCTCTATTTTCCTGCCCTATTTAATGAAAAATACAAAACTTATATTTTCACAGAAAATAAACCATTTGAAAAAATAAAAAGCCATTGAAGTACATATACTTACAAACTTGGATCTTTCTTCAACGGACAACGCTGAGTCGTCAAACTCGTATTCTTCACTTTCTACTTCTTCGCTGGCAGCGACGAAGGCAACAAACAAAGCCATAAGGCAGAAAGTCAAAACGTAGCGAGAGAACATTTTGTTAGATTGTTGTAATCAGTTGTTGTACTGAACTTAACTGAAGCTGAACCGTACCTGATCAAAATCACGAAGTGCTTATATACTACCGACTATTTTCATTATACCTGTTGTTACGAACTGTATTGCGTTGATTAGCTCGGCTTATCAATTATTGCAGTACTTACCCGTAATAACCAAAAGAGATAAAAAATATGACATCTGTTATCTTTTAAACGAGGAAAAAATGGGAATCACAGACTAATTATATATTTTCAAGTACAAAAGAGTTATTGCTATTCAAGCATAATAAGGCATGTTAAATTTGTTAAAGTTTGCTTTTATGATTGATGAATCCACTATTGATGCATGAGTTGCTTTCTTCTAATTTTTTATTGACTTACACTTTTTCCACAGAATTCATATCAATGTGTTTACTTATTTCCCAATAATAGAGACTGTTTAATAATTATCAATAATTTTGATTAATTTGCTTTGTGACAATTTATTGTGTCGCATTACCTGCATAATGATTGAAATATTATCCTTTAAATAAATAAACTGTCTCCATCATACGAGAACAAGGAAATTACAATGTTCTTCCCCGATTTTAATGTTGCAGTAAAATACTTCCAGATAATATCTCTAAACATATACGGGTAAATCACTGCATACTGTGATAAATTTGACTAATCAGTCAAATCATCTTCTTCTCGAGTGGCCTATAACAATATAGCGATAAAGACCTATATAAGCAGCAAACGATTCGATAGATTCACAGTGTCCAGAGTAAAAAAGCTCAAAACACAACAAACCAACAAGATGTTCTCTCGATACTTTTTGACTTTCTGCCTTATGGCATTGTTGGTCGCCTTCGTCGCTGCCAACGTAGAAAGTGAGCCAGAGTACGAGTTTGACGACTCCTCTCTATCTATTGAAGAACGATCCAAGTTTGTAAGTATCCAGATTTTGAGATATCGTAACGAATCTCGAATTCTCTTAATTTCATTTTTGAAATTGAATATGAGCTTTTTATACTTTTCATAGGGCAAGAAAGTAGAGAAGATCCTCAAGAAATTCTTCAAACACGCCACTGAAAAGTGCCTGAAGGAAGCTGTCAACAAGTGCAAGAAGCACTGGTACAACCCCTCTAAAGTCATCCAGTGCGCTGTAAGTTTTATTTAATAAATTTTGATTGATGATATAATTTTTATAGAACAATTACGTATGAACACTTATTCCGAATTGCAGAAGGACCTCTGGAGCATCGAGATGGTTTTCTGCCTGGTCGGCGCCTAATAAATATATTAAACTTTTTCGACTCACAGAACATCGAGTACGTCTTCAGTGAAAATATACGTCCTTCTCGTTACAAAGTACAAAGTAAAACTATTCGTTATTTATAATTCATTTATTTATTCATGTCATCAAAAAACTTCTTAAAATTAAATAAAATAGATTGATATTATTTAATGAATAATTTTTGTAATAATCAATCTTCCTGATCCCGAAACATTGAAACCTATAAAGAAATTTTAAAAGCCTTTCTGTAAACTCAGATAAATCGTACTCCTGATACATACAGCATCCATAACTCGACCACCAAGCTCGACATGATAGCCTAAATATTAATCCAGCTGTAATAACCTGTCACAAGGCAAAATTATGTAGCTAACATTAAAAAAGAGGAGATACCCAAGCTCCATACACATAAGAATTTCCATCAAACTTTCTCACTTTTGTGAACCAAGTGAAAATGCACGAGTATAGCGAGATCACCCAATCTCGCACACGGCGCGCGATATCGCCCGGTAATTAAAATATTCCAAGTCGTGCGCGATCGGCGCGAGTTTATAGGTACCGCGAGCCGAGGTCCACAGGTGGTCTTGCGGCTACTTGCGCTGCAGTCTCCACGAACTAACGAGTGTCTTACACGCCCTGCGTGATTTTTTAATTTCTTCCTTCCTGTGTGAGCAAAATGATCGAACGCCGGCTTCCATTCTGACTCGTAATTACTTGTACAGGGATTTTTTCGGAGGTGATTTAGCGCTGCCGCTGTATTAACGGTAAATCAGCAGCGAGGTACGATCGATTTAAAAATATCGGATGGTTCGATAAGATCTTGAGGGTCAATTAACCTATTTCGTGGCTGTAGGTTGTTATTTAATAATGCTTGAATGGAAGGGTGTTAAAATTGAATAATAAATGTTTTGAAGACATGCCAATCTTTACTTATCGCCAGAATGCATGCCTTTATAAAAATGCATTCTTAAAATAAAATTTTAACTTGCGTGAAATTTAATTAGCTGTTTAACAAACAGAATATCGAGTTTTTTTCGATATGGATGAACACCTTTAAATTTGAAATGCCCATAAACACCTGTTGGCAAACGTAAAATAGCTCGTATAATTAATTCGTAAATTATCTTGAAGTTGCAAATGTACATTAAACTAAAGTCATTTTATCGGTGTAAACGTACTTTCCAAAAATCCAATATAAAAATCAATAAACCTCAACAAATTTTTACAACCTGCTATACAAGACAAACAAAAATCGCGGGATTCTCGTAAAAAGAAATCACAAAACGCTTCGATTTCGCGGTCGTCGTGCCGAAAACATCGCCGGGACTACCCGTAATAACACTTGTATACCTTCTCGTATCAGCTCAACCTCTCGGCTTCCAGGAAAAATCGTAAAATCGACGTTTATACTCGGCGACGAACGAAAGGAAAGAGCCGCAGCTATGCAGCTTTTGGAGTCCACCAGCTGACGCGACCGACCGGATGTGACTGGTTGCGCGCATCGGCCGCATAATAAATCGCTGTACTTCTCTCCTCCAATCTTCGTCTCTTCCTATATTCCTGAAAGTTATATAGTATCTTCTCGCGGGGACTCGATAAGGGCGTAGGTATATATCGGCCCGATCGAATCGTAAAGTTTAAAGGGATAAGGTGCGATTTTTTGGCTGATACGGAGCTATTTCTGTGCCTATACGTGTGGGGTACGATTTGTATCTGCGGCGCAGATTTAAGGGAGATAAGAAGTCGAAGGAATCGGGATAGCTCGTGTTGCTGTACCTGGAAGAGATAGCAGAAGGGGTGTTGCGTTAGGAATAGACATCAAAGTGCACGGGATCTATCAATTTTTACTTTTGCTTGTATATAACGATAGGTGTATAAGGTGGTCATAAGAATTGAATTTTATAAAAAATAAGTAAAATAAACGAAGTTTTATTTTTTTAATATTTTAATCAATAAATGGATCGTCATGCGACATCTTACAGACAATTTGAAAACTACTTAAGAAAATAACCAATAGATGGTAAGTCAGGTTTCCGATGAAGTTCCATTTATATAGTCAGCAATTCATATTATCATCAATTATAATAAGCAAGATCAAAAAACTGTCATTAGTCAAAAAATGAGCCTGTTGACTGTCGTGATGCATCAGTAATATTTACAGCAATTTTAAAATAAAACAAAAATTTTGCCTTCGTTTAAAAAACAAATGTTGCTTGTGCCACTACATTTTCCTTAAATATATTGTGTATAGTGAAAATGATTCATATGGGTACCGAATCAATCTGGTATTTTGCAATAAATGCCTTGGGTGATTCCAGTGTGTTTATAGTAACGAATTTATAAGCACCTTGAAGCTCCTCTGCAGGCAACAAATCATAGAATTTTACTTGCGCAGGATCATCACTAGTATATTTTCCCTGATTATACAAAAAATAAATATTTTTTGATTTTTTTGTATAAGTTATACGTGTCATACTTTAAAGTATTGATTCTTTTGTTTTACCGGCTGTATACAATTTCCCGACGCAGTCCACTTTATGAAAGACATTGGCAAAAAGGGACGTAGTGGATCACGTTCATTGCACGGATGTACTTCAACGACGTCAAGGATCTTACCTTTCCTATCATTTTCATCTGCGTAGCGAATGATCCTGGATTTAAGCTATAATAAAATAAAACCAAGCAATAAAATTTCTTCTCCATTAAAAATGATTTCTCACTAACTCACCACAAAATCTCTTGGAAAAGGCTTTAGAACTTCTATAGCGTAAGTATTGAATGTTTTTGTGTCAACATATTCGGGATTTACAAAATTCACCGTAGTCTTTGTAATTTTCACCTAAAAAATTTTGTTTAATTACTACAAAAGTATACTCTATTCAAACATGCACGTGTTCTCTAGATTCTTATATGTATGAATTTTACATCGAATGATAAAATGTCTAGTATTCCATAAATGCTTATAAAGAACAGGACAAATAAAACTTTAAGAATCATGCTGCTGTCGATTTTAGCACTTTCTACTAAACTTAAGTACTGATGAACAAACTTATTTACTCCTTACCGAACTCGTACTTATAGACTGAAAAACTTATTTATTTAATAGGTGCCACTAATATTTCAATTTACACTTATCTTTTTCTTGAAAATGTTATCTTATGACTTTACTCAAGTACAAATTTTTAGTATTCACGTTAGTCTTTTTTATCTATTTCTTTTTTTCAATTTGTTAACTATCACTTATCTATTCGTGAAATGAAAGCACTCGCTTGCACATTTCAATATTTTTAACATAATAACATGTTTTGTGAATTTTTAGACCATTCTATACTGGTGAATTTAAAAAATATTATAAAGCTACCAGATCATCTTGTGATAGGCACACTCATCTAAATTTTACACCGCTGTGTGATTGTTTGATAGAGTACCCTGCTAAAAATAGTCTATTAAAATCCATAAGATTCTCTATCAAATTGAAACTCAATTAAATTCCATTAAATTAATTAAAGACTATTAAATTCTATAGAAAAATCTATCAATTTTAATTGCTGTTTTCTTATCTATCCATTTTAATTGTCATTTTCCTCATTGACTCTGAATGATTGAATGAATTTAATTGATTTTATTGGGAAAAACGCGATTAAGGCTTGCCATTCAATTTTATCGACTTTTATCGATTTCAATGAAATTGTTTTAGCAGGGTATAATGCCGAATTTATCATTCACGTTTTATTTATCAAGGGGCGCGGTAGCGCCCCGATGGCAAGTATAAGTTTTATACACTGTGCCGTCGGGAGCACCGCGACCCTATTATACTTTGAATTTGCTAGATAACCTATACGCGTTTTACGAATATTTCTATTATATTGCTTCATCCGATATTAATGCTCATGTATGAGTATTCTATCTTAAAGATTTTAATTAGATCTTTCTAATTACCGTAGGTTTTTGCTGAAAAAATTGCTCCTTCAGCAAATTAA
Organism: Pteromalus puparum; assembly: GCA_012977825.3. Classification (NCBI taxonomy): domain Eukaryota; kingdom Metazoa; phylum Arthropoda; class Insecta; order Hymenoptera; family Pteromalidae; genus Pteromalus; species Pteromalus puparum. Next base: position 45,237,522 of record CM053171.1, on the reverse strand, counting down.
TTAAGATTGAAAATTAATTTGTGATTTTTGTTTAATTTTTCGCCTCCCCGATTCTCTTTTTTTCAGGCTCAGTCGGTTACAACAATACTGAGATTGTTGGTTATGGGAGGTTAGAAGTCATATAATTGTTTACATACAATACAAACTAACTATTTATTTACATCTATACGAAACGTCATTGTATTATTAAATAAAAGACCTCAAGGGAGCTATCCGTTGCAGAGAGCCGAGCGCACGGAGATAGAGCGCTGCATATTATATCTAAAAGATCAAGAGAGTGAGAGAGTGAGAGAGAGGTGTCCGCCAAGCGCACAGAGCAGACGGAGCACTACTTGCACCTGCTTTATCGAAATACAGTCTGAAGAATCGGATCGCTGTGTTGCAGCATAGAAAGCCGAGCACACGGAGTCTTAGACGGAGTGCATCTGTGAGTTAGTCAGACCATATGACTATCAAAGGCTCTACGTACCTACGTCCTACACACTCTGCTTAGGTATAAAATTCANAGGTACCCTGTTATAAAATTCTTTGGATATTATCCACGTTCTGGTGCATTTCAAAGTATCGAGGCTGTGGAAGTGCAAGTCAACGGCAGTCGATATAATATACAACGAAGATGCTTGTATCACCGCTTATACATCGCCCGTCAGGATTTTTGTGAATAAGCGCCGAGCGTTCGTCAGGACGACTAAAGCACTAGCGTGGGTCGCCATCGTGAATGTTGGACACAGCAGTGCTGGATCGAGGATCATCTAGGGACAGTCGGCTCACATCGATGGACTTGAGATGGCACCGACCAATCCCTCTATAGAACATGCTGGCCTGTAACACCAAGTACGAGATCGAAACCACGATCGGCGGCCATTCCAAGCTCGGCTTCAACCTCATCTAGCTCTCGCCACTTGAGCTCGGCGACGACCTTGTTGGCTGTAATGCCTATGTCGCGATCATCTTTCTGCATAACCTCATTCGCTTTAACCTCCGAAATGTGTCGAAGACTGCAAGGTCTAATTTTTCTTAATCTTCCGTTCCAGCGACTTTAATCTTAACTGGAACTCGGTTATCTACCTCTCACATGCCATCGGTGCAGCGGAGTTCGCTTCAGCCGTTTTGAGTCAAAACGGAGCCTAAAGAGGATCAAAAGCCTGTGCTTAAACGTCAGCTGTATATAGCGACTCCTGGATGGCGCGTTAGACAACGTGCCCGAGAATGGGAGATGGGACGTGATTGCGGCAACGATTTCATCGAGTTTAAGCACGAAGAGAAAGTAAATGTCAACGAGGAGCCCGTCCACCCTCATGCTCAGCATACCGACAACATCCCGCAACAAGTCCAAGCCCACCATATATGTGTAATATTGTGATTGTATAAGCGCTGGGCGCTCGCTAGCCACTCAAGCACTTAATTATATCATAGATAGTCACAAACTCGACGTGTATGAGAGTAAACAGAGCAGCGTGCTCGGGACCTCTGGCTCGCATCAATGGACTGCAAACTAGGCGCTGGGAAATCGTTCTAGCGACATATAGAGAGCAAGTCGACAGCGTGCGTAATCCATGGATAATCTAAGCTTGATTTCAAGTATGCCTACTTTCTACTATTAGAGTTCGACCAAGATCCTATTGATGGCTGTAATTCTAACCTCAACGACCATTTTGACTAGACACTGGACATCGACAAATTGCACCGTCAGAACATTCTGGACTGCGACATCAAGAGCAAGACCGATAGTGATCGGATGTCACTAGCTAAGCTTGTCTTCAACACCTCACGAGCTCTCTTTACTCGTCCTTGACGACTCGTCGGTTTTAAGGATGATCTCCGTGGCTGTTCGTTCGAATCGTATGCCAAAGACTCCTCACCGGCAACCAGATACTCTAACTTCAAGACCTCATTATACATTTAGTTATTCCCCGGAGTCGAAAATGAATGACAAGATCTTCCTTTTTTCGTTACAGATGTTTCAACCTTGGCATAAGAGTGACTTTGGCGCCACTTGAATCATGGTCGACTCATCTAGCTCGAATTAAGGCCACATATTATCAGTGCAGTAGAGCTTGCCGCATAGTTAGCAGGCAACGCAACAACGACCGCCGTATAGATGCTCCACGCTTCAATCAACAATCAGAGCCCAAGAACGAGTTCGAGTTGGAACGCGATCGACTATGGCAACCATCTCGTCAAATTCGAGGACGAGGAGGTGGTAGACGTCAACGAAGCGACCAGCATAAAGCTTAGCATACCCGTAATACCTAGAAGTCCTAGCCTACTACGCTGCTTGGCCGATATACAACATCAATATTTCGCTGTACAATATCACAGCTTCCTATACCAAGACTAGCATAACTTAGATGTCCAACGAAGACTAGTGCAACTTGACATGTTGCCGTTTTCCTTATACAAAAGAGGACTTTACTAAAAAAAGAGCAGAAAATTTGAGTTATGCTAGTCTCCGTAAACAGCGACAATATTAAGGCTTCTTGCCAGAGTGTTTGTGTCATAAACGTTTCTTTATAAGTTTATTTAATGAAACTCTTTTAAAGGTTATGAAATCAGTTCAAAAAACACCTTTTACAATAAGGTAAAATGTTGGCAACGTTGTGTGTTTATCCTCACCAACCTCGATGTAGGTTTTATAACGAATCTATCTTAGTATTATAATTATAATTTTTCCTCTAAAAAGTTATGAAATCCTTAAAGAAATTGTCAAATGGTTTTCTCTATATTTTTATCAATATACGCTAATGAATGTAGTGAAATCAGCTTTAAAAATGCCAAGTGTTAAAAATCAGCACACTAGCAAAAATTATTACTTACTCCAAGAAGAATCAATCTTACTATAACTTCAAGATGAAAATCCGCTTTGTGTTTCATGATTTTCCCACATCTAATCTGAATTTTCAAAAACTAATCCGAATAATTTCGTGCAAAGAAATTAGCAAAATCATGAATATAAAAAATTCAAGTAAATTCCTCCTAAGTACATAAAAGAATCATCAATACAAAGCGGATTTTCATCTTGAAGCTATAGTGAGACTAACTCTGCTTGGAGTAAGAAATGATTTTTGTCAGTGCAGGTAAGCTAGAATCTGCAGACTAGTTTATAAAAAATAAGATGGTTGTACTTTTCAAAATTATTCTTTTAATGCTTACTTGCCGTCCCGTTGTCTTATAGTCTACGATGTGTATAGAGTAAATCGTATGCATACTTACTAAAAATAACTTATTAATTACTTAACGATCAATACCCACATAAATAATATTAAAATTTGTCGCCTTTTCAATCGAAACGGATCATAAAGCAAGATTTTTATATGACTAGAAAAAATGTCTATTAAAAGTAGAAAAGCTTTTATTCAGTATGAGATGTATCTTTCAATAAGATCATTTGTAATTATACAAATTATGAACATTCCATTTCATGTTGATAACATAATTCATGGTATGCGTATGATTACTAAATTTTTTTAAAAGTATTGGATTTTTAAATAACAGAATACGTTTTCTCCTGAAATCTAGTAAACATACTTGATACTTTCATCTTACATGCACGCACTTGGTAATATAAAAAACAGAACATTCAATTCTACTTGCGGTAAAAAATCGACAATAAAAGTAGTTTCCGAATAAGTAATATAATAAAAATGATAAAAAAATTTGTATGCTTGTGCTTGCTAAGGGTACGTTAATTTGCCAACGATTTAAGTTATAAATATTTTATCATTAGTAAATTACCGTACAATAAAATCTATTTGTGATGGTAGTATAAACTACTCTCAATACAACTTAATTATAATATTATAGAAATTTCATCAATAATATTAATGCTTGCCTTTTCTGGGTATTTACATATCATTTGGCTAAAAATGTCAAAGAGATAATTAATGAGATTCGCGTATAAAATGCATAATATCATTATTACAATAGATTAATGGATGCAAAAGCATTCAAATTGGACGGACAAGAACGGTGTCTTAACAAATAACGTAATTTATCAAAAAAATGTCTATGCTATAACATACAAACTAAAGATATTTTTAAGACCGATATTGGACGGATGGCTGCTGACGAAATTCAGGCCATTTTCAGTCTTTGGTCGTCGTCAGAGCATTGTACTTTGTTCTCATATCTTTTTAAGACACATAAGTTGCTTCGTATCTTTGCTGTACCATCTAATTTACAAATTCATCAATAAGCTCTATGTAACCGTTTTTAACTTGAGTTAGAGTCTTAATCTTAAAAATTCTGTTGAAATAGAAAACTATTTCTACGTGTGTACAATTGTATAATACTTCTAAAAGAAATTTTGTTTGCACTGACAGCTTTTGACGTTAACTGCCAAAACTATGGTTTAATTTAAGGCCACAGAAGTTCAATGTTGGGTGACTGCAGTTTCAACAAAACTTTGTAGGCAGACAGCACAACAAGCCAACAATAAAACTGTAATTCAAAAAAATAAAAAATGTTAATATCTTTTTAAGTATGTCTAACGGGTACAAAATGTATTTTAATACTTACATTGTAGCCCATCCACAGCCAGTTGCAAAATGCTGCAAACACGGCATCCAACTAAAATCAGACAATCAATTATTAGATGTATTCCGTCAAATTCCAGAAAATATATTCTTCAAAAAATAAAAACTTAAATCAACTTACATAAATATAGTAGCCTCCTATCAGCCACAGTCCAAATATTAATTGAAACAGACAAATAATGAACCAGCCTGCGAGCCATGGGAGTAAAAAGCCTCTCACACCTCTTCGTAGACCATACACCATAGTTAAGGCAAAGGCGATCATCAGCAAAAAGTAATAAATGAAGAATCCTCCGACAACTTTCATTGCTATAGAAGAAATATCAGATTAACAAATTTAAAACAACATTGGCATACAGATTAGTTAAATATTATAATTACCATGTTAGAATTGGTGTTAATCTTAAGCAAGATAAGCTTTCAATAAGTCATTCACACTTGAACATTTATACAAAACAAAAATAAAATCATAAATAGCATCTGTTTTATCTTGCACTGCGATCATATCATCCAAACTTGTTAGTAGTCGTTGAATTTTAAAAATAATACACATGTTTGCAGGGTGAAATAAACAAACAAGAAAATTAATATTTAGGATACAAAGCAAGACATCCATGAAATAAATCACCGATATTTGCGTGAACTCATTAGGACCCATCCAATTGTGCAACAGAGTAAAAGAAAGAAAAAACTTGCATCATCAAATTCAAAATAAAAAATTGTTGCATGTTTTCACTGGCGCATACATACAGATAAATTAAACCTCATGAGTACCATTCCGATCCAAGTGTTAACAAGCATAATAAGCAGTTTGATGCTTAGGACGAGTCATTTACTCTTGAATGCTTAAACCAAACAAAACAGCGCACAAAAAAGTAACGGCAAGTATAAATTACTTTATTATGTATCCTACATAAAACATCTAAACTTGCAAGCGACTGCTGCATAAAAAGTATAGAAACAAATCTCACTCGGCAAACATCAAAACTTGACAAAATAAGACAAATTACTTAGGTTCGATGGCAAGTCTTCCATAAACACATCACCATCATACAGTGTTTGTACATACAAGCCCAGGAACACCCAGAAATTATGCAACGCACGAATAAAACTAAATGAACAATTACTCACAGCCTCTGACATCAGCCTCGAACAGCGGATTGTACAGCTGCGTGGAGTCCCCGCCATTGAGCTGATAGGCTATCAGCGTGATCAAAACGATACAGATCGCCTGCAAAAAATAAACACAAGACCCATCTCTCATAACACTGTCGAAAAGTAAGGTTAAAAAATTCCTCCCTAACCCTCGAGACACTCACCACCGTGTAAAAGGCTATGGCTTTCGCAGCCGTGTTTATATTGTTCGTCCAGATACATGGCGACCAGCAGGAATCGACTATCGTCATCTTGAGACCGTCCTCTTGTATTTACGAGCTACTTATTTGCAATAGAAAAAATTGAAGAATAAACACGACGCGAAAATTCCGACTATGGCGATGATGCACACGCGGAGACGGGCGCGACTACTTGTTGTGAAGCTTGGGCGTCGTCTCTTTCTCTCTCTCTCTCTCTCTCTCTCTCGCCGCCGCCACGTTTCGACGCGAGCGCTGTTGCCGTTGCCATACCTACGTGGTCCCGCGCGCGAGTTCTGACTTGATGACGCTCTGTTGGTATGTATGCACTGCGCGCGGCGGCGGCGGCGACGGCGGTGCTGCAGGTCGTGCCGCTCGGTAAATACTGCAGTCTTGTTGTTGCCGAAATGCGAGGGATTAGTGCGAGATGAGATAAGATTGTGTTTCTTTTTTTTTACGAGGATGCCTACTGCGATTTTTCATGCAGTGATTGTTGCTCTTTTGTTCTTCTGAGATATTCGTGTGCTAACGTACTTTTTTGAACGGAGGTTTCGTTCCGGGAATTCGGTAACGACAAACGACGGTTTTTTGTTTACGTGAGCGGTGCATGGGGCTCGCTACAGTTTGCGAAATTGATGAATTATGGGTTGATACGAGAATATTTTTGTGTTTTTAATGGTTTTTATAATGCAAGAATATTGTTGGTTGTTTACGTGCACACTCCCTGCAAAGCTGAAACCGTAAGGTCACATATGAAGATTTCAACGTTTTTTTGGCGAGAACGAGCGTAGGTAAGTTTGAGTATTGATTAATTTTCACATCGATTTATTATTAGCAATAATCAAAATTTTATATTGCATGTGTACGAATAATTTAACGCCCGCATTGCGTCAAACGGTTAATTAATTTGTAATGGGAGAGCATAAACATAATAATAACCTATAAAAAAAATTGTGATTATGAATTCTACCGTGCATAGCGAGTTTGTTAAAAACGTGATATATCCTCTGAAATTTCCAACATGAAAATGAATAAGATCTCAGAGCGTTATGAAATTATGTTTTGTAATTTTGCATAAAGGGTGAAATCCATCCAGAAACTAATTACAAATTAATTAGCTTTGGACACGCATCGCGCCCTGAATATAATCAAAGAGGAAAACGTAGTCACGGAAGATATATAATTATATAGTATAATACGAGAACAAATTTTAGTTGTTACGAAAATTACGATTAATTTTTCTCTGAACAAAGCGAACAAAGATGAAATATGTTTATCAAATGTCTATATCCAGCGTAATTCAATGAATCGCGCGGTTAAGCATCGGGTTCAATTATAAGCAGTAGAATCTTCAGTCCCCGTTGGTTTAATGTTTCCGAACTGCGGTTTTTCTTCCGGGTGGCCGTTTTATGCACACCGCAGAGTAAAATAGACCCTCGAGAAAGTGGTCGTATAGGGTATCATCCCAATCCTCTCTGCAATAAGTCGTCTATAATTACACACACTTTTACCGAGATTCATCTCCTCGTATCATCGGAAAATAATTTCTATCGATCCACCTCCTCCTTTTGCAAAAAAGTACCATCCGCTCCATCATCGGACAGCTGTGTCGAGAGTATCGGGACAAAAAATCGGTATCACATTTTAATTGCCGTTTCACGATTTGACATCGGCGATTCCTCAAAGGATATGAGGGTATACTTGTACCCCCCGTCGAGCTCTCGTCGGTAGAGTTCATAATTCCATGCGCACCAGTCGATCGCATAAAGGCGTAATTGATCAATTATCAACGGACGCTCGAACGGACGAAACGGGACGAAAAGCGAAGCATATGTCAATAGCGTTCTGTGCACTCGTGTAGCATAGAAAAATCGGTAACGATCGAGCACAACACAGACGACGTTTCTCAATTTCGTGTCTCGGTCGCCCGCTATAAATACACGCATCGCATCATCCCTTCTTCTTTCTCCACTCTTAATTTACACGCGTCTTTCTCTCCTTCGTTATACTCGCAACGGCTAAAGTATACCTATACAGACTTATGTCTAAACGTCGAATCGGTCGCGCTCTTCGCCTTGGCATAGAGAGACAGAATCTGCACTTCTTGGCGAGCAGCAGCAGCGTCGCAAGGTTTACACATTGACGATAATAATAATGTGTCCGCGAAACGAGCGGCCGGCGATCGGCAACGTCGTGAGTACGGCAGACTCGCTGTGTATAAGAGGGAGGGAGTAGCCGGTCAACAACTCGCTTTTTGAAACGCGAAGCTCCTCGCGCACACGTGCGCTCGACGTATCTTTTGCTCCGTTTTTTTTTTTTTTTTTTTATGCAGTCCGACGTGCATGATGGTTTGTTTTCCTTTTTCGGTTGAATTTTCAGTTACTCGAGCTTATCGCAGAGTGTGTTATTGAGAGAGTAAGCAGCGAGAGTTGTATATCGTACGATTGCGGTGTGTATTGTGTTCCTTGAATGAGATGAGGCGTCTGATTCGGAAAAAGCGTTATCGAGTTGTGGGAAGAAGTGTCGGCACAGACTGGATGTGTGAAACTTTATACACTCCTGTCGATGCAGTTATGCAGCGCTCTGATAAGGCGGTTAGCCTTTTGTCTCGATTATTTTTTCAAGAAAAAAAATCATTCAATCTAATGCATCACCGGCGAGTATATCAGCGATATAACGCGCTGCATCAGTATCTCCATCCCGCAGTCTCGGCCTGGTCCAGCGACTAATTCTCCCGCCAGTTTCTCTCCACCTCCACCTTCGCGGTGTATATGTATACGTATACTCTCTGGCGCAGGACTAAGGTTCGATATCCTCTCCTTCTCTCGCTCCTATACACCTAACCCTTTACTCGCACACTATACTCCGATTCCTCTCACACAAACACACTCGTTCTCTAACAACCAAACTCTCTCTCTCTCTCTCCTTCTATTCGCCCCGACACTGCACTCTGCTCCTCGTCATATACACATACACACAGCGACACAGCATATCTACATGCACGTCGCCGCGCTTTTTTACCTCCTTTCACTCCCTCGCGTTGCTCCTATATGCGGCCGCGAAGAGGGGACCACTATATGCTCTCCTCTCCACAGCACTGCAGAGCCTGTGTCTGGCCGCCAAGAGACTCTGTGGTCTCTCTCTTTCTTGCTTCTCAGCAGTCTACGTGCAGCTCAGTCCCGGGGCTGACCGCACGGCCTTAAGGTCCCATATAGTAGCGCTGACGCAGCGGCGGCCGGTTCTCGTATTTCCACTCAACTTTTCGCGCTGCTGCTGCTGCTGCTTGCATTGTTCGGCAGAGACCTTTGGAATTTTCGTGGGTGGCGAGAAGTCTCTCAATGCGGTACCGTTTCACGCGGCTTTAAAACTGTGTTCTTCGCAACGCTGTGATATCCTTCTCGTGTGCGTTTGCTGATCTTTTACTGTGCAGTGTATCAGCGTCTCTGGAGAAAGAGAGAGAGAGAGAGAGAGGGAGAGAGGGATGTGCGAAGGAGAGGATTGTGTGCTGCCACTGCTGCTGCTGCAGACGAGACAGGTTTGTTGTTGACGGATCGGTTTCGATGATCGCGGAAGAGATGCAGCCGAGGAAGAGGAACGAGTGCCCGGAAGTTTCGCGGAACGAGGTCTTGGAGACTGGAACGAGGTGATGCTCGAGGAGAATGTGCCGCGGTTTCGATTCCTGGATACACGATAACGCAGGGAACTTCGATTTTACAAAACGTACGTATGTACAGTATATTCCTATACGTTTAAAAATCTCGGGTACGATATCTTCATCGAGTTTAAATCGACTATAAGCGTAATCGCTTTCGGAATAATCCATCGAAAAGAAAAGCACGACGAATCGAGCGAGAAAAATGTGCGAGTGCCGTGGAAATCGGAGACGCGCCGATGCGTATAACGTTACGAATTCATACGAGCACATCATCGTCGACCGCGAACGAGGTTGATATATATATACTCTTTATTTTCTCATTATAATATGTGTATACCTAAGGTTAAATACACCTACTTTAAAGTACACAGATGAAAAAATTCTTTCAAGGATATAGAGCCATAAGAACAGCCTAACCAGACCCTGTCCTACGGTTTCTACTTTAAAATCTCAAAGTCGATGTTACCTCCTCTCTTCTGAACTTTCTCATGAGTTAAAAGGGTCAAAGTGTTTATACGTGCATCAGCTCCTTTGGTTATTGCGGGGCAGTAAAGTTTCACAGCGGCGGTTAGAAGAACCGTATAATAAAGCATAAACGTATGGGCTTCCTGCTTTTCGTGATAATTTTTACAAGCGTCTAATAGGTTTATATTACGGCTCTTGAAGTTTATCGTATACGTTTAAAGAAAACAAAAATCTCCTCGGAAAAGTTGGATCACGAAAGAAAGCAGCATCATCCCGAGCACCAAGAGCGAGAACAAGGGCCAAAGAGTCGGAAGTAGCTCGCGTTGCGGCTCGTGATGCTCGCGATTGAAAAATGATTATATGCATCGCGAGGAGAAATCGCGTGGCGCCGTATACAATCGGCGGCTTCCATATCGTTTATCTCCGACTAGCATCTTTCTCTCTCTCTCTCTCTCTCCCTCTCTCTATCTCCTGCTTATAAGCACGACGCGCTGCTTCATAGAAAGCCGTTATGATCAATTATCATCTGCGAGTATACGTATGGGGGACGACAATATTGTGCATCTCGGGATATCCCGTTGAGCTGATGTGCTGCACTGCTTTGGAGATGCTTAGAAAGCAAATTGAGAGCAGCTTCAAGTTTAGTATCTATACGTCGATGATGTGGTTTAAAATTGAAAAATGATCTTATACAAAAAAGCCCAAAGTCTCGAGAGTCCTTGGAGGTACACGCGCGTCCTGAACAGTATTTACTTTCCTGCAGTGTAACCAGCCAAACCTTGAACTCCTTACCTCGAGAGAAAGAGAGAGAAAGAGAAGTACACACACACACACACACGCGCGCGCGCGCGCGCGCGGTCTCTCACAGAACACCTCAGGATAAAATTAGTATTACACGAGGCACGTGTGTGCAGCGCCGGTTCTTCCGGGGGGGCTCATAAGTGGGCCGACGAACCGAAGACAAACGGCCAACCGGAACGAGCCGAACCATAACGCGAAAGACTCGTGAATCGAATTTAATGAGGCGCATCCTCGGGAATCTATCTCATGTATGAGGAATCACTTGAAGGAAACAGTTTTGAACTGGTCCTTCTGCCAACACTTGAACTTTCTGCTTATAGTCCTGGCCAGCGGCGATAGGTGGCGCATACGCGCTTTTCCGTTTCCCTCATCACGGTTGGCGCGCAGAATGTATTAATGTGCCACCTATTCCGAAACAGCAGCTCGTTGGGCCTACTCTCCTTGGGCCGCTCATGCTAAGAATGAAACGAAGTTTATATGATGTCAAGATGCTGATGTGCTGTTTTCTAATTCAAGCTGCATCAGTTGTGCATTCGCTCGAGTCTCATATACGAACGATATACGAAGCGTGAAAATACGAGTACGGCACTAATTCTTTGTATTAGCGCTTGTATCCATTACATGGGCGATTAGTCTTTGAAAAACCGGTACACTCGTGTGTGTGTGTGTGTGTGTCACACTTTTACCATATATAACACGCACTGCTGCGCCGATGAAAAACGAGCGTATAAGTGACTTCGCCGTTGGTGTCCCTCTCGACGGGACAAGACGCGCGAGCTGATCGATAGACTTTCTTGATTAGGAAAGTCACGCTCAGGCTCCACTTTTCATTGATACGCCTGCGCCGATTTGTCTCTCTCTCTCTCTCTCTCTCTCTCTCTCTCTCTCTCTCTCTCTCTCTCTCTCTCTCTCTCTCTCCTCTCTCTCTCTCTTCTCTCTCTTCTCTCTCACTCTCTCTCTCTCTCTCTCTCTCTCTCTCTCTCTCTCTCTCTCTCCTCTCCTCTCTCTCTCTCTCTCTCTCTCTCTCTCTCTCTCTCTCTCGTCTCTCTCTCTCT
>CM053171.1:45148618-45225139 GCA_012977825.3 Pteromalus puparum | reverse complement strand
AGAGAGAGAGAGACGAGAGAGAGAGAGAGAGAGAGAGAGAGAGAGAGAGAGAGAGAGAGAGGAGAGAGAGAGAGAGAGAGAGAGAGAGAGAGAGAGAGAGAGAGAGAGAGAGAGAGAAGAGAGAGAAGAGAGAGAGAGAAGGAGAGAGAGAGAGACGCGCAGTTCTCTCTCTCTCTCTCTCTCTCTCTCTCTCTCTCTCTCTCTCTCTCTCTCTCTCTCTCTCTCTCTCTCTCTAGAGAGAGAGAGAGGTGAAACTCTCGACGCGCGACTGTAATCGAATTAATAAGCCATTCGTCTTGGCTGCATATACTGCACGAGTCGAATATCGAATATAAAATCGGTATATTACACTGAATCCGAGTTCGTCTACCGACTAGATTCGACCTCTGCAAACAACATCAACGGCTTATCAGCCGAGAGTCAATCAGATATCCGAACGATTTCGCTCCAACTGGTTCGAAGTCATGCGTTACTATGTATAAGCTAACGGCAATCGTGTTGTCTCCGTCGATCGTCAGCCCTTATTTCCATGCGCGCACGAGCTTTGCTCCGTCGCGGAAATTGCTCTTCGGCGTTAATTAACTAGGTTTATACACATCAGAGAGGGAGATGCAGTCGCTGACAATTTTCCGCTGCGCGATGCTTTTTTGCGAGTTTTGTGTACAGTTTTTCTGGCAATTACGGGTGAGATTAGATTTTTACAACGATTATAGTGAGTTGATTTTATTTTAATATGATTGTAGAACGATTCACTCGGCTGATTTCTATATTCGGTGTATAATGCGCTTTTGTATAATTGTACCGTTTCTATCAGGACTCGACGTAATTAGTCAGATTACACGTGTTTGATATAATACCGGTTTGATGATATCTCTCACAGAGCGGCTAATGACTTAGAAATGCGTGTCCATTAATAAATGTAGCTCGACTAATTATTCAAGTGTTGATCTAATTATAGCGTGAAATAAGAGGATTATACCTTCATTAAAATTTTCGTCAATTTTTCTGCAGGGGGTATAAGCGACATCCATCTATCCTCTTCATTATAATGAGATGCGCCGCTGCCCGCCGACTTACCGCTAAAACATAAATATTACGCGATGTTGATTTCGAAATGCAAACATGTTTTGACGAGCGAGCGAAATTCGAGGCGAAATTTCCTTGCATCGAGCTTCGCTTCCGGCTCGGCGAAAAACGTGCATTTTTTCGGAACGCTCGCTTATATTCCTGGTCAATAAAACTCCCTCTGGAATTCGTTATTTAACTTTTTTTATACGTGTATATACCCAGCGCACGTGTACAAAGTGTTGATCCGAGAAAAATCCGAGCAAAGGATAGCCCAATAACTGTCAAATTCAGGTGCACGCGATAAACGGCGGGCAATTTAAAATGCAAACGCTGTGTACCTACTATAAGCGCTGCTTCGGCTCTCGTCAAAGCAGGCATAGAGTGTATGAAGCGCCGCAAGCATCGAACAACAAAGTGCACAGCTCGCCGACCACGTTTCTAATCTCGACAATGTATATATAAATACACGGCCACCTCTCTCTAGCTTCGAGCTATGCTCTTTGAAAGTTTCGCTTCTTTTTGGCTTTTTTGAAATCGCGCTGAGTTTGTCGCTCCCTTTTTCTCGAGTGTGTTACGTAACAGTAAAGAGTTCGCACATCCCTGCGTGAATTATTCGCATATTATAAACAAAATTCAAAACCGTGTCGCATAACGTATACAGTAGCAATAAACAAATACAGCCAAGCTGTGCCGAGTTTTCATCATTTCATAATTTCCGCTGTTTACGAACGCGTCGTTCTCAAAACGACGTTCACCCGCCGAAGTAGATTCGCGTGTCTCTTCTCTTCCCACTCTCTCTCTCTCTCTTTCTCTCTCTCGATTCTATATATTCCACTCCAATTCTCCTCCTTCTATTTCCATCCGTGTCGTCGCACTCTCTCACTTTCACCTTGTGTGCCGTCTCTCTCTCTCTCTCTCTCTCTCTTCTCGATCTTTCCACTTCATCTCTCTTCGGCTCTCTCTCCTTCATCCCATCATTTTTCTGACTCGCGCCCATTATATCACCGCACACTCGGCCCTTCTTAGCGCTGCACGCACCATCAGCCCGAAAACTGGCTCTTCTCGGTACACACGCGCCCAGAGAATCGCTCAGTACTTCTCTCTGCCTCTTCCTCTTCTGCTTCTCTTTCTCTCTCGCTCTATCTTGGCTCGTTCGTCGCCGGCGTTGTCCTCCTCCTTCTCCTCCTCTTCTTCTGCACGCATTTTATCCTCAGCGATCTCGGTACACATCGCGCGCCAGTACTCGGCTTCGCATTTTGGCGAACGCCACGCGCGGACCTTTTGCTCGGTATACACATCGATATTCCTTCGATCGACTCGTCCACGCGACGACGAGTGTTTTCTATCGACGTAAAATAGTGCGCTTCTATATTCGCGCTAAGCGTGGCCCCGTTTCTCTCGCGCGAGTTTGTGCAGTTATGAGTGTGTATTAGAGGTGCTGTGTGTGTGTTCGCTGGAATGTTCCCGGCTACTTCTGCTGATGCTTCTGGATCGATAGCACTCGATGAGATATTTTTACGAAACATGTAAGAGTCATTCGCTGCTCGATTATATGACGATGCTTCTTACTCTTCCGGTACGCGCCGCATTGATTTTCGATGCGGGGTTTATTTATACGCTCTGATTTATACGGTATTTTTAGAGCTGATGCGCCGGCTCTGAATTGAAGTATATTCTCGAGACGCGAGAGCTTCGATTTGATAAGTGCCGGCTCGGGCAGATTGGAAATTATTGATGGAGGACTGATGGATATCGCGATCGCGATGTTAGCGCATTGATCGATTGGTGGAATTCAAACTGATTAGAGCAGACTTTTACTTAATTTTTTGTGATATGTAAAAAGAATTTACTTCGATAATTGTGCAGTAGGGTATTGGTATTTAAAAATCGCTTCACCATGAGACGATTTTAAGAATAGTATTTTTAAGCGCTTGCGTGATTTGCGGTTCGCAGAACGGAGTGCGACATCGGTAGATCAGAAAGGTGCCGGCAGTAACTTAGGCCACTTTAGAATAAGAGCGCGTGTATATTCTCGTAATATTTTTGCAGTTTTCGAAAGTAAAACATCATTAATAAAAGCGTAGCTACAACAAACAAAATTTACCTATACCTCACATCGTCGAGTTCTACGAAGGCAATTAATTAATCGGTGCGTAAACATCAATTTCGAATCTCCACACATTATCTGGATTTTCGGAAAATCAAAAAGCAAGCAAAAAGCATCAAAGGGAATTTCCGCGAAATGGCTTTGGAGCAGAAGGTTCGCATAATATACCAAAATACCTAATGTCGGTTTAGTCCACGCACGCGCGCACTGCTGCGGTTATATTTTCCACCGAAGGTGTAGTATTTTCCTGTTGGAAGACCAGTTGTGACAGCTGCTGCTGACGAGAATAATTGTAACGTGTGCAAAAAGTAAAATATACACAGTATTAATTACGTAAATTCTAGTCGTATGTGCACCTCTTTGTGATATACAAAATTGACGTAGCTGATATGTAACGTCATTTTGATTCAACGAAAATATTATTGATCTGTGTGTAAGCATATTGAAATAACTTTATTACATAATAATTATATACAAACAATCGCATACTGGCAGATTATATTATCAAGATGCTCATTTCACATGACAGAAACGCATCAAAATTTTGTGCCCGAAGTAACAACGCAAAAAAACCATTGCTTCATTCACACATTACACTCAAGAATTAACCTTAAAAAACAATGCAACGCGCCCACGTGCATCCGGCCGAGTAGAAGAGCTTTGCCAAGCTTCGCGTCACCGCAAGCTCACTTGCAGAGCCACCTGAATTAAATCGTGTGATGCGCGAGAGCTTTTTCTCTCTGTTGCAAGAATTTGTCCAATAAACAAGTATTTATCTTCAGCGACGATCAAGCGAGTATATATACGTAGAACGATTTGTCGAATCAGCGAACAAAATCACGTCGCGCTTCGCCAGCACGAAGATTCTCCTCCCGATCGTTTACGGCAATTAAACACAATTGACGCGTATAAAACCGACGTCGATGCTCGCTGAATGTGAGAGTGAATCGGAAGGCGATGGGGCAGTTGAGCGGTCACACTTTCGGAGGCGAAAAAGCTGTATAGGTTGATCGAATAATTGAGGAAATTTGGTGTATAAGATTTTATGTTAAATAATTTGGTTTGTTTACCATAATTTAAAATTCAACACAAGTTTCGTCACTTTTTTCACTAGGTCGAAAAAATCCACTTGCCAATTTGCTATGCAACGCGCGCTTCATTAAAAGCCAACTTATATATCATTATAATTCCGGAAACACGCGCAAAACCTTCAATTACGGCGAAAAAGTTGGTAACCGCCGCGTCGTGATATTGTCTCTCTTGCTCCGCGTAACACCCAATTATACTGTTTTCCAAATTAATACAACGCGACGCTGCCGCCGAAAGCTGTACGAGAATCCGCAGAAAAAGGGAAGTAAAAAAAATGACGGAAGAAACACGCGAAAACACTTTGCAAGCCGACATGCGCAGCCTGAATATTTATGACTCGCGATCGTGTACGACAAGCAAAAGGAATCTTTCGAGTCATATGCGTATATACGTATGCAAAGTCCCGAAATTTCCTGGACACGTACAACGGAATGAAAGTGACTAGTAAAGTATGCATACAAGTGTTAAAGCAAACCTAGAATTTAGACGCCCTTTGTATAGCGCAGTTACAGCACGAGAGACCGAAGCAGCAGGCCAATCTAGACTACTATTATATCTAGACTCGGCGCGCATATTGTTACAAGGGAAATGGAAAAGTGCCTATGCGCCACCTAGTTTCCTAGCCTGCCGTAGACATAGATAATTTAGGCGGTAATAAAAAGTGCTCTCAAAAGGGCCAGTTCAAAACTGCTTTGTTTTGGTGATTGATATCGCAACAGAAAGAAGAAACTAATGATTACCATATCTTTTTTAGAGTAGAATTTGTCGCAGCACAACTGCGTCGGTAAAACAGAAAGCTTCGGTGAAACACGTTGTCCTAAAGTGTAGCTCCATCTTTCAGAAGTATAAAGCAAGACAACTATGCAGCAGCAGTCGGGTCGCGGTTCCGCGCGTCCACCTCCCAAATGAAGAATAGTCTCTCCCTCTCAGCCACGAGACATTTCTGGACTTTACGAGCGCGATAAATTACCAGATTCTCTCCGCTTGATGTCCGGACTCGAGGTCGTCTTTTTCTCCTCCGAATGTCAGCGATATGTGCTTGTATGGCAACGAAACAAATTTATTTTGTATTATATGTATAGAACGTAGCACAAAGTCGTTAAAAATAACGATTGTTTGATACAGCACACGAAAGTTTAAAGTGATTTGTACAAGGCGCGCGTAAGTGCGCAGTAAACTTCATTAACGATCTCTCTCTCTCTCTCTCTCTCTCTCTCTCTCTCTCTCTCTCTCTCTCTCGCGCGCGCGCGTATACGTAAGAATTCAAGCGTATCCGTGAAATTTAATAATTCCGACCTCAATTTCCTGTTTTATACATCAGACCGGCATAATATACCCCGGTTATATCAGCCAAACTAATCGCAAGGATTACGACCGCTAAATTTAATTTTACAGTATATTAATAGCCCAAGACCAACACTTATTTCTCCGGATAATCGTATATTGACTCGGTATATCCCCACAGTTCTTAAGACTCCAACTAGTTTTGCACAATCCTCATCGATATATAAACAAACGCCTCTATTAATCACACATACACACAATCCACGCGCGAAAAGACACTGACAAATCGCGAACCAAGAATAATAACGGAAAGCTCGATGTCAACCCACACATATAAAAAGCTCTCTCTCAGGAGCTAAGGGTGTATATGACGAACTGCCGGCGATTAATACAAACTTACGCGCGCGCGAATCTTCACACGGAAGAGGCATTAATCAAATCTTATATAAACGTACAAGGCTGATCTATACACTCTTCTCTCCGCGAAAGAAAAGACGTTGTCGTGGCAGCTCACCTTGACCCGCTAAAAAAAATCAGAGCGTCGTCGCCTTGCCAAACGCTGCAGCGACGAGCTGTGCGAGAGATAAATTTACGATTAATACGAAAACTCGCCGCAAGAGAGAGATGATCCCAATTACTGATAATCGCGATATCGAGACACGCGCGCACGAGGGGATTAATCCCGCCCCCTGTATAATTTCTTCTCTCGATTATATCGCATCGATCGTCCGCACGCGGATTAATCCTATATCCGAATGAAAAAAAGAGAGGTTTTTTGTTGTGAGGAAGCGCATAATTTGAATTGATTATAGCTACTCGCGCGTGGTGCACTTTTTTTCAAGTGTGCTTCAGGCGGTTATCTATTGAGTTATCATTGCGGTGTTGAGTATTTTAAACGACGGTACTAAACTCACTCATTTTCATATAAATCCACATGATTATATTCGAATCCATACAATAATGCATCCTTGCAAACCAGTATAATCTCGACTGACGCAACGTCTCCTTATCACAGATCACGAATCGTCGCACTGCGTCACCAGTATATAATCCCACGATTTCACCCTTGAATTGCGCAACGCATTATCAGACCTTCACACCACCGGATATTCTATATAAATACGATAATAATAACAATTCTATAATCTCAAATGACGTTATACGTATCCATTGCAGCGCCAGGAGGGAAGGATGAAGGATGCCCCGCTTTGGCGGAGACGGAGGTGGCGGTGGCGAAAGTGCATCGGCGGCGACGACGGGGGAGTCTCAGAACAATGCGCATCAGACAGCTGGTTCTGGATGGCTCGGAGGCGCCACCAGAACTGTGACCGGCAACGCTACCGGCGCGAACTATGTGGTGCTGGGTGGTACTCGCTATGGACTCAGATTGTCGCAGGTGAGATTTTTTTTTTATTATACTTATAGTATGTTTAAAAAAAATTGTGATATGCAAATCGCAGACTCTCGGGAGTCTTTATTCCCACGGCGCAAGTCCGACCTATACGGATAGCGATCGGGAAAGTAGCTCGACTATACTTACACTCCAGAGAGGGGCGTTCGTATACGTTGGACAATGCAGCTTTTTTTACGTATAACACAAGCAGTCGCATAGCGCGCAACAATGGCAATGACGCGTGCGTTTCTTGCGCAGACTCTTGCCTGCAGCTTTGCACGTATAACGGAGATAAGTGATTACGAGCTTATCTCGTAGGTGCATCCGGAGAGCAGCGACACAGCGCCGCCTTTCCTCGACGAGCCTTTCTCTGTAAAGGCTGAGGTTTCATTGAATTCAATTTAATTTTCGCTCGCTTGTTGATCGTATGCTGTTGACTGATTTTGTAATATGTGTAAATTGGCTGAATTATGATCTATTTCTGAAAATCGAATCAGAAGAGCTTCTCGAATCCCGATGCACTTCTCTATACAACTAGATCACGAAGTCGCTCTTTGATCTACGCCTATATCCTGACGCACTTGCAATCATGTGTATAGATAGAAGTTCGCGCTCCATATGTGTGCCAGCGTACATAGATCCATTTCAGAGGTGTATACGCGCGAAACGAGTTCGCGAGAAGACTCGGCATCGCCTTACCTTCTCGATCCTATCAGTCCAACTGGGAGTGCTATATACTCGTGGGTGTGCTCGTATCAACGCTTCTCGCGTTTTACGCACTGTCGCTCTTGTGTCCTGATAGCGTATACTCTGACGTAAGAGAATTTCTATACGTATGTGTGATGTATTATACGCTGTTTTCACCGTGTTGTAGAAATTTTCAATTTCATATTCCGAGAATCGAATATGCTGTTCTCGTTGCGTTGGTTTTTGCATGAGAGGCGAGGATCAAAGTTTCGCTTTGGTCTTTTCTGGGAAATATTTGGATATACGTTTTTGGCGGTTCTGTTGGATTCGCCGAATGCAGGATTTCAGAAAAAACTGGGTGTAATTTAATATTACCTACCGCAAAGAGAATGAAGTTATACGTCATCAATCAAATCTCGTATAGGTATCATTCTATATGATTCATCATCCAATCAGAGTCAGCTCACGTAGCCCATTAACCTCAGTATTCCGCAAGGTACATCTAACATATATCGCACCATCGGGTGAACGACTGACCAACCCGCCAAAAACCTCGAATTCAAACCTCTCTAAGCCATAAAAAAAACCCTTTCGTACAAAGCTTCCCTTTAAATCCATCCTCTCACGCGAGAGTCCAGTGGATCACACACGTATACCAGCCGACACGGCACGAGTAAACGGATGTCGAGCTTTATGAATATTTCAGCGCGTGACGATAGCCCCGCGTGCGTCAGACGAGAGAGTCGCTCGCCTTCCGGCACAAACGAACTGTGCGCGCGGTGCCGTTAATGCAGAGCCACCGGCCTGTGTGTATATGTATACGTTGTCTTCCCGTGTCGCCGCTTTTGCCACACCGACTCTTTCGGCTCTTCGCGCACACTCTCTCCGCTGATGCTCTGTTTATGGAATGCGCTCAGACAAACAGTCGAGTGCATGTGCTTTCTCTCTCTCTCTCTTTCTCTCTCTCTCTCTCTCTCTTGCTGAAATTCTGCGCGCGGGTCGTTGCTCCTTTTTCCGAGGTGAAATGCCGCGTTGAGAGTTTGTTTTACGGAGTGAAGTCACCTGTGTGTTTGACGATATAAAAGTATAACAGCTTTAAATCTTGAACTTTCAGGACAGCCTACCACCAGCAAGTTCCCGGGAGGAGTCCCTGGATCGCATCCGGAAGCGAAACTCCCACGAGAGCGAGTCTCGCGAACGTCTGACCGACGCAAAGCCTGGCTTCGATCTAGCAGCCAGCGACTGTTGTTGCATCGGACCTCGCGTCCGTCTTCTGCCCCTGGGCTCTCGCATCCCGCTCTCCTGGACCAACACCAGCAACGCCGGCAGCAGCAGCAGCAGCACTCGTCAACATCATCATGTGGCCTCCTCCGCTTCTTCTACTCCGCAGCAGCAGCCGCCGCCAAACTCGACGTCTAATAATAGCAGTCGATGCTGGCCACAGAACGAGCAGCTCGTCGGCGGCGGCAGTCGGCGCAACAACGGCAATCCGAATTCGTCGTCGCCGGTCTCCTCCTCCTACTCGACGTCTTCCTCCTCCTCTTCTTCCTCCTCCTCAGCGTCTTTGCCAGCGGAACAGCCACACGCTGCCAGTGCCGTTGTGCCGTCCGTGCCGCGACAGCTCGCCCAGTGGACCAAGCACCAGAGCCTCAGGCTACAGGTACTTACGCGTCCGCTATAGTTCGCGTCGTAGTTCGTCGGTACTTTATCTCTCTTATAAATCGTTACGTTCTGTGAAACGCGAGTGCTGTGACACCTGGACAGTGCGTGCGAGCCGAAAGAGAGGGGAACCTCTTCGGCAGAGGAGACAGCACATGGAATTTGTTACGAATCTGTTTGTAAGCCGCTCTGCACACTCCTCTGACGATTGTTTTTCTTCTATTCTCTATATACAGTATTATATACCCATGTAAACCAGTGCATGCGATTTTTTTCTTTCCCCCCGTCGACGAAAGCTCGGACGAGCATTTTTCGGGATTACTGAACTTGCCGCCGGATATCCCCCTGCGCGCGAGAAGAAAGAACACATATAGTGTTTATTTTTACTTTCATGCTCGTTAGGTTTGCGCCTTCGAAAGAATTCCGCGTCGATTTTTCTTCCCGAGCTTTTCTCTTCTCTGTTATAATTACGCCGCGCACATCGCCGGGCCCGAATATCATAATGAGCATAAGAATAACATGACCTATTAAAGCCCAAATTAAACTCTGGCTCTCGATACCCTCTCTGTGTCTCGACTGCTGAGCTTATCATCCATCACTCTCTCTCTCTCTCTCTCTGTATACACAGGAGCCAGCAGTGACAGCTGTGGACCGGCTGCAGAGATTCCGATGGAGCGGGGGCGGCGGAGGCGCAAGCGGCAAGAAGTCCTCGTCGCGCAGCAGCGACAAGGCCGAGCGGCTACGCGAGCTTACGGAAAAGCTCAAGGGCCCGGCACCAGTGCCACCGCCGAGGCGACCATCGAGATTGCACGCCTCGTCGCCTCCACCGCCGATTTCTCAGGATGATGTCTACCAGAGCACAGCGGCGAGCAACCAGGTGAGGATACGGATATGGATCGGTATCAGATCGGTATATGCTTGTGAGAGCGGAATGTACCGTTGCTTGTTTATACATTTCTGACTTGCGAGCAGTCGTGTTAGATCTTTCTGAGAAACGCGTTCATTCAAGAAAAGCTGTACATCGGCAAGCTTCCCGGGTTCTACTTTCCAATCCCAAAAAGCATCCCTTGGCCACCTTGAACGACACCTTTCCGCGCGCCGTTCAAATAATCCGAAAAAGCTCTCTTCCCACACGCCGATATTCCAGTTTGTTGTGCTTCGCGGCGCAGCAGCGCGCACACGTGCGTCTCTGCTCAATGTTCGCTTCGCGTCAAAATTAGAAAGCGCGAGAAAGAGGGAGAGTGGGAAGGGGAAACGAGTTGAACGCCGTGATTGCGACTGTGGGAGCTTGCGAGTTAGACGATCGGCCGGCCCGTCGCGGCACAGCTTGGCTTGTTTCGGGAGATGGTTTGGAGGCTTTGGAAGGTTCCTCAAAGCTCGTTTTTTTTCACTTTACCAACTATACCGATTACACCTCCGCGCTCTAAATTTTCCAGGCATCGCCGTTCAGTCAGCAGCCGCTCAACCGTCGGGACGACGGCCGAGTCTCCTGCCGGAGCTTCACTTTCAGCGAGGGCAGCAGTCACCACCCGAACGTTCCAACCTTGGCCTCGGGCTCAACTTCTCCAGTGCCGTCTTCACCCCGCAACAATCATTCGCGTCAGCTGAACCGCAGTGAGAGTGTCGGTGAGGAGTACTATGGCGACTCGTTGAGCGTTGACAACAAAGAGCCGATTAACAGCAACGACGACAACGCGAGTGTTAGTGCTGGTGTTGGTGCAGGTGCGCGACACAGTCGGCAGTATAGTGACTCGATACTGCATCAGGACAATGCGATTGACAGCTACGTCGAGAGCGCGAATCAGGCGGCCGTGTGCTGTGAGAACGAGGCCAGGGATGCACTGGCTGGACTGATGGAACCTAGGCCGCCAAGTTCGACTGGACTGTATCCGGGACAGAGGCAGGGTCAGCCATTCAGAAGCGCGTCGTTTGGTCAGGCGGATTGCCATTATGGTGAGTTTGTAACTGGGTTGAAAGAAAAAGATTTCGTAAAGTCAGTTAGAATACACACGGTTTTTACGTATATTGATGAAACGCACGAGTGAAAGTGCAAACTTTCGAGGTCCTTCGCTCGTTGGCTCGTATAATCCGAGGGTTCCGATTGTTTACCCAGCAGTCGGCGGGAGAGAGAGAGAAAGAAGTGAATGAGCGAAAAAAAGTTGAATAGAATCGAACGGATATAGGAAAATAAAAGCGAGATCGGGATAACAAAGAGAGGCAGTTAGTTTTGCTTTATCGTGCGGGGATTGCGCACAAATAACGGAAGTCAAAGGATAAATTATCTTATTTTCGTAACGAAGTGTGTGCGTTTGCTCTGAGAGGAACTACGAATCAATTTTCATCCTGTACGCTATAGAAGATCGAAGAGAACTTTGTTGAAAGTTCTAAAAATAATAACTTCTCATCCTCGATCGCTATATAAAAAATAAATATTTGCCCGCTTTTGAAAGCTCCCTCTCTTCTCCTCCTCGTTATTTAAATATTTAACGCCGCAAAAATAGGCCAGCGATAATTGCGAGTATATATACGAGCAGCAGCGAGGCACTTAAATTCCTCGGCCGATGACGGAATTCGACACGGTAATATCGCGACGTTATGTATATACGCCTCGCGCGAACGGAGAGTTTCGTTTTCTAGAATCGCGCAGCTTGCCAAAGTCACGCCGCCGGTAAATACGCGTAAAGCGAGAGTAGGTAGTACTGCTCTCTCGCGCGCGCACGTATAAGTACCGAAATAAGCCGAAATGAGCATTTGGAGCGCAATGCTTATTCGAGAGCCAAGCAGCGCGTTTCAGTTGCTGCTACTGCTGCTGCGAGTATAAGAGGCTTAAATTCGCTTATCGAGGTGAACGAGTTGTATTCCCCTCGTTTGCTTCGAACATTTGAGTTTAGAGATTGTCCAATTGGACTGCTTATTTCTTCTATTTTGATCTCTTTGATTGCTTGATAATTAATTAGAGTATATTTATATACATTAAAAAATTGATGTACATTATTCGAAATTATTATGAAACCTATTTCATAAATATAGCTACACGGAAAAAGGTCGTGGTAGCGCCAAGCCGCATAGTAAGCCGTAGAACAAAACAATCTTGGACTGACCTATCCACCACAATTCGAACTTTCAGTCTCTGGCTAGAAACGATAGGTGGCGCAAAGGCACTTTCCAATTTCTCTTCTCATTATTTGCTCACCAAAATGTATAAATAACAGTGTGCCACTAGGCCTAAACAGGCTTGTTGTGTCTGCTACTTGAGCCGCTCATGCTATAACTGCAACTCAGTCCACACTCTCTTGTTAACTCTCCCGCTTAATTTTTATTGTATCAGTTTTCTTCGTTAGTGCGCTTCCTTTATGTGTCCATTATCAAGTATTATTTGAATAATGCAACCGCGGTGGCGTGGCGAGAAAGAGAGGCTGCAATGCCGCGCGTGTGTGTGTTTGTTATTATTGGAACGGCCCTAGTTTCAAGCGCGAGCTGCCAATTTCACACGCGACTCGTTATTCTCTCCCCTTTGGGATTTCCTTATACTTGCGAAGTCTATTGGTTATTGCGATGAGTGATTTCTTTATCGATCGCAGGTGTTTTGGATTTTCGCGTCGAACGTTATGTGTTCCGCGAGCACTTTTATAGGCGCTGGGGATTTACGCGGTTGGAGGCACAGTTTGCTGAATTTAATTTTTGGAAGGTAGCGAAGTGACTTTTTTTTTCTTGCTTGAAATAATGACGAAAGAAATGTGAAGGCGAAATAAGATGGCTATGGTTAATATTGATAACCAAACCCAAGTAAAAAACATTCCAAAACCCTCGAACCATCAACCAACCAACAAATACCTTATTATCCCCCTCCCATTAAAATACCAGAGCGTTTCGCAATCACCCGGCCGCGACACTGACCTTTCCCTCTTCTTCCTCTTCCAGGCAGTACGAGCAATAGCAGCAGCAGTGGCGGCAGGCCGTCCTCGTCGCTTGCGAATTCCAGACGAGCCGCCTTCGCGGCAGCCTCGGCCATTGAGAAGGAAGTGCGCGCCAGCACGTTGCCTCGCGTACGTCGCCTCGACGACTCGTCCTCGCCCACACCATCCACCGCCACCACAATCGACGACACGTTAGCGGCCGCTCCGGTGGAGGAAGGAGTCTTAGCAGTCGCCGCACCGGCGCCACCGAGTCCACGTGCCTCGACGCCGAGCCTCACCGACAGTGCCGTCGGTTCCTCGGCCGAGGGACTCATCGGACAGGGCTCCAATCCTGCCTCCGAAGTCCTGGGCGACGAAGCTTTCAGGCCTAGGAGTGATGGTTCGGACAGCCTCGTCACGTCCAGTGCCATAGCCAGTCCCGAACCGAGCGAGAAGCAGAACAGCGAGGCTGCGAGCGAGGAGCAAGCTCCTGGACATTCCGAGAATGCTGAGGGAACAGCCGAGGCTGCTGTGGTCAAGGAGCAGAGCACGATCAAAGGTTGGTTGAGTTATCGCTTGGAAATTTACTCTCCGGTATGTACGAATGTGCGAGCGCCGTCTGTTTTCACTGAAAACTCTTTCACGCCGCGCGGATTTCGAAGGTCACCAGTCGAAAGCTTTTTCGTTTGTTTACCCTCGGCCGAAAGCTCGTCCGCGCTCGAATTGACAGTTTTTCAATTATTTCAAGAATAGTCTCACGTCGTGTACATTAAAGCTTCATTCAGCTTTCGCCGCGTTCGATTCATAAATTCATCCGGGAAACTGCGTTTGTTTGCCCGACGTGCACTCGACGATTAATTCGACACTTTCCACGCACACGCTGGCTATTTATAAGGCACTCGCGCGGCAAAGGGGCAGCGCTATTTATTCGCGAGCTTTTCCATCCGAAAGATAAATGAATGGAGTTTAAATTTATATTCGATAAATAAATCGAGGGGACGATTTTCTTCGAGATTTATTACCGCAGGTTGTGTGATTAATCAATCGCTTGGCTGTCGTCTTTCGCTAACGACGTATTTATTTTCCAAACCATCCGTATACTTCTTTGTTTCAAAGACCGATTTCAAGCCATAGATTCACCCGATATATAATTCATCCTCGACTGATTCACACGATCCGCGCAAACACTCGCTTCCCTGTAAACTTCCGTCGCTTACCACCTAGATCCACACCTCCGCGAATCACGCGCGCTCGCGGAATTTCCGGTCGAGACTCTATAGCGTTTGTCTCTCGGCGTACACACCCTCTTGCTATCGTCCGGAACTATTATGCCATCGAGAGAGAGAGAGAGAGAGCGACAACGAAAATTCTATTTTCGACGTCGAGTTATATTCCCCGCGTGCGCTACTATTTTCGGTGCACGTGGGTGACTTCCCGCGAGTGTGTACAGTCGAAAGCGTCATCGAGGGTCTGGGTTGCCGGCGATGATACTATGCGTTGCTGCTGCAGTCGATGGACGTAAAAGGAGAGGGATGCGAGGCAGTGGTTGCTGCTGACGCGCGTTTTGCATTATCCACACGCGAAAATAGGATTATAGGCGATTGCCGGAAGATTCTTGGGAAATTGCTCTGATTATTCGTGGTCGCGAGGATGATGCTGTGATGGCTACGGGGAGAATCTATTTTCGTTCTAATTATACGATCGATGGTTTGTTTTCGGTCTCTTTCGGAGCGTGTGCGACTGCGAAAAAAAAACTTCTCTCTCTCTTTCTCTCTCTGATTCACTCCCGAAGAATGCGAATTAAATCTAAATCAGGTGATTTTACGAGTCTCACTGCAGCTTGAGAGAAATGTTGTACTACCGGCAGTAAAAGTCTTTCTTTTAGCTTTCAAATTAAACAAATCAAAATTCCGTTGCGTGAGTAATTCGTCCGCTGCAGGCTAAAAGCGTATCCACCCCCTCGGTTTCGGATCTCGAAAATACGCTCCGAACAGCCTGATGTCCTGCGATAAAATTCCGTCTTCCGCGGAGTCGTTAAAACCGAGACGATCTGCGATTTGTAGCTGCAGCAGTTATACGGTATACACGTCAGAGACCGACGAGTCAGGTGATGTACTCGCTTTCGACGAATTCGATTTGATGTAACAGTCGTTAGCCGCCGACGATTCCAAATTTAAATCATTACGATTAACATCAATATACTCCTTCCGTCATCTTTCAGAATGTCGTATCGAGCCCCACGAGGTCATCATCACTCCACCCCTGGAAGAACTCCTGGAGCAGCAGCCATCATCAAACCTTCAACAGCAACAGCAGCAGCAGCAGCAGCAGCAGCAGCAGCAACAGTCGAACTGCCTGCGCCTGAGCGCGGCTAGCGAGGCCAGCGAGGCGCCAAGCGAGGCCAGCTACGCGAGCGAGGCCTCGACTATCGCAGCTGCGGCCGCAGCAGCCGCAACGCCGGCCGGCAAGCTCCGGCGCTATCGGGGCGACACGAGCAAACGGCGCAAGGGCGTCTATATAACCCAGTGGCCCGAGCCCGCGAGCGACGAGCTGCGCAGCAAGCTCTCCGGGCAGAGCAGCGAGGAGAGGGACGAGCCACCGCCATCCGCCACGCCGAGTGATCTCTCCGACTGCGAGGGACAGGCGGGTCCCAGAAGGTCAGCTCTCTTTCTCTCACAGACACACACTCGTATTAGACGCACACGCGCGTTTTATTTTTGACTAGCTTGGAATCGCTTGCTTTTCCTTTTCTTTCCTATAGAGGGATTACACGAATAATTCATTCGATTGATTTCCCCTACCGCTCCCGCACGTGCGCGTTAATTATTCAAAATTGTAATCGCACGCGCTAGAGAGCGCCCCGCAATTAGTCCACATTTTCGCCTGTTCCTTTGTACCTTCCCATTTGAGCTAATCTTCTTCCTCTTACACAAGTACAAAAAAGCTCGAGACAATGGCGAATGAAAGCTCACTGCGAAATGATACCTCAGGTACAGCAAGCGACCGCTACGCGGCCCTTACGGCCAGATGCTCGAGGCTGAGATGGCGAAGCAACCACGACAAGCCACGGACCTCGTCGGCCTCGTCGCAGACGACGGGCTGCGCCAACGCCGCAAGGTCTCGGCGAACCTGTCCTTCAACGCGAGCAGCAGCAGCGGCGCCAGTGCCGAGGCCGCCGGACCGCCGACGCCCTGCCATCATCGCACCACATCCAGCCCAAGCAAGCTCGAGGGTCTGCCCGGACCTAGTCCTGAACTTTTGGCCGAGCTACTGCGCGGATCATCCGAGAGAGTCGCTCGAGCGCCTGCGCATCGAAACGTGAGTGAAATGACATTCTTTTTTTTTTTTTTTACTTATTTTTTATTTATTTTCGAGGGAAGCGACTGATTTGATTTTATATAGGGTGACTAAAAGTTCAACTCTGATGTGAATTGGAGAGTCGTCTTGACATTTCCAGCGAGCGCGTATATGAAACGTTTCCGGGAATTCAATTTGCACACGCACTGATGATATTATACCGAGTATTTATAACTTTACTGGCCTACTACGTGCGCTGCGGTTCCGTCGCATAATGAACTCTGAAAGTGGGGGAGTGCATAGAATTTTATGATTTCCGCTTGGAACCTATTGATTATCGCCTGCGATATCGATCCCCGTACAACCGCGAGGAGACAAGAGACTTTTGTGCGTGATTAATTATTGATTTTTCACGTAGTCCTCGAGTTTAATCTTCTGTTGGTGCCTGATCCTCTTCATCGAATGAATGGACTGAAATAGCAAGGACGCTCACTCATATAATAAATCCGTTTCCCTTTCTCGACAGGCATAGAGGAACTGCATAAAACTCTCGACTCTGACGTGTATGGTTACAAAGCGGACTTTTGAAAAATACGCTCGACCGCTGACAAGTCCTGTTTTTGCGCATCTTATTTACGAACAAAACGAAAATATATCCTCATAATTATAGAACTACACGCGAGTAATTAATAAGACGCCGTATCTCCGTGAATCATTAATCAACCGAATGAAATTAATCGCGCAAACGGAATAAGAAAACGATCGTAAATCTGAGCTCATAACCGAATTAACCCAACCGACTCGACGAAAGAGAGAGAGAGAGAGAGAGAGAGAGAGAGAATAATAAAAAGAATCTTGGACTTTCCTCACGACGTCCAGGACTTACCCACAGACCCACAAATACACTCCAGCAGAACAATGGCGGGACAAGTGCAGCGACACGATGTGTCATCTCGAAAAACGACGAAATCCAATGACTCTCGGGACGCCGCGCGGAACGACAACGATTGCTTCCAAACGTGATCTAATAATATTCGACCATATTTCTCGTGGCTTGCTGGCTCTCAAAGCAGCCTTGGCGCGAGACGCTTATCCGCCTGATATCCGCTGAAAACTCGCTGCGTTGATGATGATGATTCTTCGCTTTTTTGGGGATGGCTTTATGAAAGGTTGGATTTATAATGTGATGATTGAGAGATTTAGTTGGGGGGAACAAAGAGTTTTAATATTTGTAAGTTTATTAGTAATTCGGATTATTTTAATCGAATATTCCGACAAGTGGGGCAGTACTGATTAAATTAATATTTGATCGCATAGCTTTGATCGAAAATACGCTAATTGTAGAAACGACCCGTGTTAATAATCTACGTATGTTAAAATTTCTCGAAAATATAATAACCTTTCGCCTTTGATCCCACATCGCAGCAATGGAATATCAAACAATCGCCTACAGAGTGACAATCGCAACAACAGTCCCAGAATAATCCAAGCGTACAAAAACCTATTATTACTCACAGTAATACACACAACGTTCAATTATATTTATAGAGTTCAGGAATACACACATCTCGTACATCCGACCTACTAGCATTACAAAGTACGTCCACCGATAAAAGCTGCACGCTCGTCCAACTCTGCGCGCACAATTACACGTTTGTCTGAATAATATAATGATGCCCACACAATGGTCATCAAAGTTCTACTCTCCGTATTGATGCTCGCGTATTTACACGTATACCTACTTGCTGATGCAGATTTCTGAAAAGCATACGTGGCGTAGAAAATAACTTGGAACGCGCACGAGGAACCGCAGTATTATTTATACACACCCGTTGAATAATAATAATACAAGAACGCCTCGAAAATACAACGTTCGCTTTTGATCTAGAGTGTGTGTGTGTGTGTGTGTGTGTGTGTGTGGACTGGGCGAAATTCAATTTGTGTAATAGCACATAATGCGTGTGTGCAGTGTATAGCCAACGGCGTCAATCTCGCATTTAATCGCGACTAAGCCGCGACTGATCCATCGATTCCGCTTTATTCCAGCCAATTGATTCGCTCTGACCTATACCCGGAGCTTTGACGAAATTCGCGCACATACACGTTAATCGCCCCTGGGAAATCTTGTTTTTGACAATCGACTCTACGCGATTAGCCGTTAATACCCGTTACACACACGATTTTCCATCGCAAGCTCAAAGAGCTTAATCCCACTTTGTCCTCCAAACTAATTTTGCAAGCATCTCTTCGTGACTAATTTCTTCTAAAAGAATGCTTATGAATAACACAATTTTCACGCAAAAGCACGCGTCCTCGCTTAGCTGCACATCCGTATATTTTCCGCAACGTGACGCTGAAATTCATGAATGAGTCGCTCACGCACGTCTTCTGCTTCTTCTTCTTCTGTTTCTTGGTAGTCGTAGCCGATGACGTAGGCGATAAACACACGCGCAAGGCCTTGCGGCGCGTGCGCTAGTCTCTGCGCGCACAGACGGACTTGCGAGAGCTTTTTCCGCGTTGCTTCCCTTTATTAAGAAAAACGGCTCGTTGTTTATTTATAGGCGGCGAAGGGACGTTTTGATGAGGGAAAAAAATTTATTTTAGGCGTGATATTTTGTTTGCTTTTGTTTATTCGTTTCTACGTGATTTTTGACATTCTGAGCTTGCAGCAGCTTTTGCTGTTGAATGAGGCATCAAGCAGGGACAATTGCTCAATTTGAATCCTATAGACGTACTCGACACTGGAAAACGGTTCCTCGAAGTGAGTATATACCTCGCATCTGGGTTAGCATTGAATTTAGAACACTACACCCTGTACAGTCTGCGCTGAATACATTTTTCGCGCACAAGCGTCTATTTATATTCCACACAGAAATCATTTTGCGATGCACGTTAGCTCCGGATTTTCACCAACAACTCGCGCCGCGAGAGCAAACTTTTTTTTTCATATTCCTAGCGGAAAAAAAAGAACAAACGTGTACACCACAAACACGATGCAGCGTTCAATAAATTTCTGATAAGTATATAGCGCGTGAGCGTTAAGCTCTCAGGGAAAGTTCATGGAAATTTCTGGAAAACGCGCGGGAAGACAGATATCGAGCC
The DNA here is from genome assembly GCA_012977825.3 of Pteromalus puparum. Taxonomy (NCBI): domain Eukaryota; kingdom Metazoa; phylum Arthropoda; class Insecta; order Hymenoptera; family Pteromalidae; genus Pteromalus; species Pteromalus puparum. Next base: position 45,205,557 of record CM053171.1, on the reverse strand, counting down.
TTCAGAGACATACACGCCGTCGCGTGTCAAGGCGACGGGCGAACAATCGCATTATTGCCGCTCGGCATTCGTTTCGCACTGATTTTCAATGCGCGCTTCTCTGTGACAGCTTGAAATTGAGTTTCGCGCAACTGCCGTTGCAGCGGCTTGTCATTAGAAAAATGCCAGCGTGCCGGCTTTCCAAAGAGCGCCGGCAGCTCTGTCTCTCGCCGCGGCTGTGTATGAATATTTATCGTTTTATTGAGTCTCGACGCCCAACCCGATAACTGCGCGAGAAAAAAGTGTGTTAAAGCGATTGTTGCCTCGTTTCGAAAACTCGATCGTCTCCCCCTGCGGCAAGCAATAACGACTGTCCATTATACTGTGTAATTAATTTTTACAGAACTCACTGAAAGCGCTAAAGTGCTACGCGCAACGCCTCGCGTTCGCGCTTAAAATATGAGAGCTTTAAAGCTAAAAGTAAAACGTTGATTACGCAACGAGTAGATTTTCCTTCGCGGAAACTTTCCGCCGTTGAAACGATGAATACTACGTCCCACAGATCAGTACGGTTCTCCCCTACATACGTATACGACTCTCCCTCCAAAATCAAACGGATTAAACATCCGGATTTTACATCCTCCTCCTGTTTAAAACACCTCAAAACCGGTCCCTGAACTTTTCCTTCCCTCGCAACGATGCTATCTTGTCGAAAATCCAATTACAACAACATTACCCAGATTCGAACTCTTCCAAAACCAAACAAAATCCTCAGTCGGAGCAGGAGCTCTCGTTCAAGGTCACTCGGTGCCCTCGAAGTTTCAACGCGGACGGGAGAGCGAGACGCGCGCGGTGCAAAAGGAAAACAAACAGAAATAGAGCGTAAGATCTAAGTCGTCGTCGCGCGAAGACATCGGTCGCGTCGTTTTTAAAGAAAAAAAAAAGAATTATTCGACGTTGTAAAAAATAAGGAGAACAGGATTGACGCAGGTCGCGTTTCCGGAGTTTGACACTAGGTGGCTGCGTCATGCGAGCCAATGTAGATGAGAGTTGGTTCGTAAATTTAGAAGCGGAATGCATGCAAGATGCGCCGACGACGACGACGGTTTTCTTGGCTGATGTCTAGATCCGCGCCATTTACATTATCTGGCCGCGCGCATAACCTCCAACATGAATGAAGTTCCCCCACCAACGGCAGTGAACAGGGCTACCAACTTGGCGCGCGCGTGGATGTGCGTAAAAGCGGATTGTCGAGGTGTATTCGTACTTCTATACTTTGGGTCGAGTTCTTCGACGATGACATGTATTTTGGATTAGGATCCCTGCGTGCATTATTCAGACTCTGACGCTCGGCTGGGGTATTAGTTTATAGCGAGATGGGTAAAACATCATTTTTTTTTTATATAAAACTGAATCAATTAATTGATGTATATTGTCACGAAAATAGCTCGGAGAAGCCGTTGAAGTTACTTCGGCTACTTCATCCGTCTTATAATCGTTAATAGCGCTAAACTTGGGAGGTATATTAGTCTGCGGAGAAAACTTTCTCAAACGCCTTTGTCAAGCTCGCAAAGTATGAAAGACCAAAAATAATACCTCTGTAGTTCGCCTACGAAAAAAATAAAAACTCACCCACGCGAATCGGCTTTTCTCACTTATCTCGGGCGTTACAGACGCCTCTGTATGCATTATCATTAAATTCCATAAGCAACGTTATTGCCTCATCTATAAAGCGTTTACCAACTTTCTCTTCATTCGTTTCTCGAACAATGCTGTATACGTAACGCTTGAATTCCCTACGAAAATTTTCAGAATTAATATCTATTTTTCAATCTTTGAATCTCGAGAAAATCCCAGCGCCGCCTGCGTCAATCGATTGCGCTCCGTTGCCAAAATAGGACAAGTCGCTCGAAAAAAAATCAATCTTTGCTCTTTTTACGTCATCATTCCGAAATTTCTCTCCGATGTGTGCGTGTGTGTGTTTTTTTTTTTTAATTCGTCCACGAAAATAAAATTCGCCACCGAATTCCTCGTTGCTTTTCTCCTCTTGTTCGAAATCTTCTTTCCTTGTCTTTAAATAGCGGAACAACTCGCCTGTATAATGCCTCTCTCCAGCTGGCAAGAGCGAAAAAAAGAAGAAAAAAAATCGACAACACACGCATATCCGTCGCGACGGCGACGGCGTAATCCGAAAGACCTTTGCTCGAATTCTTCGGGCTATAAAACCACTGGCCGACGGCGTCGTACTGCTCTGAAAATAAGCCTCTCGGCGCGACTTTTGAGCTATTAAGAGATAGCGCTGGTGGTGCCACCGAGAGAAAGAGAGACAGGAGTGGGGTGAAGTTTATTAGCTTAAATCTTGCTGCACGAGGCTGACCTGTATTCCTCTCGCGAGAGGGTTTAAAGGGTAATGTGTGAACTTCTTTTTTGTTTCATTTGAATCTCTCTCGGTGGTTTCTTCATTAGCCACGGCTGCGGTTAATTATCGTACGCGCGGTGGATTATAGTTTGTTGGCCCGGAGTCGTTAATCTGGTTGAGAGGATTAAGCTCGTGAAAATCGCGACTTTGTTATAATTTCGTTGAATTTATTGGGCGCCGGATGGTATATAATGTAATTTCGTGAATTCGAGAAGGTAGATAAAGTATAAATGTGTTGTGGTCCGCTGACATTGAGTTAACTTGAATCTTTTATTTTTACGGCTGGTTTCGCGCGATAAAGTGCGTAGAGCTGAGCGATAATTCAATTCTATTGATGAAATCGTTGTATAAATCAGAGCTTGGAACGATCTCGGGAATTCCCCGACTCGAAGGTCAGCGACGAATTTTCAAAAGTCAGTCGAGGAAGCTGTTTAGATAAATCGACGACATGGTTTAGACAGTTATAAACATCGGTAAGTGATGTATGCTCAAAATCTTGGTTGTTCGCGCGATTATTCAATTTCACCACTGAACTCTACGCTGAAAAATCACACACACGTAATCAACCTTCTATGAGCCCTTATCGCTCTCTCGAATCTCCTCAGCGATCTCGTCGCGCAATCGGTTTTGCATTAAAGGCATCGAGCGCATTCCTCGTCGTCTCGCTCCTAATTAAGGCCGGAAAAACAAAGTCTCTCTAGATCGAGCGCGAAAAAAAGAAGAAGAAATAAGAAAATCGTGACGTCAGGGTCAGGCGACGCGTCGGCGAAATGAAAGCGCGCCTTTTTCGCGTGCGCGCATTTAATACGAGAGAGAGAGAGAGAGAGAGGAGGAAGGCAAGAATGAAAAAGACTCGGAGTCACGTGCTCGAGAGGTCGACGACGCGACGCCGACGTCACGCACTCTCTCCCCCGGCGCAGCTTTATATTACGCACTAGACGGGGACGGCCCGTGTGCGTGAGCGCTAAATGCGTGAAATATTCGTTATCCCGAAGCGATGCGATGTGTCCCCTGGCCAAATTAGTAGATTTGTCCGGTGGGTGGATTCGTTGATTTCTTGGGGGCGGTTTTGTCGTGGGATGCAGTGCAGGGAACTGAATTTTCGTGGAAAATTGAGATTTGAAGTTCGTTGAATTTTGATATGATTTTTAGTTACCTTTTTCAAAAAATTTCTATTTTTATTAAAGACATTTTTTCATACGAAAAATTGTAAATATAATGAAAGAAAATATGATCCAATTAGAAAATACAGGGTCGCACTTCAATGTTTTATGCGCATCTACAGGCACGTGTGGCGTCGATGCCTATTGTGTAAAAAAATAATTAAACAAGCGTCCATGGCAGCGTGGAGAATAATACGATGGATTGAATAAAATATGTAAAACTCGATGCGCATTTTATTGTATTGCTTACAAAAGAAGTAGAGCAGTCGCGACCAGTTGTTATCGAGAAAATGCATAGAAAAAAGCTTAAGGACACGAATGCGTATAGTAAACGGCCGATAAAGAATATGCAAGGATGAAGAAAGAATAGACCACATGATATTCTTTGCTCACTTGTTGCGTAACGTGTACCGTATCATCGTCAAAAATCATGAGAAAAAGAATAAGCAAGTACCGGAGAGAGCAGAATGAAAGTGGCATCCTCTGTCTATTGAGATGATTTCGGCGACGAAAGAAAAACAGTCAGTCTATTTCCTGTTTATCCGCGAGTAGCGGTCGGCGGCAGCTCCGAGATCCCGGAAATAGCAGCTAACGTTATATAGCTGAGCCTTCGTATAGTGTTGGAATTGCTATTTTTTAAGTTTCAAAAACAAATCCTAAACAGACGTAGAAAGCTGAGGCGCGGAAAGTAAATCCGTTTCCCCGATTTATAGTTTTATGAGTGGTTCAGGTTTGCGATGCGACGCGCTGCGACGCGTCGCTCGTCTCCGATTTTATGAAGAGCTTAGCCATCTGGAGCCCGCATGCAGTTATAAAAACGGGACCATTGTTTTAGGCTTAAGCAGCAGACGGAGCAGCGGAATGCATTCCCTTGCATTACCGATAGCTTGCCGGTCACTCTAGCCCTCAGCAGCCCTCAGTCTCTGGCAGCTCCTTGTAGCGATCGGACGTGCCTATTTCTCTGTGCTCTCAGAATAAATTCAAAGTCGAGATAAAATATTCTGAGTTTCGTTTCATTTTATTCACCCATTTTCAATATATAGCGTTGTCCAGAGCTTCGTTCAGTTCAGCTGAACTCAACGGGATCCGAGTTATGTTTATAAAGCCGAACATGCAAAAATGTGCTAACGCTGGCCTTCGCACCACAATCTTGCGCTCGATTTTGTTTTACATGGTTTACGAGTTAATTAAAAAATGTATTCAATCCGCTTCAACTTGACCGTATTTCTGTCGATAGAATTAAAAGCCCTGTCTCGGCATTTCTTTACCCACTTCACTGCTTTTCAGAGCAGCTTCAAGACGCGCATTAAAAATCTATACTGCAGCAAAAAGCCCGCCTCGAAAAAAGCAAAATATTCATCGTCAATAAAGCTCGAGTACTTCTCGAGCTCCATTGCTCCAGAGTCACAGCACTGAACGATCCACACAAAAAGCTCCTATACATCGACATGCAAATTATAACGTCATCAAACCCAAGTCTCTCGAGAACTCTCGACACACACACACACACACACACACACACACCCACGCAGTGGCAGCGTCGGAAAAATTCAATAAGCACCGAATTATGCCGAGCACGTAAGTGCGGCGATGCTGCACTTGAAAAAAGGCTGCTGTTTCACAGACACACAGACATATACAAAAATCCCACGCGAAGTGAAAGACCGTTTACGAGAGACTTTCCGCGACAATATCATCCTGAAAGAAACCATATTCTCTTCCGAACACCTCCGCAATACAGTTCCCCCCTCTCTCTCTCTCTCTCTCTCTCTCTCTCTCTCTCTCTCTCTCTCTCTCTCTCTCTCTCTCTCTCTCTCTCTCTGGCGCAGTAACATTAGATCGATACCATTCTCTCTTCACCCCGTATAATCCCGCGCGGAGATGCTCTTTCTCTCTTTCCTCCGCGCGGTGTCCTCTTTGTGCATTATGGCATTTTTCTCGGTCTCTTGCCTCGATTCTTTATGTAATTTTTCGCCTTCTGATCTCTCGCCGACGTACTTTTCTTCATTGAATCTCGGGCTGTATGTATGCCGATGCCTTTATTGGAATCGCTGTGAATTCTTGGGATTAATGGCAGTCTACTGCGTTGATGCGCATTTATTATTTTCATCGAGATTATTGTGAATTTTTACGATGATCCATCCCTCTTGAATTTAAAGTTTACTCATATCAGCGTCTAATAACAGAGATGGTGAATCGTAATTATTAATGATACGCAAACTTACAATCCAACCCACAAACCCACCCACTCAAAATTTATTCATGCAAAGTCAAATTTCAGCTGTTTACATAACAGTCCTCCGAACGACCCAAGAGAAGCATCACAGCGAACACGTAACTTCGCTTTCCTCTCTCGATTTTTCTCGAAAAATTGTACTCCACATCCTCTTCCCCCTTTATTCGCCGCGATCTTCTTCGCCGTCTTCTTCTAATGTCGCATAGCAAACTATACTCGCATTCGCCCTCACCACACATACACACAGAACACGTATGAGGAAGAGAGATGGATGGAACAATCGCGCGAGTAAACCCATTGGCGACCCACATTCCCCGAGGATCTCTCCATCATCATTAACGAAGTCTTGGTATCGAGGAGTTCAATATTGTTTTAGCCGCTCGTCCGTGTGTGCCTTTCTACGACTCTGTGTGTGTGTGTGAGTGTCGTGTAGTTATTCCGATAGTACGCGGCGACGACGACTCGTCAACGAGTTGCATTGGGGTCGCCCTCGAAAAACTTTCGAGAGGCTCTTTGCTTAAACGCTGCTACACCGGCGCTAATGCCGGTGTTTTCGTAGACTCGGCGGCGGGCACATTAGTGCTGTACCGGAAGACTGCTTGACGGATCGTTTAGAGAGTACTTTAGAGCTCGGCTTCGTGTATTATTTTTAACGAGCTTTTTGTGCATACTGTTTATTATATGAATACGATTAATCGAAATTCCGAATTATACGTCGTCGACCTAATTTTATATCATATAACGAGCTTTACTCTTTGAAGTGAAGTTAACGCAAGATAAACAGTTTGAAGAATAAAACTCTCCCGCGTATAGCCACACACGCACACACACACACACGCCTACTATAATTATAGAACATTGGTTCAGCTCCTTTATTACCCCGCTTTTTTTGCAAAGAGTCTTTAAAGTTTAACGAGAACATGCGGGAGCTTAGTATAGCAAACTTTGCGTTTAATGCCAACGCTTTTAACGTAATTCCTCGGAGGAATAATAAGTTCGGAAAGTCGTTAAATTTAAGAAACACTCGACTCGGTGCGTTCGTTGATCAAATTAGTATATACAAGAGGATCCCGTTGTCCTTCGAATAAACGATGCTCAGAGGGGTCAACCGTCTGATGAGTGGTTCGATGTATAGGGGGTGTGGTAGTAGTCTAGTCCTTTAAATCGTTCGAGCAACATGTGGTTAAATGATTTTCCGCCTAACATACGATGGATTTTCCGCTCGAAATTCATTCGCGTCCCCCAAAGGGGTGTCGATCAAGCCCATCAAGAACATCACAGACAGCATCGTCCTACCCCATCTAAAAATTCACTCCAGCACTACAGCCTCGAGTCCTCGCACACGACCCTCTACTCAGACTATACGAGACAAGGAGTACGCGGAGAGAGAAGGGCGTTCGGCTGCTGCTGCTGCTGCTGCTGCTGCTGCTGCTACTACTGCTGCTGCTCGATAAGAGGGGTTGATTCTCCCTCTCTTTCTCTCTCTCTCTCTCTAGAGTCGCGCGCGCGCGTGCAATCGCGCCGGCATTAAATTGCGCGCCGGCGTCCCGGCGCAGCATCAGAGCCGAGGGCGGGGGATCGATCACCCCCCGGAGCCTCCGCCGGGCCAGTGTCAGGCGTGTAACGCCAGCTAGCGCACACGCGCTCTGCTGCTCTCTATCTCTCGCTCTGCTCTGTTCAGCTCGGCTCTTTCTCTCGTCGCCCTTCGTCTGTCTGGTAGTCGAGGTCGCGACGCGCTGCAGGACACTTGCTGCTACTGCTGCTGCGAATCCGTTGTGCAGTAGTCGTTGTCGTGTGAGCTCGTTGGCTCGTGTGCGTCGAGTTGTATATATACAGTGCGACGCTACTGCTGCTGCTGCTGTTTCGATGTTGCCGGGGCTCTGAAGATCCGAGGGAAAGTGAGAGTAAGTTCCGGTGATCTGGGATACGTGGCGAGGGGAGAAGAAGGAGGACGATGGTGATGCTTGGCTGGGTTTTACGGAGGAGGGTGAACGTTGGTGAGGGGTTTTCGGAAAATTATTCTGTCGTTCGTGCGTTGATCGTTTATTCGCGATTGATTCGAGTGAGGTAACAGTTTTGTAGGATTGATTGGGGAATAATGGTGGTTTGGAACAATCGTGAGCGTATTGTATACTGGAAATTAGTAACTTGGAGTAATGAGGTATTGTAATGGGTAATATAGCGAGAATCACAGTGACTGTGCTGAAAGTTTTTAATTGGAGTGTTAAAGTTTTAAATGATTGTATTAAAAAAATTCTAGTTTTAACTATAGTTCTACGTTATTGTTGTATAACTCATAATTGCTAGCTAGTTGATGTATATGTTGAGTTCTACAACAATGATATATCATAAAATTTAACTTTCTTATATTCAAAGTATTATTCATGCCTTGTATTTAACATGAGAGTATCTTCACAATAGAGTATCTTAGCTCATTTTTATGTTATGTGCATCCCAGGCTAAAAATAATACTTTTATAATAAGGTTTGCAGTTGCGTCCACAATGAGACTTTACATAACAGAATGCGTAAGGGAGAAATCAGATCTCTTTCATAACATTGTATAAATATTATAAACGATAAAGAAGTGTTGATAACGTCATAGTTGCAAGCTTCTTTTCCAATAACGTAACGTTGAAATAATAAATTTTTAAACAACTTCAAAGCCGCCTTTCCAAGAATTCAATCGCCTTGAAAGTTCTTAAATTTTAACGAACCTTCCAAGAAACTTTCGCTCTTAACACAAATCTCCAATCCTACCCAATCCATATTTTCAAAATTCTATACCAATGCTTCACAAAAATAACCTTTCCCAAACCGTATAGCTTCAAATTGAAATCTCTCAATGGTCCAACCCCGAAAATTAATTCCTCGAGAACCCGTACGTGTCCAAGCGTGAAAAAAAGAAATCTCGACCATCGCATCACACAGTTCCGTACGCATTTTTCCTCGCGCGAGCGAGTGCAGACCGGGCGCGAAAAGTTCTCTCCTTCTATCCGTTGGGCTCGAGGCCTTGAGCCTTACCCCCCTAAGCTGAGCCCAAGGCCGGCGCTTCCTTGATTTCCCCCGACAGGAGTGAGAGAGAGAGAGAGAGAGAGAGAGAGAGAGAGAAAGCGAGGGAAAAGAGGAAGGAGGAAAAGCGTACGCGTGCGCCTGGAGGTCGAAGCTCCTATCGCCGATGGCTGCTAAGAAAACACGTGCGCGTCTATGCCTCAGGCAGCGACGATTATCGTCGCGCTTAGCTGCGGCTTCGTTTTGACGACTTTTTATGTCTCGACGCTTCGTTGTGATTTTCGGGTTCTTTTACTTGGCAATTGAGGATTATTCTATAGAGGCTCGTTAAACCAAAGCAGAAGCTTTTAGGTTCCGCGTAAAAACGCACTACCGCATGACAATTGTAAATTTACACCCCGCGCGGTATAAACTCTCGGAATCGACCTATAACTTGTGCGTCTATACAAACGACGCTTTAAAGCAGCTCACAAAACGCTTTTGATACATCCCAAATATCTCCTTCACACCCACAGAAAATCCCCAGCGAAATAATCTACGATTGTTCCGCTTCAGCTCCCCTTTGGCTCTGATAATTAATTCACTTGGTATTCGTGCACGCGCATGGGAAATTAATTTTTAATCGACAAACAAGTCCAATCCGTGATACGTATTCGAATTTTATTATTCGCGCAAACAGCCGGTCTACAAGGGGTTAAGGGGCCTCCCCCTTCTCCTTCAGTTATGGGTAAACAAAAGCTTGTTTTGATCCGCAAGCTCAGCTGCCGCGGAGAGTGGTGTATAGAGCTATTTCTGGTGTATATACGATTCTAACAGGTTGTTGCTAGAGAGAAAAGAGAGCGCGCGACTCGCGATGATTCGGAGCCGATAACCGCGGAATGTAAGAAAAACATCGGAGATTTGATCGGCTGATGTAGTTTGTGGAAGCCCCGGGGTGAAATTCGTCCTTATCGTCCGCGTCGAGATTGTTTCGTCGATCGTCGGATTAGCCTCTATATTGCGTTGGTCAATCGATGCGCGTGTCTGTAAATCGAAGAAATCGTCAACTCGAAAAAAAAAAGACACAGGCGCTGCACTGAAACAATTATACCGGCTATAAATAATACTCGCGTTTTCATTTCAGCTCGCTCAATATTGATCTTGCTGAGAAAGCGATTTCGCTAACACACAGCCAGGAATAGACATTGTTGCGAATCGACGGCCGCTTACGACTTCTATATTAAAACTAAAACTATTCGAGTTTAAATATTATTCCCGTCGGCGCGTATAGCGGGAAAATAGCTGCACAGCGATGGATTATTGAAAACTCGAGAGAGCGTCTTCCGCTACTGGCGACGTTCTCTCTCTCTCTCTCTCTCTCCCTCTTGCCTATACTGCAACATTCATAAACTCATTTATTCTTCGGATAAGCGCGCGCGCGACGCAGTTGAAGTGTCAAGTCGTCACATCCGCCGTATAAATAGCCGTAAAAATTTATACTCCTTGAGCGGACTATTTTCATTGGCTTTCTGTCTTGTTTTCATATATTGAAAATCGAGTTTTATAAAATTATAGATGCCCGCAAAGAAAAATAATCGAGTATCCATAACATTTACGCAGCCGTCAACCAACAACAATTCGAATTATAAAAAAAAATTTAAAAAAAACGCCATACGCTCGAGTCAAGACCACCGTCGCAAAATACACATCTTGCCCCGTTAAATTCTACCTCTCTGACAGCTCTATACTCCGGCTCGTATTATACGCTGTCGGGGACGTACCTACGCTTGGCGATTTCTAATGGAATGAGGAAAAGCTCCGCGAGCTTTTACAAACTACCATCTCGCGGACACGAGAGAGAGAGAGAGAGAGAGAAGAGAGAGAGAGAGAGAGAGAGAGAGAGAGGGCTTTAGTCACGAGGCTAAATTTAAAAAGGCTGATAGAGCGCGCAGCCGGCATTCGCGCATTAACGGGAGCGCGCATCGCTTCTCTCTTTCTCGTTCTCTTTCCAATGTACTTGTTCTTGCGGTTGCGGTAGTTTACAGTGATATTTTCCCTCCGACTTGTGTTCGTAATACGCGCGTGTAGCTTGCAGTGTGCAATGGAAGTGCATTGATTGTGCTGTGGTAGGGATAGGGAGCTTGCGATGACTTTATGGTAATTATTGCTTCGGCAAGAGAATTTTGTTTGTTGACGCTCGAGCTTTATGCAACCATCGCGGTAAATTCGAATCGATTCGAAAAATGATATAAGCCGCGCGAATCGTAAAACATCGAATAACGAGGGGAAAAAAGGCAGGGGTCATAAAATTTTAGCGTAAAAATAGTCGGAAAGTCGTTTTTCGAAAACATAAGAGCTTTGCTTATTTTTCAACCTTTAACCGCGTATCTCAGCATGTATGACATAACACAGTCGAGCATTTAGTCCCCTTGCGCGTATAATATCTGCAATTCAACGGCAAAAACAACACGCGCGCGAGAGACACAATGGAATCACTCAACCGAGCTTAAAAAGCACCGACGTCACGCGAAACTCTCCGACATGTCCATCCCGAAAAATACAAGTACACTCGCGTCGCGAAACTTTCCGAATCCGCTTCCGGCACTTCTCGCCCGAAACTTAAAAAGCCCAACACGCAATATTTCCAAAGCTTGCGCGTCAGCTGGCAAACGATTCCTCCGCTAGCCGAAAAACTTTTTCAAAAAACTTTTACACGAGCCCTCTCGATCACTTAGCCTCTTCGTGCACCGGACGTGTCCGAGAATACAGCTCGCGAAAAGAGGCCATTTTCTCTTTCTCTCTCTTTCTCTCTCGGGCGGTCGTCCTTGACTCGCAGAAAGCTCTCCTATAGCTCTCCTATAGCGTGTTTACGGCGCGAGCTTCCGCGTACGAAAGTTTTATATTACGAGATTGCAGTGTGTAACGCCAGTCGATCGTTGCGGAACGAGAGGTTTTAGGGACAAGGATGGGAACACTGCAATGAAAATAAAGAAGCTGCGCGGGATTTTTTTCGGTCGAGGGGAATTTTATTCTTTTCTCATACAGAGCTTGCGTTACGTTGTGGTGGACGAAGAGATGTGTTTAAACACTGGAGGTTAAAATGTCATTTTTACACGCGTTGCAACGATAAAACGTACACGTTTGACATAAGATATTCGCGTCGTTTCTCATCAGAAAACCAAGAGAGCAGTGTCACCCTCTCTCTCTCTCTCTCTCTCTCTCTCGGGCTAAACATACAAATTATGACTGGCTAATCGTAAAAGTGAATAAAAGCTTCGTTAAAGCTGTTGGGGCTAAAATACTGCTGCCCGCGCGAGGAAACAGAGTCAGCGAGGAAATATGCGCGCGTTTGCAAAACTGTGTATACACGAAAACGCGCGCTACGGAGTGTGTAACGTAATTTTCAATTTCGCTTTTAGCAGCGCATGAAGATGTTTCAAAGGAGAGAGCGAGTAGCCTCTTGCGAAATATGCGCGCTCCACGTCGTTTGGAGTATATATACGGCTCTTGGAAAGTTTTGAAAAAATTGCCCGTTTCTTCTGGAAAGAAGGAATATAAAATTCCTACGGTATAGCGACGGCTGGGGCATATATTTCTTCGACCACGAATTCCAAGTTTGTCTCACTTATTTTTCACTTTGCTCGCGAATTCAAGTCATGTGGCACTAGATTTTTCTTAAATTTGAACTTTCCCTGCAACGCCGCGAAGTATGTTCGCTAAAAATTGAAAGCATCGATCCGACGAACAACAAATTCGCTCGCGTCAGTCATTACGTAAATACACAGAGAGTGAAGAGAAAGGAAAGTCACACGTGAGCGCTCGCGCGGCTAAATAATGATGTGCGAACGCACGTGACCCAGAAGTCATTAAAAGCTCCCCGTGAGCTTGTATCGAGGCGAATCGCCTAGCTACGCTTAAAATTTCATGCGCGTGTTTGCGCGAGATTCCACGGGTAGACCTTGAGCGAGTCTCGTGCGCAGATATAATGAATAAATTGTGTAATACACCATCGTCCTCCTATTCTCACCATCAAAGTGTGCAAGTACGTATGAATAAACGATGGGGGGGGGGGGGATTAACAATTTTCCAGGTTAGACTAAACAAAAGCAACCTCAAGATGTTCGCTGGATGTCGCGCCAACGCCGACTGGGGCTGAAACTATATATAAGACAGTCTCAACGGAGAAAGTGCAAGGAGTCGCGATGCTCTAACGCGTAGAGTCGTGTTCGATTTCCAACTTTCGATTTTTCTACTTTGGTGAATATAAGAAAATAAAAGTGTGCGATTAGCAGAAAACTAGGCGAAGATGATGAGCGTTGAGCACAGATTCATCAGCCAACTGTCCGTCGACAGCGAGGACGGCAGGCAGTCGTCGAAGGACTCGGTGGGTAGCGACCTTGGTCGATGATGTTGTAATCTCTGTATTATTGTTGTTACGTAGTTATTTTCTTTCATCCTTTTTTTGTTTTAATTTATCCTCATGGTGTATACGTTGATTTATTCGTCCTTTAGTGTGTACAAAAGAGAAAAACTGTATTTTCTGAAAAATCTCCAAATGGCACGAAGTTTTATTGCCGAGAAGATAAAAGTTAGAAATTAGCTTTCAAAATTCATCTTTAAACGTTTCGAACAGTAGATCAAACTTTTGGAATGTTATACGACTTGTCTCCTTAAAACTCCAGCCTCATACTTTTCAGTTTATATAACTTTTCTCATATTCCCGACAGGAATCCAGCTTTTGCTGAATCGAAAAATGTTTATTTTCTCGCGTGTAACTGCCAGCTGAAATCATATCGAATTCACCCTTTTATTTGAATTAGATCCAATGCGAAAATAGTGAACGATTAAACCATCCGACTAGTTCAGTATTCTATACTACTTCTACTACGACGGAAGAAAACTACAATCAACCCCTTAAAACGAAGGAAAAGTTTCGACCATATAATACAGAGAACACGCGCCAATCAATCGTCGCAGCATACTTTTTGCGTCAGACTCGTGTCGCCGTTGCGCACGTGTGATTCTCACGTTCCTCGCGGCATCGTCAAATCGACGGCTCGTGTGAGAGCGAGAGTATATAGCTGCTGTAACCCTCTCTCGCCCCCCCCCCCTTATCGGCTGAACTCGCGGACACGTGTGTCTCGTGCCTCGTGTCGTCTGGCGCGTATGGGTACACCCGAAGCTATAATCGTAATTGCCCGCGTAATCACCGACTCGTTTCTCTTTCTCTCTCTGTTCCCCTTTCATTTCGCAGAATTAAAGAGAGAGAGAGAGAGAGAGAGAGAGAGAGAGAGAGAGAGAGAGAGAGAGAGAGAGAGAGGGAGAGATTTTTCGCCTTTTGAAGACTGTCCGCGCGTGAAAGACGCGTCGCGTAACGCGATTACGTGTCCCGACGGTATAAGGGTAAACAGCGCGCCGGGCTCGTGCTGTTTACATAAAATTTGCCTCGCTTTTATCTCTTCTCATTTGAGCTTGCGTTTATTACATGACAGTTATAGGGTTTACGTTGGAAAGTTCTTTTTGTTTTACTTGATATCGGAGCGAAAATTTGCTCCGAGACCAGCAATTATAGACTGCGAACTATCGGCCAAGTCGTGAGAAACTTCTGGGGTATAACTATGCATCTTGGACAACTCAATTGAAACTTTGTGCTTGAAATTATATTATTTGTTAACTGACGTCAGTTGAGTTGGGCTACGATAAGTTTCCGTTATTATGCAAACGAAGGTTCTTTATAAATTAAAAAAAAAAACATATAGTTTTTGGGACAACAAAGGTGGGAGGATAACCCAGGATCCTGGGTTATCCTCCCACCTTTGTTGTCCCAAAAACTATATGTTTTGAAATATGGAGAGGAATAACAATATCCTTCTTTATAAATTATTTCGCAGTTTTCGATTATATCCACTAGAATAACGATCTGAAACTGTGTGCATTGTGTATGGATTAAAACTTTTGTTTGCGACTCCGAAAAACAAACATATATACAATTTCGAACCAAAATTGGTTCAGTAATTCTCTATAGATTGAGCCATCCCAGCGAAAAGCGAAAATGAAATCTTTCATCCCGTAAAAGACTTCACGGATGGTATGCACACAACGTGATATTTGCGCGCCAATTTGACTCCTCGAAACGTATCACGTCGTGCAGAGTCCTCTTCTCTATTTCGCCTTTTGACGTCATCGAAAACGAAGTCCTCCTCGTTCCAAAATCGCATTTCCGCTTCGCTTTTCAGTTATTTCGTTTAAGTTTACTTTGTTATCAAAGAACATTATTTTGCTTCTTATATTTAAACATTTTTTTTTTATTATTCAATAAGTCATCACTGATTTCAATCGATGGTCCTAATGAGACTCATATTTTTGTTTACAGGATACGCGTACTCATGTTGTCGTCGAGTTATATGACACCGAACGTTCCTACGTCGAGGCCTTGCAAATACTAGTCAATGTAAGTACTTTATCATTATACTAGCGATTTTAGTCTTTATATACGTTCCGCGCGTAATTCTTGGATATGTAATTAATATAGCACCCAATGAAGACACTCTGTTACCTAATTTTCTTCCATACAAGTAAACTCAGGCAGTTATAACATGAGTGACCTACGTAGGCCCAAATAAAGACAGTCTTTGCATAACTTCCAAACCTCTGTATATACATTAGGCTTGCAAATTTAGATGAGGGAATAATACGCCATCTATCTTCGCTGGTCAGAGGTTCGGCGTCAGTTTAAGCAGTAGGGTATTTTTAATAAAAATTTTTAATCGTTAAATTTTGATTTAAAAAATACAGCTCTTGCTGATGTATTTTCTCATTTTTTACGTTTTGAAGCTAGGTATTGAATCATTCGTAGAGATCAAGCATGGAAACGATCATCCGATCAGAGAACAGATTTAATGATGACTGTGTCTTCTTTTAGAGTAGGATAAACATTCCAAGACACAAAGCTGACAAAATTCGTTTTGCACCATATTCTTTTTTTAAAACCCGAATCACAGATATTCGCCGAAAACAAAACAGCGTATTTCCCTTCGACCTTTCCGACCAAAGACAATTTCTCCGCCGCAAGCACATAATCCAATACACCCCCATCCAGAGCTCCAGAGCTCTCGATCCAAATTCCCCGCATAATTCCATAGACAAAGGTCTGTTGGCTTGACGATGTGCCTTTGAAAGCGGCAATTTCTCATAGCTATACAGACGCACACACATATTCGGCCTCGGCGCGACCTACGAACAAAGTGCTTATCGGTCCACTCCGGGAGTATAGCATGCGAGACGACTGATAAACCGCTTTGCTCCTCTGGCTCTTCACTCGCGCAAAAGCGTCGCTGCGGTGGACGGCTGCTGGAGATCGATATGTTGGTTGACAAATCGAGTAAGCTGATTATGATGCCGGCTTTTGTTACTGCGATAGTTCCAGAGAACGCCTACGAACTTTTCGTATAAAAATGTTATACTTTGCTTAGTTGGCTTCTTTTTTTAGAGAATCCGAGACTCATTTGGTTCACGCCCACGGGTTGTTTGCATTATTTTTAGTCGGTTTTCTTTGTTTAGAATTGCGGAACAGAATCGCGCGAGAAACATTTCTCATCGCGAAGCGTGAAACTGAGGTATACTGAAATATCCGTTTAATTAACGCACGCTGATATTACTATCGATTTATGATAAACTGATTGTAGTTTAAAAAAAACCACGTTGAATCTATAATTAGCTGGTTTTTTTTTTCTAACCCCCGTGTTTACCTACCTCGCAGTGCAAAAAACGGGGATGTTTATTTTCGAATCGATGTACGCAAAATCTTGTCCACTAGGCTATTATCCATGTGCAGGTACATTACTATTAGATCGTATGATGCAATAGGACGCGAGTCGAAGTTTTTATTATGAAGAAGATTCTGTTGGAAATGTATATTCTTAACTCGAGCTCTTTTCTTGACGTTGCTGGCAACAGTGTGATGTTTCGCAATTTATTATAAAATAAAACAAATATTTATCATTTCTCTTATTTATGCAGTTAGTTCCTTGAATTATTACAAGGAAGTAGTGCCTGTCAGAGTTTTTTATCCCACGCAAAATATTGTGGCCCTGTTTTTACGATTGCAGTGGACGTGTATCTGTCAAGTGCATTGTACCTGAACTCCTAGAGATAAATGAAATTTGCGTAACGAACTTTAGCGCTGTGTATTCAGGATAGAACAAAGAAAATGCAAAAACCTTTATTAAAATTGTTCTGATTTACACAGAATAAAATTAAAGCTGCGCTCGAGTTTCATGGCGCGTGAAAGAATTATAATTGTAATTAATTTTAATGCTACAGTAATTGGGGACAATACTTTTTTTTTCACACATTCTCGCCGTACAATACTTATGAAACTTTAATTAGTTTAACGCTCGCTATAATTAAATAGGCTATCGATTTTTCTCTCTTGCGGTGTTTTTCCACAACCGTAGCAAGTTATCACATATATAAAAAACGACGTGTGTTTGAAATAAAATAGGCCAAATTGGTCAGCCTTGTGCCAGGATCTAAAGCTTGACCACAGCGCCAACTCGACCGCAAAGTCCTTCGATAATCCTTTCACCCAATTGATAAATGTCACGGAACAAATGTTCAAACTTGACGATTTGAATTCAAGGGAAACCGTAACAACGTTTCATCGCGAATTTCCATCTGTTCTCTACTGCTCGCTTAAAATTCAACCAAGTCGCAGAAGAACGTTGCGAAAATAGGTCAAAGGTTCAGCATCTACTGCAAAATTTCAAGCGCATTGTTTCGTTAGAAATTTTCCGAGCGATTCGAGAGAAATAATAACCGCGGCACGTACAAGCGCGATTTTTCAAGTGCTGTCGGGCGCTCTCGTGCTTTTTTCCACTCGGCTCCCAAAATAGTCGTTTCCTTCAGCGTTTGATCACTGCCGCGCGAGCTTTAAATTTATCGCTTCGAATTCATTTAAATTTCGAGTACACTTTTGTGTAATCCGAAATTTATTCGCACACATATCCGAGCGCATAATTGTACGTCGGAGTATAAATAACGAGCTGATTTTAATGAAACGCGTAACAAACTGACGTGTATAGGTATACTATTATGTTCGCTCCTGTGCAACAGCGACGAGAAAGCTCGAGTAATCCCGCGAAATCAAGGAATTTATCGTAGCTCCTTGCGATCCATGACTAATTCATAACTGTGTAGCAGCTTACTGCGTTGAAACTCATCCCGAAAGGGCAAACACGATCCTTTTCCTAAGCGGCGTCATATCCCGTGGCCTCCACAGCGCGCCGCTGCGCCGGTAAACAATAAATTATTTATCACGTAACCATTAGATGCATCGGAGCTTCTATGTGTGTACTGCGTCTCCGGGATGGTATTTTCCGGGGTAAACAAGATTTTCGAGGCCTGTTTATTTCGCGCTCGACGAGCGCAACATCGTAATTCCAGATGGGCGGCTCTCGACGCTGCTTACTATATATTACTTACTGCAACGATCGGCGCAGTAGTTTCATGAAGGTGTATGCAGCTATATAAAAAAAGATTGATAACTTTTATCGTCGATAGATTTTTTGAATTATGAAAACTAAAGACAATATTTGAAGCTCGTACTCCAAAGCTCCGTATCTAAATTATTCAGCAGCCGCAATCTCGATTTCGAATTCAAGGCTCGCGCGCGCGCATCAGTATCGCGCGAGACTGAAAATTCTCCCGGCGTAATCTTCGTGATCAAACAGACAAGTAAATAGATCTCTCGTCTGGCAAGCAAAGAAAACACGGAGAGAGAGAGATGATGATCCAGACACGAGAGGTACAAGGCTCAGCCTCGAGAGGAGCGCTCAACTAATACATATATATACAGCTCAATCGCGGCCGAGACCTCGATAGAAAGTTTTCAGCCTCTTTACAAGGAAAACTGGACCGAATTACGCGGCGCGCCAAGCGCATACGGCTATTTGAAAAACACGCAGAGACTGTCTATATGTACATCGAGTAGCTATACACTGCTGCGAAATCATAACGCTAACTATGCAATTTCCCGGATTTTCGCATGCACGTGTGCTTTTCTCTTTTTGCTTTTTGTTTTTTGTTGCCTCGAGGGCACTTATCGATGGCAAGTCGAGTAATATTGGAAACGCGCTCGAGTTTTGATTGCACTTCGTTCTATTGGCTACGGCAGTCGTGAGAGAAAGAGAATTTTTGCTGTAGGTATATATAAATTGATGAAAAGTATTAATCCTTGCTTTATTGCTCGTTTTGCAATATCGTTTCGTTTAGCTGCCACGTGAAAGCTCTTATAATGAGAGAATTGAAAGCTCTATCGATCATCATATACACGGGTATTATTGCGCCGTTAATAAGACTAAAATTGACGATCGATAAAGTGTCCGAACAACAATAATAATATCTCTCCTTTCGTATGAAACATTCAACCGCATCGAAAATACCTCATGAAAAGCACATCCGCAGAAATAATCAAAGGCTCTCGAGGTAAAAAGTAGGACAGGGCTAAAAAGCACCACAAGCGACTCAACACGTATGCATCCGCACGAGCGACAAAATCTCTACGCAAATTTCGCGTATAGTCTTTCGGGGCCGATCGTAAAAGCGCCATATGCGCAAGCTGCAGAATTTCGAGGCCAGTTCTCGCCGAAAGCTTCTCTCTTTCTCTCTCTGTCTCTCTCTTACTCCGTCTGCAGCGTGTTCTCCAAAAAGACGCGGGAAACTCATGTAAATACGAGCTTGCTTATATATATCCTCTTGATATTTGTTTGCGAAGGGGGAAATAAGACTGGGAGCTTTCGTAGGAATGTCACGCAAGCTTTTAACTTGTGTTATATGCGACATGGAGCTTTTTTCTTAACGCTAGCTTCGCGAATCGCTAGCTATTTTCAAACAATCTCTAAATATTAAAGCTGAATCGAATAACGAAAATAAACCGAAAAGCTCGTTTCTTATGCCTCGTAAATCTCCAATATCGCGCTAATTAACAATTCGCTATACAAAGAATACACACGACAAGCTTTACGAGCTCATAAAGCCAAATAGCAGGCGTATAATACGTTGTAATAAAACCATCAAAAAATAACGCCTCGAAAATTTTCAAGCAGCTCCTGCTCGTCACGAAATCGATATTCCACTCGGCGCCTCGACGATGCACTCGCCATATCTCAAACCGCGGCGCCTAACTTATTATAAAGCGCACGTGACTGTCGTCGTAACGACACTTATATTCGGGCTGGAAAATAAGAGAAAACGACAAGCTCGAAGTATATATGTATGCATCGAAAACAAAGGGAAGAAAGAGGCGTCGGGAACCGGGGGAATATAAAGAGAAGTATTTACGTTGAGCGATGAATTATACGCTGGCGAGAAAGAGAGGGTTTATGAAGGAAACGCGGGAATTTCGCGGCTGCGGGGGATTCATCATCGTTACTTATCGGGCCTTTGTGCACGTGGCGAATATACCGCGATTAGCGCGGAGTGAACGTTCTCTCGTTTTTGGGTGACGATAACTTTGTTTTCGGAGGTGTAGAGTTAATCGCCGGGAGCTTGTTTGCGTAACAAACTCGGATTTTCTTTTTTGGAAGGAAAGAAAAATACAACGTTGTGGTTCAGAGAGAAACTTTTTCAGGAAAGCGGCAAGTTGGAAATGAGTCGGGTTTTAATTAAATTAAAAATTTCGGAGCTTGGTGAAAAATCTACCTTTGTTTGGAATCCTCTTACTCCCACGACGTAGTTTACTCGTAACAGAAAGAGATTAAGCTCCGCTAAAAGAAAAAGTGTATAAAATGCACTTGACACGCGCTGAAACAGATGATAAATAACGAGTTATTGGATAAATTTTCATCATCTTATCGCTCGTGCACTTTAATTCGATCATGTTTTCAACGCTCCCACTCTCAATTAAGTTTTAATTGCAGCCCCGCGGCAAGCATATACACACGGAGGCAGCATTTAAGGCGAAATGTTTTTTACGGTCAGGTTAAACGACGTGAGTAATTGAGGCTTGAATAAATATTTATCAGCTCGGCTGAATGCACGTCAACCTATTGATGAAGTCAACAGACTCCCGTCGATTAGTCATGATCGTGACAATTCAATAACACACTATGAGGTACACATACAATTAGCAACAATAATTCACAGGATAAAAAGTATATGATGTAAAACGGCTCGTCTCGCAAAGCCGAAAATCCGGGCTTACCAGAGCCGAGACACGATAACAAAAATAATGCGAAGGATGAAGACGAATGCGGGAAGCCTTGAGACTCTTTTCCAGTGCGATGAAAATAAATTGACATCGTTATTCGCGACGGCGACGGTGGCTGCGCGTATATAGTTGGCAAGCCGATTAGGGATTACAGCGTGAGCTGGTATATAAGTGCTTTCTCTAGAGACGTGTGATTGTTGTTGTTTCAGAAATACCTACAGACCCTCAAGAGCCCGGAAAATGCGCATCTGGTGGACGCTGCCATCGTCGATGAGATATTCTATCAGGTAATATGCTTTATGAGCATATTTAATGTCTTCTGCTATGTACATAGTTTTTACCTCTTTTACGATGAAAGTACAAGTATTCAACTCAGATCGTTAATCAAACAAAAGACATTTACTACTACTGCAAATAAAAGATCCCGATTACAAAGTCAAAGTAGAGCAGCGACTCTAATCTCCCTATATAAGAGACAAAGCGCGTACAGCGGTCACGTAAACAGCGTAAGCTCACGCCCCGACTTTCGATTCTGCACGCAGGTCCCGGCAATCCTCAGTCACCATGAGGTATTTCTGGAGGAATTACGCAAGCGCCTGGAGACCTGGGAGTTGCGGCAAACAATCGGCGACGTCTTCCTCGAGGTGGTAAGCATCGACTCCCTCACTTTTTTGCCCTTATTTACTCTTTCGCTTAAAGCTCCCTCTCGGACAATTACTTAATCGACTCTCGAAGTAAGAAAAGTCTTTTTCTCTATTTATGTCTCTTTCTCTTTTCTCTCTGCGCAGTTCACCAAGCCAGTGGTACTCGAGACGTACACGTTGTTCCTCGACAACTGGAAGTCCGCGAAGAAGGCCATCAAGACGACGTGCCAAGCAAAGCCGGCTTTCGCTCGATTCCTCGAGGTGGGTGTTATATGCGCCGCTATGTGTATTTCCGACTTTGAAAGCTCAAAGCTCTATTGTGTAACGAGAATATAATCGATCGATTTTCAGACGATGGAGCGCGAGCACAAAGGCAAACTGGGTCTGGACCAGCTGCTGATCAAACCTGTCCAGAAAATTCCACGATACGAGCTGCTGATCCAGAGACTGCTCAAGCACACGGACACCTCGCATCCGGACTACCAGCTTCTCACCGCTGCCCTCAAGGAAGTACACGAGCTCGTTGTCAAGATTAATTGTACCGAGAGGGAGTCCCTCGAGTGGGAACAACAACAGACTACCCTTAAGGAAGTACAGTCGCTGGTCGAGGGACTCGCCGGTATCGTCACCAACGACAGGTACAATATACACTTTATATAGTCGTCTCGTTTCTTAAGATCGAGGAAACGAGCGTGATAAAAGCTTCTCGTAAGAGGCTTACGAGTCCGTTAATTGTTCCCGCAGGGCTTTCATCCGACACGATCTGGTGAGCATCGCCTCCAACCAAGGCACGCGGAAGGAACGCGGGCTCTTTCTCTTCTCGGATCTTCTTGTTATCACCAGCATTAAGCGCCGAAGCGGAACGATTAGGAAACCCTCCACGTAATTATAGCCGCTTTATCTCTGCATAACGACCCGATGCGTAACAATCGCGCGTATTGGAAAATTAAAAATACGTCGTTACGTATCGATCGACTTACGTATTATTGACAATGTGACGTGCTTGCAGGAGCTCTTGTCCCAACAGTCTGGTTGGTCTGCTGGAGGCGAACAAGTACAAGATGCTCATGAGGATTCCCCTTGACGATCTGGAAGTTATGAAAGGTAAATATTGCTCGTTTGAAATTACATTATGATAACTGTGGAGAGAAACCACTGACGAATCGTTGTCACTCTACAGCCAAAGACGAGAACCTGAGACGTATGGCTCGAGAGGTGGACCACCTCAGGGAAGACTGCGCGACGTTGGGACAGCTTCAGGAACTTGCGGCGACGTTGCACGGAGCTAAGCAGCAACTCGAGGATCTCATCAAGGAGATGCTGGGACAGACGCAGAAGCAACTGGCTGAACGTAACGCAGCCCACTCGCAACTCGCCTGCCTCGAGCTCACGCTCAACACGCAGTAAGTTGATTTTCTTTTAAGATGCAGTAATTTGAATGTTAAAAAGCTGGAGCTGATGAAAAATTAATGAATTTCAGAGCTGGTATGGAGAACATTTCCGTGATGTTCGCGAAGCCTGACAAACGGGCCAGTTGGGAGGAGAGCTTCAACGAGGCTAAACAAAAATTAGGTAACTATCAACCCATTCGAACCTATAAATGAAAAAACTATTATCACATTTGGCTAACATCTCATAATTTACAGCCGCTTCCACCGACCGAAGGCCAGTTCCGGAGTTCGTGGGTCCACTGCCGGTGCGTAAAACGAGAGCCGGTCTACAGTTCACCTGCGCAGCGCCTACGTTAGCGAACGGTCAAGGCGCCCGGGATGTCTGGGTCTGCAACAGCGACGGTTACGTTGGCCAAGTCTGCGTACTGAGCTTGAGTCCTGAACCACCTCAGGTTACTTCTTGTAATGGCGTGTGCAACGCGAGGATCCTCTGCGTTGCCGGCATTCCTGCCTGCACTACTGTGTAAGTTTTTTTCAAAGACCGATTCTTATATCATGGAAATCTTTAGAGGGAAAATCAGTAAACTTGTGGTTACAAAATGTATTTACAAACTTTCGTCACTGCGCTCTTTGTAGATCAAACTCCTGCGCACCTGTTAACAATGTCTTCGTTAATAATAAAAGTGGTGTTGGTGTTTCTATTCAAAATACGGACACGAGTAGTGGAAATATTCAACTAGACAGGTAC
Source organism: Pteromalus puparum (assembly GCA_012977825.3). Taxonomy (NCBI): domain Eukaryota; kingdom Metazoa; phylum Arthropoda; class Insecta; order Hymenoptera; family Pteromalidae; genus Pteromalus; species Pteromalus puparum. Next base: position 45,181,779 of record CM053171.1, on the reverse strand, counting down.
TTAGGAAAATCGAGGATTGCATTGCTTTGGCGTTACAAAACTAATACTACATGACTTTTGATAAACTCAACGTAATAACCCCAATTCTTCTAACTTCTTTGTTTGAGGTTTCACTAACATCGTAACGTTGTACTTTGTGGGAACAAAATAATAATTTAACAGCTTTATAATGACAATAAAAATACTCATCTACTAACAACAACATCATTTAAAAACGAAACTTATTTAACACTGTGAAAAAACTTACAGCTCGAGTTCCGACGACTCGGACTCGGACGACATTCCATGCGCGGACACGGCAAGTGCCTCGATCGGCGGTGACGCCTCTAGCCTCGAAGGCGGTGCCATCGACGAGGACTCGAACCAGCCGACCATGTGGCTCGGTACCGAGGACGGCTGCGTCCACGTCTTCAACTGCAGCGACAACATCAGGATCAAGAAGAACAAGGTCAAGATACTGCATAGCAGTAGCGTTCATTGTATTATGTGAGTTTCTGATATGTATCTTATTGTTAGCTACATGATTCTCTTGTATTTGGAACTATTCAAAATGCTTAATCTGTTCACAGATATTTGGACAATAAAGTATTCTTATCCTTGGCGAACGGCGATATCACCGTTTACTCACGAGATCACCGTGAGTACAGAAAGTCATTCTAATACGAACCGCTAATCATCTTCCACATATTTTTAACGTTATAAAAATCTTTTCTTCAGAGGGTGGTTGGAACACAGCTGAACCGACGAGTCTCTCAGTCGGTACGGTCGCCTCTCCGGTGACAAAGATGCTACCGGTCTCGGGCAAGCTCTGGTGTGGTAGCCACAACAGCGTCAAGATCCTGAACACGTACTCGCTGGAGATCGAGCACACGTTCACGGTTAGCGCCGACAATAATCGGCCGATATCATGCATGGCCAGCTCGGGAGGACTCGGCGTTTGGATATCGCTGCACAACAGCGCTGTTCTCAAGCTCTTCCACGCCGGCACCTACGAGTGCCTCGCAGACGTTAACATTGCCCCGGCCGTCACTAATATGCTTGCCAGTAAGTGTCGACTCTGACTACGTCGTGACACTACGTCGAGGCTCTTGAAATTTATTTTAACGAAAACATTCCTCTCGTTGCAGATTGCGATGACATAATTCGACAGCACAAAGCTGCCTGTCTGAGGGTGACCGCACTGCTGGCGTGTAACGAGCTTCTGTGGATCGGTACGAGTGCTGGGGTGCTGCTCACGGTGCCGATACCCCACATCAAACCATCCACACAGAGAATGTCGCAGGCGCCCGTAGTAACTGGTTTGTATTGTTTATATACTCGATGATCGATAAAATGAATGAGTAAAAACTAAGCGTTGATTCCTTCGTCGTAGGTATACCGCACGGTCACACGGGCCACGTGCGATTCCTCACCTGCGTGGAGATCGCTAGTCCACCAAAGAGTGAGCCTCGACCCAAGGTCAATCGCTACTCGCTCAAGGGAAGCAAGTCTCTGATGGGTCAGCATAGCAGTAGTCTCAGCAGTTCAGGTAGTACCGCGAGCAGCGGTTCCGGCGGTGCCGAACGCGGACGTCTACTTGTTATATCCGGGGGTGATGGTTACGAGGACTTCCGAGGACCTCAGGCCTCCGCCGAGCTGCAGGCTGGTCGCGATGATTCGACCAACCATTTGTTGCTCTGGAAGGTTTGTTTCCGAGGAGATTCCTTGAAATTACAAACTTTTCAAGTAGGCAAGAGTAAAACTGAAAATTCAATCATTGTAGGTTTGATAGGGGCTAAAGCGACAGGGTCCAGGGATGGACCCAGGTGATGAAATTGACAGTGCCAGCGAAAGCGCGATGGGGCATGGTACGCCGACGCGCTCGCGCTCGACTTTGCGTCAGCAGCAGCAGCAGACGCTCGAGGAAGATTTTCGACAACGCAGACGACGGGCTCTTCGCGACAGGCGATCGACCCTACAAGCGACCCGCCGGGAGTATCACTCCTCCACGCGATAAACAAGCGGCCTACAGACCGCCGCTGCTCTGGACGCCCACAGCAAGCGGCTCTCTCTCTCTCTCTCTTTATCTCTATAATACATATAGATTCTCTACGCTCTTTTGTTTTACTCTTGTTCCTGTATGGGATACGGAGACAATAAAGTTTCTTTGTGACCGTAGTACGAAAGCAACAGTTGTCGATGTATCACATCAGCGTTATAGGACACGATTGTCGATACTCGAAGGCGTAACCTTTTTCTATAAGTGTTTACCAAGATGTCGTCGTGAGGTTTTTTCTTTCGATTTGAACGGCAACTATATAGTCAGTTAATCATTGGTCTGTATACTGTTCGGTGTTCGAAGAAAGATACATTACCACGGAGTTAACGCAGTGTCAGCAGTATTTCAATATTCGACGATGATGTATAAGTATTGCGTAATCTCTGCATAATACACTAAAAGCTTAAAATGAAGAAAAATATCTGTGATGCCTCATAGAGTTCGATTGCGTACTTAGAATCGATGATGAACCCAGTTTTGGTCGTCGCATCAAGCAATTTTCTATACCGAGACATTGTACTTCAGATCGGAACGCGTACACCCACTGTCGACGTGTAAAGAGAGACAAAAAGTATTCCGTAGAATAACTGACACGCGCATTGATGACTATTAGAAATTCTCGTACCAAAACTCTGGTATTTGTCCTAAGCAAACTGTATACGCAAACGTTGACATGCCTCTAAAAATAATTTTGCTTCGCTGTCAAATATTATTTCTGTGCATCGACTTCCATATTTTTGGGTGATCCATCGAAAAGGAGACACATTTTATATTTGTTGAATCGAATGAAGCTACTTCGCCAATTGCCGGCGAAGCGATTTTTTGTATTTGTTGGTAAATTGAAAAGTTTTGGTTCAGATGATAACGAGTCTGAAGAAGCATAATGTACATACGGCGTATATAACGTGTTCCTTGTATTATGCCATTAAACGCTGTGTATTACGATTTTTTTTTTATTTAAGTACCTGAAGGGAGTTGACGATATATACCGAGCTTACACGTAGATAGCCAAATCACGAACTGTTGTTTCGTGTATATTTTCAAATGACGTAACGCGCGCCTAAATTATGAATCGAAGTGGATACGTTATGAAGCATCGTACTTATCGCAGTACGAACAAGTGCCAAAATCTACGTTTATATCTGTGTAAATAATACATTTTTGAAAAATAGCATATCGATATACGTAAATCAAGCGACTTTCGCTTCGAATGATTTGAAGATCCGCAATTGTGCAAGGACAGTTTACTTTTAACAAATTATCGTAGAAAACTACTAGATCTTTTCTTTCCGCTGTATGGATTTTATCTTTGGACCTAAAATAATCAATACGCACTAAAGGGATATACACTACTATCGATGATTAAACAATCAGCATGATTTTTCGAGGATTACTAAGGAAATGGATGTAAATCCTATATGTATACACGTAAATGTATCGATAAAACTTGCTTAAGCTGTAAATACATGATAATTCTTTGAGCAAAAGACGATTTTTAGTAGCTTTTCATCGACTAATAAAATCATTATACATGTACTTGTGCCAGATGATTCGTTTCAACTGTATGTAACGTATTCACGTGTAATTCTATATGAATTACATTGACAACATAATATTTCTATTGGTATTTTTGTAACGTGAATGTAAACATTCGACAACAAAGCGAATAGATGTTTTCTTTGCATCTGATGATAGTTCGTTTGCGATTTTGTACATAAAAATTTAAGACACACTGCGTTCCGAAAAACATTCTTATTCTTCTTTTGATTGAAAAGAAGGTCTTACGTTGTTTTTCTTTTTTTATACATACTCGAACTTTTGTTTAGGATCTAATGTATATTTAATTGTACGCTTCTCTTGTACTTAAAAAGTGCATTAAAGAAAATGATTTAGTATAGAGAGAAAATTATTATGATTTTGTTGAAATTAGTGAAGAAACCAAGCGAAGCTTCATATTCTGCGTTTCAACTTGTCGACTCACGTAGTCGAAAAAATTAAATAGAATGCTAACGAGAAGCAAAGCTTTGTACATAGCGATTCAGAAGGATGGCTGCTTCAATGTCGTTCACGCATGTTGATTCACAACTAGCGAGAACCGACTATTGAATATGAATAATTTAACAAGTTTTCTCAACTCCCATTAGCAATCTACCATGATTTATCGTAACAGTACACTTTCTTTTTGCGTTCGAACGTGTAACGCGGAGTAGGCAGGCAGGCGGAGTATATAGTCGAAGGGAAATGTGCAGCCCAATTTTTGTATTTTGAATAGAGACGCGCGTGCGGCGAGACTCGATTGTTCAGCGAGAGATGAAATGAGCTCGATTAGATCTATAATTGTCAATTGTTGTGAAATATGTAATTATAGCATTGATGGTGTTATCCACGTGTATGTATGAACCGGGTATGTATATCGAGTTAAGAGAAAATCGCGGCATATATTATTTATTACACAGTGCGTTATGCATGTTATCGCGATGCGAAGCAAATTGTGGTACAATTCATAAAGTTGAATAAAACGACGGTACATATATATTCAATATAATTCTATGCGTTCTCATTATGCATTTAATCCTGCTTACGATCCTGTTACACGTAATCCTCTTGCGCATATTACATTATATTCGAAACACGCAGAGCTATGTATAAATAAACTGTATAAATCGGAGCGCAAGTGGAAAAGGGTCGCGCACAGTCAGACGGCGCGTTCCATCAGAGAAAAATCCGTCGATTGAGCCCGACACACACAGACACACGTGTCGAACTCTCTCCCCCTCTGTCTCTCAGGCGCTTTAGAGCCGGCCCGGCAGTGAATTCCGAGCGAGCCGCTCCGAATAATCCCAGGACAACTTTCACAATTAAATCCAGAAAGAGCGCGGCTCTCGTGAAATTTGAAGTACGCTTCGGCTTCGCAATCTGCGTTCCTCTCTCCGACTTTATCGGATTGCCGGCTGTATACATATAGCTATATAGGCGCTTCTTTACAGGAAGAGACGACTCGGCGGCGGTTTTGTCGCGCGGCATACTGTCCTTTGTCGAACTTTCCACCGGCGGTGTATGGGATTGGAGAAGGAGTTAGGGCCCCCGGGGAATGTCGTCCCGGCGCCGAATAGCTCGCATTAATTGTTCATTGTTTTCAGCGCGTTCCGCTGCAGCTGCGAGCGCGCAAAGCGAGAGACTATAAGACAGCGACGCCATGGGGATATAGATACGCGGATGGGGGTATGGATTTTCTGCGTTGCTTCTGATGATTATGTTACGCATTGTCTCATTCTTATTTTTGGAGATTTTGAGAAGCTATGTGTTGAATTGATATTTTTTGCTTTTGCACAATCTCTTTACAGATTTTTATTTCTAACTTGGTGAGTTAATTTTGTTCAGCAAGCATTTTGAGCATGAGCAGCTCAAGCAGTATAGGCCAAAACAAGGCAGTTTTAGCATTGGTGGCACAACACTATATCTAAGACTCGGCGCGCATATTTTTAAGAGAGAAATGGAAAAGATACTGAGAATTTAGGCGGTGACGAAAGGGCTAGTCCAAAACAGTTTTGTTTCGGTATTATTACCATATTTTCTCATTTTTCTCAATGGAAAACGAATCGTTTATAAAATATTTCCCCACATCATAGAGACTACACTCACATTTCAAAAACTTCATACAGCTCTTCGTACGCACGAGAACTCGAAAAAAAAAGAAAGAATCGAAAAATGCAGAACACGCAACGCTCATCACAATCCGAGTGAACAGCAGGAAGTAAGTATACGACTTCTTGATCTAGCTCGGGGAAATTGAAAATGCCCGGCATACCGCGACGGGGCGGATTTCGGTGCCCTCTATACTGCAAGGGGATATCGAGGCCCTTAAATTCTTCGCGAGTCTCTGTGTATGCACGGGTTATCGATGCCTATATATACGTATAGAGGCCACAGCGACTGCAGTGAATTATCGAGACGCTGCGGCGTAGGCTTACTTATGTTTTATGGCTGCGCTGCGTCGACTGATTGCGGAATCGGGCCACTTTGCTCGTTGGATTCTTTATGGGTATCACTTGTCGTATACGTTCGAAATCGATATAGTTTCATCAGCTACTGCGTAAATTAATGAAAATATATCGTACAATGTTTTTCAATCGACTTTCACAAAAGAAAGTAAAACAGCCACCCACGCAAACTTTTCACAAACACACCCACAACGTCTTCCGATACACTCGAGGCGGCGGTGGCATCACTCGAATAAATTGCCGGAGCGCAAACGACGCTTATTCAATTTCAGTTTTATCTTATACCTTGCGAGCTCTCTTATATATCTATGTATACACCAGAGCAGCCGCCCCCGCCGCAGAAATTTTTATTACAGTAATGCAAGAAAGAGAGCAATGATTGATGGTGTTTATTGAGCGAAGCGTAAAAGGAAGATTCCTCTCGAAGTGCTGCTGGCTGCTGCTGGTATGGCCTTTTTACCTATACAACGTGGGAAATTTTTTTCAACTGCATTCGCTACCGGCATCTCTCAAGACGCCGCGTACTTTTCCGCGCGCGCGAAAGAGTCTCTTTTTATGGCCGATATTATTAGAATGCGAGGAAAGCTTCGGTCTACGTGCGCAATCTTCGCTCTTTGGTGTTTAATTTTTAAATTCACTTTTTTCTTAATGCTTGTTGGTTGAAGTTAGAGAGAAACGAAGTGAGTTGTTGATTTTATGATTTATAATATAATTATGCGCTTTTCGCGGTGCAACTACGTTGTACTGCATACGTGCATGCAAATCTAATTTTCCGGAGATACGAGTAACGTCTTATGTTAGGGGATCTTTGTTTTATGAGTAACGCGAAGGCATTCTCGAGAAGTCAAGAATGATCTATATTACGGAAAAAATTCCCCGTTTTTTTTCTTTCGCCGCAGAGCGCGCGCTGCGCTGGCAAAGTTCCAAGCTGAGCTGCTGCAGGTAGACTCTCGCTTAACTTTCACGCTGGTTTTGCGCTTATACAAAGCTCTAAACGCAAGCGTATTTATGCGTTTGGAAATTGTTTGGATTATACGCTTTTTGGCTTCGTTGTGTGTGTATAGAGAACAAGAGCTGATGATTATAAAAGAATTAATAGGTGGGAAAAAAAGGATAGCCTAAAGCGGGAAGCAATGAACAGAGTCAATACCGTCGGGACGCCTATTTTCTAGCGCGCGGTAAACAACTTGACGGTCAAACAGCGAACTCGATTAGTAAATTGCTATTTGCCGTAGTCGCGCGATTGTCGGGGAAATCGACGTGACTGTATATATAGGTATATGTACTGGCATATAAATATCATTGAAATTTCGCGGACTAGCTGATGCGCCGGATTATTCGCTTCTCAGCTCCGAACGCGAACAATGCACATACACATATTGCACGTGAAATGGTGTTTCTGATGAACTGACGGTAATTAAGCATCGGGGTTGCATGTAGCTCTGATGAGTTATTACAGAGAAGCGAAAAATTTGACAATTAGAGAAAAGAATTTAAGCTTTGCGAAAAATTAATCTCAGTTAAGTAGATGATTTTATTACAGATATTACGAGGGAAAAAATTAATTAATTGGATTCCAACCCAGTTATACATGTCTTTTTTTAGTCTGTACCTGAAAAGCTTTGATGAAATAAAAGATATACGTTAATTGTAAAAAATTAGCGCGAAATTTTCCCCAAATAACAACATCAACTCCTATCGCTGTCTCCAAAAAAAAAAAAAAAAAAAAAACTGCGAATAAGACACAGAAGCCCGTTAACTCCGTCCAGCAGCCAAGTGAAAGATAACAAATTCCACCACGAAAAAGCATAACCGCGTAGCAGCAGCACAGCGAGAAACAACGCAGCAGTAGCCATCAAGCTCGTAAGAAGCAGAGCAAGGAGTTCCACAACCGGAACAATACACTGACCCAGTGGAGCAGCAGTAGTAGCAGCAGGCGACAATGCCGCAAAAGCCACAAGAGAGACAGAGGAAGCTCGACGGGGTAAGTAGTATAGAGGCGTGGCAGGTGCTTCTCCCAGACGGACCAGACAGCTTTGCCGCATATGCGCTTCTATACGTGTAAGGACTTTATAACGTCTTTCTTCGCAGCGACGAGTCGTTTTGCAGCTTCTTCTGGAATGAACGGAATCGCGCGACGCATGCGAGTATGCGAGGGATGTGCTCTCTGTGGTTGATGTATTCGCGAGATTGAAGAAATCGGGGATGTGATGCAGAGGAGTAGGAGATGTGCGCTGGTATGTCGCTCGATTTCAAGCTCTGGAATTATATTTTGAGGTTTTATTGAGAATCTGCTTTTGGAAAAAGGATCGAATAATGCTAATATGCTCGTTTATCGATATAATGTATTACACGATTAATTAATTAATAACACTAATAATTCAAAATTGACGATTCGTGGAAAGCACGTAATCATCGTCGCACAGAAAGCTCGTTCGAAATTTCCCAGAACTTGAATATACAATAGACTACTTTGATGTACAATCGCATGCCAATTCAGCCATCCGCAGTCCAATACAAAACAGCGTCAAAGCCAGCTCTATACATATATAGGAACAAAAGCCGAAAAGTCGAAAGAGACGAGAGAGAAATCCGATTCTCCGTCGCTCGAACAATTTCCAAAAGCCCTTTCCCTCCTCTCCACTGCGCAAGAAAAAGAACCTATCCGAGCGAAGTTCGTTGTTCGTCCGCCAATGGCGCCACAATCGGGGGCTGAAACAGACCAAGCAGCGGCAGCCGCGAGACTCGGCCGGCGGCTCAGTCACCGCCCGATCCTCGGCGCGCACGCTTTCCGAGGCATCACCTTTGCGCGACTCGTTTCCGTGTTTGTGTATATGGTAAGTATACGCACTGCCCCCCGTGACCGCGTGATTTTTGTTTTGTAAATTTTTCACCATCGAGGACGTGACCGACGGAGAGGTTATGTGTGTTGCATTGCTGATGACAGTTTTCGCGGATGTTCCTCGGGATGGATTGTGAGGTTCGCCGTTGAGAAAAAGAAAAACTGCGAGTGTCCGGTCGTATTTGGTACAGTTACAGTGCGAGTGAAAGAAATGAAATAGAAAAGAGAGAGAGAGAGAGAGGAGAGAGAGAGAGAGAGAGAGAGAGAGAGAGAAAAGAAACAGTGTGCGACGCGATAGCTGCAGTGAAAAGGGGGCAAATGGAATCCGGCGAAAATCCCGAGTCGTTCGATCCGAGTTCACGACTGCTGGGCAATTTCTCTCTCGGCGTCACTGGGCCAATCAGTACGACGTGCTGCTGGCCAGCTGCTGAAGTAAAGTAGCCAGTGCGCTGCAGCGACGAAGAAAGGGCTGCGAATCCAGTAGTAGAAAGAAGACGAAGGTTCCGAGAAGAGTTGATCGAGAGGTTAGCTACTATGTGAGGATCGAACGTTGCTCGCGCGAAAAGGAATTGCTGCAGTGCCGGAGTCGCTCTTTTCGGAGAAATGCGGACAACCGGCGGGTGAGAGGACTGACGGGGTTTCCACGAAGCTGCGCAGTTCATCGACACGAAGGTGAGTGCGATGATAAACTTTTGTGTCTTTGTTCATGAGGTGTGTCGGTGACGGCTGATTTTTTTACTCCGATGGGGTTTTGGAATTCGAAGCGCGCTGGGTAAGGTTAGAATTGATGCTCGATCCCTTTTGGTATACCTAACGGTCGAGTTTGAAATAAAGGCGTTTTGTAAAAATTTGAACTTTGGATGATGTTTGTTTGCGCATCGGGCCAATGTCATCCTTCTGTAAAACTTGAGCAGTTTAACTGGTAGAGACATATACCAGCTGTATAGTCTCCGTAAGCCGTTTCAGAAAACGTAAGGAAGACATTTACGAAAGTTTTACGGAGACCGTTGCAGTAGTTTGCGTCGTTGGACGATAAATGTAAAAAACAGTACATTATCAAGATAAACGTTCTTTCTATAGAGGCGAAGTTTATGCCTTTTGGGAGCAGTTTTTTTTATCATGCAGTTCGAATATTTTTAAAATGAAGGGTACAAGCGGTGGGCTTACTATAAGAAATCTTAAGTGTTTTTACCGTACGTATTTATTTTGGAGTTCGAAATTTATTGGAAATTCAGCTTTATTTACCGGTTTTCCGAATACAATTCAACTATGAGCTTGATGCTATTTACATATAATAACAAGTATAATGCTATAATAAATAATAAAATAAGTGTCTAGAAGGAACAATGAACGCTTAGCTTCCTTAAGAATAGATCAGCATTGAATTTGAATATATTACTTTATTATACCCATGGCTTTAGCGAATATTTAACTTTTATGTATTTTACTCTGCTTCTTTGAATTTCTTGTATATATTTTGCATAATGCATTCACACCTTTTCTACCCTTTTAAAGTTCGGAATTTTTTTCTCATCACCTCTTCACTTTTAAAATTTTTTTTCGGGTTACTGCCTATTCCGAAGTCTTTTATTTTCTTACGCTGATAAAAGGGATCCGCAAAGCCAGCGGAATTAATGCGAGTACGTAGAATCAGTCGCACAGTTGCCGTATGTATAATCGTACAACAAAGCAGTTTTGGACTGGCCTTTCCCATGTTTCGCTTCTCCGAGTCACTGGCTAGCGGCAATAGATGGCATATAGGTACTTTTTAATTACCCTTATCACAATTGCGCTTGTATAATCCCATATATAGAGGTGTGCCCCGCATTGCCCGGTTAGGTGAGAACTCGGCCTAGGTCGACGCCTTGTTGGACCTGTTGTACAGGCCACTCATGCTATTCATGTAAATTTGGTAGATATATTGATTTCAAATTAGATTAAATAAAATCTAGATTTTAAAAACGTGGTTTATTTGACTTATTAGTCGTGATTCACATTGCATGCTTTCTTAGCAAGCTCATTATAATATACATGACAGTAAAGCGAGGCTTCATAAAATATTCTCGTAAATTTTGTCAACAAAGCCAATATTCGAATTTCCAAAAACAAAGAAAAATATTTCACTGAATGTCGCATATATCACGAATCTTTTATACTCCCCACACAAAGTATCCCAAATTGAATGCACGAAGCCGAACGCTCGCCTGCTCTCTCTCTCTCCACACACAATATTCGAACAACAATTTATTTCCCAGCAGCATCGCAAGTCTCCCAGATAATGCCGATTATTTATAAAGTGCGGTTTTATCCGCAGCTTGTAACTGCCCCAACAAAAAACTTCCGTTATATTTTTTATCGCGCCGCCGCCAACGCACTCGTCCGAACAAAACTCTCTCTCTCTCTCTCTCTCTCTCTCTCTCTCTCTCTCTCTCTCTCTCTCTCTCTCTCGCAGGTGCGCGGAAAAAGCCGAATTTATAGCTTACAGGTACTCTATCCCTCCCTCCCCTCCGAGAGTCGCATTTACTTAATGCGCGTGTCTCCTACCCCGATGCAGCTATTGTTATCGAGTATATGTCCCGCCAATATTTCGGCTCTCTGTCGACGAGATTTTCGGAATACGCCCGAGCTGCACCAATCCCTATATACGTGTATACGTTTTCGTGAATTCGTTCGGAAGCATATGCGCTACTTGTGTGCTTGTTACTCCAGCTGGCAGTTTTATTTTCATTATTGCACGAGCGTTTCCGTCTGGAATTGTGTCAGGTGGTATAATTTCGGAGATGAAATAAAAAGGGTTGACGATAATAACACTGTAATGTGACGGGCTCGATGTCTGTTTGAGCTTCAACCGGAGCATTATTTATTTTTGTATTTTCAACTGCTTTTTTAGTGTCGTAAAATTGCGGGAAAACAGTGTCACATGTGACCTTAACGACGGGATTGTTTGAATTACGCATTCGAGTAGACAGCGTTTAATGGGAAAATATGAATTCACATTTTCGGTAAAAAATAAAGCAGAAGCGAATTTTTGTTTGGACAGGCGAGCTTGAAAAAGCTTTCGAAATTTATACACCCTGGTTTTGTACGCATAACAACTCTTTTTTTTTACTCGTGAAGTTATTTACATTCCGTTACAATGTACTATTATTTGCGATAGGCTAATTATGGCATGTCGGTACATTATCGAATAGAGCTATTGTGTTACCATGGAATCTTGTTGATGCATTAGCGGCTCAACATCCATCAGGGCTATAATTTCCATTATCTTAAGATGATATTGATCTTACTAGACGCAGATTACAATGTGTCGGTATGTATAATTATTTGATCCAATGCAAAGCCTTTGAGTGCATCGAATTGAGCGAGCTTAGTACAATCACCAATCCCATAACTCCATCAATAGCAACCCCAACAATAGAGTAGTTTCCCTCTAAACAATTTCAAAACTTGAATTCAAATCAAATTCTCTAAAAAACAACTCGACTCCTTTCCCAGCACACAGTGCTCAACGCCCACCTCTAATCATGCCTTAGCGCGCGCACACACACCCGATACACCAAGAGCACCTCTCGACATCTAAGCGCGTGACCCACATGGGCCATGATTAACGCTCTATCCCATACCAAACGCACTTGGGGTATCTCGTGCGCAACCCTCGGCTCATTCAGGGCTCTAAATCCGAAAGTCGATTCACAAGGCACTAGTTTGTCGGCGCCGCTTTGCCTGCACCCACGAGTCCTTTGAAGAGACTCGAATGACCGAAGGATATATAGTTGCAGCGACTGTGCGCTCGCGAGAGGCGTTGGCGGCGGCTCTTTAATTACTGCGTTGGTGGTTTGGCAGTTGGCTGAGCGGCAAGGGTATTATCAGTTTTTTGTGGGGGTATCGAATCGCGCGCCATGGCGTCGATCTCCAATTAGTATGCGCGGGATGGAAGTTCCTGCTGCCAGAGGTCTTTTAGGGGAGGCTTCTCTTCTTTGCCGGAGAGAGATTCCAGGGATTACAGTTCCGACACTTTTTTCCTGCGGGTTCGAAATTATATATACCTTCATTTTTTTCACGAGCAAACTTTGCGAGGTGATTCTCAATTTAGGTGGGATAAAAAATTGTTATTTCAATTCGATACGTTGGGGCACGAGACGTTTACGTGAGGGACTGATTCAATTTTAGATTGGATGCTGCTGAATGTTTGCTGTACTGATCATAACTTCGCTTTTAGATTTTCAAAAGTAATTTTCCTGTTATCGCGTACGAAACGCTATTTAATTTCGTCGCGTGAAGATGTCATATTTCAAGTATGAAAAGTTGAGCGAAAATCCAAAAGTCTGGCGTAATAACTTATCGGAAAACTATGTAAATCTTGAAAGCCAAGCAAAGATTCTCTCGAATCGACTGCTGAATAAAAACGAATCACGGAAAGATATATAACTCAAAATCTCAGCGTCGACGTTTCGGACAAAAAAAGTATCTCCCCTGGAAAAATATTTCTTTTCATTAACCACGCGGCTATACAGCCGCGGACGCATAAAGCGCGATAAATTGCGAGGGCTTTTAAAATAAAGCCATAAATCTCGCATAGATTAAAAAAGCCGATTTGAAAGTCGTCGATTCAGAAGATTCAGTATATGGGCTAAAGCTGGTCGATCATCGAGATTTATCGCGCGGGCTCTCTCTGTACAGCCGCACGCGAACCTCGACGCGTCTCTCGACGGATCGCGGCAGCAGCAGCAGCCTCCTTTTTTCCTCGTCGCGAAATTACCAGGCTCCCGGTATTTTTCGCGGAAGTTTCGTCGATAATCCGATAAAAATCTCATTAGAGCCTCGTCGCTCGCCGCGGTCGCGTAATTTATGACTTCTAGTTACGAGTCATTGGGGTAATTGTTCGCTCATTTTAATAGCGGCGTGAGAATTATTGCATAAGCGCTTTGGGGGCAGATTTTCATAAAGCGAGAGAGAGAGGAATATATATCGGAGGGTATTTCATATACGCGTTTGGAAACGTCGGGATTTGCTTTGGACTCTTTCAATCGCGGATTTCCATTTCGCTGCTGCAGACGACGCGAGCTATATAAGCGAGGAATAGTCGTTTGGAAGGCAATCCAGTTGAATTGGGTGAGTATCGCAGGTCTTTTGTTTTTTTTTTTTTCGTTTTCGTTTTCGTTTTCGTTTTCGTTATGGAGAGAATGGATCAGTTATGGATGGAAGATTAGTTGAGATATAGGGAATGCATAGCGATGGAAAAAAAATCGTAACGAATTTCACTTTGGAGATTAAAAACATCCATCGTTGGTGATAAAAGAGTTTTATGAAGAATATGCAAAATGCATTGCAAATTTAACTTTACTTTAGTTTTACTCGACAGTGTTATTGGAGGATTGAAATGCCGATAGCTCTTATTTTCCAACATCGCAAATAAATACTCCGATAAGTTATCTTAATAAAAATTCTTCGTATACGTATTCTACAAAAAAATCGACTTACCCAATAACAGTTTTTATTGAAAGCGTTAATCGCAGAATAAGAGATGATAAAAAGTTACTCCAAACTTTGCCTAGAAATTTAATAAAGCCAAGATTTAATCGAAAAGTCAATTTCTAAAACCCCCGCACCGACACCTCTGTTGTCGCGCAAAACTTCGTACCCGGCGAATTAAGCAAATTATTTTTTTCTTCCCAACCAATATATACCCCTATAATTGAACAAGTTTTCTCCGTACATACCCCTAGCATTCGTTTCCCGAAATATTCGCTAAACACACTTGGGACGAGAGAGACCGAAACAGTTTCAACTTTCCGCTAGCTTGCAAACCAATAACTCTTAATCACCGCGACTAAACTAAACAAACAACGCGGCGGACGGGAATCAAAATTTGCTCAGCCGACATTCCCTCTATATATCTACGTGTATATATTCGATGCGGCTTTGATGTAAATCAGAACCACCTCTTCAGCCCCGCCGATGTCCAGCTAATCGAATCTTCGGCTCAGTTTTGCTTTGGTCTCCCCGTATGCGCGTCCGTAGCGTTTGGGAATTTGACTTACTCGTGTTTGTACCGATACAAACTATGTATAATTAGCTCGACAAACAGCGTCCCTTTGAGCAGTGCAAACCATAGCTCGCGAGGAGAGGAATATACAGGCGAATGCGGCCAATCAAAGACAGAGAGAAGAACTGCGAGAAATTGGTGTACGCCAACACGGCTGCATTGATATACAAGTTTGAACTTTCCTCGGTTGCGGCGGTGCGCTCACGAAATTGTCGGGGCCAACTCTGGCAACAATGCAACCGCTGCTTCTGCTGCGGTCGTACGTTACTTTGCGATGATTCGCGATGTGCTACAGCTTCACAACCGATTCTATACACACACAATTCAGAGCCTTGGAAAAGTGATCATCATCTGGCTGTCTCGCTTCGGTATAATTCGCACTCCTCGTTGAAAAGCTTTCTTTTTTTCTTCTTTTTTTTTCGCTTTTATTCTCCAACGAACACACACGAGCGCGCGAATAAGCTCGACGTCATTTTTCCCGACATAAATTCTCCTCTCTACTATGCATGCTAACAACGAAACACCTACAGCGCGTGCAAACACAAGCTGCAAGATAAAACCCTCTCTATAATTCAAGCTCTCGGAGGAAAACAGAATTACATCCTCTGACTTACTTTATTTACACACACACACACACACACATACAGAGGGGTTCCGCTGTCGAGTGAAGCGGAACACAACGCTTCGCTTGTTCTTTCAAACGCATAGCGATGCAGGAGTGCGAGTTGTGTTTGTTTCGAGAAATTAAGATTTCCATATGCAGCGCTGCATCTCGCGTAATTTTTTCATTGAGGAGAGCACGATCGGGATGTTTAATTAGAGAATGTTGGGGGAGCTTTCTCTCTCTCTCTCTCTGCGCGAGTAATTGTTTGTACGGGTTCGTCGACTCTTTGGTCCAGTTTAGTGTGTATATTTTAAAAGTAGGTCATTTAATTTTTTCGCCGCAACGTTTGCTCGTCAACGTCTTGTAACCCGCTCTTGATAGCCGAAGTTTTGAAGAGGATGATTGTATCGTGGTTAATATAAAGTCTCAAAGTTGAACTTTATACGCGAAATATTTTCATTATAATTACACGCACCAGCGTATACACTCGTGTACTTTAATGACACGAAATTCGTGTATATTTAGCTTTGTGCAACTGTAACTAGTTTTGCGTTAAAAGTTGGAATTCTCAAAGTGCAAAATGCCTTACGTTACACGACAAAGCAAAAGCGCGCGTTCGAGAACTTTGTCGTATTCGCTTTGCACAAAATTTTCCCTTTTCTCTCTCTCTCTCTCTCTCTCTCTCTCTCTCTCTCTCTCTCTCTCTCTCTCTCTCGAAATAATTTTCTCGCGATATCACACACACACTTCCTGTATGTAACGAAATATCAAGTCAAAAGCTCGAACGGTTTCGCAATGCGTCACGAAATTAACCGAGGTCATGATTCTTCATGCGGGTTGAGCCGAACAAGGGGCGATATTTTCGCGACGGGAGAGCGAGTCGCTGTATATATATATATAGTATAGAGTCGAGAGTATAGAACTCAGCCGGACGGGACAACCAGACCAAAACGCCGCGGGGCTGCTCTATGGTCGTCGGGTCATGTCGGATTTATCACTCGACGCTTCTTGCTACTACCCTCACCCCTTTACCTCCTCTGCGGCAGTGCCGCTACTGTAGGTAGGTATATATATAACGTTACATCGAACGCTTTTCATTTTACGCTGTATCATTTTTTATAAGCCAGCGGCGTCCGAGTCGTATATTATACGCGCGCAGCCGCGGGAGCTGGCGCTTTATGAGCTGTACTTGGGGCTTTCTTCTTTGCCGCGCGTTAATGTGCTTCTGGGATTTTGCTAAATGACACTGCGCGCGCTCGGCCACTCTCTCGAGTAAATTGATAAGTTTTCATTGGCGACCGAGAGATTGATGGTGTGAAGGTAAGGTTTCATGAAGATCGCGGTCATAGACGTTATTGAAAGTTGGTTTTTATTGTTTTTTTCGTGCTTATGGTGCTGCTAAGTTATGGATAACGATTTTATACGTGGGGTGAATCGCTTCTCTGAAATTAACTCATTACATTATTATTTTGGTATGTTAAATCGAATAATTCGTTTATAATATGTTAGTTATTACACGCTAGATATTGTTAGAATACATTATTGCATGGAAATTAATATTGCAGAATGTAAATTCAAATTATTGTAGGGAAAATGAATATTATATTTGCGACCGAGAATTTACTGACTAATTAATTACTGGACCATCAAAGTAATTAATGTAAAATTATTAAATCATTAAAAATTGTATCATTTCCGGAAAAAACATTTGAAATATCCCATGAATTAAATACGACCTATAATCAAGAAACGCCATTCACTTGAAAATGAATTCAAGCCCAAGAAACTTTTCATTACACCTCCATAATCGAATAAAAATTGCGCAATTATCATTCCCATCCATGTGTTATAATATGACAGGCGCGCCGGACTTTTCTGTTCTATTCACGAGTTGTCACAAACCATCTTTCCATTTGGTGTTTACGTTTATTTAAGAATCACAAAGAGACCAGATTGTATTGAATTCCGAAAGAATTCCGATTTAGAAATCGAAGTGTAACAGTCGTGAGAAAGTCTCGCATAATTATCTCGCGCGGATGAGCCTCACAATGTCGCGAAAGATTCTTTCTTCGAAACTCCATTCTTGTCCGTCTATTTACTACTGAAAAGCTCACGCTTTATTTCCGAAATTGTATATAATGTCTCCTATTCACGACAGTTTCAACAACTTACTACACAAGAGGATGTCCATGGGCTGAGAACAGTATTAAAATTATTGGAATAAAAGTTACGAGAGAAAGAACGATAAGTCTTAAAAAAAGTTGCCTAGTTATCTTATGCCAACGGACAATCGTCTTCGCGTTATTATCGCTACCCTCTATTGTAGTCCCGAGTCTTGAATCATCGACTTTTCAAATTGGAAAAATTATCCGTACTTATACCGAAGCATATTACGATACAATACGACTTCCCTTCCCTTCCCTTGAAAAATGATGAGCGCACAGACAATTAAACACCAAGCTCATCGAAATTTCTTCTCTCCACAAGTACTATACATCATACCAGCGACTTCGCGAGACGGGAAACTTTTAAAAAATTCAAAACTCGCAGCGCATACTCCATCCGATGCGTTATTAATGTCGAGCGACACTGCAACTCGTAACTTTGCCTCTATATATATAGGTTGCCACGTCGATAATTTTTCCGAGCAGCGCTTCTTTTTTCCGGAGCATCGATGCGCATTTATATATATCTCTCGGCGGCGGCCACGAGAGAGAGAGAGAGAGAGAGAGAGAGAGAGAGAGAGGGAGAGAGAGAGAGAGAGAGACTACTGCCCGAAAGTTTTCTACTCGGCTGAAATGTACTGCGCAACGAAGCGGAAATGTTTGAGGATTTTTTGCTTGATAAGTGGCTGGACGCTCTTGCATCGGGTGTATAATATAATACTTTATGTTCCGCCTCGAGAGAGAGCTGCCAGTTTGGAAAATTCGCATGTTTTTTTCGGTATGGGAATCGATACGTCTTGACACAATTTTTTTGCGGGATTCTAAGGGCCGAGAATATGCTGTCAGAGCGTATTTTCTAGTTTGGCTCTCGAAAGATATTATTATTATGTGCCTTATCGAATCCGACGTTATGACGTTATGTATTAGGTATACCTGGTGTGACTGAACTTTAAAATTATATTACCGAATACAAACGGATCTCAAACCGGTTATCAAACCCCCTGAGAAATGACACCACTACAGCAATTCCTTCTCAGCCCGTCACCAATCCATCGATTAAGAACATCGTCGTCGTCGAAAAAGCTCTCTCTCTCTCGCGCTCGAGTTACCGGAGCAAGCATCGTCGCTCTAAACGCGAAATTTCCGAACATCCATCACTCTCTTTCTTTCAGAGTAGAAAACTCAGGCTTGCGCACTCAAATCTCGATAAATTACCGCAGTAGCGCATGGGAGTGTCGCGCGGGAGACTTTAAATCAAAGTAAAATTCTTAGCGGCTCGGTCCTTCTGATTGAAATGAAATTTTCAACTCTCCCTCGCAGTCCGTCGTTTCCTCTAGCTCCTTTGGAAATTCGACGACGTTATAGGTACACCACTATCGCCACGTGTATACACACACCGACAGTTTCGAGAGACGCGTATACGGAAAAGTAAGCGAAGAAAAGTTAGGCCAAACTTGCCGACACTTTTCCACGCGCTGAAAGTACACACATATACAGGCGAAGTTCGATGAAAGCTCGGAAATTCTAAAAGTCACCGCGCACTGCCCTGTGTGCGGCGACTCTCTCCCTCTTGTGTCAGTTTTTTTTTCTCTCCGCCTCGAGCGTGTGTGTCTGCAAGGGATCAAAGAGGGCGTGTATAGGCTCGGTTGTTTAATGTCCCGTGAATTTGTGCGCCGAGTCGAGAGCGGCATTTTACTCGAAGTACACGTGTGTTCGTATGCGATAGGTACTGTAGAAACGCGCGTGCGTTGTTAGAACACTTCCTCGGCCCCTTCGTGCAGCGCGCAGTTTAGTCGACATTGTCGCGCGCTATTGTCCACGGAAACGGAGCTTCCCAACAACCCCCTTTCAATCTTCCCTCCCTCTCTCTTCTTTCTCTACCTTTTCTAGCGCTGCTATCTCTATCTGTGTTGCGGCTTATTTTCGCCTCGAGCTAGAGGCCACCAGGCGATGGATGTGTAGCACTCGGCGCGATGTTTTCGACCTAACGGAAGCCGCGCTATTACTTTTCTCTCTTGCTTCTTCTACTGTCTTTTTTTTTGAAATGGAACTTTTTTCCCGCGGAAATTTTTCGTTTTCACCACGACTACACGGCGAAGTTTCGAAGTTCCACTTCTATTTTCTCTCATTCTGTGGGTCGCGAGGTTTCCGGCGTTGTTTTTTTTTCACGACGCACGAATTTTCGAGTCCACTTGTCACGCCTCGTTGTACGCGTTTGAAACTTTTGTTTAACGTCTGCGATTTTTTCCACTTGCTCAAGTCGAGGCATTATTTTCAATTTTTTTTCCTCGAAGTTCGTGGAAATGAATACGGAGCGAGGGTGATTTTTATGGGTGAAATTGCGGGAGAGAGAGAGCCTAGTATATGAGCTTGATATTTCTAGGTACGAATGCCGTGTATACTTTAGTAAAATCCGAGCGCGTATTTACGTAATGCTTGAAAAAGGGAATTTTTTCGAAATCAAGTGCCGGTCGGTTACAGAGGTAATTTGATGAGCTGACTGCGTAATGTTCTAGGTCAAATGATTTATAAACTTTGCAGCATTTGCAGTTGGCTCTATAATGAATAGGCTTATAGCTATCTGTATTTACTATTCATCTAGTTAATGTGTATGATATCCATTATTATCGTATTTAGATGGATTGTAGGGATTATTATTCGTCATTTTGAAGCGCAACTACAAAGACCATTGTTTCCTGCGATGACGTGTGTGTTAACATATATTAGCTATTATATATAGCAGGAATGTGGCTATCACATTTACGAAAATTTGTGACACTACATTTTCATTCAATAGCCAGCATATACTGACCAAAAATTCACTCAAACCCCGCGCTAATGCACACCGAGATCACGAGACTCGCGCTTAAACGTTTTTAGGACAGCCATAAGCGTTCGGCCGTGTTTGCGCGCGGGTCATCGCGGAAAAAGCGCTACTCGCTCCACTGCCGGCGCGCATGCCTCGCGGGGGAGACTTTACGGTCTCTCCGCCGTTTGCTTTTTACGGAACGTTGCTTTTCCAAAAAGCTCTTCGTACTCCCCGAGCGAAATATCATCTCTCCGAGGTGGAAGGGCCCGAAAAAGAGCTCGTAAATCCTGGATTTTGATCGTGTTTTGCGAGTCTCCTGCAATATATAACACACGTCGCACAAGACGATGTTTTTTTTGGAAAGAAAGAGAGAACGCGCTTCTGAACTCCTAATTGGGAGTTTACGGCATCGCTGAAAGCTTACAAGGATGATTTTTACGACGGCTTCGATGAAGTCGGTAGCTGATGAAAGGATCTTTATGATTGGAAAAAATCCATCTCCTCTCAGCGCGCTCTAATGAATTTTACGCTGATGCCGTAAACCAAGGGCAGAGGAAGGCTTCATCTCTGGCGAGATTTAAGAGCTCTCTCTCCCTCAGCCATCGATGTTTAATCTCTGAGCAGAAGTAGGTGAAGCGTCTCTTTTGAGCCGCGCATTGAAATACTTCGAATTATGACGTTCGTAATTTCGATGCTATTAGCGAGCTTCGTTAGCTCTTCCCCCTATCTCTCGAGTTGATTATGTACACGAGAAGAGAGACAGAGAGAAAGAGCTATATACTACTGCGCGTCAGGAATAATTCTATTCCTCGGAATCCGATTACCTTATTTTCGCGCGTGCATTTTCAATGAAGTCGTTACTTATTCAAAGTGTTTTATCGGCTTTCCGAACGAGTGACTCGATTATCGCTAAAAATCTGCGCTCATCCGCGTATAACGTATACCGAAAATACACCGGACCACCGCTTTTTATACCAATTCCCATATATTCGATCGACGTATATGCAAACGGATCTCATTTCGGGAATGAAGCGACTCGGTTAATTACCCGGAGAGAGCTAAAAATCGCAAGAGCCAAAAAGAGAAGAGGAAAAAAGGCACGGCGGTGGATTAGCGAATCCCGGTAGTCTTCAAAGATGCCGTTTCTTCTTGCTCTCCCGAGAGCAGCTCGTTAGCCATAAGCGGGGGGTAGGACGTGGGATTACGGCACGACCCGATGCCCCTGGCATTTACATGAATGGCCAGGAGAGAGAGAGAGAGAGAGAGCGAGCTTCCCTTCGCGTATAAAAGTAAATAGATGCTTGCGTATACAGCCCAGGCTGCGCGCATGAATTTTTCCATTTGGGATTATGTGCCTTTTTTTGCCTTGGACAACTCGAGAGATTTCCCTATGCGCTCCTGGGGTAATAGAGGTATACCTACATTTCGGGGGAGGCTGCGGATCAAAAATTTAAAAAATGCCTGGCAGAGTTTTAGAGGAATTATTAAGGCTTTTTCTATACGACGCGGTCGTTCGTGACAATCGAGATGCCTGTTTGGATTATTTAACGAATCTATACGTGGAATTTTTCTCGAAGAGGAGAAACGTCCAAACATTTACACGACGTTATCCAAACTCGCATATACACGCGCTAGTGGAAATTTCGGCGGGACTCGGGCTGAGATAGCAGGATAATTGATGCGGAGACGGCTGTGTGGCTCCAGAGAGGATTTACATATTCAAGTTATGCGGAAAAAGTTTACGAGCTTTATTTATGTCGACGTTATGTCCGCGTTATTTTTTCATAAGGACGTGATGGAGAAATTCTCTTATCGATTCCCGGCGTCGCTTATGCGAGAGGATTACCCGGAAATTCTGCGGCTTGTAATGGCCATTGATTTACATTCGACTAAATCTTCCGAGATTACCGCAAAGCTAATATCCATGTTTTGAATTTCCCATAATACATTCATTCTCCTCACTTCTCTCCAAAAGCGTCCGACGTAAAATTGACCAGTTTCACTCGAGCCATCGTAAAACATCTTCTCTCTAACACGTAAACCACTGACTAAAGTTCGAAGATAACGGAAGCTACGCGGCAAAACGCACAAACTCATCAAAGTCACGGCAAACTAACCGCAGCCAAAAAACAGCCCCGTCATCCCTCGCGCAACTCTAACAACGCCGCCGTTTCAGCCTTAACGAACGCGCTCCACATCTCTCTCTCTCTCTCTCTCTCTCTCTCTCTCTCTCTCTCTGCTAAAGTTATACTACCAGCGTTAACAGCGCCACCGCGCCGCAAAGGCTTCGGAACGTCAGAATCGTCATCGCCAACCGCATACCGCGAAATCCCGGAAGCGGTAAGTTGCATTTCCGTGCAGTAGCGCGTCCAATAAGTCAAATAAACTATTTGCATTCGCGACTGCGGCGATTCGCGCTTGTTAAGACCGGTACCGATCGTTATAACTTGCTTCGTCGTATATATACCGAAAACAAGGAGCAGTTGTTTAGGGGGTTTACAACTCTACGGATATATAGCTCTGTGTGCGGGGATGTATACAGGTATACTAAGAGCTGTGTTGTGCCGTTAGGAGAGCGTCGGTGCTGACAGGGATACGAGGGCTGAGCTTCCGCAGCTATAGTGCTTTCGGAAATCTATAGTGGACGCGTTCCTACTTCCCCGGAGTGGAAGGTGTTGTTGTGGGAGACGATCGGAAAGGATTGCTGCAGCTTGCTAATTACTGTTAGGATTTACCCCACACAGCTTGGGTTCATTATAGTAAAATCTGTGAATATCAACCAATCAAAATGTCGATAACTTAATTCCGATACACACCGGTATAAGGCTATAGCTCGAGGTTACACTCAGGACTAATCGAGGGACTAATGAACCGTTTGACCAGTCCACTGTCGTACACCTCGTCCTTTGTGCCCAGGCGCGCGTGTAGTGGGACTATAATCGTGTTTGCGTCACCGCCCGCGGCTATGAATAAGAAGTTGACCAGCCCACTTGAGTACATACAGAGCAACCTCCGTCGCCGTATGGGCATATCCTTATACACGCACAAGTGCGCGTACAGCTACGGCAGTCGCGTTCACGGCTTTGTGGACACGTTGCTGCTGCAGCAGCTATACTGTCGCACACTCTGCGTATGCACGTGCGTAGCGTGCGTAGCTGCTGCTGCCTATGTCGTTCTATATACTCGGGCTATCTAATTATTGAAGAAATTGGAGTGTGCCGGAGTTGAGCTTAGACAGTTTGGGAATTTCGCAGAGTTTGCCATGTTAGATGGTATAAACAACATTATCGTAATTATGTCGATGTAGAGGGGACGTTTATCTAGGTGTATTCGAAAGCTTGAGACACATTTGTGGAAATCTTTTTCTACGAATTTTTTAGCACTTCCAGGTCAAAAGTACCTAAGCAAAGTCAAGCGGTGCGGTCTTCAATCAGCGAGGAAAGATAAATAATTAGCTAATCCCAAAGTAGCCTCCAGAGTGTATGGACTTCGCAAGGAACTGTGTGCGCAGACGCGCAAACGGTATATCCCTCTCTCGTGTCTACGTGTGTGTGTGCGCAAACGATGGTCCGACAGCCAGTTTACGGTGTTCAGAAGCGTGTTTACGAGTTAGCTCGATCCGCAGGCGACGACGACGGCTGCGACTGGCAAGGATGTACACTAGAATTGCTCCTGACGGAAAATAGCCGCTGGCTAGCGAGTCGTCTCGATGAAAAGCTCACTGACGCGTACACTGCGTTAATCATAGTTGCTACTACTATTTCAATTGTTAATGCATTTATCATCTTTTTTTTTGTTTCAGGTGAGAGCTCAAAAATTTCGTATTTTATTAACTCTCCCACTCACAGCGCTAAGTAAGTCTTTCGATACACTTCATAAAATTCATTTAATTTTTTTTTCTCCCCGCGGATCGGACTAGTTAAAAAGCTTTTAGCCCGAATGAAACATTCAACCTCTCCGCTAAATCAATGAGCGAAAACGCAAACTCACAAATCCTCTTTTAAATCAGCAACGCGAACGCGAATCTAAAATCAAATCAATGACTCCTCATAAATACTCATAAACGTGAAAAAGCACCTTTTCTCCTCCCGAGCAAAAAATACCCCCCGGAAGATGAAATCTCGATATCTCGCTGATTGCAAAAGCGAACATTCATTACCAACACATACACGCCGCTATCGGCCGCCGGGAGCTCGCCACTCCCCCAATTTCCTGTCGGCGGCGGAATATAATAAAAATGGAGGCGAACCAAATATACGAGAATGAAAAAAAAATTCTGTACACACTGCACAGAGGAAGGAAATCAGCGCACACAGACATAAATAACGGCTCTTTGTGTGGCCCGCTCGAGCCAAGCCGATTCAATATCCAAACAAAAACAGCCGCGCTATCGTCGATCGTCGAGTCGAGCGTCCAATATACCGGTTGCTCTGCGACCTGGCAAAGACGAATTATAACCGATGGCCTAGTAGTCGAGGCCCATATTTTTGCCGGTCAGTACCTGTTTCCGCGAGTCGTTATTTTCGGCTGTGTGTTGATTTGTTCTTTGATGCTAGGACGTAATAGGTCATGCTCTGTCTTCAGGTTGATTTCGTTGTGACGTTTTTGTTCGTTTAATTGAGTCCCGCGCGAATTTCGTGTGTAAATTTAAATTCAGAGTGCGCAAAAATTTTATATTGCCCGAACGAGTGGTCAAATTATACCGGGAGATTAAAAGGGACGCGAAAAAGCGTCGAATTATTCTTTTGTTCGAGAGGCCAATTTACAAATTAATCTCTCTCTGCCAGAAGCTTTTAAAATTTTAATTCGTGTCTTTGTGCGCGATGCAGTTTATCTCTTGACTTCCTTATCAGCTTCAAATTTTTAATATCGTTCGCAGTGTTCTGCTCTGTCGACTCTTTTACTTTATTCGTTACGCGTTACTGTATTTTATTTATTTTTTTGTATTTTTCTCCATTTATTGTTCGTTACTTCAAACACTTTTATTACGTTTGACTTTCTGCTAGTACACGCGGCTACTTTTTATTTTTTGTTCATCCTATAGAACTTTTCTACATTTCAGCTTTTATTTGCACTGTATTTTGCAGTGTAACGCTAAAAGATTGTGTTTTACCTTTGCCAGCTCGAAAGCAATATTTTGCGTTCAAGGATCTCGAGCGCAATAGAAAACCTTAATTCAATAACGTTCACCGGATAAAGTTCATTTCTTTTAGTATAAAAAGAAACTATATTTTTAAAGATACAGCTATTTCAACTGATATTTGCATACCCATACAATAGTGTACCACGTATGCACGGTTTACTCAGAACAAACTTTTTATACCATCGTTATGCTGTGCTATCATTTTTATGCTAGTTTTTCAGTAAAGTTTACAGAATGTTGCTAGCTCGAATTACAAATTACATTTGTAAATCAAAAACAAGTATAACAACACGTCGTGTATACAAACTACTAAAAACTAGTATAAACCTACACCGTAAAACGAAGAAAAATCGCAGCCGAAAAAAGGGCTCACAGTACACTCCATACGTCGTCCTCCCATCCTCCCATCCTCTCGGTTCTCGCACACTACCGTTCAAAATACAAATCCTCTCTCGTCCCGCAACTCCCGGCTTCCCCCTCCCTCCGTCTCTCTCTCTCTAGCACAATCCATTACCCATCCGCTTTGTTTGTTTATCTGGTGGGACCACTTTATCTAGGCGTCCATTCGCCGTTGCTGCTGGATCCACGCGTCCAGCAGCAGCAGCAGCAGCAGCAGCAGCACGTGTGTGTACGTCGAGCGAATCGCGCGCACCTCTAAGTTATCTGGCCGTTAGCGGACTTTTGGACCTGGTCCAAGCCTCGACGACGACGATCATAACAGTTCGATACCCTCTCTCTCTCTTCCCCACACACGAGATATGCTTTATGCAGGCTCTGGTTTCGAGCATATCGGCTGCGGCAAAAAGCGCTGGCTTACGCGTGTCTGGAATAAAACCTCGTCGGTGGGTGTATAATATAGAGTGAGAGTATATAGTAGGGATGTGCAGTTGATACACGATGCGCGAGTAAAAATAGTGGAAGCGGATGTGTGTGTAGTCGGCGATCGTCCGACAGGCTTCCCTACTTTACAGGCTGAGTGTTTTTGTTTGCTCGCCGGGACCACACTGCGAGAGAACTTTTGAGTCTTTCGAGAGGGAGCTGAGTTTTGCTGGCGTTGCTGCTGTTGCTGGTTTTTGAAAGACGGCGGATGTTACTGGTCGAGTTTGAAAAGTGTGTATGCGGGTCTTGTTGCTCATGGTGTTGAGGGAATAATAAGGTTATATATGGAAATCTATAGATTCTTGCTTGCGTCGAACGAAAATTCGGTGGTAGTAATATAAGCGAAATATTATAATCCCGATTTTATGCATGGTAGCGAGTATCATGAGAAATCAGCGGTAGTGCTGTTGTAAAGCAAAATAGTTTTGGACTGGCTTTTTTCCTCAACCGCTGAAAATTTTCGACTCTCCAGTCTCCGGCTAGCGGCGATAGATGGCACATAGGCGTTTTCCTGTTTCCCTTGTCGGTTTAAGATGCGTAGAGTATGTATATAGGGGTATTCCACCTGCGTCAAAACTGGCTTGTTAGACCTGATACTCAAGTCACTCTTGCTATAACTGCCCGTAGTATAAACAATTTTTACTTCTCGAAACTTACGCCGGCCAGAATGAAGACCCTGGCACAGACACGAAGACGTATTCTTGTAAGTAAGCGATGGCGACACATTATTTTTCAAATTTTTATCTGATTTCAATAAATGATTAAAATTTAATTAATTCTAACTTACTTACTAACTAACTACTCCGCGGCAACGGCGATCAACATCGGTTCGGCTTCTGAAAAACCGGATCTCGTCGTCGGAGGCTCGACTGGCAGGAAATTGGCCTCGAAAATTGCGAGGAGTCAATTTTCCGGAAAAGTGCAGCGGACAGCGCACGAAAATACCCCTGGTTGCATGTTCGTGAACCAGCTGCGCGGAAAACAGGCCTGCTCTCCCTCTCTCTCTCTCTGCAAGAGAGCTCCGTCTACGACGAGAGATTCCCGATTTTTGTTCCTTATTTTACGAGATTTTATCCGCTGCGTTGCGACCCACTGCCTCGCGGAATTGTTTTCCCCCCTCGACGATGCTGTTTCGAGTTGATTTTCGACTTTTCATGACCAGGGGTCGCGAGCTTTCTTTTTTCGGAGTTTTCGATACTTGCAGACACAGAGAAGTATACTCATCTTTATCCCGAAGAAGAGAGCTCGTTTTCAAAATCGATTTTAAATATCGCACACAATAGCAGCACTCACCGGTTGAAATTCCATACATCCAACCACGTTCCGAATCCCTGCTCCGAGCTTTCAAGCTCTCTCGAGCTACTAGCGCAGCAGCTCTCTCTCGAAACCTCCTCTAAACAATCCCCCATATACCTTCGACTCACTACTAACCCTCCTCGAACGGCCAAGAACACGAGCAACTACATCGGAAGTTGGGCTGCTCTCTCTCTCTCTCTCTTTCTCAAAAATCCCCTGGAACAGCAGCTAGCGCGCGTATCTAATCCCGTCGCTAACAATGAAACTTTCGACTCGCTCACCTCTCGTGTATCGTCACCTCGTCCGCCACGAGAAGAGGTATAACGAGCATTGCAAGACTCGATCCGGCTCGTGTTCCCGATCGCGCCCGGAAAACGAGGCCGTCAACGGCTCAGGATATACAACGTAGTAGTAGCAGCAGCAGCAGCAGCAGCAGCAGCCACTGGCTCGAGTCGTCGACGAGTTGCTCGAGAGGATAAGGAGCTTAGAGGCGCCAGGAGAGAAGCGAGTAAACAATGGAAGCTCGCGCCAAGTCGAGGATTTAATGGCAGCGACGCCGTGCATAATGCGCGCACGGCTTCGTTCCACTGTACAGAGATTCACGTGTGTGTTCCTATATACTGCTCGCGAGGAGTTGAAAGTGAGAGCTGTGTGGAGTTTGCTTGGTTGGAGTTTTGTGATTGCAGGGATCGATGCGCGGAGCAGAGTGCGTAGAAAATGAGGTATTAAAATACATTGCATGATTTGATCCCTTTTAAGTTTATAGAAACGTCCCTTGAAATATTGTTTACGGGATTCCTTACGGTATAAAACTGCGATAAAAGAATCCAAATAAATGGCTTTCCGAGGAAGGAGAAAATCTGAGTAGATTCGAGAGAAGAAAGATGGCTCAGGACATGACAAATTTAAGGCAGAGCCAAAGTGAAAGAAGAATTGTAAAATATTTCGCATTTGCATGGGCTTCTGCCGCTGACTTTCGTATTCATAAAGTTCTGTATTTTTCGAGGAAAAATCCCGAGATTTTTCCGTCTCGCTCCTCCTGGCAATGATCAGTGGCCCGTCTTGCTTTTAAAATTCAAAATTTCATATCCCACCTATCGACGTTTTTGATTAAATAAATTTAAATTCCGAAATACATATATACGCAGAACCAGAGTAGGCCCTGCAATTTCGTATTAAAATCAATTTTCGTCATCTCCGAGCTCAAATCCCAACGAATGATTGCTTAATAGACTGTTTGCAGTGAAAAGATTCAAACCATACTCTCTCGGTTAGCTATGCAAGAGTTTCATGAGCGAGTCGCTAACGGCTTGGGGAAGAAAGTTTAAACAAGAAAAGGTACTTGAAACTTCGCTATATTCGTTTAATTTTTCGGCCCGAGCACTCTGTTACGACGCCGTAATCTGAAAATATATAATTTGAAATATGCGCTCGAGAGCCGCACGCATTATCCGAGAATAAAGTTCGCGATATATACCATCGCATTTTTTTTCCAGGAGAGAAACTTCTTTAGCCATGAATAAAATTAGCAAAACGACGCGACGTTGCGTATACACATCGCCGCGCGTTTGTTTTAACGCCACTGTCGTAGTATATGATAAATTCCGGCTATTAAACGGCTTTCGTGTCCGTTGCGTAAAGAAAAAAAAATGTAAGTAAGCGATGCAATAGGGCTAAATCCACACATAACCCGAGGTTACGATGAAGGCGTTAAACTTGACGATTATTACCGTCACTTTTTTCTTAATTAAAAAGGGAAATTATTAGCCGTAAAACTCGAGCATCAATGGCTATCGCCGAATTAAGAGCAACGCCCTGATATAAAAGTCTCTCTCGCTGTATCGCTTTATTACACATCTTGCTTCTTCCATTCTTCCAACACACATCCACGAAAAGAGAAGAGAGGGTATCGTCCAGCACGCACTCGAGAGATATTTCCACATTACGTATTAAAGCGCCGCTAGCTTATAATACGCCGTCACCTGCAACAAACTCACCCTCATATAATATATACGCGTAGTATAGTCACTAAAGCACCATAATCATCAACGTTCATAAACTCCCACTGAACTAGGCTGTCAAACTCGCTCGGCTTTCATTTTTCCCATGGACCACTTAACACGCCCTGCATTCGCCAGATCTCACAAGCTTCGCTTCGACTCATATCCCTTCCTTCGGCCTCGAAAAATATTTTACTCGCCGATACAGGTCGAACGAACCCCTACTCGCAATACACACGCACACACATGGGGGCTGAAACTTCTCTCCGATCTCTGGAAGATCGCAAGCGTGCGCCCTCTCTTATACAGTTATTGTTATGGTTACTACCGGCGTTGGGCTGGCCTATATACGAGCGCCATTTGCCAGGACGGGCAGAACCAATAGCGCGAGAAGGTGCGAAGATCGCGCTCTCTCGAGGAAAAATGCCATCGGAAAATATTCGCTCGTATAAAGTTCAAAGGAGGAGGAGGAGAAGGAGGAGGAGGAGGAGGGAGAGCTGTGAATATCAAAGTGAGCCCATCAAATTAGCGCTGTATCGAGTGCGGGAAGAAAGGAGCGAGCAAGCGCCTTATTGGCCCGAGGGAATATTCCCGCGCGCGAGAAACGAGCAGCGGTAGGTAGTTACAGCGATATGAGTTGTGCAATTTGTGGATGTGCTAGATTGAGTGCTAGTCTAGTAGTTTTTAGAGGTAGTTTTTTGCGAAACATTTTTTTCTGAGAGGATGAAAAATCGCGCGCCTGACCGATCACTGACATCGTCTACTTAACTATACCTTATATCGAGCTGTACATGTATTTATAAATAGAAAAATAAAAGTAAAATAAGCAATCACTATAACCGTAACTGAAAAACATCTCATTTCTCCCAAACGCCTTTGGCACTGCGAGTCAATCACGTAGAACAACCGATACAGAGTTCCTCAATCTACATCGGTAATTTATCGAATAAACCCAGCCGGCATCTCCCAGTTCCATTTTCCTCACTTTTTCCAGCTCCCACGAGGGCCCCTCGAGAACAGACGGCGGCGCCGAATAAATATTGTGATAATGTTGGAGAGAGAGAGAGAGAGAATTCGATGAGCTTCACTGGACTCAATCTAAGTTTTCGTTTGTTTCAAGCAACATATCCCCTCGGCTTCTGGCTTGCTTATTTTATTATAATTCCCGACCTGCTGCACTTCGGGGCAGCGAATGTTGGTGTAAGGAAAATGCCTTCCAGCTCGTTCCTTTCGTATTCTGTGAAAATTAACGATCAATCTGTCGTTCGCTCTCTTGCACACGCTATACCGCTGAATAATTCCTTCGCTCTTGTATCAACACCGAATGCCAAGGCGAATGAAACCTTCGAATAATATATATTGTGATTATGGTAATCTACATCTCGAGGCAGTAACGCGGGAGAGAAAGACGAGTAGGGCTAGCACTGCAGCCATCATGAATTTATTAGGAAACGGAATACGGTCACGATGGAGGAAGAGAAAGGCGGTAGCGTTCGGATATAGTATATAGAGAGAGATACAAAGAGATATGCACGTGGTGCAGGGGGTGGGGTGGGATAAAAATCTTTTTACGGGTAATCCCGTGAGCTCTTGACGACTGTATTTCATTTCAAATCCCTCGGCAGATAAAATACGTATTTATAGCCGATATATATCGAGAGCCAACAGCAGCAGCAGCAGCAGCAGCAGCAGCAGCGTGTGTGTTGCAGCATAGCTAGCACATTGTATTTATGGGAGTAGGAGCATATCCTACTGGTTGTCCTCGTAAATCGATAACGGTTTTGGTCACGTCGCCGGGCTTTTGCGTGTTCACGCTGGCATCTCTCTATGACGTATGATGGACCGGCTGCTATCCCTATCCGAATTTGCCGAAAATTTCACAAGAGCATCGCGCAGCACAAAAGCGGATACACGCAGTATTGTTCCTCGCGGATTATTCGAGCTAAAAACGGAGATTTTTCCTTTTGTTTTCAAGATCGAGCCTTTGTATTTTTCGAAATATACACATACCGCGTGTTTTTTTTTCTCTCGGTATATCGAGAATTACGCCCAGAATTTCCTGATATAACGTAGGAGGAGTATACAGCGAGAGCCCGCAATTCCTCTTGAAAAGCTTCGCAAGTGCCGGCGGCTGAACAAGAAACGAAAGCGCATAACAAACTCCCTTCTCGCGCGGAAGCGAAGGAGAAGAAGAAGGAAGAAGAAAAAAAACAAAATCCACCTCGCGAATCAAAAGCCGCGAATACATTCGAGTCTCTCTCGCCGGACTGTCTTGAGCGCTCTCCTCGACAATGCGAGTGCACTCGAGAGGTATATATATCCCGGTGCGTTTCTTCAAGCGAAATGAGCATGAAGTTATTCGCCGCTTATTGTTATTTCGCCGCTCGAGAATTCCTTTAATTCGAAAACGAACGAACTGGGGATAAAAGAGTGTATACACCGAACAAGAGAGCGTCGATGGTAGTAGCGTGGCGGGTTCCGAGCAAATTGAATGAAGAGCCATAGAGAGGCTTCGCGGCGGTGAGGGGGGAGGGAGAGGGAAAAAAAGGACGGAGGCGCGCGGAACTCGATTAGCAAATCGCAAGAAAAGTTTTCCGCACTCTCTTTCCTGCAGCCTTCCGAACTACTTAACGCCTGGGCTGAGAGCAATTATTGAGGCGATTAAAACGGCGCGCGGAAAGCGAGTAGAATAAGAAAAGAAGTCGCGGGGGAGAGAAAGAAATGGAGTAGCCGGAGAGAAAAGGAAATACTTATAACTGAGGGAGAAGGGAAGGGATATCGCATTATCGGACGTATCTCGATGCTCGCATTGTCGTGCCAATTTCGCATTAATTCCAACGCTGAATCGCACTATGTTCCGAGATATCGGATAATGCATCGTCAAAAGGCAGTGCCTTTTTTTTCGTCTTGGCCGACTTTGGGTGATTGATTCAAGGCGACGATGAATTAACTTTTAAGAAAGGTTGAACGCGCGAGATTCCGAGGACGCGTTTGTAGTCCAAATATGCGAGTTCGGGGGCGCTGTAAATCTAAGAAGTTTCGCTGGCTGCTTTATAATCTCCGGGTCTTGGAAATGCTTGACTTCGTATGCGTCCTAAATCCTATTATAGAATTCAGTTTAACGGGTGAACAGTTTAGTACAGAGAGAGAGAGAGAGAGAGAGAGAGAGAGAGAGAGAGAGAGAGAGAGAGAGAGAGAGAGAGGAGAGCAAGGCTGTGTAAATATACGTGACTAGGAACTGCCGAGATACATGCGCTGACGTAAATTATTATTGCTGTTAAACGTGTTTAGAGTATTAAGCAGTTAAACGTAGCATAACTCCGCCATTTCTCTAATCC